>OY986981.1:16688958-17888958 GCA_963920545.1 Lepidium didymum
TAAATCAAAAACACACTTCTTCAGGAGAATGATCAACAATCCAACAGAACAAGGAAGCTTCTTCTAACCTGTTCACGCAAACTAGGAAACTTGTTGTAGATGAACAAGTAGCGTAAATCTTTATCCTGAAATCAAAAGAAACAAAAAATCAGAGAAATTTTTTACTTGAAAAGATGAAAAAACAAATATCAAATCATGTACTTACCTGATGGCCCATAACAATAGGTGCACTCTGAAGTATGAAATGCAAGAAACCTTCAGCTCTCTTAAGATTCTGAGTGAGTTCTTCTACAGGAGCTTGGTGACTCTCCATAGTCTTCAAACTTTCATTCAGCTTCTCTATCAATCTCCTTTCTCTCTCGGTACTCGCCTCAAGCATTTTCTCCAAATTCAAAGCCTTCTGTTTCCAATATGCAATGGTGTCAAACTCCTCATCTATCTCAATCTTTTGCCTATCAACCAACTCATCTTGTTTCGTCTGCCTAAATCTGGCGGAACAAATCGCTAGTCTCATCCAAAACGGAAGATTCTCAGGATCATTGCTCTCAAACTTATACTCCTCAATAATCTTGAGCTCTTTAGCCTCGGCTTCTTCTCTCTGTCTAGTGAGATTCTTAAGCTCTTCTCTTAATAGCCTAACAGCGTTGTCCTGCATGTATCCCCATTGTTTCACAAGGTTGGTTAGCTGAGACGAGCCTTGTTGAGTCGTATTCATTAGTTCTGGTAACCGTTTCAAATCTGCATAGGTTGGTTTCTCGGCAATTGTCACTTCTTTCAACATGTCTAAATCTCCGGCGGGTTTCTCAACGTTGAACTGTTTGTCTGCTTCAGTTCCAACATCATCGGGCCACATTGACAAGACTTCGACATCCATTTCCTCAATTTGATCAGTCTCCATTTCACAGACCATTTATCAAAGTTTCTCTTCATGCAACAACAACAACAATTACGCAATGGACCAGATAATTTCCCAAAATTCAAACAACTTTTCCTTCAACCAGAATCTCTGTGATCAGACCAAAAACCTGTATCCAAATTTCAAACAAAGTCAGAATGATCCATCTCCATCCAAAATCATGATCTGTAAATGTGTAGAAGAATTCAAATTTTCGAAAAGGACCACAAACAAGTAGTTGGTGAAGCAATTGGAATTGAACATTAGCGGGAAATTTCAAATTGCAATTCGAGCTTCAACATCCCCAGAACTCAACAAAAAATCAACAGACTTTACTTCTCAGATTGAGTAATATCACCCAACTTTGATCATTAATCCACCAATTAACGAAATTAAAATCTGAAAACTAATTCAATCAGATGAAACTGTTTGAGCAATGATCCGAAAACAGTTCGGAAACAAAAACTCAAAAGAGTTTTAATTGAATCATTCAACAACGATGAATCTCACACTGAGAAAAACAAAAGAAGATTGGAATCATGAAACGAAGAGAGTCAACGACGGAAATAGATGGTAGAAAGACGAAAGCGCAAGGAAGCGGAAGGTGATTGGATGAGAAGCATTACCTAATGGAGGCGACTCCGGTGACAGGAAAATGAAGAAGAAGAAGGTAAAAAAGAAGAAGAAGGAAGAGTAAGTAGATCTAAAGAATGGTAGAGTAAAATGAAGTTGAACATTGGGAAGAGAATAAGCAATGGAAGAGAGAGAATAGAGGATGCATGTGAATTGTGAAAGATGGAAAAAAAATTAAAAAGGAGTTATGAAATTAGGGAAGAAGAAGAGAGAGCACATGTGCTTCATCAATAAACAGAGAGGTCAATGTATATTATATTCATCTCTCACATTTCACTTCTACTACTATTCTAATGGCGTCTTTTCTCTCTCTCTCTGCACGTTTGTTTTCCGAATCCTACTAATCCAATGACCTCACACAGTTGACGACGGAGCTATAAGGTGGCGCGTTGGCGTCACGCTCGCAGGAATTCATGGAACCAAAATTCAAATTATTATCACTTCTGTAACAAGAAATGGCGTCAATAACGATCCTTATATTTATATAGTAGTTGCTTTAACCGACCTTATTAATTCACATTTTGTCCATTAAATCAGTTGATTAAAATGATTGATTTATTGATAAACCGAATCGATTTATTGGTTTTATAAAATTGAGTGTAGTCTTACTGCCAATAAAAAAAGAAAAGTTAAGTGTAGTTCTTGTGTGGGAGTTAAGATTATCAGGCTAATGATCCAAACATTAGAGTTCGATATTTTTTTATTATACGAAATAGTTTTTAAAAAATGAGATTTAGACTATAGACTCAATTTTATCGTTGAAAAAAAATTGGATGTAATCTATAATTCTATTAACTGCAGTCACTTAACCTACAAATTATTTATTTATATGATAGTCAAAGGAGAGGAATTTTTTTTATCCTAACGTAGTAAATAAATCATTAGTTGAGTTTCTAATACTGTAAATTAGAATATTAATTTTATAATTTAGAAATCTCGGAATTATAAAAAAGAAACTTATTATCTTTTTCACTCTGATAATGAAAATTAAACATAATTTTTTTTCTTCTAGTAGTAGGTACCAATAAGTCAGTAATGAATTATATTTTTCTAGTTTTGGAACTCATTAGAAAAAAAAATATGAAGTGAGTCTATAGTCTATAGAATGTCAATGGTTGACGAAAGTACACAAATATTCGAATTGGGTCGGGACATATTGATGTTTCATGAGTATGAGTACATGTACCACAATTAATCCGAAATTTAATATTTGTATTAATCAAACAAATCTTAAACTATATTCTATGGTTCAATTCCAGTTGGAAAGTATGATCAATAATTTGAATCTTGTACACAGAAGAAGAAAGGAAGATAAAAGTATTATTGAAATAACATAAAATAAATAATCCAATGAAGCGGACAACAACTGTATTGGCACAACATTAGTTGTCGAACTCAATCTCATTTCCATTAAATAAAATAAAAATCATCAACTAGTAAATAATAGAAGAAGTAAATATTGACCATCTTCTATGAAAATTACTTGAGAATAATGAATATAATAATTTTTATGGATATTATGATTTTTATAGAAAACACAAAATAAAAAGGCTTTCTAGGATAAAAACATAAATCCTCAAGATGTTATATAAATGGTTGAGACAAAGGCTACAATATGGACAGAGGCACATAAGGGCGATTCAGTTATGTCAGGAAGCAATAATACGATATTACAGATAGCCTCGAGTTCTATTTTACACCCGCTGATATAGATCTATTCACAGGATTGGGGTGTACTCTTTCACAGATAGCACTAAAGGCATAAATTATAGAGCGCAAAGCATCATACGGAGTTTATCTTCTCTTCATGCAGAATTCGAGGCGCTTATATGGACCATGACATGTCTTTCATCTCTTCAGATTGTAGAGGCGGAATTTTTAGTCAACTGCTTAGAACTTATTAAGATGATCGAGAAACCCTAGGCGTGGTCTGCCTTTCTCCCATACCTAGATGATATATCAAGACTCAGAAGCTTATTCTGGTCTTGTCACGTTACCCACTTTTCACGAACACTTAATTATAAAGCTGATCACCTAGTCTGTATAGTTAGAAGGTCGTCTCAGTTTTATGTTTTTGTGAACAATGTGTTTTTATTGTAGTTCTTGTAGTATTTCTATCGTTTAATGAATTAAAGTTGAAAATAAAATAAAATAAACAAAATTATAAAATTAAAAGAGTCTTTAAATAAAATAATAAAAACAGCAAAGCCATTTAGATGTCTCGTCCGTCCTTAAACATGTGAGAGCCACATGTGCCACGTCATCCTTGTAAATCGACGTGTCATTATAATTGACCAACACGTGTTATGTTCATTCAAACATGTTTGTTTTTTGGTTATAAGGTCTCTCGCGCCATGGACGGTGGTGAAGAGATATGTTATTTTAGATGGTTAGACGAACATGTGGACATATTAATTGGATGGGGACACCAATCCTTAAATACCGGATTTCTTTAATCTTTTTTTTATTATATGTCTCGATTAAAGCAGTACCATTCTTTTCAGCTTTCTCTTCCTAATTATTACTTTATTTTTACATTTACATATATACATATGATCAATAGTTGGAGAATGCATATAGATTCTTTGTTATGAATGGCTTAATCTGTGCCAAATAGATTTATTTAAAGATAATATCCAAGTGGAAACTGTCATTGGTAAATGTCGTAAGAGTATTTTGTATGTTTTAGTTTACCAAAAAAGAAATTTATATATTTAAGGGTGTGTATGATATTGGTAAGTAGGACCAGCCCTATATTATATGACCCTTAACATACAAATAAAATTGATGTCTTTATGAATTATACTAATTTTTCAATAGCATAACTAAATAGTTTACTATTAAAGTAGAGTTTAAACTTTTTTATGACTTTTATAGTAAAATTACTTAGACCAGTATACTAAGAGGCATAACTAGTTTTAATGTTCCAAATTTTTTTATAATATATGGCGCCTAAAGTTCTTATTTTATGAGATTTAGCTCAGAACTGCTATTGTTAGTAGATTATATCAGTGACTAGACCTTGAATTTTGGTATTTCAATAGTTTCATAATAACACTTGGATTAGTAGTCCATGACTATTATTTCATACTTTTGGTGTCATTATTAAGAGATGCTTTTATATATAAAAAAACATATTCGATGATTAATCCAGAGTAGGGCCCATGTCAGTATTATTTACATGTTTAGTGTCTTAATCATATGTTCTAATAATTAATTACTCAGTAAGATAGATCTAAAGTAAATCTCTTATGCATTCTTTTGTTGTATAAAAAGGGCATTCTCATATACATCTTTGTAATCCTCTATACATACTTACGGTCGATTAATCTCAATAACGTCGCCCAAACTGCACATAAGTCAATAATCTTACTGTATAAAGAAGGAAAGAACTTTATGTTAAGTTTGAATAGTTAGATATTTAAGGAACATACTCTCCTAAATTGTGATAAGAATATCAAAGAGAAAACAACAACAAAAAATGGATGGTTTTGTGAAAGATAATTCATAGTGGGTAACATAACTCCGGAATTCCTTACCATCACCGTAATTTCATATGTAGTGATTTACTTTTTTATTTTTTTATTTACAATTACTTGTACATCTTTTCCTAATATAATTATTATATAATGGTGGATTAACAAAACAATTGTTTGTAGACAACTAGGTTAGATACATTATCTCTCTCATAATTGAATTGAACCTATTGTGGATAAGTTTAGCTTAATTTGTGTCTTCTTTTTCTGACAGCCACTTTTGACAATCAAATACGTCCATTGAATATGGATAAACTTATAAATCAGCTCCTGAGAATTTTCTAAAAACCGATAAATATAAAAGCAAGCAGTCTTGTTGAAATCTGAAGCTTTCTATTTAGAAAATCTTCAACTTCGACCATTAACATTTTCAATTAATCGAACGTTTAAGTTTTGATTCGTAATATTTATAAATAGACTTTAATACAACGTTTATCCATATTCATCTTCGAGCATTAACATTTTCAATTTATCGAAGGTTATAGTTTTGATTAGTAATATTTATAAATAGACTTAACTCGGAACAGAAACAGAACAAAATTCATTATTGTAAAAACTTCATACAACAAAGCAGAAAGAGATGGAAAGTTTGACCAATTAGTTCGGACTCCTCTTCTGAAATATTTGCTCAACTTCTTGTGGTATGTTTAATACAATCTCTGCGTATGCTGCAATGAACAAAAAGAACAAATAAATAAATCAACCATAAAGACAACAACACTTGAACACATGAGTTTTATTTAAACTAGAAATACCTTCAGGTAGTGATTGGATCCGTAAAGCATCCTCAGCATAAGATAAACGAGCAGGGATTGTTTGACTGCTATTACACTGTTTCTTCGACCGATGATGCAGTGGCCAAACTAGAACTCTCACTTTTGTCGGAAGTTCACGCAGAAGATCCCCATATCTCAGGCTCACCAACACCTTGCTTCAATGCAAAACATAGTTCATTTTTCAGTAGCTATATAAAAAGATGTTTAAATGGCATAAATGTCACATATCGAAGCAGTTAAGAGGAATTATATGGATCCATGGTTTTGCTCACCAGTCATTATCATCTATGGCAAATTCGATCATGTGGTAAGGAAGACTGTGATAAAACTCCCTGATCTGATTTCTATAGAGGTCTTTAGTAATCCGGACCTACAATAAAATTAGGAGAAGTATCCTGGTCAACTTGTGAAATTTACGAGTTTTCTAACACTTTTAATGCATATTTTCAAAGCCACAGTGGTCGTAACAACACGCCCAGGATACCCACACCACATCATCTGTCCCAAATTTTCATCAAAATATTATTTAATGTACTACTCTTACTATGAGTTAACAGGTCACATGATTTGAATACCACCTAGATATTATATTGATGCAATATTACTGATAAACAAATCCCAAACAATAAACCAGCAAGTTAATGATTTAAGAAGTCATTACCCAAAAGAGTAATAATAAAGGCCATAGCGACAAGCACAATCTAAGTGTGATCAACTACTCATGATCTAGATTGTTGACAAACCTGTTCTTTCCTGTCCACATATGCTTGCACTAGTTCCCCAACATTATCGATAAATTTCTGGCATCAAAACAAATTATAAAAAGAAGCAAGCAACAAAGAAGTAGATGTATAAACTGAAGATAAGGTACATCAACGACAAAGCAAGATGAATCTCAGTAATATATCCATCAACCATGCCTACCTTAGCATTCGTACTTAGAAGATCATTTTCCAAGTCACGTAGCGGCAAAAAGAAAGGAATTGTGTGCTCAAGTACAGTCATCTTCTCCAGAAACGACTTGCTCTCAAGCACACAGTGGTAAACCTCGTAAGTTTCTCCTATACAAAAAGGATCAAATTATATCATACAGGGAGGAAAAAAGGTCAGAAAACGTTCCCATGTCTTCCTTTACATATATATATTAAAACAAGTCAGCTAACTCTCTCTTTCAGTGACATTTCAGGAGGTACGAAACCTCCGAAGATAATCATTGTGTTTGGTATACTGGATAACTGCCAATAATTTTAATAAACCAAAATATTTGAAACTTACGATAAAACACCATTAATAGTTCAAAGTACCTGCAAAAGATGTTTCATACTGTATTCCAATTCTTGCTCCTTCTAGGCAACAGATCACCTGTTTAATAAAATGAGCAATATATAGGCTCAAAAGGACGTAATACCAATTCAAATTGAGAGGTAACTTCAACTTTAAGACTAGCCCTTGTCAGTCAAAAACTTTGAAATCAGGAATAATTGTAGCAACTACAGAATTTGGGGGGAAAGATAACAATCAACATTCTAAAACAAAGATATATAGCAAGAATGGTCTGACAGATTTATCATTTAGGTAAATATTGCATCAGGTAAAGATGAATGAGCAAAATTGCAGGTTTCCTTTGGACTATCCAGAGCTTTCTACTGTCATATTGTTTAATGATGTGGTCTCTAGTATACATTAAGCGACTGGAGTAGTCTTCTTAGTAGGTATCCTCAAAGGATCATGGTAATATCTGTGCAATCTAAATATGGGCAAGGCTAACCGCAATAGACCTACGGTACAAACAAAATCAATTTCTCTACAGAGGAATTTAATAAGAAATTAAGACCTGAGGAGCTACCTTATTTCCCACTCTGTAAGTAATTCGTTCTTCGGGATGACAAACTAGTGCAAAATTGGCGTTACCATTATCTGTCTTTCTGTCAGCATCCATATGTACCTACACAATTCATAGTCAAGTCCAAGAAAAAGTAAAAGAAAAATCAAGAGATGAAAAGAAAAAAGATTGCATATCAGCTTTTGTAAAACAAAGAAAAGATTTAATTGGAACAACACAGTTACTCTAGATCTGCCCTTATTAAAATGTCTACTAAGCCCTCAACAGATACCAAGGCCTGGAACCCTGCTTTTCAAAGAACAAAATGATAGATTCCATACCCGTTCCCTTAGTGTAGCCAACAAACCATCATTCCACTCTTCCCCATATAAGCAGATTTCTGAAGAGAAGGAGAGAATACAGCATTTTAATTAAGATAGATACACAGATGACCATATACTTATGAAGCAAAAATGCGGCCATGCATGTAGTCCATGAAATTCTGCAATTCAGCTATCCATACCCACCCTGACTTTGGGATGCCCGTGCAGCTTCAAATTCTTTGTTTAAGCGATCAAATATTGTCTTATCAGAATCCCTAAGATGAACATCAAAAACAAAGTTAACGGTAAGATCAAGTAGTAAACTATTAGGTAAGAAGCGTACTCCCTACCTAGTAAGACGGGCTGTCAATTCTTGATGTCTCTTCAGAAGACTTGAGACTACGAGAAGAGCACAGAAATTAACCATTGCAAAAAAACAGCAGTACTTAACCAATGATAACCAACAGTTTAAAACCAAGAAATAAATATATGAATCCCAAGAAAAGCTGTTACTCACATCTTGCTCGTGTTGTATCCAGTCGGATGTCTTCCTCCAGCGAAACAATCTATTTGCAGCGAAGGAAATGTTGCGGAGTCTGTCTTTTTAAGGTAAAGATTCCAAAAAGAAAAAGAAAAAACTGGAAAGGTGTGTTACTTACCATTTCTCCCATCTTTGCTTTCGGAGAGGAGCTCTCAGTTGACCAAGAAGCTCCTGCAATAAAGTATAGAAATTGATCATTCAATCTGTATACCATACTTTTAATTCTTCACATCACATTTTAAAGCAGTAAGCAGTAAGTGATTTAGAAAATTATATATTCCAGAAATTTGCAACCGGAAAATCATTTGAGATAAGTAGTTCATCAGAGCTATAAAAACCATCCACTACCATACCAAAGTTGAAAAACGAAGGTGGAAAGAATTGAAACTGCTGAAAGAATTGTCAAATTCCAGGTTCAAAGAAACTGCAACAACAAAAAGATAAGTGAGAAGGAAAACCCTAAAGCGACCAAACCAAGAAGAGTTATATTCGGGAAATTGTGCAGAAGAAAATCACAAATTTCTTCTCAAATAATTATACAAGACAAAGAAGCTGAATTAGAAACCCTAACATGTTACAGTAGAGCTAGCTTTAAAGAAATACAGCTTCAAACCTGAAACGAAGAAGAATTTACTCAACGACGCCGTCGAGTACAGAAGATAATGACAGGTCTGGCGGCGAGGGACGAAGATAGCTATCGATGAGAAGGCTTACACAGCGCCGGATACTGTACGGACGTCGGAATTTTGGATTTCGCTGAGAGAGATGGTAATTTCCTCGACGAGAAAAGAGACAAATTTCATACTATGTAGCGAATATATAATATTGGTTTCAACTTCGAGCGAATAAAATTAACCGGTTTGATGCCGTTTAAGTAATAAGCATCTTGTTGCTCCGGTCTAAACTAAAAGTCATAACCAAACTAGATAAGGACCGTGCATATTTTTTGAAAAACAATATATTTATATATTTCAAAATATAATTTATATCCCGTTTATAAGCAAATATATTTTTACTTATATTTTTATAAATATATAATATTATTTTATTTCATCTTCACATAAATATATTTGATTATTTTTATTTCATAATCATAAATAAAGATAATTTTTTATATTAGGACTGTGAATAAAGATAAATATTTCGTAATAAACATTGATATTTAAAAAATCTATTTCAAAATTTATATATACCAGATTTAAGATTTATGATCGTTAAATTTTACACGTGAAAAATCTTGTTAATGAGTAATTTTGAATTCTAGTTTTATATAATAAGATCGTGTTAATGAGTAATTTTAAAATCCGATTTTATATAATAAGATTAGGATTCTAAGGATAAATATTTAGGATAAAACTAAATATTAAAAAATCTTTTTAAAAATATTTTGTATCTATTTAAAAACATAGAAAAATGTTTGGATTTTGACACGTGAAATAACTTTCAAACCCAATAATAAGATATTGTTGGGTTCTAAAGCCCATTAAGAAAAATCTTATCCATTAGCAAACTCCATATGCAAATTGCCTTACATATGGCGAGCGCCGTCATCTCCGCAGCGCTTCGATTCCCGTTCGCTACCCACCGATCTCCTCCGGCGCCGCGAACTAGGTTTCGTCATTGCTCGATTCCGTTTGTTCATCTCCGACGGATCATAACGGTTTCGTCAACTATGAGTCAACAGACTGGAGATATCGGCGCCGTCGTCGACGCCTCCTCCCGTAACGATGAGAATTCGCCGGGGAATCCCGAAGACGTCGTGGTGCAGTACGTGGTACTCCGACGAGATCTAATCGATTCGTGGCCACTCGGGAGCGTGGTAACGCAGGGATGCCACGCGTCAGTGGCGGCGATCTGGTCGTTCAAAGACGATCCGGTCACGCTTCAGTATTGTGATCCACAACACATTGATTCTATGCATAAGGTTACTCCGCGAATCCCTAATTTTTAGAAATCATCCCTGGAGAATCAATGGCTGATTAAAGGCGTTTAATTTTTATTTTATTGTGGGATTAGGTGACTCTGAAGGTTAAAGGGGAAAGGCAAATGATGAATTTTTCGGAGAAGTTGAAATTAGGAGGAATCTCTCATAAGCTATGGACTGAGCAACCGGAGAATATCCCGACTTGTATTGCCACTAAACCTTACCCTAAATCTCAAGTCTCTTCTTTCTTTAAGAAGCTTAAACTTTGCAAGTGATCATTCTTCGTCTCATCATGATCTCTCCTTTTGCTATTTGGCTGAATTTTCGTAATCTTGATTGATTCACTCAATCATACCGAGAAATCATAAAAGACAACATGTATTCTATTCTTTTTTTCTGACTAACAAAGCAAGTCAGAAATTTGGGTATATTTACATACAGAGATGATCACTCGAAGGTGAGTTTAAGTTTCAGCCATGGACGACGAGGCGTTTACCGCAAGTGGAACAGAGATGGCGACGTTTGGATTTGTTGTAGAGAGGGACGAAGCAGAAATTCCACTGGCTTTGTACGTCAACTACTTGAACTGCTCCGCCGCAGTATGGACAAGCCCCAGGAGCTGCGTACCTTCCGATCACCCTTTCGTCCTGATCGCATACAAACACCAAACACATCCTTCCTTTCTTCTTCTCGCTCTTTGGTTCTCTTCTTATCAACGTAAAAGAAAAATCGATTTCTTTTTGTTTACGCGTTGAAAAAGATTGCGGTTTTGGACGATATTTATAAAGGATGAGATTCCATGGATTAGGATTTTTGTTTCCGCGTCAAAAAAAGTTGCAGATTCGAAATTTAGGGGTTCTGGAGAAATAGAGCTTAATCTAGAAGCAATTTTTGGATTAAGAAGGTAACGAAAAGTCAAATTAGAAGACAAATCTCCCGTCAGCGTGGAATCAGTATATTGGGCTTAAATTTTGAAATTACAAAGCGCAATATATTGCTTTTATTTTTATAGGAAGCCCAATATATTGCTTTTATTTTTATAGGAAGCCCAATATATCGCTACACTGTGTTCGACCCGCCAATGTCAGTGTCCGACTGATTGTTGTTTGTTTCGATTCTGATTCCCCGACATTATCTATTTCGCTTAGCTCAAGGTGTATCTGAAGCTCCATCGATGGCGGATGGTTAGCCTCCGGTCTCCTTGAAGATGTATCGGATTTTAGCTATTTCTACTTCTGTCACTCCTCTCCCCCTCATTTCTTCGTCCTCCTTTGTTCCGACACGACGGTGTTATCCTCGCAGAGCTACTCCTTACTCCAGGCGTATTGACCTGAAGCCTTTCACCTCTCGCATCGTGTTACTCACGCGCCGTCGTCAGCTTGGTCAGATCGTGGAGGAAGTGAAAGCAGCTAAGAAACGGTATGGGAGGCTGAACACAATCGTGATGAACTCCGTTCTAGAAGCTTGTGTTCACTGTGGAAATATTGATTTGGCTCTCCGGATGTTTCACGAGATGACGGAACCTGGTGGAATTGGAGTCGACTCTATTACTTACGCCACTATCTTGAAGGTGATGGTGGTTCTTTTGTCTATCAGCTTATTTTTATGAAGTTTAAACTTTTGTTGACAAGAGCAACGGAACGAAATCTTTCTGAATTTAATTTCGGATTATTTGTTATTGTTAAGGGATTGGGAAAGGCCCGGAGGGTTGACGAAGCATTCCAAATGCTGGAGTATATAGAGCAAGGAACTGCTGCTGGGAACCCGAAATTGTCATCATCTCTTATCTATGGTTTGCTTGACGCCCTGATTAACGCCGGTAAGATTCTTAGGTTGTATGGCCTTCACATGCTCAGCCTGACTGCTGCTAGTCTTGATGATGTAAATACGGAAGCTGATGCGATTGTACTTGATATTGCTCTAGTGCAGGAGATTTACGTCGTGCCAATGGTTTGCTTGCACGATATGGATCTTTGCTTCTAGATCATGGAGGACCGTCAGTTCTCATCTATAACTTGTTGATGAAGGTAATTATATACGCATAGTCGCAATTAGGCTCAGAGAAGCATCTTTGTGGTACATGTCCTGGTCCTTTAATACACTAGGAGGTATAATATTTTTCTTTTTGTACTTCAGGGGTATATCAACTCAGAATCTCCACAGGCTGCAATAAGTTTGCTGGATGAAATGTTACGCGTTGGATTGGAGCCTGATAGATTGACCTACAATACTTTGATCCATGCCTGCATCAAGTGTGGCTATTTGGATGTGGCTATGAAGTATTTCAAGGAAATGAAGGTCACACATGTGTATTTAAAAGGCCAGTTTTATACTCCACGTGTTACTTAGAGTAGTACTGGGGTAGAGCTTGGCTCATGTTAATTTTGATGTCTTGTTTTCGATTGAATAAAATAGGAGAAAGCAGAGGAATATTACGATGATTTTCTTCATCCAGATGTTGTAACATACACCACTTTGGTGAAGGTGAGCCAGAATCTCTTTATACCAGGAAGATGGCCTACTGCCTAGTACTCCTTTGGTAGTTTCTGCTATACAGTTTATCAATTCGTGCCTCTTATTATATTTTTCTACGTCTTAGGGATTTGGGGATGCGAAGGATCTTCTATTACTGCAGGGGATATTTTTAGAAATGAAATTGTGTGATAACATGTTCATTGACCGAACTGCATTTACAGCAGTAGTTGATGCTATGTTAAAGTGTGGTTCAACAAGGGGTATGTCACAGCAGTAGGTCATTACTTCATAATTGATGCTCTCAGTATGTGGAACATAGATAGGCTTGGAGTAATTCTTAGGTTCTTTATTCAATGTGTTCACAGGGGCCCTTTGTGTATTTGGTGAGATATTAAAGAGAAGTGGAGCCAATGAAGTTTTGCGACCAAAGCCTCACTTGTACCTGTCTATGATGCGTGCTTTTGCTGTCCAGGGGGATTATGAATTGGTCAGAAATCTTTATCTCCGTTTACGGCCAGATTCTTCGGGAACAATCTCCAAGGCGGTTCAACAAGAAGCTGATAATCTCCTAATGGAAGCAGCTCTGAATGCTGGCCAGGTATTTAAGAATTAGATAAACTCTGCAGTTTTTGGCCGTCTGGTGAATGGAAAGTCTTTGCTTTCTATTTTTTATGTGGTGTCTATCATATTCTAATTATAACTGCTAAATCTGTAATGAGTCTGGGTCCTCTAACTAAGTGTCTGGATTATTCTTCAGCTCGATGAGGCCCTAGGGATTCTTTCAGGTATCGTTAGAAGGTGGAAGGCAATACCTTGGACGACTAGTGGAGGCATGGTATGATGTGAAAAATTATTTGCAGATACTAGATATATATTTTGGTAGACAATGTATTCAGTATTCAATAAGCGGTTAGGTCCAATGAAACCTTAGTTTAGGTCCAGTGAAACCTTAGTTGGGTGGATATAACTCCACTGAAAATATCTTTTGTTCAACCACAGGCTGCTGTCCGCCTAGAAGCATTGTTGGGGTTCTCCAAGTCTATATTGCGTCCACATTTACTCAGTAAGGTATAGTTAGCTTTTCCCATAAACTCTCTATTCATGTAAATGATCTCAGAAGGTTTGGTATTTTGCCGTGCTTTCTAAAATTGAGATGTGATTTTGGGTAGTTAACAACAATCTATTGACTCAGGTGATACCAAGTGAACCAATAGAAAGCATTATGATTCAATTTGAAGCCACTCGGCCACTGCTAGGAACCTTACAGCTCAAGAATGTAGTTATGCGGTTTTTCAAGGAGCAAGTTGTGCCAATTGTAGATGATCGAGGATACTGCGTAGGAATTTTGCATCGGGAGGATTGCAACAATGTAAGTTAAAAAATAAACCTTTCCACTTCAGCACCTTGTTGGCATAAAATAATGAATTGATTCATTTTTCGCATTTCACTAATTTTGTAGCTTGATGCACCATTGATCTCGATGATGAGGAGCCAGCCCACATGTGTGAATACAACAACATCAATTGGTCGTGTGGTAGATCTGGTTTTAGAAAAGAAACTGAAGATAGTTATAGTTGTTCATTGTGGGAGTGGTTATAGCTCAAAGCCAGTTGGAGTTTTTACAAGAGAACAATTGTATCGGCTATTTGAACCAGAACAAAAGCTGCTCTAGTGGATGTAAAGTAATATTTCCTCTATATATAAGTTATATCCTAGTAATGGAAAGAAAGATGACAAGTTCATATGAAACATTAACTGGCAAAACCATATAGTTCATTTGTCCAACATCTGATGCAATGACTGAAACAGGAAACAAAATTAACAAGAAACAAAAAAAGCATTGACATAGAAAAGCTAATAAGACACGGTTGCTATGTCTGCATGTCTGATAATGCAGATGTATATCACTTGGATGCAGCAGTTTCATAGTCAATAACGGTTTGAAATGCTCCAGCAAGAGCCAAGACCTTGTTCTTCTTTGAGTTCTCCTGCATTTTGCTTGCTATTACATCGTTGTAGGCTGATGGAGATTCCTTCTTCCCTTGCACCACTTCCTTCTTTGTTCTTTCCTCTGATAAATCTTCTGCTTGAGCCTTTGTTTCTGTTGTTCCTTCATTCACTTTACTGCTTTCGCTCTCATCTTCTTTTGTCTCTTCTTCTTCCTGGTCCTCGTCCTTACTTTCTTCGACATTCACTTCTTCTTTCATATCTGTAGTAGTTGGTGTAGTAGTAGCAATTGTCTCGCAATTCTCCTCATCATCAGCTTTCTTCTTAATTTCTTCTTCGTCTTCCTTGTTTTCTTGAGTGTTCTCTGGTTATTTTGGGTCCTCTATTAGCTCTTCGGTTTTATCCTCATTGATCAGTTCTCCTTTTTCTTCTTCTGTAGAGGCATCGACTGGACCGATCTCCTTCTCTTCACCGGACTTATCGGGTTGTTCAGCCTGCTCTTTATCTTCTTCTTTCAGTTCTTCTGTGTGGTTAGAAACTTCTACATTGGTATCAACCTTGACATTATCCTCATCCTCATGAGCAGGCGCAAGAGGAGAAAGAGAAGATTTCGGAGTAATCTCTTTACCCGAAGATTTCTTTGGACAATTCTCAGAACCTTCCGTTTTGCTCTTGGAAGAACTACTACTGCTCAAGCCACTCTTCTTCACATCCGTAGATCCTCTTGAAACCACCTCTGCTACTTCCATGGAAAGAACTAGAACGCAGACCATTGACAGGCTTACTCTTGGAACCGTTGGTTTGTCCCGTGAGTGTGCAGGAGAGGCATGAAGAGATTTATGGGATGATGAAGTTGATTGAGAAGTCAAAGACGAAGGAGGACGATCAAAGGATTGTCTACGAAGAAGCTTCTGATTATCATCAAGAGAACTTGACCGGGTCAGGCCTCGAGCTTATTGTGGGTTTCAGATAATTGGGCAATGGCTTCTCAATTGTTTTCCGTTCAGATCCATCTGTGTTCGCTTCAGGCTCTGGTTTTGGCTTTCTTCCAAGAGATCTTGATCTGGTGAGGCTTTGGTTGTTCGATTTCGTTTTGGTTGTACTTGACGTCGTTGCCATATCGAAGAAGAAGAAGATATAACTTGAGATCAAAGGAGATGAATAAAAAGCTTGGAACCAAAGAAAAGAGGCGTGTATATCAAGAAAAGTAACCTCCAATGATTTTGTGGTGGAAAAATAGCTTGGGCTACAGTCGTTAAACCAAAATCAGAGGGAGGATTAGGGATAAAAAATCTGGAAGTCTGGAATACTACCTGTGCTCTGAAGCTATTCTGGATGCTTCTCTTCAAACAGGAATCAGTTTGGGTTGCTTGGATACACCAAAATGTCATCAAAGATAAATCGGTTTGGGGAATGAAACTGTTTCCTTCCTACTCCTGGCTCTTCAGACAGTTACTAAAACTCAGGAATATAGCTTCTCAATGGGTGATAATTGTACCTGGCACAGGATCAACCATCAATTTCTGGACTGACCCATGGTCAAGATTCAGACCACTAATTGATTATCTTGGAGAATTAGGACCACGACAGATGGGCATACCTAGAAGCTCTTCATTGGCCTCTCGATGGCGCAACAACTCCTGGTTACTTGCACCTGCTAGAATGACAAAATCCAAGAGCTTCAAAGCTGCATGACAACCATTACCTTAACCGAAGAAGCTGACCTACTAACCTGGCAAGTAAAAGGTAGCCTATCATCCAGATTCATCTCTAGTGTGATCTGTGATCAGCTATTAGACTCAAATCCATCAGTTCCCTGGGCTACATCAGTATGGATTAAGAAAGGGATTCCTCGACACAAATTCATCCATGATCGATGTCCTACTCGTGATAGACTCTTCAACTGGGGAATCACAGCAGACACAACTTGCTTACTTTGTAACCGAGCTCCAGAAAACAATTCTCACTCATTGAGAAGCTATATTCCTGAGTTTACTATTCTATATATGTGACTAAATCTTCCGTTGAACTTCATTTGTACAATCAGAGGCACCACCTGCACTCAGTAGGTTATCTTACTCTATCACAGAGGACCAGAGGTTATCGATCCCCAACAGAATTTTATAACATGTTCATATAGCTATGTTTCTTATTACAGATTTGTTCCTTTTGCTCTGTGACTGTCACTTTTCCCTCATTTTGAGGTACCCTGATTTTAATATAACTTAGACGGTAAAAAAAGGGGAAATGAAATAAGAACATGAAAACACTCATAAATCAGTCAACATTACCAAGTTGTAAGATCAATAACAACTGTTTTATTAAACACAAAACGATAAAGTTTAGTATATTTTTGAACTTGCGATGGAATGTTGTTTCAAGCATGGCCATGTCCGATAAGAGCGAGAAGTACAGCCTCGTAGTCACCACGAGTGTCTTTAGCAATGGCTCGATCGAGAGGAACACTGTTTCTGCGTAAATACTCCTCTTTGATCCGTTCCATGTCGACCTCTGCTCGTGTAGTGATCACTCTCGTAAGTGCCCACTCATCTGTTCCCATTCTATTGATGGCTTGACGTAGAACTTTCTCAAAGTACTTCTCTGGATATGTCAAGCATTTGATCACGACTCTAAGTAACTGAATGTATTCATTGTCGGTTTTTTCCTTAAAGAATTTGCTAATGGAAGTTTCGTATTTGTTTTTGTAGTGATTGAGAGTTGCGCCAATCTGAGCTTTGCTTCTTGTTGTCAAGATTCTGATGAGATCTTCATCAGCATAAGCCTTCTCCTCGATCTTCTCGTGAAGTATCTTAGCCTCGGACCTAGCTAGAGTCATGTTCACTTCATCTCCATCGTACCTAAAAGTGGCCACTAGAGGAACCAAGAGCTACATAAACAAAAACACATACATTAAGAATCTTACATTGATAAACGTGTATTAAAGCTATTTTATATGATTATTGTTGGATTTAAGATGGATCTAATGAAATTTTCACAATATTATAATACCTTTCGAACATCTCCAGATGTGTGGTATGCAACATCTTCCTCGAGAGAGGTCTTGTAGCGAGCTTGGTAGGCTTGCTTAGCCTTGAAAAACTCAAGCGCAGGTCTAGTACAAGCGATTTCAACAAGAACCCAATTGTCTTTGGTGAACATTTTGGTAGATTCCTTGGCCAAATACGCATCTCTCTCTGTTGGATCAAGAGTCCACAACTTCACCGCTCTCTGCACTCAGTAGCAAAGTACCAAAACATATATTGTATACACAAAACCAACAATAAGAACGAATATATAAATATATTGCTTTGTTTGAAAAACCTCAAAGTCACCAGAGAGTTCTTTGTCCAATTCAGTGAGAAGATCCTTATTGAAGTTAGCAGCATAAACAGCACGAATGAAACTGCGTTGCGTTGCGTTTCTGTGAGCCAAGATTGTTATGATCTTTCCTTCGTCTGTTCCCCATCCTGCGTTTGGACAAACAATGAGAAAAAGCTTATTAATCATTCGTTGCAAGCTAAGTCAATATCATCGACCAAACTAGATCTATACTCTACTGATCAATCAATATATACACATAGAAGATCGAGTTGAAATATATGAAACATTTGATGATCATCCAAGTTAATATTCAACAGGAGAAAGACGAAGCCAATCTCGACTGGTGAAGAGAGTGAGAGAAAGAGAGAAAGAGATAGACCTTTAAAGGCGTTGTGGAGTTGCTCAGCATCTTCTTCTGGAAGAGGAACATTAGCAGGAACTTTGAGAGACGCCATTGACAAGTGAATGTTTCTGAACGTTTTTAGTTTCTGTTGTCTAAATGATGAGGTAGAGCCTTAGTTGCACGTTGTCTTCCTTAAATAATGAATTGGAAGTTCAATTTCAAATATATTACAATTTAATGTTTCTAGATTTTACATGCTGTAAAGGGACTTGGCAACTTTGAGTAATTTATTTATTTTCTCAATTTGAGTAATTTATTCAAAAGGATAAAAATCCATACAATGGGCAGAAAAAGAAACTCAATTAATTGAAAATATGGTTGAATACAATACAAGAAGTATTAAAAGCTTATATATTTTTTGTTAAAAAAGACTTGGCAATTTAAGTAAATTAATTATAAGGAAAAAGATATCAAGACAGCTTGAAGAAATATATTTAATGCATTGAAATTAAGGTTGAATAGTTATTAAATATATAAGAAAAATGTATATTTAATTGTTTATTTGGTAGAGAATTTTATTTGATATTTTTTTGGGTAAAAAATCGGCCTGACATAATTTTATATTAGGGGAATTGTTTTTTTTTTTTTTGATAAAATTTTTATATTAGGGGAATTGTTGTGGAGACAAAACAAGATATTCATGGGTTATGTCGTCATATGATTCATATTTCACTCCAATGAATAGTCGCAGGGGTCACGTGATTGGTGCTAAGCTAAACGTGAATGGAGCAGTTGTTACTTTGGCAACCAAATACTCGAAAGCTAGACAAACAAACATATGGTGTCATAGAACAAAATACAAGAGAAACAAACATATAACGTACGTCTTTAACATAAATCTTTCCTTATTAAAGTGGAAGTACACTTTGCAGTAAAAAATTTAAAGACCTGTTTTTAACCATGATTTTAATCTGTTTACTGTGGGTAAAAGTTAAAATTTTTACCTTTTTAGGTTTGATTTTACAGAAAAAAAAAAAATCTTAGCAACTTAACCCACGGTTTCCTCAACTTCCACTATCATTCTTCAACTTCGATACCACGATCACACGTTTAACCTCTTCTTTATAGCCACAACAGCCACCATAACAGAGATCTTCAACTCTCTCTTAATCTCTTCACGATATGTGTAAACCACGTTCTTCTCTAATATCGTTTCCATTTCTGTGAATGATTCCACGTCCTTCATCAGTTCTCTGTTTCAATTTCTTATGAGAATCAAAACAAAACTCATGGTAGACAATCCGAAAAATAAACAGTTTGGTGCCTATCTCAAGTTCATCTGAAATCACTCTTTTCAAGTTACTCAAGCCGTACAAAACTACGTGGACAATCAAGGTGAAGGTGTAAAAACAATTTTTTGTGAGATCAGGGCAAAAATTGACTTACGAAATAGCAAAAACCTCAGGTACCTACTCGGTTTTGCCATCTTCGTCGTCTTTTTGGTTGGACTTACGGTTCCTGAGTCTGAACCAGAGACTTCAACGTGAGAAGGAGTGCTCGCTGTTCACAATCTCAGAGAATCTGAGGTTTACATGTTTGGCAAAGGTGAGATATAATTCCAAGATCAAATTTTGTCTTCTCACTTTGATCCAATTATGGTAAGTTTCAACTTTCTATTGTGTTTCTTAATTTGGTTTTTGGTATTGAAATTCTTTCATCCTTCAAGGCTTCAAAGTTTAAGCTTTGTATTGTTTGAGTTCATCGTGATTATTCTCTGTTTGATCTTTCTGGATTTTAGGATTTCTGTCCCTTCTTTTGTCTTTCTTTGATTGGTTTGATCGTATTTCTCTTTAGGCAATCCTCTGAATATACATCCATTACAGATTTAGAGGTGTTCTCCGTTTGATACTAGCTCTATAAATTGAACACATGTTTGATGTTTGTAAAGAGACAACATATGGTTAATTATCTTACATGGGGCAATTCACAATGTCTCTATATGGAATTTTGATAAAAAAACTTACTCTTTGAGCCAGCGTGCAAGGAGCATGTTTTGTTTTGAACAACTTGAAAGCTTTCTATGTTTGGTGTCTCTTGCAGATAATCTTTTTCCCGTGGAGTAGTATCTCAGCCATTGATCCCTTTGTTTCGCCGTTGCTCAATCCGAGAAAATGCTGACTCTACTATTCTTCTCTCTCGGACTCCTCCTTCTTCTCAGTCTGCTCTTCGTATTCCCACTCGCTGATGGTAATAACTCTGAAGATTCTAACGCAGTCTCAATTTCTTTTCGTTTCTGGATATGTTTGAAACTACTTTTAGATTCTGTAGAAATAATTGATCTTTCTGTAGGGAATTTTACCCTGATTTCGAAGAAGCATGTGAAGCGTGAAGCCATAGAAAATGTATCCTCAGATCATAGTTCTCTCTGTTAAGTTTATTATTTATCATTTTTAATTGTTGGATTCTAAGGGCTTTCTAAATGGTTAGTTACGAAAAAACGGAGAAAGATGCCTCTGGTGTTTCGCCAACTTCTGTTCTTAGTGAAGAGGTTTGGTTTACTCTTACCCCTCATTTCCATTTGATTTTACACCTTCATTGGCTGTTTGAGATTTGTAGAAGCTTACAATAATAAAAGCTTATTTGCTCTTTTTCGCTTTTTTTCTTTTAAGAATGTGAAACTTTGGGTGTTCTTTTTTTTTTAATATGCGTTTTCTGTAACTGTCGATTACTTTCACTACTTGATATGGCCATTTTCTTACTGAAGAAAAACTCTGAGGAAAAAAATAATACTCTTTTAGAGAAAGAGATACTTTTAGCTTCATGAAAGTTAGGATTTCTTAAGTAATCATGTATTTGGAAAAAGAGCAAATAAAAAAAAATGGAGTCATCAATGTACGTAAAGAAAAAACTTTGATTAGGCAAAGTAATCTGTCAAGGACAAAAGGTTAGATCTAGACGACAATTTTTCATGCACATTTAATGAGTAAAATTTTCTTGCAGATTTCAAGGAGCAAACACGACCTATCTGTTATATAGACAAAGTGAATCAAGACCAAATTTCGATGTCTCCATAGACTGGATGAGCTCTTAACGCAAACACAACTCTATCTGAGTCCCTCCTTGAAAAAATGGAGGATATCACCAAAGTAATCTTCTTTTTACCTACTTCGTCTTGATTCCTCACCTCTGGAATGTGAGTCAGTATATTTAATTGACCGTTTGTGGGTGAATTTGTTATGCTAAAATGGGATAGAAGGTGAGAAAACAGAGTATTGAGGTATCCCCTTAGACTTCATAGAAATTATTTATACAATTAGTAAAAACAAGTTTTTGACAAAATATGCCTTAATAAGTTTTTAGAAAACATGTTGAAGTGTCTCACAAGATCTTGGAAATTGGTACAAATTGAAACTTCCAAAATAATAAAAAAAGAAAACTTTTTTGATACCTTACAAATACTGTATTGATCAAATTTTAGTAGTTACTTTGTTTTTTTTTTGAAATAAAGTATTTACTTTGTTTCTTAAGTTTAAAGTTTAATGAAAGTAATTTATCAATGGTTTTACCATGGGTGTAAATAGTAGCTATGAAATTGTGCTGAATGTGGAATATGACATAAAAAATTTTATTTTTTGTGCTGAATTTTACTGAACGTGGAGTCTGGCGAAATTATTTTTTTAATAATTAGATCGATAAAATTTAATTTATAATCAAAATTTGCTCTACAAATTTATTTAATCTACCTCATGTAGTGGGTTGAACATGTAATAAAATATGAGAGTGATCATAGATCTATTGTTTGTTTTGGTTAATATAATTAACTAATATAAATCATCACTTAATTGATTTTTTCTTTTTCATATTGTTAACTTATACGTTACATCATTTGTTCTAGAAAAATTAAAATTTTCAAATAACACAAATATAAATCGTGGTGTATATATTAAATTTTCTCATAAACTCATGAATTTAGAAATATAAAACTATGGTTGGTCTAAGGGTAAAGCTTAAAACATGAAATATGTCCCTTATTATAAATTAGTTTAAAAAATCATAACCTAAAAACTCTTCCGGATAGTTTTGCTTATCTAATAAACGTTTTAGACATAATAGTAACCTTTTAATCCATATGCATATTTTTAATCCATATGCTTAAAAAAAAGAATGAATTTTCACATAAAACGAGGCTTAGACCACGCTTATGAACATATATATTGTTAAATGAATTATTGATTTATACTCTTATCGTGGAATTACTTCCACATTCATTATTATTATAAGTTTTTCACTTCAATTCATGAAAATATAAATAATCACCAAAATTGGTCACATTTAACATATGTTACTAAAAATTAATTACTAAAATACTTAACAAAAAAATAATAAAAATTGCTTACTGTCCGAAAGGGTACCATCCTAGTATATATATATATATATGTAACGTACGTAAAGTCAAATAATTAATCTCATAGATGATTCTAGATGTTGTTATTACGGTCTCTTGTTTTTATATGATTAAGAAGTTTTTATGGGTAAAACAAAAAAACTATAATGAAAATTAAAATTTGCGACTCTGCTGGGGATCGAACCCAGAATCTCTGGTTTCGTAGACCAGCGCCTTATCCATTGGGCCACAGAGTCTTTTTGAACCATGAAGTTAATTATTATATTTAAAACAAAGTTATTAAAGCCAAGGCCAGTCTTTTACCTCTCACGATAAACTGAAGTACTGAACTAAGGTCGTTTCATTTGAATCAACCGAACCAATCTAACTGAATTAAGATAATGTTCATCTTCTTTTCCATAAGATGGCTTTGAATTTATGATATTTTGGGATCCTTATGGTACGTTGAGTACTTTAAGTTCTGCACAATTTCTTGCACGTGAACGGCTAGACCATTCCAAACTTCCGGTAAAGATACTTTCTAAACCAAAACAAAATCTAGATTGAATATATTTTACAGAATTAAAGAAAATTTGAAACTTACTGACGAAAAGAGAATTGGATTCATGAAACGACGTTCATAGTCTGAAGTATCAAAGCTTTCATTGACTGTCTAATAACACTAAAGACAGAAATTCACCAGCAACTTAGGTACAAACTAAGGATTTATGGCTAACTCAACACAGTTTGAAACAAAAGAAGAGGAGAGAATCGTTTTAGTGATCGATCCTGTTAAAGAGGATAATTATTTGAGACAATAAGTGATGTGCGTAATTCAACATTAGCTTAAACCTTTTCTATCCTCAAACAATGGCTGCAGTCTGTTCTGCCATTTTCTGGACCTTCCCGGGATGAGGATCTTCGGCTTTATCTTCCTCATAAGCTGCAACATGAACTCCAAGAGCCGCACGACCTGATGGATCAAGATTCCGTGACCAAGCTGCGTCCCATTCCACAGCTTTAGCTGTACTACATGCTACACTTGGACCTCCTGGTACAGTTGCTCTAGCAGCACTCTACTCATTCATATATTCGAATGCCAAATCAGAGTAAAGATCAAGACAATTAAAGCGAAAAAATGATTATGTAGATGAAATGAATTTTACCTTAGGGAAGAACTTTTCAAAGATGGTTCTGTAGTAGTAAGCTTCCTTTGTCAAGGGTGTATTATCGGGGAATACAAAGCTTGCATTTGTCAGCATTGTGTCAGAGACCTTACCAAAAGAGAAAGGAAAGCACCACATTTAGTGAACTGTGACTTACAATTAGATCTATAAATTAAAAAGACATCTTATTACATGTTTGTTTGCATGCTCTTTCAGACCATCAATCCAGCTATATCCTACTCCATCGCTGAACTGTTCTTTCTGCCTGTATAAGATGTGCTAGATTCCCAAAAGATCAGAACTTTTTAGAAGTTAGAATATATATCTTCCACTAGACTGGGACAAAGCTAGATAAATTTATTAACACAAGAATTTTGTAAGGAAACCTTTGGTAGATAAGGATGTTGTTCATCATCAAAGGCATTTCGTAACACCCATTTCTCGATCCTTCCCATATCAGGCTTAATCTGCATTGTTGTTTAGACCAAAGTATATCACAAAATTTGTAACTTGAAATTATAAACTTGTGATAAAAAAAAAGGTCATGAGAAAATGAATTTAAAAACTAGAATGTCCCAGAAGCAGTATTGTATATATCATAGTTTGATGTGTCTGTAAATAGAAAAATAAAAAGGAAGTGATGAGAAAGATGCCACCTACCATCTTCCACTCTGGATCTATGCTCATTGCGACATTAATAAATTCTTTATCGAGGAAAGGTACACGAGCCTCAACACCCCATGCAGAAGTTGATTTGTTGGCCCTCAAGCAATCATATTGATGAAGAGCTTTGATCTGTAAACAAATTTGCGCAAAAACAAGATTTAGATATTACAAAATGCAGAGTAGCTCAAAAAGTTCTGGTCTGAAGGCAAAGTACCTTTCGACATGTTTCTTCGTGAAATTCCTTCTTGTTGGGTGCTTTATGGAAGTACAGATATCCTCCAAAAATCTCATCAGAACCTTCCCCAGAAAGAACCATCTTCACACCAAGTGATTTGATTTTTCTCGACATAAGAAACATCGGCGTGCTAGCTCTTATAGTGGTCACGTCATAGGTCTCAACATGGTATATGACTTCTTCAATAGCATCTATCCCATCCTGATATTATCATTAGAATAAGACATAAAATATCAACCAATGAAACATATCTTAATACTCAATACTCTTGTCGATGTAAAAGAAAAAGTTACCTGAACTGTAAAGTACAGCTCGTGGTGGCGAGTTCCTAGATAGTCAGCCACTTCTCTGCCAGCTTTGAGATCTGGGGATCCCTGAAAAGAAAACAGATTGAAAATTACAAATCTTGATGAACATATATAGGTGAAAACATTCTGAGAAATTGGGTAAGCCTTCAAGACCTTCAAACCGATACAAAATGTGTGCAACTTTGAACCCCACTGACAAGCAGCTTCTGATTTTTCCAAATGGCGTAATGCCACTGAAGCAACCAGGGATGAGTCTAATCCCCCAGAGAGGAGGACACCAAAAGGCACATCAGTCATTAGTCGCTTTATAACGGCCTGCAGTTCACAGAATGAAAGCATTCATTCATATTTCCCAAAGAAGATTAGCAATTATCAGGGATGAGAATGCATCTTGAGCAACAATACAAACAATATAACGAAACTGACATTTGAGACCTTGAGGAGAATAAAGCTCCAGCACTTACCTTCTCAAAAGTACTGCGCACCGCTAAGGGATCATATGGGGTTGAAGGAACCAGCTCAGAGAACCACGGGGGGTTGTACCACCTCCTAAGCCCACCTACAAGAAAGGGTTTCCATGAGCTACACAATAAAAATCTCACACAAATTCACTAAAAGATGAAAACGCATAACTAAAACAAATTTGACAAAGTATGAAAGCTATGAGCGTCTCCACCATGATATGAGAAAGCCAAGACATCATTGTTTTATGAAGTGCAAACCTTGTTTACTCGAGTAGATGTGGCCTGGGGGGAAGCACATAAACTGTTCACAATCATCACTAAGTGCTTTCATCTCTGAAGCAAACCAGACAGAACCTGTGGGAGTTAATTATTAAAGAATAAAATCAGAAATCAATATGACGAAAGAATGATGTTAACCAATTGAGGTGAATTTCTTAGAGAATTGTGAACACACCATCGAGACCCCACCCAATGTAGAGTGGAGTGTTACCAATGCCATCCCTTGCAGCAATAAAACTTTTATCCCGGGTATCAAGAAGCACAAATGCAAACATGCCATCCAACATGTCGACAAATTCTTCTCCATGTTCTTCGTACTGCAATATCAAGAAAAAAAACCCCATAATAGTCTGAACTCATTGACAGTTCAACTACCATTATGTAACAAAGGTCTAAGTAACCTATTTCAGTTTGGATTTACACAAAAGTACAGAAACTACAACATCTAAGGAAGTCCTCGAAGTCAAAGCACCACTCAATCACTGGGTACTTACAAGATGGGCAATCACTTCACAATCACTTCCTGTACGGAATTGGTGAGATTTCAGATTTTTACGCAAATCTTTGTGGTTGTATATCTCTCCATTAACCTGAAGCAAGGAAAGAGTCCAACAAGGAAAAACCTTAATCGCATGAATCCTTATAAATTTTGACTCGTGATTTCTTTCGTAATGTCTACAATCACTGGAAAAAGAAACGGTATTCACTAATCCCAGTTCCTCCAAGCAATTGAGCTTAGGATCACAAGTAAAATTACCGTGACTACAACGGTCTTGTCTTCGTTATAGAGCGGTTGATCTCCAGAAGTGGGGTCAACGATTGCCAAACGCTCATGAGCCAAATAACAATTCTCATAACAATGGAGTCCGCTCCAGTCAGGACCTCTATGCCTCAGTCTACATAACATTTCAACAGATATATCATCAGTTTAACCATTCATTCAATTTTGTCCAATACATGTATTTCATATTCCTCACAAGATAGAAATCAAGTAAAAAGCTATTCACTTTGACACGAATTAACAGAATTTACCAAAAAGTTGGAAACTGTTCTCTTCCAAATTAATACCCAATAAGCTTTAGAACATTGCGCAGCCAAATACAAAAACAAGGAGATCGAAAACAAAGAGTTGAATGAAAAAGAGACACACAATGAAAGGTATGATTTGAACAAACCTGCGAGAGAGTTCGATAATACGGGAACGTTTTGCTTGGGTGTTATCAACGCAGCCTAGCACAGCAAGAATTCCACACATGGTGGTGGCGGCAATAAGAACTCAACGGCTTTGGAGAAATGGGATACAGAAACCAAAATGATGAATTTTATATGGTGGGTTTGGTTTCAATCAGAGCCGTTGATCCTGACAATTTCTTGTTTTTATTTCCCAATAACAAAAGATTCGGACTTTTTACTTTACCCTAATTTTTCTTTTGACTTTATTGATTTCGGAAAAAGATTCTGATTCCAGTGTATCGAGATTCACCGGATTCTCGAGAGAAGGAGAACTTTTTTGCGTCGAGGCTCAATTCGGATTGGGTGCAGTGAGACTGTACTGAGGTAGAATTGTCATGATTCATGTACAATTTTTAAATATTTTGTTTGTTTGTTTTGGCTAATTTGGCCCCAATATTTTCTATAATTACTAATTTAGCCCCCATACAGAACCTATTTTTGTTGACCTTGTAAGTTTTTGCAGCCATTATATTCTTGTTTGTTAGATGTGAGACTGCATATGCCATTTCTTGCTTATGTTTATTGGGATTCTTAGAAGATGAATTTATCAGAGATTATGACTTGGTAACTTTGTGAACACTGTGAATACATCTTTGGGCAATAGGTTTAGAGAATTTGTTGGCCGAGACTATGATTGATTAATTTAACTAAGTAAAGCATGATAGGCTTATGACATTGATATTCTTCTCCTTAAGCTGGTTCTTTGTCCTGTGGAACTTCGTCTTCGTGTCTTCTCTCTAGTTTCATCATCTTCTTGTTTTATCTGAAATGATTTCTTCATTTTCTGCCAACGAGATCCCCAGTTCTGTGTGCTCTTCTGTTTGCTACTTAGCTTTTCATACTCTTGCTGAAGCTCATTGTAATCGTTCTCAAGCTCTGCCATCTTCTTCTTCACTTTTTCGAGCTCTTCCTTAAGTGTCTTGATTTCATTATCTTTAGACATTCGTTTATCCTCACGGTCTTCACCTTCCTTCGTTTCTAGTTGCTTGTCTTGCATCATCATCCTCATCTTTACTTGTTCCGAGAAAAGCACTTGAGTATTGATCTTGTTTACGAGATAGGATCATTAGCTTATATATTTCTCTTTGACTTCAAGAAGGGCTTGTAGAATTAAAGTTGTTCTATTATATGTCGCTTACCTGGACAATAGTTCTCAGAGGCAACCGATCATTTTGTGCAGCGTGTAGGCATGCATCAAGTGATAGTTTCTCACAGTTCATTGTTTTGCACAGTCTTCTTCTATCATTCTCTGACAGTAAAGGATGAGTCTGAAACAAAGAGTAGGTACTTAGATGTGAAAGATATTACATTTGGAGATACAAAACATCTAGTACCTTGAGAAACATATCAATTGCTCTGTAGAGACCGTCATGGCAACTCCAAGAATTTTCTGGCAACATTTCTGCTAGAACCTCAAACTTTGTGAGTGATAGACATGGATCTTTTGCAATCTCTGCTAGGTAATTGTCCAAGAGCTTGGTTATGCTTCGCTTTCCTGGTACTTGTTGTTGTTGTTGTTGCTCATGCATCAAGAAATACTCGAAAATCCTGTGAACTACATCTACATTGTAGATTGTGTATACCTCAGGTGAGCTGTATATAAATCAACGACAACAGTTAAAAGACACCTTTAGTTGAAGCATTTAATATCAAAGTTAATCAAGATTAGATCTTTCTCACCTGACTCCACTCTGCTTATCTACATTTTTGAAGTTAGGAATCAGGAGGTCACATACATTAGCATCTTCCAGTGACATGCCAACCCGTTTCTCAAGATCAGATATTAAAGCTGGTGATGCAGAGTAGACAATTGCTATTTTCAGCATCCTTAATAAAAAGTGGCATGAGACTGCTCCAGATTGTGTAGGAAGTACACTGACTAAGCTTTCGATAGTTTCCTTTTGTTCTTGGCTTCCTAAACTGCTTTCCTCCATTCTTTCTCTGTTCACACTGAACTGCAACTCATTCTTTCCTAAACCGTAACCTCTTATTCCTTCTAAATCTGCATCGATTAGCGGCAACCAGTTTTCTGCGTACTTCATGATGATTTTACCTATAACCTCTGGCTTGGCTCTTCTTGCTTTCATAGTTGCTATTACCCTCATGAAGTGATCAATTTTGAGCGTGGCTATATCATGGTATAAACATCTTTCATTGCCCTCTACCATATCTTCTGGTTCATTGCAGGCTTTCCAAGCAAGCAAGTCACAACATCTCCTTACAATTTGAAGATTTTCAGCCCATGGAGATAAGTTTTTGCAGGATCTCAGAACAGTGAGTGTATCCCTCCATGAGGAAAGTACTACAAAAGTGAGGAAAGCTTCTGTCTTGGAGACTAAGTTCCCGTCTTCAAACTCTTCAGTCATGTACAAGTATTCTGATGCACATCTCAGTGGAGCTACATTGAGAGAATTTAAGTCCAATGGGAGATTATAGCAAAATTTCAGAATGGTCTCAAATGTTTCTGCTCCACCTGGGAAGTTTTCCAGCTTGAGATGATATCCATTCTCAGAAACTGAAGGTTGTAGCTCAATAGAGCTCATGTAACCACATTTTGATATCAAAGGAAACTGTGCAAGACAAAGAAATAAGACAAAACATGCGTAAATATCCAAATTCCTTTCTTTTGTCTATAATTGCAATTTTGAAGACTATTAAGCTAATTTATCATCTTTCTTTGCTGATAAATAGCTGACCTTGTGTGCTGTAAAGGTAATATCTTCTACTTGAATAGACAAATCAGTAGGAATTTGAGATTTGACATACCTGCAGAGATAAATTAGCTCATTAGTTATAAGCTAAACTCTTACTGATTCTTTATCCTGCACTCTCATCAAAAGACTGCATACCAGGAACTGTCTTTCTTCTCAAAGCCTTTGGCTAATGGAACAATTGTTTTTGAAAGTATAATACTTTTGTTACATATTGGATCAGCACCAGTATCATCCCCAGAGCTCTTGAACTGGACTGCAGATGCTGAATTCATTCTTTCTGATGTGCAAAACAAAGAGATTCAAAGGTAATCTAACAGTAACATAGTCACTACTTGTTGGAATGAGCTGAAAATGTCGCTTATATATAAATGTGTCAAAGTGGGGACAAATATAAGAGTAAACGTGAAAAGATAACTGTGCGGCTCTTATACATAGAGAGAAGCTGCATTGTATGATACAAATTGTATCTTTCGTTGTAAAAGATTTGGACCTCTTAATAAATTATAGGTAGAGAATGTTTGTCATTAAATTCGAGATGTCTCTGTCATTGTGATATCTTCTTGTCTGATTAATCTCGATCGTATATGTGATTATGGTAGGTGGTGTTTGAAACTTGGGTTTATTTGCTCCATACGAATTTGTTTGAAAGAGATATGTATATTTAATTACTTACTTTGTGTGAATTAGAAGAAACTTAGACGTTTCTTCTCTTCTTTTTAGAGTAAAGATGAGTGTGAAAGTGCCTTTGTCAATAAATTATGTAAAGTTATGTGCAAATGATTACAATTTTTTTCTTTACCATGAAAACTGTAGACATTAAAATATGACCTCATATAGTAATTAAAGATAAATTAATTAAGAAGATTCTGATATTTGACAAAATTACTTCAATTTGCAAAATTAGGTAAATATAGTTTTACTTTAAAAAAAATAATCATATTTATCGAGTTTTTTTCAATCTAGTGATCAGCTAATGATTTTGACTTCAGATGTTAAAGACATTTCTCTCTATTAGACTATTACATAAGGTAGATTATAATTTAGTTTGTAGATTGGGTGTTGTCAATGTGGTTATATATATTTGTTTCATAATATTTTTCACAAAAGATGAATAATAAATCAATGTAAACCAAATTTTTTTTATTTTTGGTAGAAAACAAAATTTACGTGGTTGGCGGTTACTTTGGGGTAGCCATACAAACGCATCTAACTCAAAACTCGCCTTCCGATTCTCAAATCTGCACCTGAGAAACCAAGAAAACTCAGATCTGTACCTCGAAAGTTTTGCTGGTGAAGATCATCAATGGCGAGTGTGTCACCTTTAGCCAAGTACAAGCTCGTCTTCCTTGGAGATCAATCCGTTGGCAAGACCAGCATCATCACTCGTTTCATGTACGACAAATTCGATACCACTTATCAGGTTCGATAATCCTTCCCCATTGATCCGCTTCTATCAGAAAATTTATTTGCGATCTGCAGTTTTTTCTTTTCTTTTCAATCCTTTGTTCAATCAAAACACAATTCTGTGCGGTCAACGATCCTCTTGTTGTTATGTGTCAAATTTATTGCAAGACACTCTTGAGCGGATTGTTCATATGGCCTGAAATCTTAAGGATGTGTTTCTGCGGATTGGAACATTTTTCTGATATGAATTCTTGTTTTTATTTAATCTTTTGTCATTTTATTGCGGGAGAATTTCCAGGCAACGATTGGAATCGATTTTTTGTCCAAAACAATGTACCTTGAGGATAGAACTGTTCGTCTGCAACTATGGTAATTCTTCATCTTGTGCTATCTTTTGATCTAAATTCGAAGATAAGGATTTCATTTCCTGCATAAAAACCATAATTTCAATCTGGCAATGGCGAGGATTTTTGTTTTTGATACAATGGCTGAATGATCATTAAAGTAGCTATTCTACTTATATTTCCATGGAAATCCTCAGCTTGATATGCATGTGTGCTACCTACCAGGTTATTATGCTATTGGTCATTCTTTTAGAAATAGTTATACGTCTATTAAAGAGTATCTCGGTGTTTGATATGTGCATTGCAATCCGGTCAATAAGCTTAAAGATTATAATGCAGGGATACTGCTGGACAGGAGAGATTCCGAAGTCTAATACCAAGTTATATCAGAGATTCTTCTGTTGCTGTAATCGTCTATGATGTTGCAAGTAAGGCTTCTTGTGACCATGAAGTTTTCTCATTTGTATTCAATCTACACAGGATCAGTAGTACCTGTCACACTTTATATACATCCTTCTTTAATGAATCGTAGATAGAAATAGAGTTTTTTCAATATTCACAGATTTTGCAAGAGTGAATTGTCAAGTCTTATCTTTTTGCTGTTTTTGTTGTTTCAATGTATAGATAGGCAGTCATTCTTGAACACTTCGAAGTGGATTGAGGATGTTCGTACAGAGAGAGGTAGCGATGTCATAATTGTTCTGGTGGGTAACAAAACAGATCTCGTTGACAAAAGGTATAGAACACTTGACTTAATCATATCAAATCCAGTGAAACACCGAACAGAAAAGAAGAAGAAAACATGAAACTCTTTTATTTAGCTATCATCTTGACATATCCATTTGACAGGCAAGTGTCGATAGAGGAAGGGGATAACAAAGCTCGTGATTATGGGGTAATATTCATAGAGACAAGTGCAAAAGCAGGATTTAACATCAAAGTGGGAGACCATCTATATCTTGGGATTTCTTGGAATAACGTTTTTGTTTCTGCTTTGTTTAGTTTATTCTAATTTTTGGTGCTTGTGGAAACTTGCAGCCATTATTCCGCAAGATTGCAGCAGCATTACCAGGAATGGAGACACTTTCTTCGGCGAAACAAGAGGATATGGTTGATGTTAACTTAAAGTCATCGACCAATACGTCTCAAGCGGAGCAACAAGGAGGTGGTTGTTCGTGTTAATTAATATCAATATACTTTAACAGCAACAGGGTAGGAAGATTCAAAAAGAAAAGATTCATAGTTTGATGGAATAAATAAATTCTGATATAAGAGATTTTTACTTGGAGACCTCTTCGTTTGCTTTGGAAAGTTTTTGTTTTCAATTTATAGTTGTGTAATAATGACGCGTGAAAGCTTAAGAAGAAGAATGGCAAATTAATGTTATGCTCTGTTCTGATTCCTTATTTTTTACAGACACTATCATTCTTCCTCTTTACATGACCAGATAACATTAGGATGATAATATGTGGAGGATGAAATAAGCGGAAAGAAGTGTGAAAAAGGAGATTCAATTTCGCATGTTGATCTACAGTCTCACGTTAGCCAATCAAGTGTAACACATCAGACAAAAACAGGAGGAACTAATTATTAGAGTTCTTCACTGTTGCCATCCGTATTGCTGGTTTCTACTACCACCCATTGGGTTCTGACCTGAGTGACCTCTTCCAGAGCCACTTGAGCCACCATACTGACCACCTTGTGTGTAGTTAGGTGGTCCAACCCCATATCCGCCACCACTTGGCCCTCTAGGACCCGCCACATAAGGAGCTCCACGTCCTTGTGGAGGATATGATCCGCTGCTGTAACCTCCTCGGCTTTGATTGTAACCCCCACTCCCGCTAGGAGGATATCGGTTTGGACCAGGTGGACCACGCGGCTTCCCATAGTAATGGTGGCTGGGTCCAGCAGGTACTTGTGGTGGTGCGTTGTTAGTGGGATGGTTTGGACTGGCAGGCCAATGTGGAGCAGCATGAGACTGACCACCGTGTTGTAATGGAGGCAAACGAGAGTGCTGCTGCTGTGGATGTAGTTTCTGTCTTTTTGCTGCTTCCTCGTTTTGGCGCTGCTGTTGTCGCTTTTTCTTTGTCTGGAACTCATGTGAGGATTCATATGTAGGCAGACTAGTAACATGAAATATTGTTACCCATGATCGGCTGTCTAATAAGGTAGATGATGATGAACCAAATGAGTTCATGATTTTGTAAGGAAAAATCAGAAAATGCTAATACCTCTTTGGGTCACATGGCAAGGGATTAGTCCAAAAGTACTCAGCATCAAGAGCATCCTTTGCAGATATTCTCTACACCGAGGGATACCAAAAAGAAAAAAGAACTTAATATCTATATGACGTTAACAGCGTCCTCACTAAAAGAGGTATGATTCATCTAAGAGACAGTATAAGACAGTTATTTTTGCAGTTTGCATGTACTTGACGAAGATAGGTCGATGCAAATAAAGATAATAATTTAAATTACCTGTGATGGGTCAAGCACCAACATTCTCTCCAGTAGCTCAAGAGCATGCCGATCAAAGCTGTGCAGAAGAGAAAGAAAAACAACATTAAATCTTCTGCTCAAAAATTATGTATAGAATCCAAAGTATATATTGGTTTACTTACTGTCTGAAAGACTCTCTAACACGTCTTTTCAATGGCCGTGCAGGCTTGAAATTGTTGTACCAAGGCATCTTGGAAACCCCAGGCCATATATTTTCATCAGGTGATCCACAAAGCTCAAAAATCTTGTTCAATTGCTCATGCTGAAAGTAAGAGACAGAACAAATTATGTTGAGATTATCAATAACATGTACGCATAACAGCATCTATACAGTTAATGATCAGCTATCCAGACCTCCCAGCAATTTTCTGTATAACCAGCTTCTATGGCTACAGAATAAAAGTGATCATTATCTTAAATCATGACTAGTTATTTAATTTTTAGTGAATTCTTTAGGTGTCCAGGTAGATTCTTATACTATTAGTGGCATCAAAAGCACACTGTTGTGATATCTGAAATGTTCAAAAGAGCTGAACTATCAGCAAAGATGAAACCCTGACCCCTGACCTCATTTTTGCCAGGCAAGATTGGTTTTGCATGCAAAAGTTCAGCAAATATACAACCAACCGACCACATGTCAATTGCTGGGCCATATTTTGTGGCCCCGAGTAGTAATTCAGGGGGTCTGCCGCAATATGTGTAAGTCAGCAAAATAACAAAAACCAATATATTAACAAAGACTATAATGCCAAAATATCAAGACTATCTCTGTATCTACCTGTACCACAATGTGATGACACGATTTGTAAGATTTCCAGTATGATCATGAGAAAACGACCGTGCAAGCCCAAAATCTGCCAGCTTTAGATTTCCCTCATTGTCAATGAGGAGATTTGAACCTGGAGCAAGATCTATGTTAATATATAAGTAAAGGTGATAACCAACATCAAGAATGTATATGAAGAATCACCTTTTATATCACGGTGCAAAACTTGATTTATGTGACAATAGTGAAGCCCGGTGAGCAATTGCTTCATGTAACACTTTTACATTGATTGACAGTTAGATTAGAGTTGAACAATAAGTATGCAAAAGGCTTATACAACTAACAAGTTATCTAGCCACGCAGTACCTTGATTTGAGGAACAGTCAATCTTAGTCCAGGACGATCAGCAAGTCCAGTCAAATCATGATCCATGTACTCAAAAACCATATAGATCCCACCTTTGTATTTGTTTTTTTTTTTTTTTTTTTTTGTCAATCAAACTTCTTTCATTACTTAGAAATCACAATTACAGATTGAACTTGCAATAATAAAATACAAAGTCGAAAGGATACTAAAGCATGTAATAAATAAAGTCAGGCGGAGGAAACTCTAACACTCTGGAAGTCTTCGATAATGGTTGGATAAAGAGTTTCGATTCTGAGAGTCGAAAACTAATCCTAGTTCTGTCGCCACATAGAGCAGTTCAACTACCAAATAAGCTTGTATTGCTATAGAGCTTTTGAAATTCTCCGTATCGGAGGTTCTAGACGAACTTCTATCCCAACGGGAAGGAGCGATACAATCTAATTTCTGTCTAGAAAAAAATAGACTAACGGATCTACAAATCCTATAACCTTCAATTTCAATTTGTCTTAGGCCCACAAATATCCATTTGTCCTCAGATGGATAACCTAGTGGGCTAAAGAAACATAATCTAATTGGAGGTTTAGTTACATTTAGAGTCCATGTCCATGGCCCAATAATAAGCCTATGTAACCCAACTGAAACCCTAATCTTCTTACCTCTTTGGGAAGAGACAGTGGCGCCGCCAGAGGAATCATCGGCGGTCTTATTCCAACCTTCCGACCTCCGGTAGGGTTGCCGGGGGAAGAGACATAAGCGAGCTTCCAGATACGCGTCCTCTATGATAACTTGTTGAGAAACCCGACGCGAAGTAAAGGAAGCGAGGCTAGTTGAGTTCTTGGTGGAGGGTGAAGCGATGTATCTGAACGGGATTCCGCCTCTGGCTAGAGGGAGGGCCTCCGGGAAATAGATCGCGGCGAATGATGGAGGATGGCAAGATCGATCTCGGTAGGCATGAGCCACCGGAAAATTGTGAACTACAGACACCAAAATAGAATAAACTAGACAGAAGAGACGGAGTGGATGGAGGTACAGTCTTCTCAGCTCCGCCGGGAATAGTCGACGGTGGAGGTACATGCTATAGGTTCGTCCTCTAAAACCAAAGCTTAGACCTTCGACATCAAACATACATTCCGACAAGTGAGGGTGGTAGAGGTGGATAACAGAGAGGCGGATGATAGACAAACACAAGACCGTTGAGAAGAGCTGGAGGTAGGAATGCTGAAGTTGACTTCGTCCTCGAAGGCCAGAGCTTCGAGCCCTAGCCACGCCAGCCGAGCTTCCCGCTGGAGAGAAGTTGAAACAGAAGACACAGCAAGGAGAGAGCACATCGATGGACTGACACCACACGGAGGTAGGAAGAAGAAGCTTAAGAATCGAAGCAAAAGAAGTCCCGACGCCGGCAAAACCCGGTGGTTCCGGCATCACCGGCGTCGGAGAATGAAGGAGAAGGCTTGTCTCGATAATAGTGTCAGGGAGGATTATCTAACCGTTTGTTTATCTCTCTTTGATTTTATACCTCTTTGGAGTTTTACCTTTGTATTTGTTATTATCTGAAATTCCATGCAGGTAATAAGGCACAGCCTTTACATGAGACGAAATCCTAAGTTTTACAGAAAATCAGACAGAACTGAATCAGCTTTTCACTAACCTGGCTTTCCATGATCATCCCTGTCCCGACCTATTAAGAGACAAAATCATTTATGAACCACAAAGTTTTAGACCTCTATAGAAAGAAATTGCTAAAGTAATATCAGCGTGAAATTTGTGTGATCCTTGTAAAGTATACATACCTGGTGAAGTCACAATCTCTTTCAGCTGAATGACATTTTCATGATTAAGCTTCTTCAGAATTTTTATCTCCCTGATAGCTGTTATAGGAAACTGCATCATACAAAATGTGATAATGGGTTACAAAATCTTATATTGGAAACAGATAATTACATCTGCTTGAAGCTTGATGTAACATAGTGAGCATCATAAGAACTTATGGTCATATAAAAAGAAAGAATCATATATACCCCTTCTCTTTCATTGTCCATACGGATCTTTTTCAGAGCTACAATTTCACCAGTTTTGATTTCTTTAGCCATGTAAAACTTTTAATAGTGTTTGCCGCCATCGCCTTAATTGGGGGTTGGTCCGTCATATTTCTTTATCGTCTGAAATCGCCTGGAGAATCGCCATTTTATAAAACTTTGTTTCTTTGGTTTAAAAAAATATACGTTTAATAGTGTTTTTTTAGCAAAGAAAAGAGTTATTAATCGAACTTGGGAATTTACATACACAAGTTATATTCACTTAAATGGTCTAAATGAAGTTAATTACTACACAAAAATACTACATTTGATTTCAAAAACATTGAAACAACTGACTTTTAATTGTTTTGCAAACGTTAAGAGTTTTTCTATACAAAATTGTGGTTTGGAAAAAAGAATTTAACCTTAATATAAGGATCAAGATAAAAAAATATATTTTTAATAAATGAAATTGGAGAGGAATATAAGAAAAATCCAAATATGGCGGGAATATTAAGAAACCATTTAGGTTTTTAGTGGAACATACAGTGAATAATTGTGACAAGAGATGAGATGAGATTTGATGGCACAGAGAGGATTCCTGTAGTGTTAATTTGCGTGCTTAACACGCCATGTTCATCGTGTACACTAACCTTCTGTTTCTTTAAAGGAAGAAAGATAGATACACGAGAAAATCCAAGGAATGAAAATCTCGAGCGACGAAACCCTAGATCTCATTTTCTATGGGGAGAGAAGAAGATTCACGATTCTCCCGAATCATCTTCAAACCCTAACATCGATCTGATCATCCATTTTCGGAGACGAAAGGGAGCGATCGAATCTTATTTCTTTTTCTGAGGTAAACTGATATCTCTAATTTTGGGTTTTGCGAATTTTCTGAATATCTTTCTTGTGATCATTCACTGGAATCAAACCTTATATATTCACTCACTGTATGTGTTTCATGGATGATCATTCAATTAGGTCGAAACTGGTGCTAGGCTTCCTGGAACTGATATTGGAGTTTGACTAGGGTGATGGCTGATGTCGACTTATGTGTTATGTTTCATGAACTTTATCAGAAGTATTGATTCTCTTCCTTTCATTTTATAATGGTCCACAAAGCCATGAAAGGTAGGCTTTTATTTCTTTGTCTTATCAACTTCTACTGTATAGGGGAGATATATGACTCATATGAAAGTTTGAAAAAGAACCAATGATAAAATAATCTAAAGACTATGAACAATGTTCTCATCCAATCCACTTTCTAAAGAAGGTATTGACTTACAAATTTGGTTCACATTCCACAATGGGGTTGAGATATATATGATCATACTAACTGAGATTCTCTCTGATGGTGTAGTTTTCAAGCTAACCACAATATTCCTCGTCCAAGCTACTTGCTTGTGTTAATGACTACCTAGTGGAGTTGTTCTACCACTCCTACGTACTATTCTGGTGATTTCAGTCATATTTTATTCTCAAGGTTTCTTCATTCAAGGCATTTGTCAGCCATTTATATGTCCAACACATACAACCATCCCACTTTCTATACCATAAATGATTCATAACAAAGTCATATATGAGTCTGTATTGGCAATGAGAAGCCTCTTGTTATTATTTTCAGTTTCAAGCCACGCGAGTTTGCTATGGAAAGATGCTAGCTAAGTTCAATACAGGTATACATCTCTCTTTCTGTAGCCTAGTTCTTTTCTTTTTTGTTAAATAGTTCGTACTTGTAGCCAAGTTGTGATACTCAGATCGATTTCTTGTTGTTTAGATCGTCTGTGTTGATTCATATGTTTGTTGGGTCATATACAAAGAGAGTTTTGCTAGAGTATAGACAGTTGAAATAGCAATAATCTAGTCCTTGATGATTTACCTAATATAATCTATGTAAGGCTTAAGTCAAAAGTATTTGAAAGATCTATCTGCCCACAATATTATATTGGTGGAAATCGTCAAAACTATAGACTTTAAGCAGAACTGGTTGATTCTTGTCCTAATAAGAGTTTATCTTAAGTAATTAGTTGCATCTGCAATCGTTGCTTACAGATTCAAATCCTGCTTCTCAAACTGTAGCATCACTTGTTTTAGTTTTCTTATGTGTTTTTTGGGAGATTTTTTTTGGTTTTTTCGTGTCTATGAAAAGGATAGGGACAATTTTGAAGCTCAAAGGAATAGGGTCAATGTTAAATCAAAGTGCTAGTAATATAGAATAAATACAAAAGGCTTAAGACAAAAAGCAGATCTAAAGGCGACTTATAAGGTTTGATCCTGGATAGCTTTATTATCTTTATTGGAACTCATTGTTAAAGACCTGACTTACCAACCCCAACCATGTGTTTTAGAGTTACGCACAGCTTTTGATGATGCTTTTGTCATGACTATTCTATTATGTATCCTGTTCTTACGTATATGTTCATGCAGAGATCTTCGTACTTTTTGAGTCAGGCCATGTGACTTTGCTTTTTCATGCAAAAAAGCTTCCTCAATCTTTTGTCTTTAAACCTTACACTTTCGTGAAAAGATCACTCACTTTACCTTATTACCTTCTTAAAAGCAACAATGTCCACTTTTTCAGGGTCTTTCAGTTTTACTGTTTGTCTTCTGTTTGATGCTTTTGCTGGTGAGTGAAACGATGAACTCGAAGAACATTGTGAACTCTCTTAGCTTCTGAGGTTTGTATAATGCTAAATTCTTCACATTTCTTGATCTAATCTTCATAATGAAGCAAATGCGTGGTTCATACAAACTGAAATTGTGGTCCTTAAAATATGGTGATTGGTGGTTTAAATAGATTGTCTTGGGAATGTCAAAATTTTCCAGCACATAATTCATGAAAACGATGACAAAAATCTAACTTTCCACCTTTATCACATGAGTGGTAAAGTTAAGTAACTTTTTTCAGTTGTCTCCCATTTGTCAAAGTGAAAGCTGGAGTTTTAATACTTGTTTATACATTATTTACTCAAAAATAATCTGATTTGTTTTGGTTTATAGTAAATAATCTCGTTTGTTTGATTTATATTTTTTACTAACTTTATCTCCTTTTCCTCGTAAACGTCAAATTTCAAAAGGTAATTTATATGTTCAAGAAGATATGTTCAAGTTGTCTAGATTTTAGTGCAGATTTGTGAAATTAATAAAGATTATATAGAAATTATACATAACCATTTATTAGTAATTAATGTGTTGAAGGTCGAAGATTTGAAAACCCCTATAAAAAGCTTTAAGGCCACTAACTTGGTAAACTCAATCCAAATCGAGTTTATAAAGTACTTTGCCTACTAATCCTTTTTCAATTCTAAACACTTTTTTATATAATTTTTACCTATTTGCAATAGATGCAACAGGGAGTCAAGGAGACATGCAATTACGAATTCGTGAACAGAAATGGAAAAGAGATGTGATCCTTTCAAAATTCCGGTAAAAAATCTTCTGAACATTTAGAGAAATTTATCAACAATGATGTGATCCTTTTCGTTTACATTAATGTTCTGATTCTGGTAGATTAATGTTTATGATTGTTTGATTCCTGCAAACTATTGCTTTCCCTCTAGATGTTGGTAGATATATAAACTTCTGATTACATGCACATTAAAGGAGCTATAATATCTTTTGTTACATATATCCAAAGGGAACTATCTGTAGAGCTTTTTGTGTCGACATATCTTACATTGTTAGCATCCATATATGTCTTTCACTATCTTGTGCTGTTAAACAATGTCCACGACAAAAGAAGTTCAGCAACCTAAGATGACATTTAGTGGTTGTTACTAATCCTATACAATTACAAATCCTTGTTCTTCCTCTTTTTATAATTTGTCATCATGTTCTCGAGGTTTCTTATGACGTTACTTTTTTTTGTAGCAGATGTTCCAGCAATGTTGGGCGTAACGGTGAGAAAACTATATATTATATATGAATGAAGAGTAACCAAGAAGATATATATATATAAATTGAACGGTGATTTCTTCTATCTCTTGTTTGATTTGAATCTATAACATATATATATATATATATATATATATATATATATATTTCAAAGTATAATGGCTTTTAGACCACTATCATATAATACGTAACTAAATCAACTTGATTACTACAGATAAAATAGAATTTACCAAATAGATTTGCTGGACCCATTCGGAGATTGCAATGAGGTTGAATTGTGAAAGATTATACGTGTATATATTCGTGTGCATGCGTACGAGTGATATATATATTACACGTGTGGATCAGATATTTATTTAATTGGTTTTACAGTACATCAGTTTCGTCATAATTCATTGTAATTTCTTTCAGGAACTTATGATGTTGATAATATCTGAAACACGAGAGCATCTTGGTTTCCTCTGAGACTTGTAAGTATCAACATCGTTTAGTATTACTGCAGATTACACAAACTTACTTCAATTTGTGCTGAACTTTCCTTCTATAGATGATTTCGATCGAGTCTAGCTAGGGTTTAGATATTTTAAATCGTGGCATAGAATTTTCGAGGTAATTGTTGGTTTGAAACTTAAGAGAAGAAGCAATTCAGTTGTTTAGCTGATATTTACAACCTAGTTGTTTTTATTATAAAGGAAAAAAACGATTTAAATGACATCACAATTATTTTATTTTATTTACGGTCCACTCTGTGAGGAACCCTAATTCAACAAGCAATTACAATCCCTCTTTCCCTAATTTTTATTCAAATTCTCTAAGATTTTCTTCGTTTTTTTTATAAAAAGAAATCCCTTTTAATTCGCAAGCGTATCTTTCCTTGGTATGTTGATACTTGTAGACCGTTCTTAACTTTAGGAGAACAGTAGATCCTGCAAAATTATACACGAACATCACAATGCTTACATGGAGTTTCATTGTATACTGAAATTAAGGTTGTGGCTTTTCATGGTCTTCTGATATAACTCTATGATCTTTTACATGAAAATATTACACATAAATTACATACATGCTGGTCTAAATTTAGGCAATGTTCGTTTGTTAAAACTTGCAGTGAAGATAAGAAATGACTTGAATGATAATAAGCTTCTGCTAATCCATACAAAAGTTGTTCAGAGTATCATAAATATTTTCATTTTCACCTACAGTTACTCACTAAAATATCATCTATAAACTGACAGATTTGATGTCCTCATAAATATCATCTTGTTTGATTTTTTTATCTATTTCTTAATTCAGACAGATTTGATGTCTTCCAATTTGAAAATGTGCAGGAAACTTGTGATCTTCAATACAATAGAAGATCCACATAATAAAAAGACAAGAGCTCAAAGATATGCCAAATATTGTGATGGCTGAAGAAGAAAGTCTTGTAAGATTTCAAAGATGGTGGAGATTTAGATGATCAATATCTGCACCAACCTCTCCCCTAACTAGCTCCTTCGCTAATGGTCAATATCTGTCACTTCAAGCTTGTCACCATCATCAAATAGTATGTTTTTTCTTCTGATAATATTACCAAAACTTGCCTCTGTTACATTGACCTCCTTAATTATTTCTCTGTCCATTACTGTTCCTGTCTGAATTTTCGCTCAATGTGCTTAGACAACAGTTAAGGATTATGTCAATACAGGAAAAACTGTTCCTTCATTCTATAACTTTTACTTGGTTTCTCATTTTTACAGACAAGTATCTTAGGGTTCATTTCCTGCATTTTGTTTAGTAGCTTTAATGGATATGAAGAAAATACAATTATAATATAGCTAGGTATATGAAATATTTAAATGCATAAATTAATAAGCCATGGAAATGGATGATGTGAGGAAAACCTATCTTGCGTGCAAGATGAGATGTCTTTTCTATGGCCATAGTTTTGTTGCCATGTGTTGTTGGCGCTGACTTCTATTTCAATTCCTTTAATTCTCTTAGTATTATTTTTCATTCCAATGATTAAATAAATATAACCTAACAGTTTCTTCTTCCTGTCAAATTCCCTTTATTGTCCTTCTCCTCCATCATTACCTACTCAGAGAATATCTTTCTGGATTTCCATAAGAAAGATGACGAAACAGCTTCTTGCTTTTGCTTGATCTGAGTTTTTGCTGTTTGGTGTTTGTGGAATCTTCTGTAGCATGAACCTCTCTAATAACCTAGACTAGAATTTTTGGACTGTGGAAGAGACCAAGCAATAACTATGTGTTGTTATTTTCATTGACAAATGCAGAGTTTGGAACTAGGGCACATGATGGTTACTGATGAACTGCTTCTCAATTAAGGACAAAAGAAAAGATCAATTAGTGTGTGTTTGTCCATTGGAGACGGCTGTTCCCAAGATGATACTGATGTTGCTTTAAGACAAGAGGAAGAATTTACATTGAATGATTTTTTTCACTGGTAAGGGAATGCGTATTTGAGAGGATAAAACAAAAATGATAGAAAATTGATATTTGAAAGGTGAAAGTGACATGGTTGTTTAGGTAAGCGAATAGGAATGAGACACGTGGTGAATAGACATGAAGAGAAAAGGAAGCTAGGTTTTATATAAATTGAAATATGCAGCAGTTAGTGGTTGTGAAGGAAGAAAGGAGGCAAGCAAACCAAATCTCAGAGACAATTATAACAGTATACACAGTTGTTGATTAGTTGAAGATCAGCAAATATGGGAAGACCTCCTAGTTATGATGATTCTGGTCTGAAGAAAGGTCCTTGGACTCCTGATGAAGATGAAAAACTTGTCAATTATGTCCAAAAACATGGCCATAGTAGCTGGAGAGCCCTTCCCAAGCTCGCTGGTACGGTTTTTTTGTCTTTGTCTTGCATAAAATCTCGATGAGTCTGAGCTTTGTCATTTAATTCTCTCTCTCTCTCTCTTTGTTTCTCTGCAGGTCTTAACAGGTGTGGGAAGAGTTGCAGACTAAGATGGACGAACTACTTGAGACCTGACATCAAGAGAGGGAGATTCTCTCCAGACGAGGAACAGACTATCCTGAACCTTCACGCAGTTCTAGGAAACAAGTAACTATCAATCTTCTGATTGTTTTTTTGTTTAGTCAACGGTTTATGTACCAAGTTATCTATACCTTTTGCTCATGATGATCTTACAAGGTGGTCAACGATTGCAAACCAGTTACCAGGGAGAACAGATAACGAGATCAAGAATTTCTGGAACACTCATTTGAAGAAAAAGCTGATTCAGATGGGTTTTGATCCAATGACTCATTGTCCAAGAACTGATATCTTCTCAGGCTTATCTCAGCTCATGTCTCTGTCATCTAACCTGAGAGGTTTTGTTGATCTGCAGCAACAGATTCCAATTGATCAAGAGCGCATGTTACTGAAACTCCAAACCGAGATGGCTAGGATCCAATTGTTCCAATACCTCCTTCAACCACCTTCCATGAATAACAACATTAACCCTAATGACTTCGACACTTTCAGTCTCTTAAACTCTATTGCCTCCTTCAAAGAAACCACCAGCAATAGTCTCGACCTGAGTTCCTATCTTCAGGACTTCAACAACCTACCAACTCTGAAAACCCTAAACTCCAACATTGAGCCACCATTTGTTTTCCCTCAAAATCATGATTACAATCACTTCAAATTCTTCACTCAACGAGAAAACCTACCTGTATCTCCAGCCTGGCTCTCAGATCCATCCAGCTCAACTCAGAGTACTCTTCTACCTTCTCCTGTGACTACTGATGATCTGTTCAGAAACCAATACGGTATTGAAGATGTCAATAGCACCAGAACCCTTTCAAGTGGTCAAGAATCAGCAGCTTCAGCTTCAGTTGCATGGCCTGATCATCTCTTGGATGATTCTATATTTTCCGACATTCCTTAATTAGCCTTCTTTGACTTTTTCAGGTATATGTTAAAGGAACCCCAAATCGAATCTACTCTTGGAATTGTGTTTGTTGAAGAGTTTATTTGCATATTTATATATTGTAGAGGCTTCATATATGTGTTTATGTTGTAGAATGTACAGTACAGGTTTCATAACTCATCATGATACGCATGTTATTGTCAATGTTCCTTAGCATATGTCTGTACCCATCGCCGAGTTTATTTATATATAAGATTTTTGTGAAGTTGAAATCATTTATAAATTAATCCAATAATTAGGGTTTTGGTTTTGTCTTACGTTTTCTGTGATAACAATCCAATCATGTATGAATATAGAATTAAAACAATCTTATGTATGAATGAAAGAAACTTACATAACAATTTGTATGTATGCATTTAATGTTTTACTAAAGTAATAATTACGCAGAGATCAAACAAATTGAAGTTAGTATTAACTAATTAGAATTTATATATATGTTAAGACCATGAAATTAATGTCAAGCTGTTGTCGAAAACTCGAAGCTAATGACAACATATTTTAGAGTTTAAAGGTTGATTTGTTTCATTGTCATTATAATGATTCATATAGTTCAAATGTTGATTTGTTTGCGAAGAACACGAATAATTGAAGAAGCATGTGATCGTCTGGCTAACGATAATATAAAAATGCCAAGTAGAATTTAATAATAATTAAATGACAAGGCCCTTTATGTATGTGATGTCAGATAAAGTGATCTCTAGCTTAGGTTAATAAAGATAGGGAATATTTTGGCGAGTAGTCATTTTGAATTATAAATTGTATAAAATAGCCCTTTTTCTAAAAAGGAGCTATATGTGAATTGACAAAAATAATTTTGAAGAGTTGAGAGTGGTCGTTTCTTTCATTTGCATGTTTGCTTTATGTTTAATTGAGTTAATGGAGTACATGAGATTTTAATGAAATTAAATTCTCCACACATGAGTTTTTGTTTTGAAAATATTAAAAGAAAGTCAATGTAACTTAACAAAGTTTTAACGTGAGCGATAAAATACAATCACATAAGACAAATTTATAGAGGGACAACACATGAACACATGACGTAGAAGAGCTGAGAACAGAAAAACAATTGATAAGCTCGTGTGTTTGATGGAAATTGTAAAATTTCTCATGAATTTGTCCACCACTTTAAGGCTTGATTTATTTTGTTTTGTTATTTTTTGGTATTATTCACTTTTTTTTTACCAATTTTGTTTGCGGCTTCTACGGCGTTGACGCTTTCGCATTTTAGCTTACTCTATTATAATTTTCTCATGTTGGATTCAACTTTTTATGGTGTTAACATTTCCCATATTATCACTAAAATGGAATATCTCTGAAACAACAATGATGTGCATAAATCCCTATCTCTAGTGAACATTTTAATTCAATTTGTCCATTTGTGATACATTTGTCCATATGTGGGAAATAACAACAAAGATTTACCAGATATTATTTTTGCTATTGTGCACCCATTATAACTCTAGGGTTTACGAAATTGGCGAAGATGCAAAAAGTTTACAAGGTTTGCATGCAGACCTTCCTAAGGAACTTGAACACAGTAGAGTCTTCAAACACCAGCAAGGTCTAGAAGGTAGTCTGCCTGCGTGGGCAGACAGACTCTTTCTAGTCTTAGGCGTCATCCGACTAAAAGTGTTAAGAGGACAAAGATTAGATATATGAATATTTCTGTAAACCATGGACAGAAAGATTAATAATGTCCACTCAAGATAAAAAGTAAACTGATTGTCCACAGAAGAATGGCTACATAGAGATCTAAGGGTTATGGACATAAACATAAAGATGTCCCTAAAAGAGAAAAGTATAAAAAAGTCCATGAAGGACAGTGTAGGGTTTGCGAGAACTATAAACAACTAACGTTTTTAATGGAGAAAAAGTAAACCAAAACGTCACATAAACGATCACCTAAAATATACAGAGATTTCAGAAAAACAAGAAGAGAATTTTGTCCACATAATCATGGATTCACAGAGATCTAGTGGTTATGGACATACAACTAACAAGATGTCCCTGAAATACAAAATTATAAAGATGTCCACGAAGAACTATATTAGGATTTGTGAAAACTGTAAACAACGAACATTTTAAATTGAGAAAAGGTAAACTCAAAGTCGCAGAAATGATTGCCTAAAACAGACAGTGATTTCAGAAAAAAAACAGAAAAGAATATTTGGGTTCTAGGAGATCCACACTCACTCTTAGGGGACGTCGAATTCCAATTCCTATTCATCAATTTCGAGCTTATCGTCTTCAATTCTGTTACCGGACTTCGTTTCCAGCTCTTGTTTCGTTTCTGTTTCTTGCTTCCATAGGTGGGTTTTATGGCGATAGATTCTTTAGGGGGTTACGACCTTGCATATTTTCTCAAAATATGTAAAATTAAAAGTTGTTCGGTAGAAAAAAAAAAGAGAAACAAAGATTGGAGATTTTGTTGGAAGAATCGAGAAATAGAATATTTGTATCAGAATAGAGAGAAAAGAGATAAAATGAAAAGCAACAACGTTTTAGTTTTTCGAACCAAAATTGTGATATAAAAAGAGCAATTTCATTATTACAAGAGACAAAGTAGGAAAAAAAATAGTGAAAAAAAACTAGTTTTAAGAGAAGAAAAAAATATTTCTTAGAATTTAAACTCAAAATGCGCTAGCGCTGTTTTTTATAACTTTCTCGTAAATATAATCACTCATCGAGTTTTTTTTTTTAATTGATTCATTGAGTGCACATAAAGTATTCTACTCCATTTGTATCCAAATGGATAAAATATATGTTTTTTTTGTCAATGGATAATATATGTTATGATCCGTCAAATCTCGATTATGCACATACAATTTTTGAATATAACTCAATTCAAAAATCATTAAAATATTAAATTTTTACTGTTCTTTTCTTTGTAGACGCATGAGAATACAAAAAGAAATTGATTTTGTACAGAAATTATGGACAACAGTAGTCAGATCACAGATCCCAAGAGGCCTATAGTGGGCCCATATAAAAGACAATTATGCAATAGGCTGGACAAAAAAAGGCTAGTAAGAAAAATATAACAAACGCAGATACAGCGAGTGGAAAACACGGCAGACAAACCGCCCTAGGCAGAGTGAAAGTACAGAAGAGTTTTTAAGAAAAGCTGCCATATTTTGTCTTTAGGACCGATTGCGAAAGTTGAACGCTTATGTCTTTTAGTCATACCATTTTCACAGATTTTAATTTCGATAAGATACGGAAGCTTATGCTTTGCTACTATGGGAAGTCTCAGAAAATTGTTGATTTTGTTTCATTACTTTTAAACTTTATGCAGTATTCAACCGGTTCAACAAAATTTACAGTAAAATCCATATTTGGTGTTTGGTCATCTTCCACCTGATAATTCAATGGCTGCTTGGTTATGAATAGAATCTTCACCCCAATCAAATCTCCTCTGCAACCGCTCAAACTCATGACGTCTAGTGACTTCCACATTTTGCCACTCTTCCCATCTCTCCGCAAGCCCTTCTCCTTCTAACATCCGTACCACTTCCGACATCATTGGTCGATCTTCCGGTGAGCCTTGTGTACAAAGCAAAGCCACTTGTATCATCATCTCGACTTCTTCTTTTATATACTCCCCATCTAAATTCTTATCTACAATTGCTCCCAATCTCTTCTCTCTTTCCAATTTCTTCACCTGTGTAAAACAAAAAGAACCAAAAGGTTATGGTATATTAAGCTTGAAGAAGCTCTTTATAGTATAGGCTTCATCTATTATATCAATTACACATACGTGGTCAAGCAACAGGACATCATCTTCTTCCTCCAGACGCGAAAAGTCTATCGCGCGTTGTCCTGTAACAAGCTCAAGAAGCATGATTCCATAACCAAAAACATCAGTTCTTTCTGATGATTTCCCTGTGGATAGATATTCTGGTGCAATGTGACCCATTGTTCCTCGAACTTGAGTTGTAACATTAGTTCTTCTAACATCAACTAACTTGGCTAAACCAAAATCACCAACCACTGCTTCAAAATCTTCATCTAGTAACACGTTTGCTGCTTTTACATCGCGATGTATGATCTTTGGATTGCAATGTTCGTGAAGATACTCAAAACCACGCGCTGCTCCTAAGGCAATCCGTTTCCTAGTCTCCCAATCCAGAACTGGGTCATCTGCCTTAAGCTCTCTGAGACGATGTGCAAGACTTAGATTCTGCATGAAGGGATAAACCAGAAGGCGTTCTGTTTGAGTGGTGCAGAAACCTATAAGACGCAGTAGATTCCTATGAACAGCTACACTTATCATCTCGACTTCCCTCTGGAAAGCAGCATCTCCACCAGGACTTTCGAAATCCGTCAATCTCTTCACAGCAACTTTGGTGCCATCCGGAAGCACTCCTTTGTAAACTTTCCCAAAGCCTCCTTGACCAAGTACATTCTTTTCACTGAAGTTATCCGTAGCTATTTGAAGCTCTCTCCATGCAAATCTTTTCAACTGCCCAAATGCAATTCTCCTGTCCACTTCACCTGAAAATAGATAAGGTGTAAATTTTTTAGCCACTTTGTTTCACAAATATGCATTTCAACTCATCATGTAACATACCAGAGAATCAAATACACAAAGAAAAAAAAGAGAAAAATTCCTTTGGGCATATAACTGACCTGCAACGTCCACAAACACGTCTTGTCTATATCCTTTATGTCTGTCCTTGCAGAACATATACAATAAGATTCCAAATAGAATAACTGTGACTCCGGCAACAACTCCAGCAATAATCCCAGTTTTTGACTTGTTTGAATCACCTATCATTACAAATAAAGGGGCATCAGCAGAATTAAAACACTCTTCATGATTTTTTTTTTGTCACAAAAACACTCTTCATGTAGTTACCTGAATGAGCGACCACAGATACACAAGGGTGAGGTTGACTACCACCACAATTCAAGTTGTTTGCCGTGAAACTATAGTCAATGAAAACTAGATCAGATTACTGCTAAGGAAAATAAATATTTAACTTAGGTAGTTGTACGTACTTGTATTTTGGGATCTCAAATAGACTTTTAGGAATCCGGCCACTGAGACTATTGGAATCAAGCAGCCTGTAAACGTTTTTTTTCAAACAATGGAATTAAGACAAAAATGCTTCCGAAAGAATGCCAAACATGCATATACGCAGAGAACAATAACATACAGATTTATCAGGTTTGGAAGATCTGCAAGTGACTCAGGGATAGTCCCATTAAGTTTGTTCCTACTCAAGGTCCTGCTTGGCCAACACACGGGGAACAAAAAGACATGTTTTTTCTACACCATAAATGTTTAAAAACATGTGCAGGATTTTAGCAGCATTGGGAGGCAAAGAAACTTACAAGAACTGAAGTTTCTTGAGATTACCAAGAGTAGATGGTATAAGACCACTTAGCTCATTGTCCTCCAAGTCCAAACTGGTCAAGCTAGTCAGATTTCCAAAGTCTTCAGGTATCCCACCAGTAATTCCATTCCCCCTCAACGTACTACAGATAGAAAGAATAACAACAAAACGATCAGAACAAAAGATGTTTTAAAATTTCGAACAAAAAGAGAGGTTAAGTCTAGGCTACTTACAGAGTCTTAAGATTTTGTAGGATTCCTAGTCTTGAAGATAGGGTTCCCGAGAAGTTCATGTCTGACAAGGTACTGTGTGAACAAATGCCATATATATAGTAAATTCACTATACTAAACCAACAACACCTAACTCGCTTAGAGACAACAGCTACTAGTTTAGACTTACAGAGAAGTAACAAAGTTTTTGTCATCACAATTAACTTGGGACCAAGTGCAAGGATTAACTTGATTCTGATTCCAGTCACTTAGTTGATTGGGCAATGCACGTAATGAACTCCTTAACGCAAACAGCGCATCCCCTGAAATGAAAAAGTAAAGAGCCAGAGAGTTAATGTTAAGGGAAAGATATTAATCTTTATCTGAACAAGGTCAGAAATCACCAAATATAAAAACTAAGAAAGGAAAGTAACGAGCCGTCGATAAGTAAGAAGAAAAGGCATCACCTTGAGCATCTGGTGACACAAATGACCATAAACAAGCAAAAATCAACACAGTCAAAGCCATAGCCATTTTCTGCCAGCAGAACATCTCATGTCATCAATTGAGCTTGTTCCATCTACAACACAAGTTTTTAATAAACATTAGAACAAAATACTTTTCTTGTTTTTAGTGGATCTGACACATAACAGAGCAAGATTGATGAAGCAAATTGTCGGCAACTATGAATCAAAGCCTTTTCAAAATTCTACCGAATTAACTCAAATCAATAGCTGAAAATCAAGGGTCTCGGTACACAAAAATTAGGTTTAAGGATAAATCCCAGTATTGAAAGGAATAGACTTTGCATATAAAACGAGTCAACTGGATGCTTAACCACGAACCTGCTGAATTTCCCAAAAAGATTAATCACCAAGTTCTTCTCAAACTTCATAAGGAAAATCCAAATCTCAAAACTTGAAGAGGAAGAAGCACCAGAAATTTAGGCAAAAACCTCGGAGACAGATTCTCGCTGCTCGAAAAATAAAGTTGGAAGAGTAGAACCAAAGAGAACAAAATTGGAAAAAAAGTGGAAGAGAAAGTGAAAAGCTTGTCTCTTTGATATTATTCTGTAGACTTTGTGATTGGCAAATCGCAATTATCAGTCTAGCTAGTGGCCAGACCTTGAAGAAAAGTCCGATAGCTCTTCAAAGGATTGCCTTTTGCTTTATCTGCGTGCAACTAGTAATTAAAAAAACAATAGTTTGTCAACTTTGATGATGATGTTTAGAGTGTGATTATATAAAAATACTTGTATATTAGTATTTAATTACAACATTATTATAGGTACCAGTGCTTGTTAGTTGGACGTTCGTGTATTTGACGCAGACGTACATTAAGTATATATGGACCTGCTCGACACAAAATCTCTGCAACAGGGACCAAAACCAGAAAAATCAAAATAGAAGAAGATAAGAAAGAGATATTTTCAATCTCTGAATGCTGCTTCCATGTTATTGTCACTAACCATATTGACTGAAAATGGCTGTTCATTAAGATTAGTAAACAGCAAAAGTGATTGTATTATAACTTTTATGGGTTAGACTCCAAATCTAATTCTTAAATTGAATTCTTTGGTCGGAAACCAAAATATCCTCATAATTTACATGTAGCAGATTATAGCAGAAATGTTTAAAAGCTTGATGTATTATTAGTTGAAGTATATCTATAGATTCTTTGTTTAATATAGAAGTCAGTTGATTGTCAAACGGTAAAACGGTGAATCAAATGCTGAACTTACCTCTTTTTGCCAATTTAAATTCGAACTTCTTCTCTTTCTTAAAAAAATCCAAACTTTGCTTCGACCACGCCGATTTAGGTATGCCGTTACGGAAAATTAACGCGCGTTAAGCGTCGTCAGTAAAATTAAACGAATCGTTAATTGAATTAACGATGGGCCAAAACGCAACGTTTTGACCCTAAAATTTACTTTTTCCCCAAATTCAATTTTGAAATCCCTAAAATTGATTTTGTTTCCTTCTCTTTCTCTTCTTCTTCGTATCAATTTATTGCCCTCAAATTCAGTTTTCTGTTCTTAATTTCTTCAGTATCGTACAAATTTCACCATGGAGCTTGACATCTTGCAAACAAATCGTTCAATTTCGCTATCGTAAAGCTCTCCTTTTTATAATTCCGTGTGATTGCTGCTAAGAAAGTTACCATCTTTTTGGTAGATTTAATTGGATTTTGGATTTTTTGATGTTTGCTTGAACGAAGTGAAATATGAGATGGTTTTGATTACATTCAGGGAGTGTGAAATAGGGGTTTTAGTTCATCTGCAGAGATTGTAAGCTTTACATGAAAGATGGATTTAAGTGGGGTTGAAGAGAAGAAGTTGGGGAATGGAGTTCTGGGGATTTTAGCTGAAACAGTGAACAAATAGGAGAGACGAACGCCATTAACGCGAAACAACGAAGAAGAAGAGAAAGAGAAAGAAACAAAATTAATTTTAGGGATTTCAAAATTGAATTTGGGGAAAAAGTAAATTTTAGGGTCAAAACGCTGCGTTTTGGCCCATCGTTAACCCAATTAACGATATGTTTAACTTCACTGACGACGCTTAACGCGCGTTAATTTTCCGTAACGGCATACCTAAATCGGCGTAGTCGAAACAAAGTTTGGGTTTTTTTAGGAGAGAGAAGAAGTTCGAATTTAAATTGACAAAAAAAGGTAAGTTCAGCATTTGATTCACCGTTTTCCCATTGTCAAACCAATTAAACACATTATTAAATTAATCCAACTAGTATATCATAATAATGCAGTATCTGACTTTATCTACCTATTCTCACATCTTAACCAAGCCAAAAAAACAAAAACTAAAATCGAGACTGATGGAGAAAAAACATCACTTCGTGTTAGTTCACAACGCATTTCATGGAGCTTGAATCTGGTACAAGCTCAAGCCTCTCCTAGAGTCTGTCGGCCACCGTGTCACTGCCATCGACCTCGCTGCCTCCGGGATCGATCCAAGACCAATCCAAGCCGTTGAATCCTTTGACGAATACTCCCAACCATTGATCAAACCCTTGAATCTCTCCCAGAGAATGATAAGGTGATCCTGGTTGGATCCAGCTTGGGAGGCATCAGCATCGCTCTCGCCGCCGACATATTTCCGGCGAAGATTAAAGTTCTCGTGTTCGTCAACGCCTTCTTGACTGACACAACCCATGTGCCTTCTTACGTACTAGACAAGGTTTACTATATACAATTACTTCTTTTATTTATTTATTTATTTATAACTTGACCTACTAATCTAATACTAGGCAAATTAACAAATCATTTGCTTGGTTGATGTGAAAGTATACGGAGATTCTTGGAGATTTGGGAGATTGTGAGCCATCATCTCATGAAACAAGAAATGGGACAATGAGTTTATTTAAGATGGGACCAAACTTCATGAAGAATTATCTTTACCAAAACTGTCCTGTCGAGGTATTACTCCCACTAATCTCATAACAAACTTTTTCTTCATGTCCTAAATCAAACTTGTGTGGGACGAGTCTAGAAAGACTTGTGTGCCAAAACTCGTGAATATGAATTTTGAGATGATTATAAATTATTTTTGTGAAGGATTACGAGCTGGCAATAATGTTGCATAGACAAGGATCATTTTTCAAAGAGGATTTAATGAAGAAAGCAAAATTTACCGAAGAAGGTTATGGATCGGTACCACTAGTTTATGTGATGGGTAGTGAAGACAAAGCTATTCCATGCGATTTCATCCGTTGGATGATTGATAATTTCAATGTCGCAAAAGTCTAAGAGATCGACGGTGGAGATCACATGGTGATGCTCTCCAAACCCAAAGAACTCTTTCACTCTCTTTCCGCTATTGCTGCAGATTACTAAGTTGTATAAACCAAATTCTATATATGTGTTATAAAACTTAGGGGTGTATAGAATCTCTCTTTTTCATCTTTTTATTTTCTAATTTTTATGAAATTTACCAAAAAGTTTGATTACTAACCTTTTCTCAAATGAAATCAGCTCAATCCCAGCTGGTGCGTTTTTTATATGCATCCACCTAGACTGTGAACATTGCCGATTCTGAATTTTTAAAAGCTACAAAGGAAGAAACAAAATGGGGCCGCTTCATTGTCATTAAAAAAAGTTTCTCTTAACCAATAAAACTGATACTCTATTAAACCAAAATCATAAATCTTCTAAAATTGTTTATTCTTGAAACGTCAATTAGGTTTTTTTTCTTTGTTTGTTTTTTTTCACTAAATACACTTTTAAGTTTAATTGTTTTAATTATATAATATTCTGTAAATAAATTTGTTTAAATTGCTTGTTCGGTTGTTTCCGGTAAAAAAAAAAAATTTTAAAGAAAAAAGAGTTGTAGTCGCTATTTGAACATATGTCTTAATCAATTTAACAAGGACACATATACCACTAAACTAAAAGAAACTACTTTTTATTTTGGGGCCGGAAAATTTTCTTATATTTTTGGAGCCGGATGCTGATGCTTCTTCAGCTTCCTCCATAGACTCGGCCTGGGTGTGAATGGTGATTCTGTTTTTACAGTTTTGAGAGAAAAAAATCTATTATGTCACCAATCAATACAAATATAATAAAAGGGTGTTTTCTTTTTTTTAAAAAGCGATTATATGTGCAAGTGGCTTTTAGTCTATTGACAGGTGGTATGTCTACTAAAGGCATACACACTTGCACATCCAGGGATCGAGTGCTACCGCCTACAAATTGTAGGAACTTGGCTAATGGGCCGACCAGTCGTGGTCCAATGTTGACAAAAAAAGGCGGTTATATGTTCTACTCCTTGTTCAAAAACTCGTCTGCCTAGCCTTATTAATTCTCCACGTATATGCTAGGCGCTGACCAACCGAGTTGATTAATGCTTAGACGGTTGTAAAAATTGAGTTTTCGATTAGTTCCGTCTAACTCGAATAATTTCCGCATAGTTTGATTAATTTCCGCCTGATATAATTAATATTATATTTTTTAAAGAATTTATTAAATTTTTAGTTAAATTTTCTTGTTAAAATAAAATAAATTTGTTGCCAAGAAACATGTAGTCCAGTTGGCTTGCTCCTGATTTAATTAGGCACCAAGTAGTGAGTTCGAATCCCATCCAGCTCCAGTTGGAGAAGTTAGACTATGAATTGGGCCGTTGTTGATATAATGGTTACTTGTTAACAAAAAAAAACAAATTTTAATCATACACCGGAATTGTTTAGAATTTGATTTTTTTGATGTCAATTACAACTATCAATCTATCTACATGGATATTTAATATTTTTCTTCCATATATTTAATAAAATTATAACACCAAATTATTGATTAATAAAATTAAAATATAAAATAAATTGAAAACTAGTTTTCGATTAGTCCTCGTGTAATTTCTGATTAATTGATTAGGTGGTAGGTGCTACCTCATTGCACAACTAGCGTCTAATGAAATTCAAAACATGGATTCTAAGTTGTTTTGGTTTGCACTTTTAAAAGAGCACATCTCTCAATCATATGGTCATACCCAACTATAAACCAACAATAGCTTGTTCTCACTAGCAATATTGACCGAAAATGGCTGTTCATCAAGTTTGATGGGCTAGATCTTTCAATCTGATTCTTAAATTGATCCTTGGGGTCTGAAAACCAAAATATCTTACACGTCCATCAAATCGCTGATGTCACATTTTACATGTACTAGATTATAGCAGAAATGTTCTAAATCTTGATGTATTTTTACTTGAAGTATTTCTATAGATTCTTTGTTTCGATATAGAAGTCAGTGAATTGTCAAATCTATTAAATACAACAGATGATACCGCCGACCGAATCCAAGGAAACTAGACATATGGACATTACAATTTCCTAAGTCGTAACGCAATCTAACATCTACTATTTAGATCTCAATATATAGACTCGACAGATGTAATAACTACAACCACATATTAAATTTATCCATCCAACTATTGTATCATAATAATGCCGTATCTATCTTTATCTAACTATTCTCACATCTCAACCAAGCAAAAAAAACAAACGAGACTGATGGAGAGAAAACAACACTTCGTGTTAGTTCACAACGCATTTCATGGAGCTTGGATCTGGTACAAGCTCAAGCCTCTCCTTGAGTCAGTAGGCCACCGAGTCACTGCCTTTGACCTCGCTGCCTCTGGGATTGATCCACGACCAATCCAAGCCGTTGAATCCTTTGACGAATACTCCCAACCGTTGATCAAAACCCTTGAATCTCTACCAGAGAATGAAAAGGTGATCCTTGTTGGATTCAGCTTGGGAGGTATCAATATCGCTTTTGCCGCCGACAAATTTCCGGCGAAGATCAAAGTTCTTGTGTTCATCAACGCCTTTTTGCCGGACACAACCCACATACCCAGTTACATACTAGAGAAGGTTTACCATATATAATTAGTATTTTTATATTATATAATTCGACCTAATATCATGCTAATAAATCTTCGTTTGATTGATGAGAAAAGTATATGGAGATATCTGGAGGTTTAGGAGATAGTGAAATATCATGTCATGAAACAAGTAATGGGACAATGAGTTTAGTGAAGATGGGACCAAACTTCATGAAGACTCGTCTTTACCAAAATTGTCCTGTCGAGGTACTAATCTCAACTTTTTTCTTGAAATCCTGAATCTGTTTTTGCTAAAATCTTTATTCAAACTTTTAAGGATTACGAGCTTGCATTGATGTTGCATAGACAAGGTTCATTTTTCCAAGAGGATTTATCAAAGAAAGCAAAGTTTACTGAGGAAGATTATGGTTCTGTGGCACGAGTTTTCGTGATGGGTAGTGAAGATAAAGCTATTCCATGCGATTTCATCCGTTGGATGATTGATAATTTCAACGTCTCAAAAGTCTACGAGATCGACGGTGGAGATCACATGTTGATGTTCTCCAAACCGAAAGAACTCTTTCACTCTCTATCTGCTATTGCTGGTGATTATTAGACTCATTAAATCAAAATCCGTTTATCTTACCGTTATTACGTGCTTTGTTAAAATAATTAAGCTTTCCTTTGTGGATAGCTTTTCTGTAATAAAATTAAACTTAAAGACTTCAAATTTATAAACATGAATCAGCATAAAAACCACGGTCAAGATTAGATAGAATTTTGGTTTCATTGTTATTAACAGCTAAGACAAAAACAGGACTTAACTAACTTGTTTTGACTTAATAGTTATGTTACTATGTTATTGAATTATTAGATTGTTTTCAAGCTATAAAACAAAAGAAAGAAATTAAAGTTAAATGTAAATAATTGCACAATCTATTTCTTAAATTAATTCTTAATAAAATGAAATATCAGATAGTAATATATATAACAGGGACTCGATCCTAAGATGAGGGTGATGTTGGAGGTGATTTTCGGTGAGATACGATCCTAAGATGACAGCGATTCCGATTTCGATTGAGGAAGAAACGATCTATGAGAGGGCTTGGCTCAACTCCAAGGAAATTCCAGATGTTATCAAGTTAAATCAGGTTATTGGACGGAGAGAAATATCTCCCAACTATTAACGGATTATTTAGGTCCCCACATTCAAGATCTGCAGTTGCAAGTTTGGAAAGTAAAAACACCGCAAAAAATAAAACATTTTATCTGGCAAGCAGTATCATGTCAACTAACAATAAAAGCTAACTTAGAAAGGCATGGCATACAATGTGATAAGAGGTGTGACATGTGTGGAGCAGACGAAGAAATGATAAATCATGTCTTGTTTGAATGTCCTCCAGCTATCCAAGTCTAGGCATTATTAAAAATATCAGCAAGACCCTCTTTTCTGGGTTCTTCAATATATGCTAATATCGATCATCTACTTTGGAGACTCCCTAAAAATGAAGAATATAAAAGTTTCTCATGGCTTCTATGGTTCCTATGGAAGACAAGAAATGAAAAAGCTTTTACTAACAAGAATACATATCCTAGTGATTTGGTTCTGGCAGCAGAATCTGAAGCGGAAGCTTGGGTTTTATCTCAACATGGGAATTGCATAAAAACATGTGCTAATTCGAAGTTATGACATTCTCACGAAGAGAGGATTTCTAGACCACTGACGATGGACCCGGTTTTTACTGGGTATAGATGTATGGTAGATGCCTCATAGAAGGAGTAAGATCTTTACATTGGATTAGGATGGTACGGTTTTCCTTTTGAGTTTGGCGGCAGAAACTTGGGAGCATAGTGTATTAGATGAAGTCTTTCTCCTCTTCATGTGGAGTTTGAGGCACTTTTATGGGCTATGACATGTCTCAGCTCCCTCTAAATGTCAGAAGTTGAATTTCTAGTGGATTGTTCCGAGCTTGTGGAGATGGTTGCAGATCCTTTTGCGTGACCCGCCTTCTTTTCTTACCTAGCTGATTTTTCCAGACTACAAAGTTGTTTTATCAGTTTCTCATTCATCTTGATTTCGCGTGCTCTTAATCACAAGGCCGACTTCCTAACTCGTAGTGCTAGACGGTTTTGTAGAAACCAAACTTTTATAAACAACGTACCAACTCTGTAGTTCCGTTATTGTTTGTGAATGAGTAAAATTGACAAAAAAAAAAAAAAATCTTAATAAGCTAGTGACTATTCTATATACACTCCCTCTACTCGGATTATTTGGGACCCACGAGAAATAAATTTGATCCTCTGTACTAAAACCAATATCTTACAGTCCATCAAATCTCGGATGTCACATTTTACATGTACTAGATTATAGCAGAAATCGGGATGTCACATTTTGATTTATTTTTAGTTGAAATTTATCCAACTAGTATATAATAATGGGATGCCTTATCTAACTATTCTCACATCCCAACCAAGCAAACAAAACAACTTATGGAGAGAAAACATCACTTTGTGTTAGTTCACAATGCTTTTCATGGAGCTTGGATTTGGTACAAACTCAAGCCCCTCCTTGAGTCAGCCGGTCACCGTGTCACTGCCATGGACCTCGCCGCCTCTAGGATCGACCCACGACCAATCCAAGCCGTTGAAACCTTTGACGAATTCTCCCAACCATTGATCAAAACCCTTGAATCTCTCCCTGAGAATGAAAAAGTGATCCTTGTTGTATTCAGCTTGGGAGCCATCAATATCGCTCTCGCCGCCGACAAATTTCCGGAGAAAATTAAGGTTCTTGTGTTCATCGACGCCTTCATGGCTGATACAACCCACGTACCCAGTTACATATTGGATAAGGTTTACTATATAAAAAAATTTCATTTATTGATATCAATAAATTAAATATATATAATTTAACCTACTAATCTAATATCATGCAAATATATTAATCTTCGTAAGTATATGGAGATATCTGGAGGGTTGGGAAATAGTGAGTTATCATCTCAGGAAACAGAAAATGGGAAAATGAGTTTAGTGACGATGGGACCAAATTTCTTAAAAACTCGTCTTTACCAAAATTGTTCTGTCGAGGTATTACGTTTACTAATCTAAAATTTGTTACACCAAATCAATTTCGTTATTGCTAAAATCTATATTCAAACTTCGAAGGATTACGAGCTTGCATTGATGTTGAATAGACAAGGATCATTTTTCCAAGAGGATTTATCAAAGCAACAAAAGTTACCGAGGTAGTGAAGACAAAGCTATTCCGAGCGATTTCACCCGTTGGATGATTGATAATTTCAAAGTCGCAAAAGTCTACGGTGGAGATCAAATGGTGATGCTCTCCAAACCCAAAGAACTCTTTCAATCTCTCTCGGCTGTTGCTGCTCATTACTAAGTTGTATAAACCAATGTCTGTTTATCTTACCGTTACTATGAGCTTTTATTCAAATAATTAAGCCTTCCTCTCTGGACAGCTTCTATGTAATTAAATAAAACTTTTTTTTTTTTGTGAAATGTTAATTTTTTTTTTGTCAATATTGGCCACATCAGGCCGGCCCATTAGCTAAATTCCTACATAATATAGACGGTGGAATTCGATACTTGGTTGCGCAAGTACACTTGCTGTTAAATTAATATACTATTCTCAATTTTTTGACCGGAGTACAAAGACAACGAATAAATAGAGTAAATAAAAAAACTACTCGCTAGACAAATAAAGAAAAAAACCGTTAAGAAAATGAGATGACCAAAATGGGAAGAGTAACAAAGAGATTCCGACTTCAAGGAAACTGCAGACTCCGACTAATGGCAACCCGAAATATCCTTTACTAAGGACCCCACAATTTGATAAACTTAATACTTAAATTCCACTTATAAACATGAATCAGTACAAAACTCGCGGTCAAGATTCGATAGAATTTTCGTATCAATATTAACAGTAAAGACAAAAATGTACTGAACTTGTTTTGACTTATGGTTATGTTAATATGGTATAGAATTATTAGATTGTTTTTCTGCTATAAAACAAAACAAAACAATTAAAGTTAATGTAAATAATTGTACGAAGCTTGCCTTACTCAGATATTGGTATACAGAAAATTCACGAGAAGAGACTCAAACAGTGAAGCAGGTGAGACAAAATTGATTAATCAATTTCGACAGTGTATTGTTCCATTCAAATCAAATCTAAAATTCATTCTTTTTCCAAAAATCAATTAAAAAAATGTGAAAGTAATTAGCCTGAATGGGTTTGTCAGTAAAATAAGAAAAGCTGAAAAAAGCTGATGAAATAAATTGTGAACATGCAAACGTTAAGGAATCAGTAAAATTAATGAAAATAAAGCAAATTGACAGAAATGAATGACGCAAGTAAGTAGTTACACAAACACAGCTCTCTCAAAAATTCAAAATAATCATACAACTTTTGATTATTTACAAATTGAGCCGTACATTTACAAAGAATCCAAAGAACTCCCAAAAATTATCAATTTAGAAACTTTAAAAATAATAAAAACAGAGAGATGATTTAAGGGTTGTAAAAGTGACCATTGCAATGGCATTTCCAGCCCATGGGTTTGTAATTAGAGTACTGATCAAGGACGGTGGTAAGAGACGAAGGAGGTCGAACAAATCCACCGGAAAACGGGTCAACTCGGGTGAATCGAGAACGACACGGGAGAGTTGGTACTTGAATAGCCATGCAAGGATGGCAATTATTGCATCTGTTGTGACAGCTTGGTGGTGTTGAACCTAATCTCGCTTTATCTTCAATCAAAGCCACCTAGAATATCAAAAGCAACTACCTTTAAATCAATCATGCGACAACAAAATTGGGAATTGAGTTGAGAGATGAGTATGATTACTTGAGGAGAATTTGGTGACTGAACAGGTTGAAGAAAGGATGAGACTTTAGATGGAGAAAGGAAACCAAGTAGGAGAAGAAGAAGAAGGGTAGATTTGTAAATAGCAAACATTATGAAATGAATTCAGAAATTACCATACAGAAAGGATGAGAAGTAAAACAGAGAAACGAAGTAGAAGACTTTGAAAGAGAGAGATGAAGTAGAAGAAGCTTTTGAAATGAGCTAAGAGTTTAAGGAGAAGAGAGATAAGGTAAGAGAAGGAAGGGTAAAATGGTAATTTTAGAAAAGGAACAAGACAGAGTGGGGGAGACAGCATAGGAGGATACATAACAGAGAAGGAGGACTCAGGAAGTAGACTTCTTTCTATGTGTCACTTCAAACTTTCTTCTCTTCTCTCTTTTCATTTAGTTTTATTCTTTTATTTTATGTTATTTTTTATAATCTCATTTAGTTTTTACCTAATGAGACTAGCTTTCTCAATAATCTAAATACTTATTGAGTGGAAAGTTCAAAGATTTACACTGGTAAGTATCTATTTACTGACACCTGAAATTGGGGTTCTCTTTTATCATCAACAAAATAGTAAAACCAATAAGGAAATTGAGGTTTTCTTTTTACAGAAGAAGAAAATAGTAAGTGAATAGAGAAATTGGGTTTCTTTTATCATCAGATAATAGTAACCTAATAGGGAAATTACTGAGTAGTAAATAGTAGTAAAAAATCACAACTTTGACTGAGATTTTTTAAAATAAATATTAGAAAATGAGGTTAACCAAGAGCAATAAATGCAGTAGATTTTTATCAATTTGACTGCATTCATTAAATAATTTCAAAAATCTTATGTTATTAAATGTGACCATCTGTGACCTTGAGATTATAATCTATGTCTCTTTCTGCTGTTTTCCAACAATTTGAGTAGCATCGTTTTCTACTTCTTTAATACTATAAGCTGTACTGTACATTTATTATACATATATTTAGTGTTTTTTATGTCACATTTTTAGATAATTACAATTAGTTTTTCTAAAAGTAATTATATTCCCTAAAAGTAATAAGTAAGCCACCCAAATGATTACTTTTTACAAATAAGCAAAGTTTAATCGACATAATAATTTTAAAAAGTGTAGACCTTTACACGGAGCATTGATGATCTTACGTATGTTCATACCAAATTATAAAGGAGAATTTCTGTTACAATTTATTGCCACCGACTTTAATTTGTGAGTATCCAACTTTTGGTACATAAATTATACTATTAAATGAATAATAGTTAAAATTTAAACAAAGTGTGCGTGGGAAAATAACAATACACGAAAGAAGGGTCGTGAAAATTACGGTTCTGTTGAATCGCGTGACGAGTTCTGTGACTACCATTTTCCACGTTACCTGATTTGTCGCATTTTCATTTTTTTCTTTACAACATTATTCAAATAAAATAAAGTCAGAAACAAATAATAATTAAAAATCTGCAAAAAAGGAGAAGACGTTCACAGAAAGACAACGAGATCGCGGGAAAATAAAATATAACTGAAATTATTATTACATGATCCAATTATATGAGTCAAGGGCTTTTGTCTCTTTTAATAACTGGGTCCACAGTACACACTCGATGACTGTTTGGTCACAAGCTTAAGCATATTCATGTCTTTGCGAAGGATACAATGAAAATCTCCGCCAACTATTTTAACATACCGGTATATAACTTTAATTAATGTGTGATTTGCTAGAATAGTTTTAGAAAATTATGAAATTATTAAAATAGTGTCATATTTTAAAATTTATATTGAAAGTTTTTTAAAAACCATTTTTTTTTTGTTTTGTAAGAAATAAAATATTTACAAAAATGTCATTAACAAAATCTGCAGCAACGAAAAATAAATATGCAAATAATAAATTTATAATACATTGCAAATTTAATATTTTTGGGCAGATATATTTTGTTTTATGTAGAGTTATTCTGTTTTGGCACATTTATTGTTTGTAAATTTATTTTGATAGTATAGCATATTTATTTTGGCAGATTAATTTTACCGTTTTATAGATTTATTTAATCTAGTATAATCAATTTTTTTTATTGATAGATTTTAATTTGGTCGCATATTTAATTTCATATAGCAAATTTGCTTAAGGGACGATCACTCGAAGAAATAGAGTTTGCTCTTACCTCCGGAGTTTGAAATTTCAACAAACAAAATCCAGCGAAAACAAAAACCACTTTGTTTCAACTTTTCCTCATTGATCTCGTGAGTCTTTTCTCTAGGTTACTCTTCTCACTCTCAATAACTTTGTACAATGGACTAAGATATCACTAACGAGAAATAGATTCATGACTACATGTTGGCTTTCCTTTCCCACCTTTCCCTAGTACCTAGCCTGTAAGCAAAAAACCGCACAATCATGGCATTAGCACGGTTTCTTAATACAATACATTGAAGAAAATTCTAAAGTAAGCAAAAAAGCTCACCCCCAATACAGTTTCTGTGGCTTCTTCGGGACTGAGTCTGTGACTACCGTTTTGAGATGATACTCTTCTTCTAAGGTAGAAGAAGAAGCTGAACTTGATTGTTTCAGCTTCTTAGAGTTTTCGCCATCTTCCATTGCTTTACTCTGAGAATTCTTGCTTGCTGCATGCATATCATCAGTTTAGAGCTTTAAGTCAGGTGGATATGAAGAAATATGGATTCAGAAAAAAGAGTTATACCTTTAGGTTTCTTAAGGATCTTTGAATTGGCTTTAATTTGCATACGTCTCTTGTGAAGCTCCTGTGAGTGACCTCAAAACATAACCAAAATAGCTTTCAAACTCTGATCGTATTCTTAAGCATTGTAGTGGTACTCAGTAATTCGGTTAAACTCGTGTTTTGATTTCTCCCAAGAATTATTAAAAATTTATAACATAAATCTGATGCGAAGAATCTGAAAAGCTGACCTGTAATTTCGAAATTTGTTTCTGGGTGAGATTGGATCGATTAAAATTAGGTTGAAGAGATTGTGTTGATGCTAATAACGCTTCTTTGCGGTTCTCATCTGCATCTCTGTCAATTTCTTCTCTTGTCCTCCTCGTCGCCATGGTTTCTCTGTCGCCGTCCATCGTTACTTCTTCGAAAATTCTGAGATTGATATGAAACGACGTCAGATCGTTCACGTTTTCTTTAATATTTTGTCAAAATACTGAAAGTTACCCCAAAAGAATATACATATTTAACTAACTACCCGAATGTTTTGAATTGATACATAATACACCTATCATTTTCTGAAATTATAACATACCCTAAAATTGGAAATTTTGGGGTCATGGGATTATATTCGTGTATATATAACATTCTTAAAATGAATATAAATGTATATTATCAAGTATATATTAGTTTTTTTGGGTCAAAACTATAATTTAGTTCATATGCATGTTCTAGTAATTGCGTAATTTATTCTCCTTGTATACACAATCTTCAAGTATCGTCTAATTAAAACATATACTAATATATTAAATATAGAAATGAATAAAAATTAGAGATTTAATTTGTCAACATGCATGAAACATGGTAATTTTTTTCCAACTATTTTCGTGATTTTTCCCAATAAATTTACTGTGATATTAAAATATTTTGGGTATAAAGCTGAGCAAGATCGGGTCTAGCTCTATAGAGCATATAAAGAAATGAAGATACAAAAGGAAATCTTCTTTGTAATGTAAAAATGAAGAAGGAAAGTTAAGTATATAACAAATTAATACACAAAGGTGCGTTTAATAATTATATATATAAAAACTAAAAAATAAAGTAGAAATGTTATAGTGTTATGTTCACTGTGGTCGGAGAATATATGCGTCCCATATATTTAGTCAGAATTGGGTTTCACTTTACTATTGTACATCCATAATCACTATTACTATATAATAATAACAATAGAGAGTTCTCTTATTATTTATTTATTTATAGTAATGTTATGTTTGAGACGAAATTGGCACGTGAATGAATGTGTGTATAAACCCCAAAACTCAGGTAATGTTATTGACACAGAAAGAAGAGGGAGACATCATGGTCATAATATGATATGCAAAGTGTTAAATGGTTGGTTGAGTTAATATTCTTTTGTTGTTGGAAGTGGTCCTTAGATTTGTATCTGTGGCCCTTCCTTCAATTTACGCAATATAGATGTTTACGCAATATAGATTTTAAGGAGATTTTAAGGAGATTCAAGTATTCTCCTTGTATACACAATCTTTGTCTTTAATTTTTGTTACAACTTATAATAATATGTCGTGAAAGTAAACTAATTAAGGTTTCGATCAGAAAACAAGAAAGTTGCTTTTGACTCTTCTTTTTCTCACGTTAGTTCTCTCTTTGATAAGGAGTTCTAGATCCTCGCTGGAGTCGAATCTTATTTTTATTTCTATATCTTTTTCAGCATAGTCAACGTGTTCTTCTTCTTTTTTGACCGTCTATCTAACTCTACCACATGTTGGAGATTGTCTACCAAACATAGTATCAAATTTATTAAAGGAAGGTTCGCATTTATGCTCAAATCTATTACTTTCTTCCACAACCACATGAGATCTCCTTAAAATCTCCATACAAAGACGAATTGCCTCTTTTCGAAATTGTTGCACATACCCACGCAAATGTCTCTCGTTGGTCACGAGGATATGAGGTGTATCTTGTAGTAGTTCATTCATGAATTCATTTGATATGTAACTCAGTTTTACCTTATAGATCACAAACTCATCATAACGTACATCTTCACTCACTTACATAATCTTACAACCAAGAAAAGTATCCACTAAAAAGAACCAATGATTTTGATCGAATCTCCAATTTCCACAAATTAATTAAGATGATATGATCCATAGATAGATCCAAAAAACAAGAATACACGGTCAAAAGATAAGGAAGGAGCTCGAGCAACAATGATGATTTGTGTGCTTCAATGATGTTTGGCCAATAGTTTGAGCGAGAAAAAAGGTAGGTAATGTAATAGTTATGGGCTAAAATCGTCATTCTACAAACTAGGTTAAATTAACTAACTCTGCTTAACTCTACCAAACACTCAAAATAACTCTACAAACATCTGCTACACTAGCAAATATAACTCTGCCAAAATCTGCTACAAAATGTATCAACTCTATCAAACTCTATCACACCGTCGTTACTAACTTTATCAAACTTTGCCAGATAACTCTACCAAAATTTGTTACACTGGCGATTTAAACTCTGTCAAAATCTAGTACAAAGGGTCCAACGTCTACTATACTCTACTCAATTGAAAACTTTTGTCTACACACCTCATACACTTTTTTCCGATCATAACGACTTCCTAATAACCCAGAGGGTAGTACGAATGTTCTTTGATAGTGTTTGATATAGGTAAATAATAGCATAGTAGAATATAGTTGATCTTAAACTGACGTAACACATTTTATTAATGATATTTTTGTTATTACATTTTTATTTAAATATCTAAAAGAGCAAAATAATATTATACAATTTTATAAGTATTTGAATAATTATGAATTAATATTAACTATTTGAAAAAATTCACAATTAATATAGAATATTCTACCATATCACCTAAAATTTATTGAAATCAATTTCTCTTACACAAAATAAACATCACAAGAACTCAAAATCGAATGAATATTTAAACCCATAAATTGTTAAGTTACAAGAATTGAATAGATCTGAAGCTAAAAATTGAATTAAGCTACAAGAAATTGAATAGATCTACACAAAATCACGAAATCAACATCACAACATCTAAAACTTGAATGAATCTACAAGAAATCTGCAGATTTGAAAAGAAAATCGAATATATCTTTCGTCTCTTCCACACGAAATCAACTAAATCTCAATGAAATAATTTGAAACATCTCGAAATCCCAGAATAATACCCGAAATCCAAAATCAAAACACCAAACAGAGAACTCATCTAAGTGAAATCATGAAAAAGAAACAGAAAAGGAGAATGTACCTTGATAAGCAGCAGCCGAGAGAATCAGGGAAGACGCTGTCGAGAGAACCACCGCCGTCTGAGTTCACCGGAGTCGAAGCCGTCACGAGAGAGGAAGTGACATTGAACTTTCGTAACCCTAGAAAAGTTGAAGACGATGAACTGTTTTGATCCCGTAAGTTTTAACCAGTAATTATTCATATTTTATTTTATTTTTTGTTTTTTCTGTCTTACGAATTTTGTTTTTTTTGTCAAAAGAAATTAGAATCATAACTAAATATTGTAGTTTTATGTCTTTTTACACTAAAATTTTAACCTTCATATTATAGAGCATTATTTGAGTAAGTATGCTATATTCTAGCATTATTTAAGTAATTATCTCTTAATTAAATCCCCGGTTTTATAACTGTCATTTGAAACGTTGAGCAGTTCGGTATGCTTCTTCGTCGGAAATAATTGCTGGTATGTTCCATGTTCCCAGCGAATGCCCAGAGATTTTCCCACCTAACCATTTTTCATGAAATCAACAGACATAGAGAAAAAGAAATTTGGTTCATATTGTAATTTTGGTACCTTCTTTAGTAGCTTCTTCGCATCTTCTTTTGTACTTTGAAGACAAGTGTGGATCCAGGGACTTCATAATTTGTTCATACTTATCTTCAGCTTCCGATATCCGCTTTGCCTGTTAAAAAACAATGAGCTCTAAGATATGTTCAAAGAAACGTTGATTGATTGTTTTATTAACGTTTCTTTACCAGTTCAGTGGGGGCATTTGAGCCGAATATTCCCACAAACATTCGTAATACATTGAAACTGTTCTCGAGAACATCGTCCTACAAGGAAATCATATTGATCTAATCAGTAGAGATCGTGATGACAGGGGAGTTCTTTGAGGAAAGCTAACCTCGTAATCGTACCTGCAAATGTAAAGATTCAAAACAACTCAGATTCTGAAAGATTCAAACTTTGTGTTTGTGATAGATGGAAATGTTTTATGAGAACGTACAGATCATCCGCTACTTCAACCAGGAACTCTGAAATTGACAAGAAGTCCATATGCAACTCATTTACCTTTTCCACAGTTCAAGAGAAAGAAAGAGAACAATTCCGATCAATATGCATCAGATACTAGAAGTAAAATTCTTGTACTGAATATGACTTCCATTCAAATAATAGCAAAGCACATAAGATGGACTACCTCTACTCCTCTCAACTTGTATAGTAGAAGATTCAGCACCCGGTAATCAAATGACTTCAAATGCACTGCTTTCATTACATCTTCGAGACAAATCTATAAAGATAGACGAAACATTAAGCAAATGTATAGCAAAAAAAAAAACAGTGAATTGTTTGAGGACATGTAAAATGAACCACTTAGTGGCACTTACCTTGTTTCTGTTTGACAGAGCATGACAAAGCTTTCTTTCCAACGCCCAATACTCTTTGCCTGACCTAAATTCTTTCTGTATTCTAACCCAAGAAATAGTTGATATGTTTTGTCGAATTCTTTGTTACACTGCTGATAAAAAAGTAAGAAAACGAAAGTTATAGCAAGGAAATACCTTTGTGTCAAAAGGCCCTCACGTTCGAGCACATCTCCAAGTGGCTTCAATGGATCAGTTTCAAACAAAACTCGTGATTCAGCATTCCTTCTATGACTTGAATTCTGCATCACAAACAGTTAGGTTGTGCACTGATTTGGTGATTCCAATATATATTACACATGCCATCTTACAATGACTTGGGATCGACAAGCTGATTCACTGACTATCGTCTCATTAAGAGCATCCATCTACAGAAACACAAGACCTATATTTCTTAGATTCGGATTACACCATCATTGTTGCAGTGCACGTGAACTCAACACGGAAACTCTTATAGACATGAGAAGAAAAACAACAGCAGAAATGCACAATCATTACCTGATATATGTAACTCTCTGTGAATGAAAGCACGGGTAAATATTGGAATATTGAATGTGGTTCGTTAATTTCCAACTGATGAAACATGAAATAAGACCTGGACTGCGACAGGATATGAACAAAATCTAAGAAAACAAATCCAGAAAATCATGGGAGAGAACACTTGCATAACTCAGAAGACAATATTATTATTTCTCTACCTTCCTACTACATGTGAGTAAGTGACCACACCACCTGATCCCGTTATCAATGCTTAACTAACTAAACTAGTCAAGATAGATTTTAGCAATGCGTTGTAAAAGGAAAAACTTACGAAATCCTCAAACGTAGAGTTTGCCCTTTTCATTGCATCTAGCCCGACCATTGCCACATCTTTTTTGTGTTTCTGCAGCGTGAAAGGTTTAACATTGTCCATGACAGTCCTCTTTGTCCTCTTCACATAACTCTTTTGGGATTCTGCTGCATCGAAATTGAATGGAGTTATACATTAAGAATACTCAGCATATCAGGCAACAAATGGACGTTGCAGTGGAATTACATGTGTTTGGGACATCAATATCGGACTAGAACTAGTTTTAAAGTCACTCAGCCAAATGCAATTTCGAACAAGGCAATCCATGTGATGTGAAACTGTAACTACAAAGGGATTCTATGCAGTAGACTAGAACCTGAACTTGTGTTTACTGGTTTAGATTCATCGTCTCGCTCAAGTGACCTCGATATCTCTTTCAGGACAGGTCGTGAGACCTATGTAGTAAAACAAAACTCTTTGAAAGAGGGAGAATCTAGATTTCAAGGAAAATAGTAAGACAGTCTTTAGCTTTACTCACTTTCGGAAGGAACTCAGAGACTAGGCCGAGTTTCAAATCTATATCGAGTTCACCACATGGTTGTACCTTTAAGGAAAACCGAAATTTAGATTTTTTTTTTCTTTTTTTTTCCGGGGAAGATTCGAAAAACCTAAACTTTATGGTTACCAGGAAAAGGACGAGATTTGAAAGGAAGCGAGAAGAAGTTGAATCCAAAGTTGAAGAAGAAGAAAGCAACCGGTGAGACGTAATGGCTGATAAAACACTCTGAAACTTCTCCAATCGCCTTAGCTCTTCCATCTTTTCGCTCCTGGAAAATGAAACTCTACAGATTTTGTTTCAGTACATATTACTCGTCTCGTGAAAATCGTTGTTTCGCAACAGATATTGTTCTACTAGTTTGAATGTTTAACCACTGATTTCAAACGACTGTAGCCAGACCCACCAACGGTAATAAGCGGTGCTTCATACGAACCACAGTATCACGAACAGAGAACCATTAATTAGGCACTGGCTTTAGGTTTCTTAAACATGACCGTTTCTCTAATTAGTTGGGACTTTGCAGGCCCAATATTAAACACTCTACTTGAGTCAGACGTGTTATCAACCTATCATTAATTACAATTTTATCCTCATCGATAGTCAGCACCAAAAAACATGCGCCTGACACATAAGAAAGGCATTTCGAAATAAACGAATAATAATATGCCACGTACACACTAACAAGTAAGTACACAGAAGTTGCCCGCACCTGATTACTACGAGTAAAAGTTCTTCAACTTACCATTGTTCACCATTGTTGAACAAACCAGAGATTTTCGGTGAAGATGGCGAGTAAAGGAGGATACGGAGACCCGAATCAGAAGATTGATTACGTCTTTAAGCTAGTCTTGATCGGAGACTCTGGGGTTGGAAAATCTCAGATACTATCTCGGTATGCGAGAAACGAATTCAGCTTGGATTCTAAAGCTACCATCGGCGTCGAGTTTCAAACTCGAACACTCGTAATGGACCATAAGAGTGTCAAAGCTCAGATCTGGGACACTGCAGGCCAAGAACGGTAACTCTCTAGAACTTGCTAATATTGCTTTTTGCTTTCCATTTTGCAATATTTGGATCCACCGCTTAGAAATCTCAGTTATTCGTATCTTCGAGACTACGGATTCAGATTCTGTACTTTATTTGTGGCGTTATTTTCGGATTGTTCTCCTTCTTAGATTTGGTGTAAAACGGTGTCGTACAGGTACAGAGCAGTGACGAGTGCGTATTACAGAGGAGCAGTTGGAGCGATGCTGGTTTACGATGTGAGTCGACGTCAAACATTTGATCATATCCCACGGTGGTTAGAAGAACTGAGAAATCACGCAGATAAGAACATTGTGATTATTCTCATTGGTAACAAATCTGATCTTGAAGATCAACGAGCAATTTCGATGGAAGATGCTAAGGAATTCGCAGAGAAAGAAGGTCTTTTCTTTTTGGAGACATCAGCTCTAAATGCAGTCAACGTGGAGACTGCTTTCTCCACTGTTTTGACTCAGATTTTCAACATCGTGAACAAGAAAACACTTGTTGCTGGTGAAGGACAAGGTAACGACGATCCTGCTTCGCTTGCTGGTAAGAAGATTGATATTGTTCCTGGTCCTGGTCAGGTGATTCCAACGAAGAATAATTTCTGTTGTAACACTTAGAACCAATTTTTGTTCTTGAATCTTTTGTTTTTTTTTTTTTTGTCAAGCAAATACTTTTCTATTAATTAAAATTCAGAATTACAATTCCAAATCGCAATTACGAAAAGCAACATAGTCGAAATAAATCTAAAACATAGGGTAGGAATATCCAAACGGAGGAGACTCAGACGCTCTGGAAATCTTGGATAGAGGTTGGATAAAGAGTCTCGATCCTGAAAATCTAAGACTAATCCTAGTTCTGTCACCACAAAGGACAGTTGAACTACCAAATAAGCTCTAATTGTCGTAGAGCTTTTGAAACACATCTCCATAGCGGAGGATCTAGACAAAATTCTATCCCAAAAGGGAGGAACAACACCGTCTAAATTCTGTCTAGAAGAAAATAGACTATAAGATCTAATAATCCTATATACTTCAATTCCATATTGTCTTAGGTCTACCAAGATCCACTTGTCCTCATAAGCATATCCTGTTAGGCTTAATAGACATGATGTAATTGAAGGTATAATTAAACATAAAGCTCATAAACATGGTCCATTACCAAGCCCATGTAGCAAAGTTGAAACCCTAGTCAATGTGCCTCTTTGGAGTAAGGAGATGGCGCCGCCAAGAGAGCAAACGTCATCGCCGGACTTCCTACGATCTTCCGACCGCCTAAAAGGTTGCCGGGGAGGAGACTCGGCCAACATTAACTTTATCCTCTAGGCCTGCTTGCCGAGAAGTCCAAGATGAAGTAGAGGAGGAGGGAGTAACCTTAAGGTTGATGGAAGGTGAGACGAGGCCTCTGTCCGAAGACCCACCTCTAGAGAGAGATAGGGCCGCCGAAAAGGAGGTCGCAGCGAGTGGTGGAAGATGATAAAAACGATCTCGTTGAGCTTGAGCCACCGGAAAAAATCGAACCAGTAACAACACAAGAGAAGCACGCGGGAAGAAGCGGGACAGTGAGACCCAACCACTTCTCAACTCCGGTGAAGATAGGTGGCGATGAAGGTAAAGAAGATGTTTCCATCCTCTAGAAACAGGGCTTCGAGACACACTATCATATGTACATCCCGACGAGAGAGAGGAGAAGCTATGGACTGCAACTGCGGGTAGGAGGGGCCGATTCGGTTTCGCCGGAGAGAAATGGAGGTGAGAGAGCTGACGATGGCTTCGTCCTCGAGCAGCAGAGCTTCGAGATCGATCCTCACCTTCCATACTTTCCGGTGGGAGAGAGAGAAGATGGAGGTGCATGACAGAGAGGGAACAGAGATGGAGCACAACAGCGAGGAACCACGGGAAGTCAGAACAAAGTTCATAGGCGAAAGAGACCCGATGCTGGCGGTCGCTGGCGGTCGTCGGAGGTTTCGGCCTCACCGGCGTCAAAGCAAACAAAAAAGGATTTGGCCTCGATATCTGAACCAGAGAGAATAACCCAGATTTTATTTTCTTCGAAATGCAGTTCCTTTTTTGTTTTGCTTGCCTGTTTGAATCTTTTGTTTTGTATCTACATTTTACACATTATTTCCTAGTCAATTACCTTTTTGTGTTTTTCCTTAATGAATTTCAATTCCGTTTTTCAGGTTTACTGGTTATCTTATAACAGTTACTACGTACAACTTAGGATTTCGTTTTTGAGATATAAAAATACATTACACGCGTGAGATGATGATTTTCAATTAATAGTCGATCAAAAACCTTTAACTACAATTAACAAACAGATTTATAGATTAGATTGATGAAAAGAGAACTAGCAGAAGGTTCAAAACTTCAATATAATAACTCAAGAGTAACACAAAAAGAGAAACCAAAAATAGTGACGTTCAAAATGGCATTTTCATGTCGAAAGAGTAACTTAAATACGACCAGAAACAAACTAGAGAACGAAATCCTTCATCTTTGGAGATTAAGCAGCAACGGGCTTAGCGGCAGCTGAAGAGAGCCTAGACCTCTTCTTGGCCAAACTTTCACTACGGCGATCACGTTGCTCCTTAAGTCTGGAAGCAAGAAGCTTTTGGTACTCAGCTGCATCAGAGTTAGCCTTGGCAATTCTCTTTTTCTTGTCAGCAATTCTAGCCCTCTTCCTCTGGAGAGTCAAAGGAGTCACAAGCCTCTGAATCTTAGGAGCCTTGCTGACCTTCTTGCCTGCACAAGGAAGAAACAGATTTTAGTGAATCTCAATCATACTACCAGCTTTTTAATAATGATCTAACAAGTCAATCTTCTTTTTCATACCCTTCTTGTTTGTGAAGGTACGGCGGTAAGTGTTAACGTACTTCCTAACATCATCCTCCTTTCCAAGGTTGAACAGCTTGCGGATCTTTGATGCCCTCTTGGGTCCTCTCATTCTTGGCTTCTCAGTGTCGGTAAGCCCAGGAAGATCGTTTTCACCCTTCTTCACAATGACCAAGTTAAGAACAGAGAGATCAGGGCTCACAATGCAACCACGGACAGACTTTCGTCTTCTCTCTCCAGTCCTCCTTCCATGTCCTCTGAAGCAAGGAGTACCTACTCACACAAAACATTTTTGACATCATTTCACGTAAATCAAGGAACAAGTGAAGCAGTACAAGTTGCGAGATAAGGTGGAGTCAAGTACCTCGGTGAAGCAAAAGACGAACACGACCAGGAGTCAGAACTCCCTGTTTCATTGGGAATCCTTGCTTGTCACAACCTCCCATAATCTTGAAGACGTACCCTTTGAATTCCTGCAAATAGCTCAAAACAAACACCTTCAGTAACCATACCGAAAACAGTGATACGCTAAATCATTTCAAGAATTAGAACCTCGCCGAGAGCATCTCCGAGAACTTCCTGAGAGAGCCTCTTGTCGAAAAAAGCACGGCTGCATCAACACGAAAATAAAAATCAATAACTTAACCTACTAGACTTACATTCACGACTCCAGTCATGAATTTTGATTTTATAGATTCAGAATAGGCTTTTGAATATATAAGAACATTGCAGTAAAATATCAGAGATTTCAATGTCTCGGCGAGCTAGTGTTGGATCGGAAATTAATAGATTATGGCTGGGTGAAACAATACTATACTACGATTCCAGATTCTCATCCAACGAAATATACGGACTTTATAGAAGCTCCTTGTAAACTCAGATTAGCCAATTGTAAACAGAAACCTCCAAGGTATCACAAATCTATAAGAACATAAAGACAATGCCAAAAGAAATTAAAGATCTTACAGCTTTTGGTCGTCATCGATCTCGAGCTTCTTCTGGCAACCAGTGGTCGGATTTGCGATGTTGAACTGTGAAACAAACAAATTCGAATAAACAAACAAACAAATTCGAATAAACAAGCGAATCATCACAAAGACATACGAACAGAGAATCGTGGAGAATATTTGAGAAGAGAGAGATAGAGCTACCTTCATCGTCTCCGATAGACACTGCCACTACAACAGCCTGCGAAACAAGATGAAAGATATCAAAAGCTTCGGCCGCGGCTAATCTAGGGTTTTACAAGACAGAAGAAATGGGCAACTTATAGGAGAACTAATAAACAGATAGGTCTGATTAGAATGGGTCCAGATTTTATGGGCTATTTTGAAATAATTATAAAAAGCCTCGTAGGCCCAATTATAAGCATGCAAGGCTTTTATGAGAAAAGTCTAATAAGTCCCGACGACGGGCTACAAAAGTTATTTCAAAACCAGTCCAGTCAGGTTAATGCAAGTTGGACCGTTCTGATTATCTGGTAAGTTGTTACACCGGCTCCAATTTGTTCATTCTATTTTTTTTCTAAAAATCTATGTTCAAAAAGCGCTAGACGCTAGACAGACCTACCGCCTAACGCCTAGAAAATTTAATTGGGGTCTAGACGAATTATATGCGGATTAGGCAGTTTTAAAATAAATGATATTATATATAATAATATGTTGATGATTTAGAGTGATAATCATCTATATATTATCAAAATTACATTTGTCTTGTAGACCATTTTAGAGTAATAATATAAACATGAAACAAAAAATTTATGAGTCTCGTAAGACACAATTTAATACTTTAAGTACTGCATTAGAAAAAAAAATCACTAAACACTGTAGTTTTAGGAAAAAAAGTAAAATTAAAATCAACCCTTCGACCAAAAAAAAATCAAACTAATTAAACTGTTTAGACCGATTAATCCAATTAATAACTGTCCAAGACGCCAAATTTTACAGACCACTTAAGATTTCTGATTTTAGTGTAATCGAAGCGGTCATGATCCGCCTAGACGAATTTTTAAAACACTACTAAAAATAGAATTTTCTAAAAATAAAGAAGAGTTTGTTGTAATGATTTAATATATTTTTACTCTAAATAAATATTTTAATAATATTTTATTTTATTATTTTATTACTAATTTCTAAGATGTCTATTTACTTTTCAAAACTACATATTTTACTTCTTTTTTTTTGTCTAACATTGGACCACAACAGACCGGCCAATTAGCCAAGTTCCTACATAATGTAGGTGGTGGGATTCGATCCATGGTTGTGCAAGTGCGCATGTTTTATGTGGACTTACCGCCTGCCACTAGAGTAAAAACCACTTGCATATTTTATTTAAACATCAATATTATTTTAATCCTCCCATAAATGATCAGTAATGCGTAGCCGTTACTGCGTAAATGTGAGTTTGAAGCAAGAAAATCTCGATTGGTTTTAGGGAGATTAGGCGTGTAGAGCTTTTGCAAAAAATAACCATGATCATTCTCTTGTCATAGTGTTGCCAGTTTGTTAATTGGAGTTAAATTTTAGAGCCATGGAGGTAGAGTTTCGTTTGTTCTCACTTGTTTGTCTATTATTACAACTTCTGATGAAATTCAAAGTGGAACATTTATGAATCTAACCATTTGATGTTAAAAGAGTTAAAATAACATAACTGTTTAAAGGGTTGTTATAGGTTGCAATAGAATTACTGCTAGTATGAACAAAATACATCATAAAGATGAAGTAACAACATATACTTTCAGATTTTGATTAGAAAGATAATTTTATAGTTCAGAGGCAATATTCAATTAGTAAAACCTTTTAAAGTAGGCAATAAATTAAATGTCATTAAAATATACTATATAAATAATTTAAAAAGAAAAAAGAAAAAGGAAATAAATTAGGTTACATAGAAAAATTGAAAGAGTTGAAAAGTCGTTTTCAATTTCTTATTCGCACACAAGAAAAAAAACACAGAGTTGCTTTAACATTGAAATTACACACAGAGTTGAAAACGTGAAATTACAGTGGCATCATCCGATGAGAAGTTCTTGTCCTCCTTCCGACGGTGGAAGATCGGCGATTGATCATCAGAAGTCATTGCCCTCTACTTCCATGAATCCTCGTTTTAAATTTCGTTCTGCACATTCTTCTCCGCCACTGAATCAACGTCTTACTCCAAAACAGCATTACCCTAACTCCAATTTCCCGCCAAATTACAAGCGTGATCAACCTCCTGCGGTGGGAAGGAGGCCGAATTTCATTGTTCAGCTTGTTCGTCCGAGAATTACCACTGTTAATGGCGACACCAATTTGTCCTTTTCGGTTAGAAATCAAGTGATTAGAAATATAGCTTCGGTGTGTGAAATTCCCGAAGAATCTATTCATGTTCCTCAAGTAGGCTATATCGCCGGAAGTTTCAATTTTCTTCAGTGGGTTGATGCTCTCTCTGCTGTTGTGGCTCTCTGGGATTATCGTCTTCAAGGGAAACATGAATTTGTTCCTGAGCTGATTTCTAATGTTATTGTCCCGTCTGACATGGAAGAGCTTACAGGCAAGCTTTGTGATCTTTTCTCTGCTCATGTTCTTTCGTTAATGGAAAACGGGGAAAGTGTGAAGAAGCTGAAAGTAGTGATAGATGAAAGAACTCGTCAATTGGAGTCTTTTTCCTCCAAAAGGGGTCTCAAGTTTGACGTTTTTGAGAAGAAGAAGGCTCTTGAAGCGGAGAAAGATTTGGTTGTGAAGCGGCTTGAAGAATTTAAGAATGCCATGAAGAGCATTATGCGATTTCTCAGAAGAAAAGATGCCTCTGATGCAGAAGAAGAAGAAGAAGAAGAAGAAGAAGAAGAAGAAGAAGAAGAAGAAGAAGAAGAAAAACAAGACGTGTCTGTGTTTAGTTTGGAAGGGACCTACGATTGGCGACGAATTCATAGTTTGATTCGTAGGGAGTGTCGAAGGCTAGAAGATGGGCTACCTATCTATGCCTACCGGCAGAATTTGTTGAAGAAAATTCATGGAGAACAGGTAAAATTCTGACTGGTGATCTTTGGATCCAAGCTGTTAGCCAAAAATTGAATTAATCTCTGACAGGTTGAAAACTTTACAGAATGCGTATTGAAAGTTCACATTATGTATGTAGATTTTTGGAATTAATCTCCTTTGAGTCAAGAAACATGATTGATTTGTGTTGTTGTCTTATGGTAGTAGTTCTTGTTGTCTGCTAAGGTTCACTTTTCTGTGTTTATAGTAACGAACCTGTGTCTTGACATTTTGAGTGCGTAATAATTCAATTTTGTTGTACTCACAGATAATGGTACTGATTGGAGAAACTGGTTCAGGAAAGAGCACTCAGTTAATTCAGTTCCTTGCTGATTCCGGAGTTGCTGGTAGTGAGTCAATTGTTTGTACACAACCACGGAAGATTGCTGCCATGGCATTGGCTGATCGGGTCAGAGAAGAAAGCAGTGGTTGTTATGAGGAAAACTCTGTTCGTTGTATTCCAACCTTTTCTTCAACCGAGCAGATTAGCTCCAAAGTTGTATACATGACGGACAATTGCCTTCTTCAACACTACATGAAAGATCGGAGTTTGTCTGGTATTTCCTGCGTCATTATTGACGAAGCCCATGAAAGAAGCTTAAACACAGACCTTCTTCTGGCATTGCTTAAAAAGTTGCTATGCAAAAGGGTTGACCTAAGGCTTGTCATCATGTCTGCCACAGCCGATGCCTACAAACTTTCAGAATATTTTTTCGGTTGTGGAATTCTTCGTATCAGTGGGAGGAACTTTCCGGTGGAGATTGTATATTCCCCTAGTCAAACAGAAGATACATCTGTTGTTGGCGGCATTGCTCCTTATGTTGATGATGTTGTTAAGATGGCAGTGGAAATACATAAAACAGAGAAAGAGGGGACCATCCTTGCATTCTTGACTTCCCAAGCAGAGGTAGAGTGGGCATGTGAGAGGTTTATAACTCCGTCTGCAGTAGCTTTACCGTTGCATGGAAAGCTTTCCTTCGAAGAACAATATAGGGTTTTCCAGAACCATCCTGGGAGACGAAAAGTGATATTTGCCACAAATATTGCAGAGACATCACTGACTATTCCTGGGATCAAATATGTAATTGATTCCGGAATGGTGAAAGAGAGTAAATTTGAACCTAAAACAGGTATGAGCATCCTCAAGATCTGCTGGGTTAATCAGAGTTCTGCTCAACAACGTGCTGGTCGTGCTGGAAGGACAGAACCCGGAAGATGTTACAGGTTGTACTCAAAAAACGTTTTTTATTCCATGAATCTTAATCAGGAACCTGAAATTCGGAGGGTCCATCTTGGTGTGGCACTTTTGAGGATTCTTTCTTTGGGTCTCAACAACATAGCAGATTTTGACTTTGTTGATGCGCCTGTCCCAGAAGCCATTGCAATGGCTATCCAAAACCTTGTTCAGTTGGGTGCAGTTGTCAAAAAGACGGGTGCTCTTGAATTAACACGTGAAGGGCATTATTTGGTCAAGCTGGGTCTGGAGCCAAGGCTTGGAAAGTTGATTTTAGGTTGCTTCAGAAATAGAATGAGCAAAGAGGGGATTGTTCTTGCTGCTGTCATGGCTAATGCTAGCAGTATATTTTGCAGAGTTGGCAGCCTCAATGATAAGATGAAAGCTGATTGCCAAAAGGTATGATTCTGAACTTCCGGTTCAAATTTGTTGTATATTTTTCTTACATAGATTGATTAGTCTTTTCTGTTATGTAACATTTGACTTACCTTTATACTCCCAATTGAGTTCAGATATTCTCTTAAGGTTTGAACTTTTAGTTTTAGTTATTCTTAGAACCTATTAGAAGATATTCTAAAGTCTTTTATTTTGTCATCTTTCAGGTGCAATTCTGCAATCAAAATGGAGACCTATTCACTCTCCTTTCGGTCTACAAAGAATGGGCATCTCTGCCACGAGAGAGACGAAATAAATGGTGCTGGGAAAATAGTCTGAATGCCAAATCAATGAGGAGATGTGAAGACACAGTTAAAGAATTGGAGATATGCATTGAGAGAGAACTTAGGCTTGTCAGTCCTACTTACTGGGTTTGGAATCCAAGTGAAAGTATAAAACACGACAAGATATTGAAAATGGTTATACTTGCATCTCTTGCAGAAAACGTGGCGATGTACACTGGCAATGATCGGCTTGGATACGAGGTAGCATTGACTGGTCAACAAGTTCACTTACATCCATCCTGTTCATTGCTAACATTTGGCCAGAAGCCAAGCTGGATTGTTTTCAGTGAGCTTCTATCTTCTGTGGACCAGTACTTGGTATGTGTAACTGCAATTGATTTTGAAGCTTTGCATTTGCTTGATCCACCTCCACCTTTTGATGCATCTCAGATGGATGAGCGGAGACTTCTTGTGAAAACAGTGGTGGGTTGTAGCACCACAGTGCTAAAAAGATTCTGTGGGAAGTCTAATCGTAGTCTGCTTTCTATTATTTCTCGTGCTAGGTCTCTTTGTATGGATGAAAGGATTGCTATTCAGGTCGATGTTGATCGGAATGAGGTTCTATTGTATGCGCCACCCCTCTACATGGATAAAGTGTCAGCCCTTGTGAACGACGCATTGGAATGTGAAAAGAAATGGATGCGTAATGAATGTTTGGAAAAGCGTCTATTTCATGGTCGGGGACAAGAACCTATTGCACTGTTCGGATCTGGTGCTCAGATAAAGCATCTTGAAGTTGATCAGAGATTTTTGACAGTCGATGTATATTATTATGGGGACACTGTTGTTGATGACAGAGAGCTTATGATCTTTGTGGAGAAGAAAATAGATGGGTGTATATGCTCTGTTCATAAGTTCACTGCAAACAGGCAAGACAGTGATGAAGAGAAGTGGGGAAAAATAACCTTTCTCACTCCGGAATCTGCAATGAAGGCAACAGAAATTCAGAAATTTGATTTCAATGGATCAGTGCTTAGATTATTTCCATCGCTGTCAACTGACTGTGGAATTTTCAAGATTCCTTCTTTCCCTTCTGTTACAGCTAAGATCCGTTGGCCGCGAAGGGAAAGCATTGGTAAAGGATGTCTTAAGTGCCCTTCTTGTGATATTGACAGTATACTTGGTGGGATCTCAAACCTTGTGATAGGAACAAATTCTGTCCATACTCAGAGAGATCAGAAGTCCAATGATTCTATCTTGATAAGTGGGCTTGACAGAGATCTTTCAGAAGCAGAAGTGTTGGATGTTTTGGAGTTCGAAACAGCAAGAAGTGATTTAAATTTTTTCTTATTCAGAGGACATAGTGTGCAGTGTCCATCTCCTACTGCTTGCGCAGAAGAGCTGCATAAGAGAATATTTGCGTGCATGTCAGCAAGAAATCCAGAGCCGAACTGTGTCCAAGTCCAAGTTTTTGAACCAAAAGAAACAGATTATTTCATGCGAGCTTTGATTACTTTTGACGGAAGATTCCATCTGGAAGCTGCAAAAGCTTTGCAGGAATTAAATGGAAAAGTGTTTCCTGGATGTCTTCCATGGCAGAAAATAAAGTGCGAACAATTGTTTCAGAGCTCCATAATCTGCTCCGCTTCTATCTATAACATAGTCAAAAGACAGTTGAATGCGTTGTTAGCACGCTTTGAGAGACAAAGAGGTATGCTTGTCTACTTCTACTCCAATATTAATATGTGAAATCATGACTCACGAGAATCAATTGTTAGGCTACAGTTTCCAATTCTTGTATGATAAGGGAGGTTTGAAGGATGCATACCTGTTTTATCCTGTGAATATTTCCAAAGTTTGATGTGCATAAACGTTTGTTTATGTTGCTATAGGAGGGGAATGGCGCCTGGAGCCAACTCATAGTGGTGCTTATCGTGTTAGAATTTGTGCTTATGCAACAAGACCCATTGCGGAGATGCGGAGAGAACTTGAAGAACTCATAAAAGGACGACCCATAAACCATACAGGCTTAACCCCTAGAGTTCTGCAGCATCTATTGTCCAGAGATGGTGTTGCTATTATGCGGAAAATCCAACAGGAGACTGAAACGTATATTGTATTTGATAGGCACAATCTCACGATACGCATTTGTGGATCAAATGAGAAAATCGCCGAGGCTGAACAAGAACTGGTTCTGTCACTAATGGCTTATCACGAGAGAAAGCAGCTGGAAATCCACCTCCGCGGTCCTGATATCCGTCCTGACCTCATGAAGGAAGTTGTGAAGCGGTTTGGTCCAGAGCTCCAAGGCATCAAAGAAAAAGTACATGGTGTGGATCTCAAGCTCAACACTCGGTACCATGTCATTCAAGTTTATGGGAGCAGAGAAATGAGGCAAGAAGTAGAAAAGATGGTCAATGAACTTGCACGAGAAGAAAGTGCACCCGCTGAAAGGTCAGCTGACATTGAAGTTGAATGCCCCATTTGCTTGTCTGAAGTTGATGATGGCTACTCTCTTGACGGATGCTCTCATCTCTTCTGCAAAGCTTGTTTGTTGGAACAATTTGAGGCATCGATTAGAAACTTTGACGCATTCCCAATACTTTGTTCTCACATTGACTGTAAAGCTGCAATAGTAGTTGCAGATATGAGAGCCCTCTTATCACAAGAGAAGCTTGATGAACTCTTCCGAGCATCCTTGTCCTCTTTTGTAACATCCAATGATGGAAAGTTCCGGTTCTGCTCAACACCTGATTGCCCTTCCATCTACCGTGTAGCTGCTCCTAAAGAATCCGGTGAGCCATTCATTTGTGGAGCTTGTAACTCAGAGACATGCACAAGATGCCACCTAGAATATCACCCGCTGATCACATGTGAAAGATACAAACAATTCAAGGAAGATCCTGAATTGTCACTAAAGGACTGGGCAAAAGGGAAGGACGTGAAGGAGTGCCCGGTTTGCAAATCGACGATAGAGAAATCTGAAGGGTGCAACCATCTGCAGTGCCGGTGTGGAAAGCACATTTGTTGGACCTGCTTGGACGTTTTTACTCATGCCGAAGCTTGTTATGCCCATTTGAGGACAATTCATGGCGGAATCGGCTTAGCTGAGTTTGGTATCCACGGAGATCTCAATATCCCCATGCTTTGAAACCGGACTGATCTTCTTCAGTGTACAAATTTGTCGAAGTAGGTCCATGTATATATATTCTGCAACATCTGGTTTTCTATGTGTATATATGTCAACATTGTGTATTATAGTTTAACCTTCTTCAACCAACTCAATTTCGATCATAATAAGGAAAGCTCATAAACCAGTTGCCAAAAAATATGAAGTTCTCTGTAAAACACTTGAAAAACATAACTTGATAGATCACTGATTACTTACGCGTAAATATCTACAGAGAGTTTACTAAAGTCAAGTCTTGTGTTTTAACACATTTTCCTTCAAGACAAAGTTGAATGGAAACTACTTCCCAACGTACACAGACATCGCTTTAATGGCGCTATCACTTTCAGGAAATTTCCACCCACTTTCGAAACTCAGAAAAGTACAAATCCACTAATTCGTAGTCTTGTAGATTGTGATGTGTGTGACCCATGTCTGGGTTTTAATTCACGATGCCCTACTTATTTCTTCCCAGAGAATTTTTGGGTCATGACTCTTGTGTACATTCTAACCCATTTTCTGGGTTTTAGTGTCCTGTTTCTTCTCCTTTCATCAAGAGCAAAAACTTCGAATTGTTCTTGCTCTGTTTTCTACAATGGCGTTTAATAACAGAAAGATGCTAGTCTCATATCTACCGGGTAAACATTTCAACTTGACGATCTCCATCCCTTTTTTCCAAATATACCCTCCGCCGCCTCCACCACCTCCACCACCACCGCCACAGAAGGATCTCTCTCTCTTAGTCACCACCTCGATATGCGCCGCCGGCTCGATCTTACTCTTCCTATTTCTCGTCGGATTTCTCTACCACTACATCACAAAACCACGTCGGAGCTCAGCCGCATCCATAGCTTTAGGTGACACAAACCGAGAGGAAGATGAGGACGAAAGGGACGACAGGGATTTCTCCGACTTCCATCACGTCTGGCGAATCAACACCGTTGGTCTCCACCGCTCCACGATTGACTCGATCACAGTGGTTTTGTTCAAAAAGGAAGAAGGGATAATCGACGGCACAGAATGCTCCGTCTGCTTAAACGAATTTGAAGAAAACGAATCACTGAGACTGTTACCAAAGTGTAGTCACGCCTTTCACATCAATTGCATCGATACATGGTTGCTCTCTCACAAAAACTGTCCTTTATGTCGTGCACCTGTCCTTCTTCACACTGATCCTACTCATCAAGTTACAGAGGTAAATCATCTACAAGATTCTGGATCGAGGAATGACCTCGATGGAGGACAAGTGAATTCGGAATCCAGAAATTCTAGTATTCTTCCAAGGGCACAAAGTGATTTATCTAACCACTGTGGTCACGGAAGAATAGATAACGTGAGAAGATCATACTAAGTAGGAGGAAGCTTGTCACTTACCGATGGTGATAATATCGCTACTAGAAGTAGAAGTCATTTCCATACTCGTTTATCTACTTACTTCTTCTCATCATCAAGAAGATGGAGGAACAACGATCAAGTTCTCCCAAACCAAATGCCAAATTTATCTGGTAGTACCAGTTAAATGGTGATTCAATAAGCTTCTGTAATCTAATATCTAGTGTTCTATATACTGCATCTGAAATTAACTAAAGGTTTGAATACGTCAACATTGTGTCAAGATTACGTTTGTAATCAACAGAGAGAAAAGTTTCCGAGAATTGGGCAAATACGTTATATTAAACAAGATTGAAATCTCGCTGGAGAATTTCGTCGAACACCTTCAAGACAATCTAAGCTAAACCCTTACAACTGAAAACTTAAAACGATTCAAAAGTTCTTCACTTACAGAAACCCATCAGCTAATTGCAGTTCTAAATCCTAGAAATAAAGTGCACAATAACAAACTAAACCAAACGCTAGATAAAGTAACAGTCTTCAAGCTCTTTCACCTCTGATTCTCCTCGCGAGCTGGATATCTTTAGGCATGATGGTGACCCTCTTGGCGTGAATCGCGCAAAGGTTTGTGTCTTCAAACAAACCAACCAGATAAGCCTCAGCTGCTTCCTGGAGGGCCGCTACGGCGCTGCTCTGGAACCTCAGATCCGTCTTGAAATCCTGAGCAATCTCACGAACCAGACGCTGGAAAGGAAGCTTTCGGATCAGAAGCTCTGTGCTCTTCTGGTATTTCCTGATCTCTCTCAAGGCCACGGTTCCTGGACGAAATCTGTGTGGCTTCTTTACTCCTCCAGTGGCCGGAGCAGATTTCCTTGCTGCCTTAGTCGCGAGTTGCTTCCTTGGTGCTTTGCCTCCGGTGGATTTTCTAGCGGTTTGCTTGGTACGAGCCATTTCAAAATCAAAGAGAAGAACGATAAACAATCTAATCGTACTCGATGAAGCGAATATGAATTTTGGTAGTGAAGATTTAAGCACGAGATGGGTTGGTTTTATGGGAAGAGAAATTGGCGGTGAAATAAAAAAACTTCGGAGGGAATTTTCAATACATATTTTGGTTTGGAGGGAAAGTTATTTTCATGTCCGTTCGATTACGAAAACACAATCGACGACTGAGATTTCCAGGATATAGATTCGTGTGATACTTTATTAACCAATTAAAACAGTGCTTTATTGTTAACCAATTATTTCATCCCACGTGGACTTTGCGCTACTTATAATTTTTTCAGTTTTAGCGCCATTCCAAAATTTTGGCCTTTTGAACGGATCCAAAACTTTTTCAAGAAGCTAACTTTCCTCCTTAATTGATATTAAATATCAAAAATAGAACACGAGATCGTGTTTTTAATTGAGTAAATCTATGCATTAATCTAAAAATTAAGAGAAAGAGGAAGATTATCTCATCAATTATCCATTGCATACTGTGACTGGAACGTTCTCCAAATACTCACCTTAAGTTAAACCATTGATGAAACAGAAATCCCTCGGTTCTTACCAAAATAAGTCCATAGAGATAATTTGTTTTTGTCAATGGATTAACAACAATTGGATATTTTTATAGAAAATCTCGAAAGGTCTTTGTAATTAAAGGACTTTACTGTTGCTGACAAAGGATCTCAAAATAAGCAAACGAAGAAAGATGAAAATAGAGGTCGATTCGATATTCAATTACAAGATTGATGAAACAATACCGTCGATTAAATGTAAGCAAAAGAGAATACAATCAGTCGAAAGCTTAAAGAAACTAGATTTACAGATCCAACGAAGCTAATAAGAAACTAGACTATTGCACTTAATCTTCATCATCTTCTCTCGCTTATGCTCTCTCACCCCTAATTCTCCTTGCAAGCTGAATGTCCTTAGGCATGATTGTAACCCTCTTAGCATGAATCGCACAAAGATTAGTATCTTCGAAGAGACCAACAAGATATGCCTCAGCTGCTTCCTGAAGAGCCGCGACTGCACTGCTCTGGAACCTCAGATCCGTCTTGAAATCTTGAGCAATCTCACGAACCAGACGCTGGAAAGGAAGCTTACGGATCAAAAGCTCAGTGCTCTTTTGGTATTTCCTGATTTCTCTCAACGCCACGGTTCCTGGACGGAATCTGTGTGGCTTCTTCACTCCTCCGGTAGCCGGTGCAGATTTCCTCGCAGCCTTCGTTGCAAGCTGCTTTCTTGGAGCCTTTCCTCCGGTGGATTTCCTAGCGGTTTGCTTCGTACGAGCCATAAGTGAAAATTCGAAGAAGAAACTAACTTTGATGGTTTTTGTTTGCTGAGAATATGAGAGTTAATTATGCAGAGTGAAGAGGTTGTGAGGTGGTTTTATACTAAAGGCTGAGAGGAAATCATTGTTTTTGATCCGTTAGATCTTTTCAATCATCAACGGTTACAATTCTTTGTATTTGCGATCCGCGTCATATGTTAAATAACCAATCACAACAATTTCCTTAGCCTCCAATTATTATTTTTTTGGTCAGGCCTACTAGCCTTTATTTTCTTTCCTTCTTTTCAATTGGAGACGCGCTGATAATAATTAGACACGCGTCAGCATATTGTACAGAAAATCAATAAACTTCATTCGTATTGGGTTAATGTAAGTCCACAAATTCTAGAAATATATCAATATACTATAAATTATTCAACTTCTATATTTAATAGAATGAAAATGTTACTAAATTTCTTATATATAAATTGAAAATTATAAAAATGTTATCAACCATCTTATATTATTAGGAACATAGTGTTGATATGCATATCTTGCTGGAAATTCTCATATATGTTTAGTTGGTTCTAGTTCATATTTTCTAATACATGTTTAGGAACTAAATACAATTTGGTTCGATTCTGGTATCGGTTCTTATTCAGATCTGATATAAATATTAGAGTATTTCATATCCGAAATACAATTATTTATTCAAAAAATACTTAAATACTTTAAAATAAATTGAAAAATTACTCAAAATTCTTATATATGTTTACATATTTTCAAGTTAATCAGATACCCATTCAAATATTGGTTTAGTACTAGATATTACCCGATACCTACGGGTATAGATGAAAAAAACCTAATATATATTTTTTTTGGTTTTGGATACTATCCGATATCCATTATTTCATATCAATTTTGATTCAATATTTTTGTTTCTGGTATTTTGCTCAGACTCACTGGTTATAAAATAATAACAATTTATTGTTATGATGATGCTGAGTGCTGACTATGACTCGTCATTTTTAATATAATGAAATAAAAATACTCGACGACTTTGGAATAAAAAGATATATATACAAAACTAATACTTAATAGAATGGAAAAATAATCAAACACGGATGTCGACCAAAAATAAAAATCTAATTTTAATGTAACCAAAAGAAAACTCACATATATTTTCTAGAAAATGTAAAAATAATATTATAAGAAAATGGAAAATGATTCAAACATTGGAGGTTTATAAAAAGCAAATTCGAACATTACAAAACAAAATAAAATCTCTTCTTCTTTGTTTGTTTTTTCTTTACTTCCGTGGAGAGAATGGCAAAACTCAAAACTCTCATAATTGGAAAAGTCAAAGATAAAGCTTCAATAGGCAAAAGCAAGATTGGTTCATAGTTTCAGTTCCAATTCTGTCAAATACATTCACTTAGCTCTCTTGAAATCAACAACACATACTTCTCACAAACCACATAATAGTAACTATGTCTCCGATGTCATCTCTTATTCCAACAGCCGTTACGCTCCGACGGCTTTTGCGGCGGCTTTTGCGGCGGCTTTGTCGAGGCTACGTGTCACCAAAAACGCTTTTGTGGCCACCAAATCTCTCATCGTCTTACACAAACTTATCAAATCATCAAAAGACAAGTTTGAAGGACTTGATCGTCGTTGGGACAATCTGAAACTGAAAGAGTTTTGGGATAAGTCTTCGACTCTTGCCCAAGAGTTATCTCAATGGATTAGATGGTAATTTACTCCTTTTTTTGGTTTGTATTCATTTCAATGATTGTGACATTTAAAACTTGTTCATACTTACCGACTTTTTGTTATGATATTCTAATTTATTTGTTTATTTTGTATAATTAGGTATGGACTGTATCTTGATCATCTATCATGGATTTCGAAGGTATTAGGATCTTTTCCAAATTTAGCAGAGAGCTCAGAAGACAAAGCTAAAGAGAAAGAATGTGTTTTGTCTTACCAAACCGGGTTTATTATGAAACAAACCGATTTTCTTGTGAGCTTTTTGGAGCATATATGTACCAGACCGGAGACTCCACCTTTGTTCCAAAACAAGATTGTGGACGAGATCAGAGAGCTTGTGATTGAAGACTACTTCGCAGTTATGATATCGGTTATAATACGGCTTCAAGTGTTGAGTAAAAGATTGATTAAACCGGGAGTTGAATCTGTTGGTGATTCCGGTTTGAATGATTTGAGATTGGTTTTGGTGAGACTTGAAGAATGCAAGGATAGTTTGAGTAGATTCTTTTGGCGTTTTAGACGTTTGGCGGAGGATTTTTGGAGTTTGGTTAAGATATTAAAGGACGAGACTTTAAAGGACAACAAAGAGATGGTTGCAATAACCGGTTCGGATCATACCATGGTTAAGGACAATGAGAAGATGGTTACAGTGGCCAGTTCGATTCAGACCGAATGGGTAACATTTGATGACTTGGAGAAAGCGATATACAAGGACCACGAATTGGTAAAATCGGATTTTGAATGGGTAACATTCGACGACTCAGAAACATCAACAGAGGACCAAAAAGTGATAAGATAGGATTTAGAATGGGAAACATTTGATGAGGTCAAAGGATTGACGAATGAGTCGATCTGGCTCAGTCTGTCTACGTAACATTTGATGACTGGTTGGACTAGTCATATGAAAGAATTATCCGGTTTAACACTAGGTAAGGCGTGTGACTATGATATATATTTAGTAAATACCAGTTTTAACGATTTAATTTGGTTTTGGTCTTGGAATGCGATGTGTCATTTTGCTTAAATCATACTTGAATCCTTAGTGAAAGAGTAGTGATTCCGAATGTAGATAACTTATCATATAAAATTTGCGAAGTGAAAGTGTGCATAACTCTTTAATCTGTTGTTTTGCATATACCATCTTCAGTTTATTGCGTCCGAGACAAATCATATTTTAATGCGCACATTTGCGTTATGAGCCTGCAAAGTTTAATTGCCGTATGTAAACAGAAACAGAGGTGTCAAACAAAATACTAATCATAGCAGTAAATATCGTTTCTAATTTAACATTAAAAATAGTTATTTAATTTGGTCAAAAAGGTATTCTGTAACATTCTCCATGTACCTCATTTTCCCAGTCACATCGTGTGGTGATGATAATCATCAATATCAACGTCTGTGTTGTGGTTCCTCCGAATATTAGACCGGCCCATATTCCCTATAATCATTACAACATTGAATAATCAAAAATATAAACTAATTTGCCAACATAGATATAAATAGTTTTGTACTGTTTTAAAGACAAACCTTGACTCCGAATTTGAAAACCCCTCCAAACTGACTTATTCGTGGCAACCTTCCGGCCGCCCAACAGCCCATAATAAGCCCAATAAAGTAGTAACATTCCAAATTTATATATGCAAGGTAAGATTGCCAACCCGAACCAATCCCTACCCAGGGCCGGTCCTGAAAATATGGAGACCATAAATAACGTAGAAAAATGGGGCCCTAAGTATAGTCTTACGACATATATAGACATAAATATATATAACTATTATTAGTCATAATAGAAGAAAAACTAAAGAAATAGTAATAAAAACACACAAAGATAAGTTTTTTTTTTTTTAAATTGGATCTTATAATAATCATTATTTACTACATCTCTTAGGTGAGTTTACTCTCAAATATTGATGTGAAATTTTTTATATATAAATATAAATAACAGTGAATAAAAATTATAAATTGTACAAAAATTTGGGGGCCCTAAGTCCATGCTTCACTGGCCTATGTTCAGGCCCTACCCCTACCCCTTGAATAATCAAATTTCACAATTCAACACATTTTTCTCTTATTGGTTAAACATTATAGTACACAAATCCAAAAATACTTTGAAGTGTGCACATACGAGTAAGCCGTAGTTGAAGCCTAGAGTGTTGTTGATAATGAAAATGGCTGCGAGTTCAAGATCACCGAGATAACCAGTGAAAGCTTGAGTAGTGATGAGGATCGAGTAAGCAGTGAGTCCAGTGAATATGGACGGTCCAACAATAGACCATAACTTCTTAGTCTCTTTTTGTTTTTGGTCAAAAACTTCTTAGTCTCTATCCACATTTCTCTCTTCATTCCTTCCCTTGTATTATGATATTCAGCAGCGGAAAGGTTGCTTCTTCTATTGCTTTTGGTCTGCCTTCTTCATGTTCCATCGCCAAACTTCAATTTGATAGAAATTTGAATATTTTCTTAGGAATTTACGATTAGTTATATTTTTCTTGATAATGGGTGAGTAGCAATAATTATTGTTTTAATTTCCTTAGTCCTTTCTCAGTCAAGTCCTGTCTCTATATATTCAATTTCTCTAACCAAACTATTCAAGGTCTTGTTTTCTTTAGAACAACATTATGTCATGACTTTTACGAGGACTGCTGTGCAAAAGCTTCGTGGTTTTTGTTATTGTTGTTTTTGAAACATGAAGTTATCCGTGAGATCAAAATATAAATATAAATATAATAAGACAAGAGTAGAACTAAATGACAAGGACAGATGGTGCCAGTGACTTGTTGGTTGGAATCAATGCAATCAACTTTGTAGGTAATGATTGGTATTTTTTTTAACACTAGATTACAATTGACCGGTTTATTAGCCAAATTTCTACATAATGTAGATAGTAAGATTCAATCATTAGATATATAAGTACGCATATTTTTAGTGGACTTACCATCTACCATTAAAATAAAGACCACATGCGAATAGACAATTTGGAATCGAATTCCCTAGGAGGTAATTAATTAGACTAATAATCACTTGTTTCAATGAAGGTGTTAAAACGTAAGGTCGTTAATCACCAAAAGAAAAGAAACAGTTCACATAACAAGAGCGAAAAGAATTGGGCTGAACTAATTTGTCAGATAGAACTTATGGGCCTTTAATAATGTTCTGTTTTTGTGGCCATGTTCAAAAGTGTGCTGCTTACTTTTAACATTTTTCTTGGTGAGACATCTCTACTTTCTACATTATTGCATTTGACAAATTGTTACACAATTTACGTAAATTTAATTGTTTTGATCTGAAGCAAAACCATGAGTATATATACTCCTGATCCTACAGTTTTTACACTGAAATTGATAACAGATCTGTATGATTTTGTTTTTGTTTTTAAAGGATAATGAAATACATAAACAATGGTAAATTACACGTGTCAATAGTTCATTAGTTTTCACCAAGATGATAATTATTTTCTCCCCTTAGACACAAGAAACGAAACTATAAGAAAAATAATTAACAATCAAATAGCGAAATACGAAAATAAATCAAATTTTCACATAACACCAAAGATTTGAAATAATTTGGAAATTTAAAAAACCATAACACTGAGAAAAACTCTCAAGCCAAAACAGCGGCGTACACAATGGCGGCGAAAGCAGTTCCGGCGAAGAAAGCCTTGTTGGAGAAAGCAGCACTTGGAGCTGGAGCATCACCTGATGGTCCAGGAGCACTGCTTGGACTCACAGAAGGACTTTCTGGCTCAGGTGGAGAGGAAGCTGGAACATCAGCAACATCAGGTGAAGGAGCAGCTGCTGGTGGTGTGGTGGTGGTGGTTGGAGCTGGAGCTGCAGCGGTTGGTGGAGTAGCCATTGGAGGAGGAGTTGCAACTGGAGGAGGAGTTGCGACCGGAGGAGGAGTGGCGGCTGGTGGTGGAGGAGTGGCGGTGGGAGAAGGAGCAGGGGCTTGAGCAAGTGCTGACGTGGCGAATAGAGCCGTTAGTAAGAAAACTTGGACAATTATGGAACCCATTTCTCTTTATCTCTCTCTATTGAGGAAATGGTTATTCCTGTTTTTGGTTTTGAGAGAGATAATGAGATTAGAGAGTATTGTGAAGGAGAGGTAAAATGGAAGAGATGTATAAAAAGGGAGAAACTTTGAGAATTATTATGATTAAATTAAACAAAGATTCCTAAATATCTTTTAATTTATTATTATAATTTTGCAGACTAACATGCAAACGCATAATTGGAACATGGGGTTACCTATCCACACTCTCGGAACCATAAGCATCTTCATTTTTAGAATATATTCAATTAACTATACCTAATTATATATTAATAATGATTAATGAACCATATACCATAAAAAGTTAATCCAATGAAAGAAATTTTTTTATTTTTTATTTTTTATGGAAGTCTTATTATAATGTCTTTGCGTAATATTCAATCCACAGCCATTAATTAAGGTGAAATTAATTATGATTAAATGAATAAACTTTAGGATTAGCTGGCTGTAAATAGATGGTAATTATAATTGAAGAGAGAATCCAATAAATGATCATAAAGATAACAAATAGTATTAGATATGGTTAAGTGTATATGTGACATGGCAAATGTGTGGAGACAGCTAACATGTTAAGTTCAAAAATCGAAAGTTGCAACTTAGCATGTCTTTCTGTCCACTGCTTATTATTATACTATTTTATGAAACTGTAATTATGACCATTAATTGGTTATATTAGTCGTAAACAAATATGGAAAAACCCTAATAATCATATAACCCATGTGCTCGACCTGATGATAGATCATTCCATTATTTCTGTAATTATGTTACAGTTATATTACATTTCTAATATACCCGTTGGAAATAGCTGTCAGTGAATTTTAATATATTGCATAAGTAAGGTAACAGACAAAAATTATTGTATTATAAAATGAAGACTTTTGATAGCCTGTAAAGGCTATCTCGACAGTGATCAGAAGGTAAGGTGTCTTTTTTATATATAATTATTTTAATATTTAATAGGGAGACATAGTTGGCAATTTAGATTGCTATTTGATGTGATATAACATCTATTTTTGCCTTGATAAATTAAAATGTTATTACATCAAAGTAGTCCTTGTTATAGATAAAGATAACACACTAGTAAGGTCCATGTTCTGTTCAAATAAATCATAGTTTTTAGCATTTCTCGATTTGTGTATACCCAAAAGTTAATATCTCTGGATTGTTATATAGTCTAATATATCATCATGTATAACTAAGTTTGTGGATTTATCTACATGTAAAAGAGTTGTAACAATAGTGAAAATAGTATAACATGTCCATTAATCAGGAATGAAGAGCTCCCTAGACAAAATGAATTTTGTAACTAATTGATAAAAAACCATTTCCACCAGAAACATAAAATAAAACAAAAACTTGGCAAACAAGTCTTACTTCAGTCACATAGTCGAATGGGTCTCCATTTTTTTTTTTCAACAACTAGATTAATAAGGTCCGATCTATAACCTAAAGTCCATCTCTATAATTTTTTTTTAAATTATCATAATACAGTGGGTAGGAATCGAATCTTAGTACCAAGTTATTAATTGGATCATTCTAAGCACCCGATTGAAAGCAACTCGGACCAGGTTTCTATTTATAAAAGTCAAAATCAAAGATTGGAAAAGTAAAGTGATTTATCAATTAAAAATCCATCAACTAAATTATTAATAAAAATCTTTTTCGATATTCGAGGGGCTTGAGAATAATTGGACGACCGATGATTGTTTAAGCCCAAAAATAAAATATAGAACGGGCTCAAATATAAGCCCATTACAACGGCACGAGCCTTTTGAAAAAGGTTAGTTTTTCTCCCGCAATAATATTTGGCGGGAAGCAAACAGTATCCTTCATAACATACATAATCTCATAACAAAATACTTTACTCTCTCACATTTATTTATCTTTTATAGAAACAAAGCTATTATGCAATTGTCTTTAATTTTTCTTTTTATCAATTAAAATTATAATTAAGACATTAAAAAAAGGAGAAAAAGAGAAATTAAGAAAGAGAAGTGAGGGAGGAAGAAACAGAAGCAGTAGAGAGAGAACGAGAGTAACGAGTCTTAGATTGTAAGACTACATTATTGGGTGTTTGTGAACATGAAGTTGACTCATCTCTCTCTATCATTTCACCAATCTTCTTCACTCTCTCCTGCACACACACACACACACACAGATACAAAACAAAATTCAAACAAGTGAAATGAAAAACAGACAAACCAAAGCTTAAGCCTTTTGGTCCCCATGAGGACAAATCACCTATGTTGAATGTAACTGGAACCCATTAGATTTGGAGTGAGAAAGACAAACCAAAAAAAAGAGAGAAGATTATACCAACATGTGAGTGTATCACGAGACTCACATTCAGAACTGGGGACTATAATTGAATTGGCCTCTTTTGGTTTATACTCAAACTAGTTTTTGGATTTTAAAGGGATTCAAATAAGGTACATTAATAGACACTGTGCATTTATGTATGCATATAACTATGTTTCCATGACTTTTGGTGACTATTTCTTACCTTTTCAAGGTGTGAGAAGAGAGGAGTGAAGGAGAATTTGTCAAAATGTAGTGTGTGAAGTTCACCAGAAACAGAAAGAGCAACTGCAGCAGCAATCTCTGAAGCTCTATACTCCAAATAGTCAATTCCTGCTCACACATTACAATTTTTCACAACCACCATTCAATCAGAGTCATGAAAATAAAGAAACGACAATACATAAGTCCATAATCTAAAGCAAGATTGACTTTACAAAAAGACAAAATTCGATGAAAAAGGAGGGACCTTTCACCTTTGGTTGTGTTGGCTATCATTTGTAGTGATTTGCGCATTAACCCGCTAGGTTGTTCTTGATCATATCCACTGATCTTACTCAAGAAGTATCTTATGTAAGAGCATGGTGTCACTGATCGTAATCTCCATCTCAATACATTCAACACCAAAAGTTCCATTCTTTGGATTGATTTAGACTCAAACACGAACCGAGGATCTCCAACCTATTGATATTATCATAACTAGAATGTTGTATATTGGTTTTCAAATCTACAAATTAGAGTAAATGTGAAAATTAATAGAACCTGCAGATGTATTAGCTCGGGAACTTGAGTTTCCTCCATTTTGGCTGCCAAGGATAAACAAGCCACAGCCAACAATTGCACAGTCCAAGCTTTTCCACTCTACAAAAACAAATATTTCAATCGACCATCAAAGGGAAGTATGAAAATCTTAGGCCAGGGATGGGTTTATCATATCTGACTTACAGGCAAGTTATGAACAGATAGGAAACGATCCAGGTAGTTGATTGCTAAGCACATACACAATGGTCCAAATTGAAGTTCTTCACAAGCCTGTAATAATCAAGCACATACAATTAATATTGATTCCTTTTCAGCTCAAAGATAAGGTAAAGTCATGTCTTTTTCAGATCAAAGTCACTCAGATTATTGACTTGGTAGGAACTGAGTCAACAGAAGAAAGACAAAGAATCCAAAGAAGAAAAAAGTCTGACCTTCCAAATCCAATCAAGGGCTTGGTTTCTGATAGTCAAATCCAAATCCCCATTTCTTAGTCTCTTCAGGTAGTCATGTCTGGGCGAATGTTGTCTCTCCTTTTGAATCATCTCTCCGATGATCTCTTCACTCTCTGAAGGGAAATCCATCTGAAAAATCAATGTTTCGAGAGTAGTCATCGAGGTTGTGTCGACAAAATTGCCCATCGCATCATCGGAATTGATGGTCTCGGTGGAAAGGAGATTTGGTTCTACAAATTCTGCCATTATAGAGCGTCAAAATTGTTGCTTTTTCCGATATTTACAAAATTTACATTTACGGGATTGGAGGAAAAAAAATCGTCGTATAGTTTAGAGATTAAACTGAAGAAAAATTTGTCTGTTTTTTTTTTTCTTGTAGAATTTGTTTTGAGGTAAAAAGTGAGGAAGAGAGAGAGGAGCTTTTATTGTTGGGGAAGAAATAAAAATGTGATTTTTGGTAAGAGAGAGGAGAAAATTTGAGAAAATTTCAAATGAAAGAGTATCATAATAATGGAAATAGATATTTTCTATTCAAATTATGAAAATTAATTAGGAAACTTCATGTGAAAAGGGCCAATGGTTGATACAATTTCTTATATTTTGAGATACTAATGTATGTAAATTAGATATTCATTTTCTTTACTCGCAAAATACAACTAATTATTTGTTTTCATTTTTTAAACTGAAAAATTATATTTGTTCAAATGGTTAAATGACACCTCTATAAAGAAAGACTCTCGTTTGTATATTATGTTATCTTATTAAAGTAGTGGATACAAATTTAGTTAGAGATTAAATAAATAATTTTTTATGTAAATATTTTCACATATGAAGCTAGTTAAGAATTTACTAACAGTCTAATACTTTGTTGAATTCACAATTTTTTTTGGGTCGAGAAAAGGGAAAAAAAACTCTCCCAAACTTTATTCAAAAATTAATGAATCAAATTGAGAAAATCTCCGCATATTGAGAGGTACATGAATGAAAACTAATGGAAGTGAAAAAGCATATTTCGCCATTTGATTTTTGCAGAGTAGTCAAATTATATTTAACTTGTTTTTATTTATTTTACTTTTTTTGTCAAAGAACTTGTTTTTATTTGTGTTAACAAAAAGTTATATGAAAACATATGTTGTATTAAATATTTATAAAAATATCAAACTAGATAGTAAATTGAATTTAAGAGATTAGCACCTTGAAATAAATGGAAATAAATTAGAAAATTGAAATAGAGTTCTTGTGCTGTAAGAACAAAGTAGCAATCCATATATTAAATTCAAGATTTTCTATCTTTAAATAATTTTATTTTGTTAGAATCATTAAATCATTTTCTTCTTTGCTGAAGGTTATTATACTTTTGACATAACAAAGTTAACACATTTCGTAATGGGAGTGGACTGAAATCACGTGTGAGCGAGCAACTTTCGTTTTAACAGTATCTTTCTCTGAAAAGATTGGTGGGAGAAGAAAAAAGTTGAAGTAATATATGAGAAAACAATTACATGTCTCAGAAATTGAGCAAAAACGATTTCATTTTTATATAGTTTCATGCATGCAATGCAGACAAAGTGGTCCAAGTACACTTTTGATGTTTTGCATCTCTTCGTGTTTTGAGATTCGACCTCTTTACAACGTGTTTGCACCTCTACGGTCTATATCTCTTCCACAATCAATGTTGCACAAATTTTCTTGCTTTGACTGGGTTTATATACGTGACATTTTATTCACCCAATAAATTGGAAATCAATTTCTGATGTTTTTGGTTTTCAATAAGAGGAGACAGTAGACGAAACAGAATACGAGTATGAGGAAGAAATTTTTAAAGTTAATAAACAAAGTCGAGAGACGATAAATGTCAAGAGAAGAAGAGTTCAAGTAGAGCAGAGTAAATCATCAAGCTGTGCACATAATCATCATAAACACTTAAAAATATTTTCACAGTTTTGAGCAAAGGTTATGGGGATCTTGCGATCGATTTTGTGGCGGAAACATTAGGCATAACACTCACCCCCCTTTCCTCTAGATCCTCAGGCCTCGTCCATCTGCTCCTGAAAAAGAGAATTGATGATATGTGAGCATAAACACTTTCATGGTTATTTCAGTTTTTGGAGGTTGTTTTATGTTTCTAAATGTTGCATCTGACCAGAGATATCGAGTATGGTTAATGGTCACACTAACTAGCATACGATTTGAATGAAGTGGCTTAAGGTTGATGTGCGAGAAAGCGTCATCGAGAGGACTAACCTGCATATCGGAGGTCCAAAGGGTTAAATTGTCCCTCAGCAACTGCATTATGAGAGTGCTGTCTTTGTAGGATTCCTCTCCCAGTGTGTCAAGCTCAGCTATGGCTTCTTCAAAAGCCTACATATGTGAACCAGGCATCAGAATTTAGAATGACCCCGCAATGATAAAATCTGCTGTGTTACTAAATCTCCTATACATGATGATCAAGAAGTTCTGGTTCAAACATAATGATACATCATCAGTCACAGTAATGGTTCTTGCTCATCACAAAATCTGTGTTCTCAAAAAGAAAAGGAACCATTCTAAAGAAAACTTACTCAAGGTGATCCAAAGTGAAGCACAATGGATCAGAGATTGGTTCCTTGCCCAACAAAACATCTTAATAAAATATGGTACAACTAGAATAGTCAACCAGTGGTCAATAGTCAAGAAAGAAAGGAGAAAACTCTCCAGAGAAAAACTCAAGTCAACGATTTATATTGTTATCAAAGAGAGATGCAAAGAGTAAAATGTTACTACTTGAGACTTGAGCACTGAAAAAAAAAGAGACAAGGAGAGTAACCTGTTTGGCCATGTTACAAGCTTTGTCTGAGGAATTGAGAATCTCATAGTAGAACACTGAGAAATTTAAGGCCAGACCAAGTCTAATTGGATGAGTAGGCGCCATATCAGCAGCTGCGATATCCTTAAAAAACATCACATTGAAAGAGGGGACAAATAAGTCACCATCAGTTTGGTATTACATAAATGAGATGACAAAAGACCAAAATCAAATGAATTCTAAAAGCGATCTACTTTCTGAAGATTTGATTAACATATTAGCTAAATTCAAAGCCATTTCAGGATCAAGAACTAATTACTAGATTTGGAAGCTATTACCAATAGAAGAAATCTCCGAAACAGATTTTTAAACAACCACCAAATCGGATCAATTCCACAGATGAATTTCGAGGATGAAATTAGCAGAGAAATTACCTGAGCTGCTTTGTAAGCGAGCATGGTATCTTCCGCAGCTGTTTTCCTCTCCTCTCCAGATTTAAACTCAGCCATGTAGCGATGATAGTCACCTTTCATCTTCAAGTAAAAAACTTTAGACTCACTCACTCCAGCGGAAGGGATCAGATGCGAGTCAAGGAGCTTAAGGATTCCGGAGCAGACTGCAGAAAGTTCCGACTCAACTTTAGATCTATAATCCTTGACAAGAGACACGTGGTCGTCGTTCTTACGGCTCTCTTCCTTCTGCTCAATCGATGACACGATCCTCCAGGCGGCGCGTAGAGATCCGATCACGTTCTTGTAAGCAACTGAGAGGAGATTTCTCTCTTCAACAGTGAGCTCCTCCGCCGGAGTTGCGCCTGTGACGAGCTGTTCCATGAACTGAACCATCTCCTCATAGCGCTCCGCCTGCTCGGCGAGCTTAGCCATGTACACATACTGGTCTCTGCCTAATGTCGCCGCCATTAGAGAAAAAGAAATTAACTCTTTTTTTTTAAAAGAATTTGAAGAAAAATGAAAAAAGAAAGGGAGAAGAAGAAGAATAAAGGGAAAGAGTCAGGTGAGCTATCAAAAAAAAAAATGTATTAACACACGCGCGCGTGACACCAATTTCTATTATACGATGCCGTTTAAAGTTGTGCGCTTTAGTAGAGTCAGGCGAGTGGAGTGTGTAGGCGCGTGGGAGTGTGAGGAAGGGTTTGGTTTGGTGATAAGAGCGAGTGAATGGACGATAACAATTTTTAATTGTCTACTCACTATTTTCAAAGTCAGGTTTTCGGTTAGACAATTGGGCCTTAATTAGACATAATATAGGCCTTTCTGAATAAGCCCAATACTTGCTCTAGCTGGCGAATTGGGTTATGAAGTAGAAGCAGCCCAATACTTGCTCTAGCTGGCGAATTGGGTTATGAAGTAGAAGCAACCTTATATAATTAGACCATAATATGGGCCACAGTGAAGAAACCCCAATTGAGCCAGAAATGAAAAAGTACGTCGCCTGAGAGATTCGAACTCTCGCGGGGAAACCCCATTTACTTAGCAGGCAAACGCCTTAACCACTCGGCCAAAGCGACGTTTTGATATTTGCAAGACGGCTCCAGTATTTAAATTTTTAATTTGTTTAATTTCGGCCATTGTGGAGCGTACTCGCTTAATGTTGCGCGTAGGTGTGTATTGTGGTTGTGGTCAAGAGTGCTTCGATTGTTTATGGTGCTTTGAGTTCTGATTCTTTTCAAAATAGCAGACAGAAATATGATCTGTTCGTCGCAGCTCTCGCTGCCAATGAATGGCCTCAAAGACATAGTTGAGGCACAGAATTTTAAGGTTTGACCTCATCCATCTCTCTCAATTTACTTCCTTTTTTTTCATGTGAATTATCTGTGTGAGAGCGCATTAACATCTGTATGCTAGTTTGATAATCCGATTATCATCATGTTTCCGATTCACTTCAGCAATGTTAACAAATGGGTTTCTTTAATTGCATATTTTTCTCCTTGTAATTTGGCAAAGCAGTCAACTTTCTTTGAATTGGATTCAATAAGAACACTGAAACTTCTGATTACTTGTGTGTGTGTGTATGCTTTAAATGTTTTAGTTTCCGTTTGGGCAATCATGACATTTTCGAAAGTAATGCTCGTAAGAGGAATGTATGTAGCTTAACATCTGGTTTCGTCTTCCTCATCAATTAAGTAGTGAATGTTTCTCAAGATTTGTTTTTGATGCTAAACTTGATGAAAGAGGGTCACAGGCATGGCTCTTAGATCAGTATGGAGTCCTTCATGATGGCAAAAAACCGTACCCGGGTGCAATCTCAACTTGTACGTTTTCATTTCTTAGCTTTGCCATGTCGCTGCGGATTGGTTAATTCCATTTTGTAGTTGGTATCAAAACCAATTCTTTCACTATTCAATATTTGGGTATGACTTAGCTTCAGTGTTAACTGTATCTGATTTTAGTCAGAGATGAATTGAAAATGAATATTTGTCCATATAACTCGTGGTGTAGAAAGGGAAATGTCAATATCCTTTGATATTTTTTAATTTCATGATAATTTTCTTTCAGATTTTTTTCAATCTAGTCGTAGGTCTGCATAATGACTCATTGAACTTTTGTTTTTATCGGAGTTACAGTGAAAAATCTTGCAACATTGGGTGCTAAAATCGTGATTATTAGTAATTCCTCTAGACGTGCTTCAACTACAATTGAAAAGTTGAAAGGCCTTGGCTTTGATCCTTCTTTCTTCACCGGAGCTATAACTAGTGGCGAACTAACCCATCAATCTTTGCAAAGGTTATTACTTAACTTACTAATTAATATCTTCTATTACAGGAGGGATGATCCTTGGTTTGCTGCACTAGGAAGGAGTTGTATTCACATGACTTGGAATGACCGAGGAGCAATCTCTTTAGAGGTTCCTTATCACTTTCTTTCTTGTTGTTGGCTGATTTATTAATGAAGGTTAGTAGTAAGTATTTGATGTAGCTTATGTTTCAGGGTCTAGGCCTAAATGTTGTGGACAATGTGGAAGATGCTGACTTTGTTTTGGCGCACGGCACTGAGGCCTTAGGACTTCCTTTCAGGAAGTGTATCTCCAATGCCTCTTGATGAACTTGAGAAGATTTTGGAGAAATCTGCAGCTCGAGGACTCCCCATGATCGTTGCCAATCCGGATTACGTGACTTTTGAAGCAAATATTTTTCATATCATGCCAGGTACTTACATCTCTTAATCTGTTCAATTGTGTCTTCCCCACTTATGATGCTATGTAAAGACTCGTATAATTAATCACAAAATTTTCATGTACACTAGCTTCTAAGTATGAAGAACTGGGAGGAGAAGTGAAATGGATGGGAAAACCTCATAAGGTGTATAATCCGTTTGAACATCGAACTTTGCTGCTTGTCTTTGTAGCACCTGATTTGACTGTGGCTTTGGCAGATGATCTATGAGTCAGCTATGGCAATTGCAGGAGTTGATAATCCATCTGAGGTAATTGCTGTAGGAGATTCGCTCCATCATGACATAAAGGGGCAAATGTTTCTGGCATTGAATCAATATTCATCACTGGCGGAATTCACGGTAAAGAGCTTGGTCTCACTTCTTTTGATGAAACGGCAAGTCTAGACTCAGTCAAGAGCCTTGCTGCTAAACACAATGCATTCCCGTCGTATGTATTATCAGCCTTTAAATGGTAGTCTCATTGTACAAATCATAGCACTGCTTCTTGAACTGGATTTGTTTTCATTTTAATCTTGAGAGAGCATTTTAAAAAGTTCACTTGCTGGGAAGTGTACTTATTGCTGTGTGAATGAGAGCAATATACAAAATGAAGTTACATATTACACATAATGAATCTGGAGCTGTAGCATTAATGTTCAGAATTTGGCCAGCCAAAAACCTCACAAGAAAGATAAATACAAGGAATCTCCATCGCTGGATAGTATCTCTGCAACTTCTCCATGCCATGCCATATGACGACTTATGTATCTTTATCCAGTTCACTAACAAGGTCCCTAAGAGAGGGAACCTTCATGGCCAGAGTTTTGTAGAGCCTAGAGTAGCGAGCTCTTGTGCCATCAGCTGTTTTAGCTAAAGCTAGCAAACTTAAAGCTTCAGGTAATTGAGCAAACATTTGTTTCATTTCCTCTAAGCTCATGTTTACTAAGACAGAAGGTCTTGGGACAACTCTGACAATTTCGCCTCCTTTGGGCTCTTGAACACGTGCATCAGCCTTGATCACAAGCTCTGAGTTGGTGTTGCCTCCACATCTTATGATGAATGGCGCTGAAGATCCTGTGTTAAATTGCAAAACGTTCCACTGAGACACATCAGTGTCAACTGAGGATATTGATTCTAATGAGGGTCTCCGGTGATGTGACTGCTCCAGAAGATTATCATCATCTTGTTCGGGAATTGTCTGCAATCAATAAATTCAGCAAGAAATAAGTTGCTTTGTTCAAGATTCAAATACAGATCTCTTCAATGTATTTAGTAGAGTTATTTCTGTCTCCATGGTAGATTTTAGAGGACATGATTGAACATGAAAATTAAAAATACCTCGACCAACTGCCGTGCTGTAGCAATTTCTCGTTGTGCGCATGGTTGATCAATATCAAGAAGAGAAGGCATTCGCTCAGTGAGTTCATCAAGGGCCTCAAGTAATGCTTTCTTCTTACTTTTACGTAAAATATGGACAGAAGCTTGTCTTGTAATGTCCTGCGTGATGCAAACAATTGTTATTGACCAATGACCACTATTCCTCTCATAATCTAACCAATAACCAAGATAAACTATGATGCAGCATGGTCTTAAATGGAGGTATAAATACCTTGACTTGCTTCAATATGCCATCCAGAGAAATGAGAGATGCTAATCTTGAGTCTTCAGCTGCGGTCGAAGGGTTTTGAATAGGAGAACTGCCTTCCTCCAAGTTAAGCAAAGCTGCATCACTTCTCATTTGTTGTAAAATCTGACAAAGAAAGCAAACGAAAGTCAGAGATACAAAACTGTATATCATATATATTCCGGAGTGGTGGTGTACCTTTCTCCTTTTGTGGTCAACGGACTCAAGAGCTGATCGAAGCTTAGCCACTTGACCAGCATCTTCTGCCTCTTCTGCCGCCAAGGTACCAGCAATATCCTACAGCACGATTCCATATTAGACAATAGACATCATTTCAAACAAACTTATCCAACTAAAACCTTAGACCTCAACGTAGGCCGTGTTAAGCCAGCCACATCATCAGCTTTTCAATGGGATCTCGTGTTTCAAACCCATTGGGGATGGCAATCTGCCATCTCCACTACGAATTTTTTTACCAGTGACATCATACCTTCATGTGCTGCATTTGAGAAGTATATACACGTTTTGCATACTCCGATAAAAGCTGCCCGAGAGCATCTGTGTGAGGTGGCACTGCAGCACCTAGTCCAGCCATCCAACCATCCATAATTGCCGTGGAAAGAAGCTCTAGTTGGCCAGTGGTTCCTCCCGACACATCATCGCCTGTAACAGAAAGAAACTCGAAACTTTCAGCAAGCCATAACCGAATCTGTCGCTGTAGTTCACCAGCCGGAGTGTGGACAAATAATGCAGCTAAGGACTTGTTCCCAATAGCAAAACTTTTGGCTTCATCTTGCATCTCCCGTAGCTTAACTCCTGTAACTTGCTGCCTCCCAGTATCCTAGACGGTTACAATCAAGAAAATAAGTGTCCCTATATGTTTACATATAATGAAGTATGTTTGATACAAGTGCTTTTTCAAGTTAAATCTACCTGTTCAAGTCCACGCATTCTTGAAACCACAGATGCCAATCTGTTTTTCCTTTCTGGCTTTATATTTACTTTAAAGCCATGGATCTGTGTATCAAGATATCGAACTGGGGATCTACCCGGGCTGCTACCCCTGCTAGTACTTGTACTCCTACCAGTATTAGGCTTCTGAAGAAAGCTTTCGACAGGAGAGGCCTATATGAAGAGGATTGCGTTAAGCTTGCTGAAAGAACTAACATAACATAAGCCAAGGCCAGAGCTAAGAAAAAATTCAGCCACAAGTTGTATGCCTATGCTTACTCTGATAGACTGAAGCTCAGGTGATCGCGCCAATAAGGACCTTATGTATAATATCCTGACTCGGGAAACAAGCATGGTGTCCATTACTCTTCTTGATTCCATTTTCCGGATAAATGAAAAGACAGAATCTCTGATCTCAGCAAGGATTTCATGCTCTCTGGAAGCACCAGCCTTGATAACAGCTGCCAAAACCTGCAAGTCAGCAACAGGAAAAACGCTTCAAAAATTTAACAGTGACAAATGTTTGGAGACATCCACAGTCCATCATAACTTTCACTCTCCAAATAATTATAAATGGTATAATGGTGTCATATCACATAACTACACCACTGAGACTTCCAAAATGGCACTAATCAAATAGCTATTAACCAATTACCAGCATTAGTAGCTTGTTTGCGCCATCAGCAATGGCAGCAAGACCTTCATATTCTTCAGGGTCAAAGTCGTTCAATGCAGCTGTCAAGTATTCTCCAGCTGGAGTGGTTTTTACTATATCAGATCCAGATTTTACTACCGTAATTGCTCCGTCATTCTTCTTTGCTGTAGATGGTAAAGCAACAGCTTCTTCCGAAAATGCTTCTCTCCTACTGTTTCTCCACAAGAGAAAGTATTACATATTAGTTGATAATTAAAGTTACCAAAATATCAAAGACAGAATCAGAACTCATTTGTCTAAACTGATCACGGATTTACCTGTTAACATTGGCAGGCTGAATGTTCAGCAAGGCATTTGATAAGGGGCTCGATACCTAAAATAAAAATTGGATAAGAAAGTTTAAGCAATGAAGTGCTATGGGCAAGTATATCTCCAGGTGCACAGTGTTGAACATACAATAGCAATATATAAAGAACAGAGTAAAATTGATTTTTCTCTAAATAGCTGTGAGAGCACCATCAGAGATATGATATTCAATCATGCTTAATGTAGCATAACGGCAGAAGAGCAGAGAACTACCTGGGTTGAAACAGCCATAGACTTTTCTGTTAATCTGTCAAACAGCTTTTCGTTTTCTTCATGCAACCTCTGTGCAAAACATCATTCTTATCAGATATATGAACTAGTGCAAATATTGATGGTTCAGCCAGGGGGCACAAACCTCAATCAGTACATCACGTTTTTTCAGTTCTTCCTCAAGTTTCTTGGTAACAGACGAAGAATCATTTGTGCTGTCAGCCGCTTTTGGTGTTGAAGAAATTATGTCCTGAGATTGCAAGGCATCTCCTGTTCTTGTTGTGTTGGGTCTAACGGCCTCATCTACTTGTGATTCCAAGTCTATAATTTTTGCCTGCATCAAAATCATATTTAATACAGGAGAATGATATGACTATCATGTGCAGAGAACTCAACAAATTCAAAATCAGTTGCCGTGGCTTAATCATAAACGTCAGAGTATATATTAATACTAATAGAGAACCAACCTGGAGATTTTGAATGGCTAAACCTTGTTGCTCCATTTGCAGCTTCTGTTCCTGGTCCAACTGTAAGATTTGAGCTATTTGATTTCTTAACTGAGAATTCTGCTCCTTCTCTAATTTATGTTTGTCTACAAGCATAGTGTTCTCTGACTGCATAAAATAGGAAATGTATAATGAGCAATAAGCAAAAAGTTTGAAAAGCCGACTAACAACCTGATGAAGCTGTATAACCTTTAAATCTGATTGCAATGAAAACGAAACTTTCCACGCTCTCTGCACTTCACTATAGAGCAATACACACTGGTCATTGGCATCTTTAAGTGCTTGTCTTAAGCCCACAACCTCTTGTTTCAACTTCTGATTTTCTCTCTCTTTCTCTAACAGCTCCTTCTGAGCATCACTTGCCTGCAGGACAAAAGGTTATCTACGATGAAATTTTTGTAGCTTTACAAATAATTTGAAAACGGAAAAGCTTTCAGAGTGATTTTATATTACGTTATTTTCTCTAGAAATTTGAGATAGACTAGAATATAGAGAAATAAAACCAACAGATCAATGAAGTCCAATCCTAAACTGACCATCTGACGTCTGTATTCGCGTGTCTTAATTGTTTATCTTATTCACTTCTACTTACCACATCTCTCCATTTCTTGATTGTATCTCGATTTCCAAGGCTTGGTATTGTATTTCTAGCTCTGGCAGCATAACTGAGAGATGATATTGTCTCAGACAAGTTTTGTGCACTTGGACAGATGTTAACAATCATCAATGTTTTGGAGCTTCCCCCTACACATTACAGGATATTGCATCTAAATTACTACGAGCTTCCAAATATGATGAAAAAAAAAATCAGAGTGAAAGAAAAAGGAAAGATGCAAGTACAAAAAATTATTTTTTTACCTAGTGAATCTGCAAGTATTCTCGTAAGAATTGAGTTCTCATAAGGAATTGAATCCTTTTCTGACGTCAAAGAAGATAAAACATCTCCCAACCTATAGAACCAGAGATATATGCAGTAAGTAGAGTTAACAAGAACATATTCATGCATTGGTGCCCAGACATGGCAAATTTTGTCTTTCCTTTTCATGATAAAGACATGTGCAGCTTATATTTTAACATACGTTGAAATCGACTTCATGACATGCAGCATATTAGTGACGTGGTCTCCACCGTCATCTTCCATGGTTAACCCTTCACTTCCAGCTAAGTCAACCAGAGAAAGCTTGCTATAAATGTTTTCTCCGGTGATTGTGTTGCTATAGTATATGTGTACCGTGACAATCCTACCAAGAGAGAAGCCATTCACAAAAGATATGCGACTTGAGAAACTTAGCAGAATATTATCTCCACATAAGAAGAAAGGGGACAAAATAAAACATACAAATGGGTCACATTGTATTTTGACTTATCATTGCCCCGATTCTGAAATGCAGATTTTAAGACTGTTAAAAACTCCAGTGGATTATCAACTTTTTCTTGTCCGAGCTCTATAACAGAGTCGTGTAAACCCATGTTGGTCTTTGGAAAATTGCTCTGATTGTCCAACAGTAAATCTCTGATCTGAAAATTAAAATTGCTGAATTAGAAGTTTCAAATTCCATTATAGAACCATCTTTGCAAAGGAAATATAAGCCAAAAGTATTAGTACTTCAGACACAACTGGAGCACCTGTTCATTATAGATCTCGAACACTGAAACAGAGAAACTGAATCGAGATGTAGAAGTTGAATCAGAATTGGCCAGGTCAAAAAGTTCCTCAAAACAACGAGAATATAAACCACGGTCATGATGTAAACCTTCCTGGCAAAACAGCATTCAATAAATTTGGTTTAATGGAGAGCCATGCGGAGATAACAAAGCACTGAAAAATAGAAAGCACAATGAACGCTAGAAACATGCCCGTGATAATGTATACCTCATAAATCAACACAGACAATATTCACCTTAGATCAAATGTTAGACAGACACAGGATGAAAGTAAGCATGTTTCACACTAACAAAATCAGTTTGATTTGCTATCTACAATTTTCAAAACTCCAGTCCAAACTTATCCTCGGGATCAGTTTTGAAGAAAAGATATGGGTAGAATAAACATTGAAATAAGCAGAAGAGCGTTTAAGAGCAATTGAATGATCACACCCTTGAAAAGGCAAGTAACGACGTTGATATCATATGCTATCTTTAACCACAACAAGAAAAGCTAGACACTAAACAGTAGCAGAAAATCCATTGATATAGGTCCTAACAATATGTGACCTAACTGAAATCTTTCAGAAGAAGAGAAAAGAAGGGCAACCATAGTGTATGTCTTCCCTGCATAAGTTTGTCCGTAGGCAAATATGGAGACATTAGATCCATCCAATGCAGATTGAACAAAAGGTTGGACATCGCTGAACAGTGCAGCTGAAAAAAACTAACAGCATAAGTACAGAGGACGCTGTGCTTGCAGCTTTTGTAGATCGAGACCAGAAACTGCTCAGGAGAGACCACATTTACAATGAACTATGGTACTTACCTTGTCCAACATGAGGTCCATAAACTCGGTCAAATTCAAAGTCTTTCTTGGGGTTGGTCAGAGTATCATCAGTAGTGTTCACACATATGGTGCTATCCCCGGGGAATTCTATGATAGAGGGACCTTCATCGTCAAACAATGGTCTTGCACGGCAAAATACCTTTATGTTCCCTGAATACAAATAGAATGATTCAACATTAGCGATTGGATGCAGAGAACTAGCAGAATCATCAGTGAAACCATACTCAAAGCAAGATTATAAATCTAAAAAGACATTTGATATGAAAATTGGTACCTTTGGCCGTCAGCAAGTCATTGAACAGTCTTTTCTTCTCATTGATAAGAGGAGATATCCTAGCCTCGGTCTCAAGGGCAAATTGATCTGTGGTTTTTTATGTAGATAAATGAATACAATACAATATAATAACACAGTTCCACCCAAAAAGTAGATAAATAATGTAAAGCCACCTAAAGATATAGATAAATGGATTCATGTAGCTAGAGATGGATTCTATTTATAAAGGTTCCAATACTGAAGACTCAGTTTTTCTTTTATGCTTGCACAACTGACAGAGACTTCAATACCTTGTGTAAGAACACATAACTTACCCAATTTACGACTTTTCTCTGCCAGAACACCTAAATAACGTGTAACCCTCTCAAGCTTTGCATTAGAATACTCTTGCAGATCAGTAGCTTCTTGTCTCAGTTCCAAGTAGTCTTCTTTTGCAAGCTGTTAAACCAAGACACTTTTTTCTTGATAATGGCTTCATCCGAAAAAATGAGCAACTTACTAAACCAAACCTCCCAATTACACAGCCTAGCCCTCATAAATTCTACAGACTCAGCTTTTTTCTTTTTGTTATAACTCAACTCAAAACCCAAGCCAATTACGACAACAAATCGGTTGTAAAACTTGACAACTTCGGAATTAACGAAACAGTCCAAGCTAAGCACAAAAATCTCAGTGTACACATATACAAAAGAATTCAAATTTCTTCGAGAATAGATAAAATTTAGTGCAATGTTTAACAACTCAAATACAAGAAGATAATACTGTGTGGAGTGACAAGGTAGTTGAAGTTAAGTGAAAAAGGAACTGACATTTCACCTTAACTTTCTCCTTTAATCCGTAAACCTTGGAGGCAAGAGCTTGCTTCTTCGGTAGCACGGCGGAGTGAGGCAGATGCGAAGGCGTCGAAATCGAGTTCCGACGAAGTAAAGGACCCGTCGCACGGTGACCACCATCTTCAAACGAAGCATTCGAAGACGACTTCCTCGGTTCAAACCCACTCACCTCCCAGTTCCACCTATTCGTTTTACTCCTTTGATCAGCCATTTCATCCAAAAAAATCGAAACAGCAGCTCCAAAATCCAAGCAGAAGTATTCAAAAGCTTTTCGAAATTTGTTTCCTACAAATCAAAGTTTTGATTTTTTGGCTACTCACTGCGGATTTACTCTCGGTTTGGTATACAAAAAACAAAAAGAAATGAAAGGCGGAGAGAAGATGGAATCAATACGATGCTGTTTCAAAAAAATTTCCCCCTTATAGATTTTAATTAATTTAAGAAATTAAATTGTGGGGACGATTCTCAAGCCTTTTGAGACACAAGTATTTTGTGCTATACGTTACTTCACCACATCTTATCGTGTTCGATCCTAAATCTTTTATACCTCTATCCACCCAATTACGTTGACTTCTCTATCTTCAGAACTTTTACTCATGACATTCCTCGATACATTTATTTTTATCGTGATTGGTCAGTATCACCCAACGAATTTTGAAGATTTCTGTCAATTTTGATTGGTCAATCGCTTAATATATTCAAAATTAGTTATTTATTCGGTAAATTGGTGTCAAATGCTACTATCAGCAATGAGAACGAAGCAATAACATTAAAATTAATTAGAAACCACATTACACTTGATAGGTTCAAAGCTTAACATAAGACAAGTACATGACAGAAGCAGAGACAAGAGGAGAAAGCACATTTTCTAAAGCTTTTATTCCCTCTTGGACTTGGAGAGAGCTCTCTTTCGCTGACCAAGCATGTACCTGTACATGTGTGGACTACCTGCAATATAGAAAGACAAAGTTACTCACAGATCAAAATCGAGCAGATATGTTATAAGAAAGATCGACTGTGTTTTGTGCCTGGGACATAGATTGCAAGGATAAGTATTGTTGCATAGAAGAAGTCGAATGAGAAGTTCAATGTGTTAGGCATCCTAACGCTGTACATCTCCGAATTCTGCACACACAAAAAGAAGCCAAATGGACCATTCAGGAATCAACCATATATATACTCTCCCCTGATTCAAGCGGAACAGAAAATCCGAAAAACTTTTAAAAGTGCATCAAACTTAATCTATATATGGAGGATTTTACAGTGACTTAAACACTTCCTGTCTTACTATAGTGTGAGGAAATGGTTTTCACATATCTTGTATACTCTTAAGAGCTCTAAATTGGAATATATAATTGCGTGTCACAACCATAATTAGTGTCTTGGTTTTGCAAAGAAAAGGTTTTCATGTGTGTTGTGTTACCTTGATGTGTGGTAAGGCAAGGTAGATAAGACCAACTTCACTGGTGATACCGGTGGGGTATAGCAATAAAAAGCTGCTGTATCTGTAAAGATTAACGAGGAAAAAAACAAATGAGATCAGTTTATTAGATTAATCAATTTTCCAATGTGTATTATATTGGAAAACATACCTGAGCCACAAGTGCCATGAAGGTGCAAAGCCTACAGCTTCCTTAAAGCCAAAGAAAGAGTAGCGGATAATCTGCAAGTTTAAGCAAATTTCTAAGAGCTCAGAAACAGATATTCATCACATTATGAATTGTGGCACATGATCCTAAAAGTAAAGCTGGGCATATTAACTAGGATGCAAGATCTGATCCGTGATCCACTCAATCCATTTCACAATTTTGGGTATTTGAATTCGGGTAATAAAAATAACGGATCTATGGATCCAAGTAATTTTTTTTTTTACTGGATACCAGACCCGCTCTCATTTAAAATAGGGGTTAAGTTTATAGGTTTGTGTTAATCTATGTATATTTTCAATTTTTTAAAAATTACTTGTGCATGTGGCGTTTAGTTAGTAGTAGATAGTGAGTTTAATAAAGATAGGTGCACTTGTACATTCAGGATACACGGGTAGATGATCGAGTCTCACTGCCTATATTATGTAGGAAATTAGCTAATGGGTCAGCTAGTTGTAGCCCAGTGTTGATAGAAAAAAAATCACTTATGTAGAAACAAATTTATCAAAATTTTTTTTTTGTTTTTGTCAACATTGGACCACAACTGGTCGGCCCATTAGCCAAGTTCCTACATAATGTAAGCAGTGGAACTCGATCCCTGGTTGTGCAAGTGCGTTGTCTTTAGTGGACTTACCGCCCGCCACTTGCATTTATCAAAAAACTTTGGAAAAGAATATTTATTGATTCAATAAATGCTTACAAATTTATGTACTTAAAAATAATTATTTCAAAGACTCATACTTAAGACATCGACATCGTCACGGCAAAACGGCCTAAACCTTTAGGGAATTTTATGTCTAGTACCGATTCATACACGAACTCGTGTGCCAGACTTAAACTTAAGTGCAGTGACAAAAAATTTACATTTCATACATGAATTACATTTTTCCGGCCAAAATTTAAATTGACAATTATTTATGTCAGACGGTTAAATATATGTTATGCTCCTATTAGCTGACACATGTATGACTGATTTAAGCGACACGTGTACAGCCGAATAAAATAAATTAAAATAGATTAACATAAATTGAAATAAACTGAAATAAATTAAAATAAAGAAAATAAATTAAAATAAAATAAAAGAAATTGAAATAAATTAAAAGAAATTTTGACATCTTAATGTTTTCGGCATGGTAATAGGTGTTTCTTCATAAAATTTTGACGTCTTATGGGTGTTTTGTTAGAAAATTTGAAAATTGAATTTCAAGAATTGGGAGAGAAAAAAGAAAATTATTTGATAAAACACCAACATAAATGAGTTGATGAAAGCTTTGTAGGTGTTTCCCATAAAACAAATCTCGGTTTGTACTGGAAGTGCTGGAAGCACTTATAGTGTCCCACTACAAGTATAATTACAACCCAACTACAAAATCAGCACTCAGCATAAAGTTCCCTATGATGTAATAACAGCGAATCTCGGTTTGTACTTAAACAAGTCATGTGACAGGAGAAAAAGTACTGTTATAACAAAAAAACAAAAGAGTACAAATTTACTCACCTCCGTGATGGACCAGCTAATGACCAGTGACGTAACCAAAAAGTGAGATCGAACCTGCAAAATCATAATGGAACAAAATTCAAACGATCAAAAGAAGAAGACAAGGGGACATAATGAACTCGTATATGCCTGTAAGTTTTATAAGCAACCTCTGGAAAACTGTATAGGATTCCCCATGTCAGAAATAACCTTGAACCTATTTGTGGCAGAGTTGCAGAAAACGGAGATCTGACCAAACCTATTTGAGTTTAGAGGGAAGCCAGAACAGTAATTAGGCAATGATCTTACGATGATGTAGTGAAAGTTCCAAATTAATGCAATTGATCAGATCACTCACCTACTAATCCATGAAGAATCTGCTCCGGACCCGGGAAATTTTCCAAAAATCCAGATTTGAATCAGGAAAAAAAAATTCAGTTGAAACAATTCGTATTCTTAAATAACCCGAAAAAACTAAAAAAAAAATCATGAGAGACGGACCTCGAGAACGGCAGCAGTCTGAGCTAGCTGGAGAGGCTTCTCAACGGCGTCATAGACATTTTCATATCCTGTTTCTGCTAACGTCTTTACCGCAAAGTACAAAACCTGAGCCCTAAATCCCCAAAATGTTACCAAATTCCAAAATTAATCAGAGAGAAAACAAACTTCACACTATTCATCATCAGAAGAAAAATAGTCGAATTTGACTTGCCATCCAGCAAAGACAATCCAGTTGTAGAGAGTGAGATAGACGCGCCGGACGATCGAGAGAGATCCCGCCATAGGAACGATTCTTCAAATACACAGACGAAGAAGTAAATGAGCTGTAGCTTTTATGACGGAGAAATCTGAAGAGAGAATCATTTATTTATAACAAAAAAATAAAAAAGTGAATCATTTATGAATCGAGAGAGAGAGGGGCAGGTGAGCCACTTCTAAACTGTCTTTTTCGGTAGTTTATAATTTTTGAAGTTTATTTTGTTAACCCACACTTTCATCGTACTTCCTGGAAACCACCCTGCATTAAATATTAAATAATATAATATTACCTCCCCAACTTCCGTACTTGTGGGGGAGATAAAGACATTTAAAATACAATTAATTTCAATCGTATATTACAATCAAGAGTACTGTCAAAAATCATCAGACTCATTGAATGCATCTCACTGCTCACTTGAAGCACCTGTGTTTGGTTGAGATTGGCCATCTTTCTGTTCTTTATCAGCCACCAATGGTCCATTTCCACCAGATCTGCGAGCACCAGTGAGTTCTTTAGTATCTGTTTCTGTGGAAGAAGAATATGTCTCTTCTTCTATCGGAAGTGTTCTTTTTGAGCCCTCTAATGCAACACCTAGTACTATATTCTCTTCCAAAGCTGATCTAGACACTGATGATGTTGAACTATCTGTGTCATTTTGTGCATCCGTCTTTGCTGACTTTGTTGTGCTACTACTTCTCTTGGCCTTTGGTTTCTCAGCTCCTGATGTTTCTGTATCTTTTGACGCGGTCACCGGTTTGGTTACTGGCTTTGCACCTGGTTCATCAGGTACTTTGTTGGTATCAGAAACAGGAGATTCTCCAACTTTCACATTCGTCTTTGGGTCAGGAGAAGACATTTCTTTGGCCTTTGGTTTATCAGCTCCTAATGTTTCTGTATCTTTTGAGGCGGTCACCGGTTTGGTTCCTGGCTTTGCACCTGCTTCATCAGGTACTTTGTTGGTATCAGAAACCGACGATTCTCCAACTTTCACATTCGTCTTTGGGTCAGGAGAAGACATTTCTTTGGACTTTGGACTCGGACCCTTGTTTTCTTGCTCTGCGGTTGGTTTTGATGTGCGGTTCTGAGCTTTCGATTTGTCTTCTCCATTGATTTTGTAAGAGGGTTCAATTAGCATCAATGGACGCCGAGAAGCAACACCTCCAGGTCCATACATCGATTCCCCAAATGGTGCGCTTTCAACGTCAGCATCTGAGTACACCCTACGGATTGTACGAATTGGTGTAGCTAAACGAGCTCGGTGGTGGCTTATGACTCTTAAAAGGTCCAACAATATAGCTTCCTGTTACACCAATACAAGAAAACGGAAGTAATAAAGTCAGTGGTTCCTGTTAACCTTAGATTGATGGTAAGGTTAAAAGACTTAAATTTTACCTTTACACACAAATATTCTTCGTAATGAGACGTCTTCACGAAGCAAGAGATCAGTATCTGTGAAACGAAAATCGTATGTAAGAAATAGACAGTCCAATGTTTCCTGGAAAAATATCTGACCTTAACTTTAAGATAGATGAAATAGAAAAGATATGCATTGAAGTCTAACCACAAGGGCCTGATTTTCTGGATTGACATTCTCCAAGAATATCCTTCTATGTAACCTCTGCTGCTCAACTTGAGGATTCTTGGCCAATACTTTCCGCATGTCGGCTACAATATTCTGTTTCGGGAATCCAGGATCAGCTAATACATGATTGGAACTTTACTTGTATAAGGATTTAACGTCCATATGGTAAACAGAAAACGCACATTAATTTTGCTGACATCTAAGTGACTGATTGCTAGGTGAGTTTTGATACGCCAATGAGTTTTCTGAGTAAGATTTCTCACAACATTAACTGTGAACTTATGGTTCGGGATGTGGATTGCCTCGCGGTCTTCACCTCTTATGATTGTTGGTGACCACCACCCAACATGCTGTAAATGAATTGCAACAAAAAATTCAGAAAATTAACTAGCTAATCTTAAGGAAATGTTCAGGCCTAGCAATGACGTGCACAGAAGGGAAAATAAAAACTTAGTATCTAATAAGCTCGGAGACTATAATATTACCTCCACAGTACCAGAAACTTCGTAACCTTCTATCTTTGTTTGAATCCACTCATTTGGAACAAATGGCCGGGTTGCGTGAATCATAACACTTGAAAGAAAGTTTGTCAGAATCTGGAACAAGAAAACTCAGTATTATGAAATATCCTTTGCTTAAGAGGGGGAAAAAGCGTCTGAAGCCAACAGTGAATATTCTGAATAACCCAGCAATTAAAATGAGAGTCAGGCTTCACCTCTCGGCCAGCAAGAGTAATCAACACTGTACCAAGACCTCCAGCAGTGATCCATTTTTGTGTAGAGAAACCCAGCAATTCCATGAAAAGTGAAACAGCAGCAACCCATACAGCAGAATATATTGCCTTCCCAGCAAATTGAAATCCCATCTGTTTTATTCCAAGGCCAAATTAGTAAAACAAATAGAGAAATTAAACTTTTCCCGATAGAGATTTTTGATTTTGCTTGCAGTAAGAAAAAGCTTGGATATGCAAACTAGAGCAAACAAAGCATTTTTTTGTGAGTGTTACTTTACATACATTCCTTGTATCGCTGGGGTCACTTGTTTCTGAGAAGAGCTTCTGGGTTTGTTGGATAAGACTGCATGGGAACATTTCACCAGAATCAGAAGTCATGAGATGACCACATAATAATTTCAAGTAAGAGAAACCACTAACATACAGACACAAAAGATGAAAGACATGTTATATATATAAAGACAGCAAGCTTACCTTGATATGCAGTAAGCAAATGCAAGTACTGTTGACAATGACCTCACAAAATTTAAAAGTCGATCCTTCACAACTTTGCTAGCTTCTGTAGGAAGGACAACCGGATCTAATGCCCTATATAAGGAATAGGCACCAAAATCAACCATTAACAATTGTCTCAACAAAGCGCTTCAGATGAAGCTATCAACTAAATATCTCAACAATGAATCTTAGGGAGTCCCATATAACGCTTTAATAGACATACCTGCAGATGAATAGAGCTGCTAACCATAGTAGCAGGGGTTGAATATACGAAGTCATAACATGATATGTACCACTCTTTTTCCATCCATTATCATTCTTCTACAATATTTTAAAAGGTATAGATTCAGATTATCGTGTACAAAAAGCATCACATTAATTTGAAGGCAGCACAGAAACGAAAGCATTATGCAAAAAAATAGTAACATATAAACTTGAAACTGCACCTACATTGAGTAGTAGGTTTCTTCCTTGGCGAACAATAGGCACTAAACCCCATAAGGTGAAAACAAGAAGAGCAACAGCTGGAACCAACTTATATACAATAGGGAATTGTTGTATCAAACCGTGTGACCTGCAAGCCACGGAGTGCAAATATTAATAGGGTGCAATAAAAAGAACAAAGAAATTACCACAGACATAAGTGCCCCCCTCAGATTTCCCCACCAAAAAAGCAAACTGTCCTAAGGAGAACTATGGCAATGGCAATACATGTCTACATCAGTGCTAAGCTACTTCCACAATTTCTTTGAGTATAATAAATCCATTTACTGTAAGTCATATGCCTCGAGGTTACTACTCAATCCTTCAGTTCCACAACAAAATTTACCAAGGTGGTCTGCATAAGAAAGGCAACAAGAGGTCTTACTTTGTTAGCGCCGCAGAGACAGCTTTAACAGCAGGTTCAATTGCCTTGCCTCCTGCAGAAAAAGAATGACACCCAAAAGCGGTGGTTCTGTATGGTACTGAACAAATTGGCCTTCGAAGGTAATCCGAGGGTAATATATTCCTAAAATTATGTTGCCTCAACTGTATACAGAATAGTAATATGTTACTAAATAACAGCAAACCACCTTGAATGACTTGAGGATATATTTTTGAAATATTACCGTAACACCTAATGAGAGAGGACCCTTTGATATGTGCAGCGTCCTTCTCATGGAACTCTAAGAATAAGCACATATTTAGAAAGATGAAGGGAAATAGTGAATTGAAATAAAAGGAATCCAGGGCTAAAATAGAAGAAACATACATTTTCTGGATTGTAGCACATTTGGTTTCTGAAAAAACCCATACTATGGGACAACTGCAACGTACCATAAAGGGCCATAGTTTGAGACTTCGAGCAGAGTCAATGTGTTAGCCAGCGGTGTTAGTAGCACCAATCATAGGCCTGAGAGCCTAACGGAAAGAAACTACCGAGTGCCAACACGAGCCCTGCACTATAGAAATGAAGCACTACGTTAATACGTATGTGAATGATTCAGATGCAGCAAACAACAGTTTCAATGAAAATATAGCGTCGGCGGTGGAAAGTCTTGAGAATTGCATTTCTAAAATTTGTTAAATCTCCGTTAGCAAGCTGTGACAATAGGTGAAGCAATATAAAAACCGTGCAGAATGACCTTTAAAACTCTTAACAATCAACAAAAATTTACAACTTGAGTAGAAATTCTGGATCACAATCCTAACTTAAACAACTAAAATGCCAATCTCACATCGAGGAAACATCCAATACCAAAACTTACAGACCTAGATTCCTCAGGAAGGCCAGACTCAAAGGCAAAATTAGGTTGATCAATCTATAAATTCGAGGAGACAAGGAATCCGAAATTCAATAAAAATGGGCAATACCAGCATCCTCAACGTACGCTTACTTATACAAAGCCGATACATATGAATAAAATAAAAAAGATAAACATAAAAACAGAATCAAACTCTCAGACGAAAACTGAATTCAAAATTCAGTGTTTACGATCGAAAGATTCGGTAAAGACATAAGAACGTAACGAGCCAAAGACAAAACGTACCCTAGAATCAAAAGCTTAGGGAAGAAACAGAATTTTAGGGTTTCAAGGAGCTTCTTCGAAGACAGGGACGAAGAGGATTCGCAATTCGCAGAGAATAAACACGGTGACGTTTCGTAAGTGAACAAGGTTCCTGGTAAAGTAGAAAAGTGGTGAACAAATTGCCACGTGTTTTGACACGTCAGACTCGTGCGACGAATAGATTCGTGTAAAATGAATGATGCTCTCACATAATTGGCGTAGACTCTCATATATTTTCTAACTTTCCTTTTTCTTTTTTCTTGGGAAAATTTCATTTTCCAGTTTTGTTAGAACAGTATGATGAACATTTATTTGATTAATCTTATCAATTGGTATGTTTTTTTTTTTTTTGCTTTTTAGGACCATTTTTGATATGTCTTTCAATCAAATAACCTAAAATAGAAAAGAAAAGAAAAATGCATAAGTTAATGTTTTGTATCAACAAACATTGTGATTTGGACTATTCAAATCCACTATTGCATGTGTGTTAATTAGCAACTAATCATGACTATATATGCATCATCTCAACAAGATTTACAACAACCAACAAAAAAAATAAAACATAACAACTTTGTTTGTTCTTAACAACTCCAAAAAACAAAAATATTGAGGTGAATTTAGACTAGAGTTTGTCAAATGTATTGAGAAAAAAAAAGGATTAGAGAATAAGGAAGATGATAAGGAGAGCTGCAAGCAATGCCTACTCATGGTGGTGGGCAAGCCATGTTCGAACCAAACAATCGAAATGGCTCGAAGAAAACCTTCAAGGTAACATTACTTTACATTCTATATACCATTGTTCAGTTCTTCGATGTTTCAGAATTTTTGATAAATTGTTAATGTAGATATCGAGGAGAGGGTAAAATACGCACTTAAGCTTTTGGAAGATGAAGGTGATTCGTTTGCTAAGCGTGCAGAAATGTATTATAAGAGAAGACCTGAATTGATTAGATTTTGTGGAAGAATCTTTCGAGGCTTATCGTGCTTTAGCTGAACGATATGATCATATCTCCAAGGAGCTCCAAAATGCTAACACCACAATTGCATCTGCTTTTCCTGATCAAGTCCCTGAGTTTGCCATGAATGAAGAAGAAGATGATGCTGTTGTTGCTTCTGTAGTTTCACCGAAAAACCGTAAAACTCACTCATCACATTATATTCCAAAAGTTCCTGATTTGCCTGTTAAAAACTCTGAGGCTGCTAAAAAGATGGTCATGTCGAGGAAAGAACATAATGCTTCGTCTGTTGTAAACAAGTCTGGGTTGAGTAAAACTGAGGCAGTGGAAGAGATTGATAAGTTGCAGAAAGATATTCTTGCTTTGCAAACTGAGAAAGAGTTTGTGAAGAGTTCGTATGAGAATGGACTTGCTAAGTTTTGGGAGATTGAGAAATGTATCATGGAGAAACAAGGTAGGGTTTGTAGTTTGCAAGATAAGTTTGATGAAGGTGTTGTTGTCATAGAAGATAAAGAAGCTCAGATTTTGATGTCTACAACAGCTCTCAAATCATGCCAAGAGAAACTGGACCAGCTAAGAGATAGGCATGAAAAGATTTTGAAAGAATCAGACATTACAAGAGAGGAGATCAGAGAATCAACAGAGGAACTCGGTAGTCTTTCTGATGCATTACTTGGTGATGGAAGAAGAAACCCGGAAATATACAACGAGAATGAGAAGTTGGAATCATTAGGTGACTAAGGTGAATGAAGAGTTTGACGACTCTGAGGCTAAGTCATGTCTTACTATAACAGATGTGGCTGATAAGATTGATGAACTTGTGAATGATGTGATTAATTTGGAGAGTTTGTTCTCATATCAATCAGCTTTAATACAGAGGCTAAGAGAAGAAATTGATGAACTCAAATCACAGATTAGAGCTCTACAACAAGAGAATAATACATCTCAAACTGATGAAAATATGATCATGAGAAAGAAGCTGAGGGAGATGGAGGGAAAACTGAAGGGTATTAAGGATATAGATCAAGCAGTTGAAAAAGAAAGTAATAAGATTGAAAAACAGCTTACCCGAGCTCATAAAAAGCAAAATTACTTGTCTGAAAGATTAAGAAGTATGAAGCATGGAGGGGATGAAGAAGAAGACTCAAAGGCTACTATTAATGTGCCAAATCAAAATGCAGAATCTTTGATTGATACAAAGTTGACAGAGGAAACCCCTGATGATTCAGTTGTGTCTGACAATGTCTTGAGCTCACCATTGGAAGCGGTTATTGCTGAAAAAGATCATACAGATGAAGTTAACCAGGAAGAGACTACAGAGAAGGAAGCTACATTACATGATCTGGAGAAGAATATATTATCTCCAATATCAGACATTGAAACTGAAGATGAAGCATTCTTGCAGAAGTTGCTTGCCCATGGTATTGAAGGTAGAGAGAAACATTTGTTGACCGAATACACCAAAGTACTTCGGAACTATAAGGAAGTAAAGAAGATGTTAGACGAAACAAAGAGTGAAAACACGTTGAAAGATGAACAAGTCAGAGATTTAAACCATAAACTCAACACTCTGCAAAAAGGTAAGAGTGTGGTGATGATCTACGAAAGCGGGACAAATTGTTCATGCTAATTTACAGAGAAGAAAATGCCATGAATGCAATAACCGGTCAAAAACAGAATCTGTCACCAAATGAAGAGCAATTAGGAGCACGTGTTGATGCATTACTAAGCGAAAATTTGAATCTTTTGGTGAGGTTTAGCAACACATTTGGCCAGATACAACAGTTTGATACTGGGATTAAGGACTTACATGTTGAGATATTGAAGCTCATCAAACAAAAGAATCAAGATGGAGGAAACAACACTCTCAGATCAAATATTCGTCCCATATACAAACATCTCAGCGAGATCCGCACTGAAATGACTGTCTGGTTAGAAAAGAGTTTGCTTTTGAAGGAAGAAATTAACTTCAGAGCTTCAACTTTAAGTGACATACAAAATGAAAAAAACAAAAGCTCTCAAAAAGGATTCTGAAGACTCTGAGACGAAACTTACAATTTACCAAGGAGCTAAATTTGAAGGAGAAGTTTCAAACATGATAAAGGAGAACAATAGGATATCAGAAGAGTTGCGAACAGGTTTAGATCAAGTTACAAAACTGAAGAAGGATGCTGATACAACACTCGAGAAACTAAGTAAGGAGTTTTTAGTTTCTGAATCGAATACACAATCTTCACAAGATCATAAAACTCGTATACCTTTGCGATCATTTATCTTTGATAAAAGACCAAAGAAGCAAAGACTATGCATTTTCTCTTGTATTCAACCTTCATTGTACAAAAAGATGAAACAAGCTACTGGTTCATAGTCATCTTTCCATGTATTATTAACGTATCAAATGTGTTAATGTATGTAAATCTTTTCACTTTAAATCAATTAAGGACAAAACACGTTTTGCTCCTTTGCTCATTACTCTTGAGTCAGAGACATTAGTGTCTGAAACATAAAGCAAAACATGGGATTGCCTTAAGATTTTGATCTTCTTGCTGGATCTTTCAACATCACATTAAAAAGGCCTGTTTCATATTTGTATAAGATAATTACAAAGTAATGAGAAACCCATTAACCCATTATTACTGGTACATATACTGAAATTTGTTTATTAGATGGCAAAAGTTTTCAAACGGTAACTTCGGCTAAGTTTAGTGATATCAAGTTTTTCTCAGTTTGAGAATTACATGTCTAATTAATGGTTCAAATATCTAAATTCCGACTCTATTATACTACATAAGTTTTTTTAGAAATGAATTAGGTTGGACTATATATTGGGTTGTCGTCGAGAAAAAAGTGATATTATTGATTAAACTTGTGAATTACTTTTTGTTTTTTTCACTTTTATTATATAATGAACATAAAGATAACTTTATTTTATCAACAAGCTACAGCTAGCGAAATCGCGCAAGTCTAAGCTGTTCACGGCTGTTTTATTTGACTATTGGACAACTCATACAATTTTTCGTGAGATATCTTTGCTGTAAAAGAAAGAAATTAAAAAAAAAAAGATTATGAGGTTGTTTTGTCATTATTTACCAAGCTATTAAACTAGTCATATTTTTTTTCTTAACGTCTATCAATTATATTAGTAATTTAAATATTTGATTGTACCCAAATTTACTCGTTATTCAATGGTACGCATAATAAGAATTTTTAAGAAGTGTGCAAAGTGCAAACATCATTACCTCAAGTGGGATAAAATCACCCTTCAAACACGGAGTTACTGTCAGGAAAATTATTTATTTATTCTTCTTTCTTTGTCGATTATGTGTGTCTACTTACATATTATAATGCTGATTACATTTAACATTACAATAAAAGATGGTTCATGAATGCTTTTTTACTAATTTAATTTAATTTCGACAATCCTTAAATATTTGAAAAGTGATCAGTGAAATATGTTAACCAATCGACTAAATACAAAAAAAATCGTTGTAATATGTACGAAAATAGGTACAAATCAAACAATAAAGAAAAAATGAAATACTGTTAAAAAAATTGCAATAGTAGTTAAAATGATTTAATTAACAAATTTCAAATATTCAATTTTTTACCATTAATATAATAATTTCAAAAAAGATTTTAAAGTATAAATTTTAGAATATAAATAGAATTTAATTTTTTAAAAATGGTTTGAGTGTTAATTTTGGGTCGTTGCCCCTACAAGTTAGCCTAATACAACCAAAAGATGATAAAGAAATATAAAAAGGAGACAAAGGTTAAAGTGCAAATATTTAAAAGAAGTAATATTTTTTGGGGGGAACAAAAAGAATTAAAGAGAAGGTTTAGTTAAGGAGATTAAGACAAAAGATGTAAGATTAAGATAATAGAAAAGAGGACAGGATCGCACGTGCAACACCGAAATCTCCCACCAGAAACGTTATGAATCAAAAGATGCTGCGCACGTGCCTCCTCGGTCAAAGGTCAAAAGCAGCTGATACACACTTAGCACTACTCTTTCCTTGGACCTCCCAATTTTTTTATATTAACAACATTTTTTTACTTGAATCATTAATTTTTCATTATTTTGCTGGGTATCCAAGATAAGGATGATGATTAGGAGAGTCTCTGTGTTGCTAGAGACTCTTTATGAGCTTATTTATTCATAATTATTAAAGATCTTTTAAGGTTTGAATTCATATTATTCACACTTCTACTTCATTTATATATAATCTCAACTCAATATGTATGTATTCACATGAATTTTATATATGTGAGAAAATTTATTTATATGAGGGTTTATATACCAATGTTTTTTATAAAATAATTTTAAATGGCATAATTTTGATATCTAATTTGGCTATATATTACTAAGTTATTTCCAATTTAGTGTTAAAATAATTTAAGTAGCCAAAAAAAATTTCGGTATGGAAATTAGGATGATCTAACTAATAACTATGGCATCTAGGATTCGGTTCTTTTATTCTACTAGTACCAAAAAATATGTGGTTCAATTGGCTTGTCCTTGATCTATCTAGGCACCAAGTGATAGGTTCAAATCTCACCCGCTCCAGCTGGAGCATTTAGGCTATGGGTCAAACTTTGCGATCCAATGGTTAATTGTTGACAAAAAAAATAGGAACTTTAAAGGTTGGATTAGGCTATGGATCGAATTTTATCGATCCAATTGTTGACAAAAGTAAGGAAAAAAATAATTCAGCTAATAACTCTCGTATCAAAAGTATGATCTCTCCTTACTACAATTGGTAAATCATAAAAAAAAATTGTTACAAATCACATCTTGTCGATAAATTGTTGACAAAAAATAACATTAATTGTAATTATTTTTAAAGTGATGATTCATTATCTTTAACAATGTTGCAGTAGAATTTAATCTAGTGGCAGATGATAAATTTATTAAAGGCATGTGCACTTGCACATTCATGAATCAAATTCCACTGCCTACACACTACAAGAAAAAATTGTATTGATACGTAATATTTCGTCACAATAACATATATTTCGTCATAATACGAAAATATTATTATAAAATTGTGACGATTTGTAAATAGTTACAATACAGTGTCACAAACGCATTTTGCTAACAAAAACGTCATAATATACTTGTAACAAAAAAATCTAGTAACAATTTTATCATAAATTATTACGAAATAAAGTCACAATGATTCGTAACAAATAGAATTCATAACAAAATTGTATATAAAACATCACAAATTATTATTAATATTCATAATCGCAATACAGTTGTCACAATAGCTTAATTTTTATAGCGATATTATGTATAAATTTAGTTAATGGGCCGGTTAATTATAGTCTAGTGTTAAAAAAACAAACAAGATGTTACATTTCTTTAATATATAGGAAAATCTAAGTATCAATCATCGAAAGTTTGATCTAAATTATCAATTATAATGGATATGATCGAACTGTAACAGTTTTTCATAAAAGAATCTGCAATAACGTGCATAATCTAGATTGTACATGTTTGTTTTCCTTTATATTTTGTCAATGATACTGAATAAAAAATGTTTAATCCAAATAATTGTTAACTGTCACCTAACATATAAACATGATTATTTCATCTTTAGTGTAAAAATAAAGTAGAAAAGGATCCTCCGTATCATGATAATATACACTTATACACAAAACAAAGAGAATATATTTGGTCAATTTCAACAAAAACTGATTATACTATTTAGAGGAGAAAACTATGATATACAGTACAAATATACATTGATGATAATTGTACAAAATACGTGTGACATTGAATCATATGATATTATGATTTTCAAAAGGGGAAAGAGTGAAATAATGTGGAAGCATGTGCTGATCCTCTCAAGTTGCTAGATTCAGCCACGTGTAATGACGTGGCAATTTATAATTATATATGATTTTGCAGAGAATTACAATATACATGTGAATTCGGTGTTCCAATTATTAGATTAATATCCGTATGTGTATTTATATACGAAGTTTGGCTAATTATTGTATATTTTGAGGATTAACATTAATTCCATACAAAAGGGGCAGATGTGTACAATCCCCACGTGTGATTTCACATGCTATTACGAGATTATAAAGCAAAGTCATCTAGAGATAGATAGATAATTAAAGAATTAATTATAAAAACTTTGTGTTGAGTATAAGGACAACAATATTAATTAAAGGACATAAATTGGTTAAATTATGTAAATGACCTTTAGTTTAGTGGTAGGCCGTAAGTCCACATAAAACATGTGCACTTGCACAACCAAAGATCGAGTTTTATCGTCTATATTATGTAGGTATTTGGCTAAATATCGGTCTGTTGTGGTCCAATATTAAAAAAAAAATTGGTTAGATTATTGCAAGAGAGCAAATATATAAGGCCACGTCACTCTGGATTCTGGACAGAACCCTAACGATAGGGCACGTACTCAGTTCATTTATAATACAAAATCACCCATGAAGATATCACACAATTTTAACGTATTCTTCGATTTTTTAATTATTATTATTATTATTGGTGAAATTGGCTTCTGGTTTGAGTATGAACGACAAAACCTGATTACGGTTTATGTTTTATATTTTGTACACAATATGTATTGTCAAAATTCGTGATTGACCATAAACCTTTTTTGTCAAAGGAACAATGAGCAACATAGGCTCAAACGTTAGAATACTGTCCATATTTTTTTAGGATCAAATATATCATAATTTCAAAAAATATAGTTTTTGAAAACGGAAGTGAATTACATATATAATATGAAAATTGTAGATCATAAGATATATGAAGAAATAGATGACAAATTGTGCTGGAATACATTGGTAATTGAATGAGAGCATGCCAACAATCTATATACGATGACAAAGAATTTGTGGTCAAGTAATAGGGAGTGACGGACTTAGAATTTGAAAGAGGTCGTAAGTTCGATTTTCCTACTATGTGAAACTAAAACATATTTTTCTAATCACTCTTACACTGATATGGACTCATGAAAAATAATCCAGATCTTTCCCATAACATATAACATATAGAAATTTACGAATTATAAAAAACAATCCATATATAATGGATGATTCATGGTCAACCCTTTGGTCAACGGACATGATACTCCCAATTCTCGTGTTCTCTTATCCACAGGCACGTTGCTTCACATTCATATATTAAGCGACTCCACCCAAAACATCTTGAATTGACGTGTTTTTATTTGGGTTAAACTGTAAATATTATAGACGAGTGGTACGTAGAAACCGACTTAAAAAGGGCATTTTAAAGAGCTAAAGCTTCAACTGTGAGAGCTAAATTGCTACGATGTTGTTGAAACTATTTTGTTGTTAATTTACTACGCAGATTCTGTAGCTTTTTGTGGCCAGAATTTATCGCTAATTAGATACAGTATGTTTCGAGACAAATTTATAGCAATTTTGTTACAATTTTTTACTACAACTTAATTTGCTAATTTGCTAGAAAAAGAATTTGTTAGTAATCTGTAACTATAAACACTATTTGTTACAAAAAAAAAATGGTTAGCTATATAACTGAAAAAAGGGGTTAAAATTTCTCTTTTAGAATTTACTGTTTTTGAAGAGAGTTTTAGTTGACCTGTTATGAACTCATCCTATAATATAGAGAGGCTATTATTGATTTTGAGCTACAAGCTTATGATTTCTCATGAGTTTTTTTATATTTAAATTAAATGTTTTGTAATAGTATAAAGTTGACAAAAAGAGCTATGAAATTTGATAACATCATTAAAAATTAAAAATATAAATCTAATTTGTTTGAAAAAAAAATATAAATCTAATTTAAAGTATTTTTCTCCAATTTGACAACTATATATTAAGTTGTTAATATCACCAACTACTTATGTTCAAACAAATTTGTTAAGTATATTAATTGGTATAATATTATGTTTCTTGTTAGACAAATCGCAAATGTCTTGTCAAAGATTAGGGTTAGATCATTTTTGTTTGTCAAACAGGGTTAGATCATTTTTATTTGTCAAACAGGGTTAGATCATCTAACCCGATTACATCCAATCATTTTTTCTGTATTTGTAGATGATAAATTTTAATTTTGGAATATATAATCCAACTATCTAAAACAAAAATCTATAGCTGAATTTTTTCGTATATTCATAACTAATAATTCTGACATCAATGTTTCGATTTTTCTCCGTCACAGTCGATATATTAAAAAAAAATTTTAAAAAATAAATTTTAGATTATAAATTAAATTTTATCGATTCAATTATCGATAAAATATGAAATACAAAAACCATAAATAACTAACTTATTTGAATATTGTTATGACATGTTCAACTAGGTATCTAATCCCACATCGATAAGGATTGATATCTAATATAGTATAGTAATATATATGAGATTTGAGTCTCTCCACTCATTACCATTTGATTTTGATAATTAACATAGTATAACAGCCGAGCTACGTGCATAAGATGCAAACGGTCTGCGCGTGGCATGCCCAATCAATACAAATAGTTGATTGTGATATTTTTGAGATTGTGGGTTTATTGGACTATCCATATCTCGAAGGGGTCTATAAAATATTTCACATTGGTAAGGATAGAGAATCTAATATAGCTAGTATATATGAGATTTAGATCTCTCCACTTATTGTTGTCAATTCATTTTGAGTTGGAAACCCATAATTCATATGGTATCAAAGTCAGGTTACCCACGAAATACAAATAATTTATCTATGGCATGCCCAATCAATATAAACAGTCGGTTGTGATACGTTTCTTCGAGATTGCGAATTTATTAGACTAATACCCATCAACATCTCGGATTATATAAGATATCCCACATTAATAAAGATAAAGAATATAGTTTAGTATATATAGAATTTAGATTTTTCTGGTTTTTATTTATTATCAATTGATTTTGAGTTATAACCTCATAAGTTTGTATTACATTTTAACATTTGAACTTTTGAATAGTGACAAAATGATAATACTAATAAAAAATATTAAACTATGTCGTCTTGCTTAATTTTTTTTGTTAACAATTGGATCGATAAAATGTCATCTATAGCCTAATCCAACTTTTAAAATTACTATTTAATCTACTAACTTGTAGAGAGGAAGAATCAAACCTTATATACTATATTCATTAGCTGAATTATCCTAATCACCAGACTAAGAAGAACTCGATATTTTCTTGATCAATTTTTTTAAAACGTTTTTTATGAACTTGATAAAAAAAGAAAAGAAATCGTGATAAAATGATATTCAATCGATATATAAAATTCACTGGTAGATATTTAAATAAAACAGAAGGGCGGTTAATAATTAGTATAAACTAAACGTAAGGTTTAAATATCTTGGTGGTATATGTATTAAGACAAAATAATGTAAAAAAAGGTATTGGAAGTTGAATAAAGTAGAAGTATAGGATACGAAATGCTGTATATATATATAAAAAATACGACATGAAAGCCCTAATCACGTGCCTTAATTGCTGGGCCTTCCTTTTTCTTCTTAATTTAATTATTTTTATTTGCTTCGTTTTTTACAGAGGAAACCCGCCTCCTCATCTGGCGGGTTGTTCCCCACAAGCCTTTTCTCTTTTGTTTCTCGAATTCTCAACTTCTTCACTATTATTATTTTAACTAATTCTAATTAAAATTTTCGATTTGAATGGGCTAAAGTAATCATGTCAATTAATATTAATATGCAATAAATGTTATTTAACCAAAGGCCTAATATTATTTTACCAGAGGGACTTGACCATTTTCTTTGACCCAAAAGGTGTGTGTATAGCTATGTATTAGTTCTCACTTTGCATCCTACTCTATTACCCTCTTAATTTTTTTTAACTTCTCTCTTCAACTTTAATTTTTATAATACCCTATCACATTATATTTTAGATAGTATATAAGAAAATTTATAATATGACTATCTATATGTTTTGAAAATTTAACAAGAACCTGTACTTTATTTTATAATATCACAAGATAATCAAGACGTATTGAGTTTGTATCACTAGACACTTTCTATTTACGGAGACAAAATTATGGTTTTAATATAAATTTCTAATCTTAAAATAAATAAAATATGATAGTTTGAAATTTTGAATGAAGACTCGTCAACCACATTTTATAGCAAGCTGTTAAAATCAACTCTGGATGAAAAAGATTGTATTCACTTTATACGTGACAAATTCGAAATAATACAGAAACAATAGAGCCTGAATATGAAAGACTAATAAAAAAAGGGGTTAAACTGTAAATGAAAATTATAGCTGGTAAAAAGTGAAGAAAAACCCGCCCGACCCGGAAGAGGAAAGTTAGGATGGGTGGGTTAAAAAAGTGGGGCCAAAGGGTTACAATGCATGTAAGACAAGTGGAGAGTGTAGAAACAACTAGTGGTTTGCTTCAGCGTTTTAGGGGTATTTTGGTAATTATGATCGCCTTCCAGATCTTTTGCGACCTTGTTCTGGACAAAACTTCTTCTCCGCAGTGCTATCAAAAGTCTCCTTCACATCTAAACTATTGTTTAAGTATATTTATTTATCAATCAAAATAGAAATATTCGCAATTATATTATTTTTTACTCTAAGAAAGTCATATTTTTAACATTATTTGTTTTGCATTGCATTGTGCAGGTGATCGTAATAGACTAATAGTCTCCATTTTACATATACCAAAAAATATATGAAAGAATGTGTTGTTTCCTATAGAGTTAAAAAAATATAGGATGAGTGAATATCAAGTATATATGAAAACCTTCGAAACATAGGAAAGATCTAAAAACGTTTAATAATCACCTTTATATGGAAAGATCGTGTAAACTCTTATAGTGTAAACTGGTAGATTTGATCGGTGATCACTGAAATATTTTGTTGGATATATATTATTTCACCCAAAATTCACCGCTAAATCTTTCATTTTTATTTTTTACTTATAGTAAAGTATAATCTAATTTCAGATGTTTACGTCAATAACTGATGAAGCATGTAAACTAGTTTTGGATATTCAACTTAGTTCAGATCGATTTTTTCAATTTTTATTTATTTTAATTATAAAAATGTGGCAACAATAATAAATATAAACTAAAATTTGGTTCAGTTTTGATTCCGAATAGGTATAACAGAATGAAACCTAAAAATAACCAAAATATTTGTAATACTAATTAGTTTGAGTGTTTATTTAGAATTTAATAGAACTGAAAATCATACCAAACTAAAATTACCTAAATATAAGAACCGAATGATTATTTTGTCACAAACCAAAATTAAACTGAACCTAAAATTTTGATTTAATTTTAGTTATTATGACCAAAACTAATGTAAACCACTAGATTAAAAAAATTCAAACTATCATTAGATATTTTGTATAGATCAATTCTTATTCCCAAATCAAATCATATACAACCTTATTTTTTCTCAATAAGCAAAATCTATTTTTGCAACAAAGGTATCAAATATAAACCCAAAAAACAAATTCACAAATGTAAAAAGTTTTCAGTCTATGACCTCTAAGTGGTAGTCAAACTCGGACAAATGACCTCTAATTGGTTATAGAATTAAGTAAGAAACATTTTTACATAATTAGTCATATCATAAGCCAAAATAAAACAAAAGTTAAAGTAGAAAAATATAAAAATCAGTCTCTAAAATCTCCTCCGGTATTACGCCGAGCGACACAGAAGAAACCGCTCTACTTTTCACTCTCCCTCCTATCTTCTCTGCATGCACATTCTCTCTCTCTCTACTGCAAATGTAATTTATATATATATAAAATAAATAAACATAAAAAACGATCCTTTTTTTCTCTCCCTTTCTTGATAAGTATACTTCTCAGAGTTCCTTAAAGGGCTTCTTTCATCTTCTTTTTTAGCTTCATTCAAATACACCAGTTTACATGCATTTGCTCTTTATAAAGCTTCACTCTTTGTCTTATTCAAATTACATGCAATAGTTAAGATCTTCTCTTAATACCTCGTGATTATCGTTTTCCCAAACTCTTGTTCTTCCTCCACACAAATGTTGAATTACTGAAAACCTTAGAGTAACGCTTCATCAGGTTTGTAATTTTCTTTTTAATTAAAAACTTACCTTTATTTCTGGGTTTCTTCTTAAATCTTCTTTGTCTTTTTCTGTAGAATCACATTAGAAATTTGTAAGCGTTTGTTTCATTCTCTCTCTCTCTTTATCTCCTCATTTTTTTTACTTGAAAATATAATCTCAGAAGGATTTTACTGAAGAACAAACAAGAGAGAGAAATCAATTCTATATAAAAAAAGCAAAAAGAAAAAAACTTGATGGCTCCGATGACGAACTGGTTAACGTTTTCTCTGTCACCAATGGAGATGTTGAGGTCATCTGATCAGTCTCAGTTTGTGTCTTATGACGCTTCTTCTGCCGCTTCTTCTTCTCCTTATCTCCTCGATAATTTCTATGGTACTTTTTTTCTTCTCTAATTCCATAATTTTCTCTTGTGTGAGGTACGAATATACACGGATGAGATGATTGTTGTTTTTACAGTACATGCTCGTGTTTGTTTATAGAGGTGTAAGTATAGCTTCTGTGTAACGGACTTCGTAGCTTATCCCTATAAGTTTGCTGAACTCAGCTTCTCTCGTGTTTTTTTCTCTCTCACTTTGTCTCTTTCCCGAGAAAGGCAAAGAAAATTAAAACACAGATTTTTCTTACTCATACGGAATAATCGAGACTTCTCGTGATCTTATTTGTTTCATCTTTATCACAAAAAATCGATTTTTCTTTTTTCAATCTTCTGGGTATGTATGTATTTAAATCCAAAGTGTTTTCCTTTTATCACTTTCGTTTTCCTGGAAAGTATTTGTGTTCTTACTTGCTGATGTTATAGGTTGGACGAATCAGAAACCACAGGAGTTTTTCAAGGAAGATGCTCAAATAGCAGCTTCAATGGCGGATTCAACAATCCTAACAACATTTGTAGACCCACAATCTCATTCACAGAGTCACATCCCTAAGCTTGAAGATTTTCTCGGAGACTCATCTTCAATCGTGCGTTACTCAGACAACAGTCAAACGGAAACACAAGATTCTTCCCTCACTCAAATCTACGATCCACGTCACCACCAAACCGGCTTTTACTCTGATCATCACGATTTCAAAACCATGGCCGGTTTTCAAACCGCTTTCTCAACAAACTCCGGTTCAGAAGTCGATGACTCTGCCTCAATCGGAAGGACTCATCTAGCCGGTGAGTATTTGGGACACGTGGTTGAATCTTCCGGGCCGGAGCTAGGGTTTCACGGTGGATCCACCACCAACGGAGGAGCTTTGTCACTTGGAGTTAATGTTAACAATACAAATCACCGGAATGATAATGATAGTGATCAGATTACTAATCATCATTACCGAAGTAATAACAATGTTGAGAGAATCAACAACAACAGCAACAATAACGAGAAGACAGATTCTGAGAAGGAGAAGCCTGTTGTTGCGGTGGAATCATCAGATTGTTCTAAGAAAGTTGCTGATACTTTTGGACAAAGGACTTCAATTTACAGAGGAGTTACTCGGTAAGTATAAAATTAAGAATCCAAGGATTTGTGATTAGAATATTAATTTCTTACTGTGATTTGCCATTGACACAAAGGTCAAGACTTGATTATATAATTAAATAAAGTCTTTATCTTTTTTGTTTTAGCGTTAAGTATTAATGTAGTTTATGATTGATGCAGACATAGATGGACTGGAAGGTACGAAGCTCATCTATGGGATAATAGCTGTAGGAGAGAAGGTCAGGCCAGGAAAGGACGTCAAGGTATATTTTTTTCTATGTATATTCACTTCTCAAGTCTCTAGAGTTGATTAGTATTTCACTATTACAATCTCTCTTGAAACCAAAACTTGCTTGTAATCCATGTTTTTTGGTCTTTATGCTTGAGGTTTTTCTTGTAAATCATTTAGGCTTTTGCTAAGTTTTTTTTCAATCTTTTATGGCAAAAACATGGTTTGTTTATGTCTGTCTCTTAAGTGGGTTTAGAAAGAATTAAGAACGCCGGAAGAGTGAACAATAGGACAAAGGATTTGTCTCTTAAGTGGGTTTAGAAAGAATTAAGAAAGTGGGAAGAGTGAACAATAGGACAAAGGATTTGTCAAAGAAAAATTAATGCAAGATTCAAAAGAAGCTTTACCTTTTTCTTTTTTCTTATTGATCTGTCCATATCTTTATATGATGACTAATAGAAACTTTGGGTGATTTGCATTTGTGAAGGGGAGCCAGAGTTTTTAACTTGACAATACTTTTGAGTCAGGACTCTTAATAAAAAGAAAGAAAAATATAATAGTTGTTGTTTGTTGTTGATGATATTTCATATATTTGGTAGAAGGGTGCCGCCATTTTGTTCCTTTGTCTTTATTACATTTCTTTTCCTTTTCACAAATTCACACTTACAACATTACTAAAGCCTAAAGGTACATAAAATGGGTCCCATGGTATCGCCTATATGATTGACATGTTTATTGGACCCACTTTGACCCTTTTACTCTATAATCTCCACATTTCTCTTCACCTACACATCTTGTTTGTACGTGTTAGTATACATGATTTGATGTTATGCAGACATGTGGTGTGAGACCATTGGATTGTTTGCGTGAGTTTTAGCCTTTAGGTTGTAGTGAAGAGTATTTAGGTTGATTTTGAATGCATATATGTGGTGTTGCTGACTGTGAAGAAAGCTCAGTGATTTGAAAAATATAAAGAAATTTTCAGAGTGGTCTGTAGTGAGTTTCTTCTGTCCATAAGGTGTCAGATTGATTTATGTGTAGTGTTCACATCAACAAAGCAAAGTCTGAATATTCTCAGTGGCTTTTGCTTTATTTTTATATTTTTTGCTTTTGCTACCACAAGAGTGGGGATCTAGGGTTTGACCACTTCCAAAACTTCAATTATTTTTTGTTTGTTTTATTTTGGTTTTTCAAATTTTCTCACTTTTTTGCTTTCCGAGTATCATCAGTCTGTTATCAATAATCAAAAAACAAGTTTTAATAAAGTTCATACTAATTTGCTACCTTATGCATTGTCTGCATTATATTCCTGCAGAGTGGAGCCAAAGTTTTATTTACTTCTTGCATTGTCTTTAAAATTTTATTTTTCTAATCATTGCTTTGGCTAAGTCTCTGCACTTTTTCCACATGTACTACTCGATATGGTTTGCGTTTGGATGGATTTTGGTTCTTCTTAAATCAACAGTGTACTTGGGTAAGAACAACATCTCAATTAGTCTTTATGTATATAATGTTGTTGTTTATCTATTAGTGGGTCTTAATAAAAACTGTGGATGATTCAGGTGGATATGATAAAGAAGATAAGGCAGCTCGAGCTTATGATTTAGCAGCTCTTAAATACTGGAATGCTACAGCTACCACCAATTTCCCTGTAAATATCGTCTTTCTCTTCTTCTGATTCAATTTGTTGGAAATTTTCAGTCACTCTTTTACTAATCCCTTCTAATGTTTCAGATTACGAATTACTCTAAAGAATTAGAGGAAATGAAGCACATGACCAAGCAAGAGTTCATTGCTTCCCTCAGGAGGTAATCCAATAGCTAGAGCTTTTTTTTTGAATCAAATTGTTTATAGGTTTCTTTGATAGAAACAGGTTGTTTAACCGATATAATACAGGAAGAGCAGTGGTTTCTCTAGAGGGGCTTCAATATACCGAGGTGTGACAAGGCATCATCAACAAGGACGTTGGCAAGCAAGGATTGGCCGTGTTGCCGGGAACAAAGATCTTTACCTCGGGACCTTTGGTAAGTAAATCAGTTAACTTTGATCTGTAAGATGAATTAACATTATCATAGACTGTGGTTAATAAGACAGTTTATTTGTTGTTGTAGCAACGGAAGAGGAAGCAGCAGAAGCATACGACATAGCAGCGATCAAATTCAGAGGAACAAACGCTGTAACTAACTTTGAGATGAATCGTTACGATGTGGAGGCCATCATGAAGAGTGCACTCCCTATTGGTGGTGCAGCTAAACGTCTTAAGCTCTCTTTAGAATCTGCTTCATCAGAGCAGAAACCAATCCTGGGTCATCAACTTCACCTTTTTCAGCAACAGCAGCAGCAACAACAACAACAGCTTCAGCTTCAACTTCAGTCATCTCCTAATCACAGTAGCATTAACTTCGCCCTTTGTCCTAATTCAGCCGTTCAGTCTCAACAGATGATTCCTTGTGGGATTCCTTTTGAAGCAGCTGCTCTTTACCAACACCAACAACAACAGCAACAACAACAACAGCAGCAACAACAACAAAACTTTTTCCAGCATTTTCCAGTTAATGCAGCGTCCGACTCAACCGGGTCTAATAACAACAACGTTCAGGGATCATCAATGGGAATTATGGCGCCGAGTCCGGCTGAGTTCTTCCTCTGGCCTAATCAGTCATACTAAACAATCATATGATCTGATTGAGTCAACTTCTTTTAATCGTTTTAAGAGATACAACTTTTCTCACTGCGCTAATCTTCATCAAGATTCTGGCTAACCCATAAGCTGACTAGAAGCATCTGAAAGTCTCACTTTTGTCCCTTTTTTTTTTGGTTAACTGTTGTTTAGGCAGGAGTAGGTGGTGAGGGTGAAAATGTGGAAGAATTTAAGAATCGTTATTGTATTAAACGTAGAACTCGGTGGTTAAAAGTGTTAGTTTTTTGGGTGGTGGTGTTTTCTTTTATATTTTGTATGTATCTGCTATCTGCTCTGTCCTTACCGTACTCCGTTTCCATTTATGAAAATTTTTCTCTCGAGAAGGCTTTCGTGTTGCTATTGTTCAATATATTGATCAACTCTTTAAGGCTCTAAGGCCACATTTAAAAGGTTGATGAGCCCTCTTGACGTACCCGAAAGGAGCTCTCTTGAACTGCACATTGGCTTGAGATGAGTCAAACCTCAAGATCTGAGTAGATGGGCTCGAGTGAGACTACATATCCGGCGCTGGACTTTGGAATGTTTTGATTTTGCTATTTTTCCTCATTGAGAGGTCTATAACTTAGAAATAGGTGCTCTGTTTCTGTTTCACAAATGAACCAGAGACATAACAGATGGAGTCTTTATCTAATTGACCAAACTCCTTTGGGGTTGAGAGACCTAACAACGTTCATTAGAACAACAGAGAGTCACATGTTGACGATATTCACAGCTCTGTCCTAAAAGAAGAAAAAATGCATCCAACTGAGAATAACAAGCAAAAAGTTGTTGCTTTCCTCTGCAAGGGGCCTTATGTTGTTTAGAGATTAAGTTGGAACAGGTTGCTTTTTTATTCACACTCCATCAAGAGTTGTCTATGTCGAGTGAGTTCGTTGAGGTATGAGGAAGAGGTGTGATCTTGTAGATCGCACGGGTTTGCTCTTTCACCTGCCTCATGCTGCAGCTCAGATGGCCCGTCTTCTCCACGCAACAACTGCACCAACTGCACAAGAATCCACATTAAATCAATAACACAGGTTTTGTTCTGGTGTAGTAGAACCAAGACTTTGGTTTTGTTGGAAAATAAGTGAAGTTGGGAAGATGATTAGATACCATACCCGGATCATGTCAGGTCGCATTGCAGGTATATGATGTATGCACGTTGAAGCTGTTAGCATCACTCGTTTCATCTCTGTTGGATCAAACTCATTTCCTAGCCGAGGATCCACAATGTCCTCAATGCTGTTCCTCTCTAGAAAAGGTTTTGCCTGCATTTCCAAATCGATAATGTAAATTAAAGATCTCCTTCTGAATTCTTTTGATGGTTCTACTAATTAAAAGACTTTTACCCATGCCACAATGCTCTGTCTGCTTGCTGTATCTATAGCTCGACGACTAGTTATGATCTCTAAAAGCAATACCCCAAAGGCAAATACATCAATCTTCTCATCAACAATGCCGTGCATAAAGTATTCTGGAGCCAGATACCTGGAGGCAAAAGAAAAATGGCATTGAGAAAACCGGATCTTTGGTTTTGATCACCGAAGCTGTTCATCAAAAAGCTTTCTCTTTTTTACCCGAATGTTCCTTCGATTGGGAAAACAACAAGATGAGGCCAATTCTCTGGGAGCCATTTAGCAAGTCCGAAATCCGAAATCTAAAACGAGATAAGACATAAGTTTCAAACCAACTTCAACCTTCAGGGACGTCATCAAATTCAAAAGTCGTTTACCTGTGCTTCGTAATCTTGGTTGAGCAATATGTTAGAAGCTTTGATGTCACGGTGAATAATCCGTCTTGGGCAGGAATTGTGGAGATAACTGAGACCATCAGCTATACCTAGTGCCACTTTATACCTAATCTTCCACTCCAGACATTCCTCTGATCCTGCAAAAGATCAAAGAGACAAGATTACAACAATGTCCAATACAAAAGAAGATCTTCAGTAAGGAGACTTCAAGAGTACCAAAGAGCATAGAAGCGAGGCTGCCATGTGGAGAGTACTCAAGCACAAAATGCAGACCGCAATCACTGCTGAAACCGCGAAGTCGAGCTGCATTTGGGTGGTTTACATGTGCGATCATACCGAGCTCTGAAAGGAAATCACTCACTCTTTCTTCTTCTTCTTTGGCGTGCTTCATCAGCTTCTTAATCGCCACTGTTTCACCATCAGCCAAAATTCCTTTATATACCTCTGCATATCCTCCTTTCCCAATCATGTTCTCTAACACAAAAAAAAAAAACAGACTTTGCTTCAGAATGAAACTCAGATTCTCAATTCAAAATTTGTTGAAGAAAGGTTTGAGATTTTTGTCTTACCAGGATTGAAATCGTCTGTGGCTGCAGCAAGCTCTTCATAAGTGAAGTTTCTCCAAGAGGGTTTAGCCATAAAGAAGGCTTCACAAGGAAAGTCATTCTTAGAAGGAGAGAGCTTTGGTTGCTCACGACGCAAGTTTTTACGAGTGGATTCGTAACTTGATAGAAGAGGAATGACTGAGAATCGTCTCATGGACTTCTTCTTAATGGATTCAATCATTTTGTTCCATTGAAGACCATGGTTAGAAGACGAAACGTTTTTCGGAGTATTTGAAAGTGGTGACGATGTTGATGATGACTTATCATCAGACGAACACGAACTGCAACTACTGCTATTTTCAGAATCTGAGGCCATAACAGTGATTCCGAGTACACCTCTTGGAGATAATGAATCTTCAAGTCCTAAATCATTCCTGTGAAGCTCTATCTCTTGATTCTCTTTGCTTTCTTTGTTGTTATTCTCTTTGTATGTTACAAGGAAAACAAAAAAGTGAGTTATCGTCTTCCCCAAACGAAAAATTTGTATTTCACCAAAAGATAAGAACAAGCTTTTATCTTTATTGAATACCTTCAAGAGCCATAGTTCTAATGGTTCTTCGTCTCTTCTTCTGTGATTCTCTCCAATAAATTTAAACTTCCATTTGCCAGAAAATAAGAAGAAATACAAATTCGAGAGAATTTTCGAAAAAAAGAAATCAGAGGAGAACTTTGGAAAAAAAACAGAGTTTTGATGAGAAATTGTAAATTTGTGGTATCTTCTGTAATAAAAAAAAGAGAGAAAATAGTTATTCTTGGAATAATGAGAAAGTTTGAGGAAGAGTCAGATTTGGTGAGTAGAGATGGATTGGAATCTCTGCTATATTTATACAAACTTAATTTTTTGTTTCTATTTTGCTTTCAACTGCAAGTCAAGTCTGGTTTAGTTTTGTTTTTTAATTGTTTCAAAATTAGTTGAATAATTGTTTAGGAAGATGAAGGATTAGAGATTGATGCCGTAACTAACGCCTTTACTAAGTACGAACTCGACGGTTCAAATATCTGGAGTTGTTTGTGGCCATTTTTGTCAAATATATTTTAAGACACATTACCTTTGCTTGTAATGAATTGAAAATTTTAATTTGAAGGGATTTGTTAAAATTACATTTCACTCAAATTATATCATCCGCAAAATAGTTAATTATAGCCCATGTGAAATAAGAACCACTTTTAAAGGTTTTTGCTTGTTTGTTTAGCAAATCTATCTGTTTTTCTACTTAAAAAAAGACATTTGAATATATGTTTTTACAAGTGGAAATAGATCAATTTTTTTTTGATAAAGTTCTAATTATACAGTTTTTGTTTTCGGAATTCAATTTTATGTAATCAGATAGCTTCGCGGCATAATATGAAATTGAGTAGTTTAAATTGTGGATCAAAATTTTGTCGATCAAATTATTGAGTAAAGAAAAAAAATATCAAGTGTTGGAACCTTAGGTTAAATGGTTTTATTACTTTGTTGGGGTGACTGATTTACATATTGCTATAGTATGGTTTGAAATGAGGAAAATTGTATAAAAGATTGAAAAAAAAAAAAAAAGACAAAGGAAGAAGAAGGATGTCTAGATGTGCACTATAGGAATTGACAAAATCTTAGTTTTAAAATTGACAAATTGACAAATAAAGAGGAAACATATGATTTTTTCATATTTGTATTTTCAGTTTTTCGTGGCGGCATAAAGAGAGGAAACATATGGCAGACAAATTTGACTATCAAACTAAGCCATCGATCATTAATATAAATTTTTAACATCCAACCATATTATAGTACTCACAAAAATATCACTTTCGAGTCAGATTACAAAAAAAAGTTTCTACTACATAATTTCTGTCCTGTTTTGAGACTTAACTATAACATTAGAGTTATCCTTTCTATGATGGCTATAATTGTTTTGGTTAAACGAAAAAAATAATGATTTTCTTTCTCAACATAACCATTGTGAATTTGTCATGCGTGACAATATGGACCCATCTCAATCTATATTGGCGTTGATGGATTCCTTAATTTCCGAGGATCAAATCGACTTTATGAGAGTTATGATCACTAATCAGCTAAAGCATTAAAATCAACTAACTTTCCATGAGACAACCCAAGTGAAACTAATTGACTTCTTGTGGATCCTTTTTTTTGGTTTTGGACATTGTTGTCTGAAAATGTCATACTCAGTTCGTACAAGTATTTATAGATGTCTAAGTCTACACGCAAAACGTAACTTTTCATACTAGCATCAGTTAAGTAAATTTAAAATGTATTAGACAATCACTTAATTTAGTAACTTGGTTTGTCTGAAGTAAATTAGTAGTGATTTAGTCTTACATAAAGACAAACAATCGCATGCGTAGTCTAAGTAGGGAAGATTTATTGTGTTAGTTGGTGAACTAAACCCGTTAATACCATTATGATTTTAATTATTTAACAAACAATAATTTTCTGATTTTCTTTGGTCGGCCTCAAAAGCCCAAATTAAATCGTCAACAAACTCAGCAATGTGAATTTTAGTTAGCGAAGTCAGTTCAACCGATTTTCTCTATGATATGACATTATGCACTAGTTTAATTATGTTTTTATGTATAAATGTAACAACAGGCGCCTGTAGCTCAGTGGATAGAGCGTCTGTTTCCTAAGCAGAAGGCCGAAGGTTCGACCCCTTCCTGGCGCGGTTTTGTTTTTCATTTCAAATAATATTTATTTTATAAGCCCAACCCAAAATAAATTACGAGTTTTATAAGCCCAACCCAAAAGAATGAAACCAGAAACTCAAATAGAAGTAAGATAATAAGTACATTAATTGGGAGATTTATAAGCCCAACCGAAAAGAATGAAACCAGAAAACTGAAAGAGAAGTAAGATCAATTCATTTTAAAGAACCAAGCACAAACATGTCTTTAAATTGGGACTAGTTTTAAATTGATTTCTGGTTTTTTTTAAAAAAATTAAATATGTTTTTTTAACCAATCATGATTTTGTAAAAATAGTTTCTCATAATCTAATAACAGTTTTTACATTGTATCGTATCATTCAAATTTTTGATTTTTTCTTTCCCAAAAACTAATCTAAAACCAAAATCTAAAATCCAAAACTAAAATGTAAAATACAAAAACTAAAATCTAGAATCCAAAACTTAAAAACAAAAAACTAGTGCATTCATTCATAGCCTAGATAGTAAAAGACATGAAACAAAACACAAAAGCTAAAAGAAAGACAAAAAAAAACAAGAGTAAAAGATGATATATACAGATCTGTGGTCAACGACCAAGTTGAGCACTTGAAAACGTTACAGTAGCTCCAGTAGAGCTGACTGATGTTGCAGTACTTGAAGTTGACACATGATAAGTAGCGACAGGCATTTTGGTTGGAAGATGAGGCATTGGTGCTTCAAGATTCAACACTTGGATTGCTTGTTTTATGGAAGGTCTCGAGTTTCTATCAGGATGGGCACACCATAGTCCGACTACCATGAGACATTCTGCTTGCTTCTCGTCGAAACCATCGATTCTGAGTTTCTCATCAATAATTGAAGTAATTTCCCCTTTTCCATATAGATTCCATACCTTCTCTACAAGGCTTGTTTCAGGCTCCACTCTTCCTTGTCTTGGATCCACAGATTTTCTTCCTGTTACAATCTCTAATGTAACGACTCCAAAGCTGTAAACATCAGATTCTTTGCTTGCCCTTCCGGTGCTTATGTATTCAGGAGCCATGTAGCCAAATGTTCCTGCTAACCCTGTAGTCTGTGGTCCCAATTCGTGGTCCATCAATCTAGCCAGCCCAAAATCACCAAGCTTGGCATTGAAATTCGTGTCAAGCATCACGTTACTCGCCTTGATGTCTCTGTGCACAACACATTGTTCCCACTCATCGTGCAGATAAAGCAGCGCAGAGGCTAGACCGAGTGTTATCTTGCACCTCACAGGCCAAGCGAGATGCTGTCTTTTACCAAATAGGTGGGCATCGAGGCTACCATTTGGCATGAACTCGTATATCATTAGAAACTCATCTTTCTCATGACACCAACCAATGAGTTGTACAAGGTTTCGATGTCTCAGACTGCTGATTATCTTTACTTCTGTAATGAACTCTCTTTTTCCCTGCTTAGATCCGCCAGAAAACTTCTTTATCGCAACCATCATATCAAGGCCATGTAAGTACCCTTTATAGACCGCTCCAAACCCTCCTTCTCCTAGCTTCCTCTCATCTGAAAAGTTGTTAGCAGCTGATGCAAGTTCTTTATAAGTAAACCTTTTTGGTCCTGCTCCTCTTTCGAGATCTTCATTTATTGACGTCAAGTGTGTTGACTCCTCTTCTTCCTTCTTCCACTGCTCCCGTTTTAAGAAGAAGATGAGTGAGGCAACTAAAAAGGTCAGCAAAACAAACCCAGCAATCGAAATACCAATTATCATCCCCTTCCTGTCAATCTGACTTTTCTTTATATCTTCTAACTCCAGGTCTGAACTGAACTCCCATGCAATAAGTCTATTTCCCTCGGTGACGCTTCCAGTTGTGCCAGAAAACCCAACTGTAACTTCTGATGGCAGTACCTTTGAAAAATCAATGATGTAAGATAGGCTTGAATTCTCCGAAGGATCAGATGTTAAGTCATAAGCCCAAGAGACGCTTAAGTTTCTTCTAACGGAATCATAGACGATGAGTACATGGCCTATGTCTCGGTTGTGTGTGCTTGCATTCCAAAAGGTGTAGTTAGACGATCTAAGAGAGTTGTTGTTGATCCCCACGTGGGATGTCATCTCAAGAGGGTCCCAGTCTGGATTAGTAAAAGTGTCGAATTCGACATGAACAAGTGGGAAAGAAGAAGACTGAACACTAGTCTCATTGAATAGACCCAAGAAGCCACCAGCTGAGTTGGGAGGCAACAGGATTCTTGCCGGAGCTAGAAAGAAGACGAACCCATGACCGTAGTTACCAGACCCAACGCCCCGAGTATCAATTCTGAAGGAGAAACGGGTACTAAAATCCGAAGGCTTACCGGAACCCGGGACCCATAAAGGAATCTTCTTACCATAAGTAGCCCAACCCGAACGGCTGGTGTAGTCAATGTTAGTTAGCTCAACAACATCGTCTGCTTTTGCATCTCCTTGGTATGCCATTTCAGAATCATCTGACCGAAAACGATTTATCTTAAAGTGAACTGAACAAACAAAAGGAACAACCAAAACAAAGGAAAAGAACAAGATTAAGTTGGCCATATTAGCACACAAGAGACAAAGATGTATGTACACTTAGCAGCAAGTCAATGACTAAACCATGATTATAAAGATGAATTCTTTCGAAATCGTGATCACAGCTACCACAGGAATTTGTTTATTTGATAAACATCACCAGATAACTGACTTAAGAGTAAACAAATCATATCTCTATATTGATTGGTTATGACTTTTGACTTTGACAGATTATAAAAATGAGGAAGATATGTTTCATGCTCATCCTAAATCATAATTCATAAGATAGCTTAAAACGAAGAGAAAATATGTTTCATACTAGTTTGTGCACGACCATGATTAACTCTCTTGAACAGGAAACGATTTGTCACCAACACAGGTGGTTCATCTGTAAAGTTCAAAACATGTTAATGCACATAATGAAAAGTAAAAAGATCTATTCTTTGAAAAATCAATAAAACACTATAATTCAAGAAACCATTTAAGCATTTATAAGCGTATAAACTTATTAAGAACAAATGGATTCCATCAAGCCAATGACGAACCTACGATTTAAAAAAATAAGATAGCCAGCTCAACCTCAAATAAAATAATTAGCAATCAACCTTAAAAACCGTAAATTTTAATTTTAAATTTTTAAGTCAACTAAGTCTATCTGTATAGGAATGTGATAACTGATAAACAATGGTATACATTGAAATATAAGTCTGTTCTTACGTGCAAGAAGAGACTCAAAAACCAATATCAACATTATCTTTGAAAGCGATTTGCAAACTAATAGCCAAAGGTAGAAACTAATTCAACTACTTGCAACCCTGGAATCATGCGTTTCAGTAAGCAATAAGATTTTTTATGACTTACCGATTATCACGAAAAAGGACCATTTCGTCGAACACTTGGTGGACCTGTCGTAAAACCAACCATTTGACTTACGAGAAGTTAATCTCTCTATTCCAAGATCCAGTTAACAGAAAACTCAGAATTGTAGAAAGTTACCGATTCGACAAAATTACCCTTTAGCATTAGCGTTTAATCAAGGACAAATATCTCAAACAAACGCAATGTTTTATTATTGTCAATTTGGTCCCTCAAATTTTCCATAAAGTCGATCATTGCCCCATAAGGCTCCCTCAGATCCACTTTCACTATCCGCCGCTTCTCATTCTCTTTCTCTCGTCGTCTGCTTTTAATGGCTTCTGAAGATTCTCTCTCCTCGAATCCTCTATTGCAGAATTTTGACTTCCCTCCGTTTGACTCTGTTGATGCTAGCCATGTCAGACCTGGGATTCGTGCTCTGTTGCACCAGCTCGTAATATTATCTTTCTTACCGCACGATCAATTTTTGTTTTCTAGCCATTTTCCTCTTCTTATGGAACCTTGTTTATGGAACTTGTGTATTGGTACTATGATCCTATGAACGTATTAGTAAAATGTTGCATGTATCTGTTTTCTACATTATCGGATTATCAATGTGACTGTTTAACTATTGACATTTGTGTGAAACTACTTTTGATGTTTAGTTAATTTCTTTTTCTGTATGGAAATTTTCCAGGAAGCTGATTTGGAGCAGCTAGAAAAAACCGTAGAGCCTTCATGGCCAAAACTAGTAGAACCATTGGAGAAGATTATTGATCGATTATCTGTTGTTTGGGGAATGGTGAATCACCTTAAGGCTGTCAAGGACACACCTGAGCTTCGTGCTGCCATCGAAGAAGTTCAGGTAGATCATATTTGTTTTCTTGAGTTTTTTTTTTTTCTGCGCATGAGTGGTTTGATTCAAATCATGTACTTTTGTGTAATGCTATTACGAATTGGTGTCTGCAGATTTCATTAACATTTTCATCAAATCCTGTATGGCTAAGCTCGTTTTAGATAGTATAATATTTCTTATTAATAGATTTTATTGATTCATACAAATGGGATTTATGAGTTTTCGTCAGTTTGGCCAGTAGAATAAAATTAATATTCTTGGTTTCCTAACTATACTGTCATCTACAGCCAGAGAAGGTAAAGTTCCAGCTCAGGTTGGGGCAAAGCAAACCCCTTTACGATGTATTTAAGTCTATTCGAGAATCTCCAGACTGGAAAACACTGGGCGAAGCTCGTCAACGATTAGTTGAAGGCAAGTAATTGTGATCGGGGCACAAAAGGAACAAGTTTTGTTCTTCCCTTTCGTAATTTTTTTCTAGCTTATAAGCAAAATCTGTATATTTGTTCTGCGTGTTTACAGATATGTACTAACTATGGTCTCTGCGTGTTTTCAGCACAAATAAAGGAGGCGGTTCTCAGTGGTATTGCTCTTGAAGATGAGAAGAGAGAAGAATTTAACAAAATCGAACAGGTTTGTGACCTAAAACTCTTGAGGAGTTAATGTCAGCTTGTTTAGTAAATAGATCTAGGTTTGTTAAATCTGTCTATGCTTAGAAAAAGTGAGTATAGAGAAAGATATCTGTGGGGTATAAAGTTCGAATTACCTTGAGGCTTTCAAAGATAAAAGGATTAGCTCCATGTGTCCATATGCATGGCTTCTATGTAATAAATGATATAGTCTGATTTGCTGCTTTCCACTATAGGAACTCGAAAAACTTTCCCATAAGTTTTCTGAGAATGTTTTGGATTCTACAAAGAAGTTTGAAAAGGTGATAACAGACAAGAAAGAGATTGAGGGGTTGCCGCCATCAGCACTTGGACTGTTTGCACAAGCAGCTGTTTCCAAGGTATGGTCGCATCTGAAAGAGTAAAATTCCATGCCGTTATACATTGGTTTTTCCGTTGTTGATGCTCTTGATATATGATGGTAGGGCCATGAAAATGCAACTGTTGACGCTGGACCATGGCTCATTACACTGGATGCTCCTAGTTATCTCCCTGTCATGCAACATGCCAAAAATCGTGCTCTGCGTGAAGAAGTCTACCGTGCTTACCTATCTCGTGCCTCTTCGGGTGATTTAGATAACACATCAATTATAGACCAAATCTTGAAGCTCCGATTGGAGAAGGCTAAGCTGCTTGGTTACAAAAATTACGCTGAGGTATAGTCATCTAAGTCAAGCTACTTTCCTTTACTCATGTGCCTAAATTTGATATCACTCTTCTTGTCCAGGTAAGCATGGCCACAAAAATGGCTACTGTAGAGAAAGCAGATGAGCTACTGGAAAAGCTTCGCATTGCTTCTTGGGATCCGGCTGTTCAAGGTAACTTTTAGTGAAGATTTTCCTTGAAGTAATGTATAGTTCTTTAAACTAGTAATTAACTACTGCATTTATCTGTCCAAAAAAGTATTAAGGGTGTCTTTCATAGCTTGTTTGTATCAGCCTATCTAGACAGAACCTTAATATATTTTGCGTGTGTTATGAACTTAGACATAGAAGACCTTAAGAGTTTTGCAAAGAACCAAGGTGCTGCAGAAGCTGACAATTTAACTCACTGGGACATCACTTTCTGGAGTGAGAGGCTTCGTGAATCCAAATACGATATTAACGAGGTCCTCGTCCAGATGCTTTGTCTTATGATACAATGTCGTAAAACTATTGACGCTAATCACTCACTGCTTGTAATTTTGTAGGAAGAACTGCGACCTTACTTCTCACTGCCAAAGGTTATGGATGCGCTTTTCGGTCTAGCTAAGACACTATTTGGAATTGATGTTGTGCCAGCAGATGGCGTAGCTCCGGTAAAAATGTGGAACCTAATATGCGTATGTTCATCATGTTATTATGTTTGTTAAAATGATAGTTGCCTTGAAGGTCTGGAACAGCGATGTTAGGTTCTACTGCGTCAAAGATTCTTCTGGAAATCCAACTGCTTATTTCTACTTTGATCCCTACTCTCGTCCTTCAGAAAAGAGAGACGGCGCTTGGATGGATGAAGTTTTTTCCCGTAGCCGAGTCATGGCCCAGAAGGGTTCCTCCGTTAGGCTCCCTGTTGCTCAAATGGTCTGCAACCAAACTCCACCAGTTGGTGACAAACCAAGCCTTATGACATTCCGTGAGGTAAAGAATACTTAAATTCTACATCATTTGGTAGAGCTTACATTCATTGCGAAGGAAGTATGGAAAGAGTTAACTATGAAGTAAATGCCGCCCCCACTATTAGTTTGTTTTGAACTAGAATTTGCATTACTACTACCCACAAAAACTTGCTTCAAATGTAATTTTATATTAATTCGACTATTGTGGAATGGTATAAACTCATGGAACTTTTCATATTGATGGCATGAAGGGCCATGCTATGATGAAATCTAACAGTTTTTAGGAGTACTAGATAGACCACTTCCCTTCCCGACCTATGTGTAGCTTTCCATATTTGAAACTTTTGGTGCTATTGGAATTAATGTGAGGGCTTGACATGAACCTTGATTAGCTTACTCTTGTATGCATGGTCAAAAACTCATTATTTTCATTCCTTATGACAAGATTATCACTCTGATTTACAGGTAGAGACTGTATTCCATGAATTTGGGCATGCTCTTCAGCATATGCTTACCAAAGAGGATGAGGGGCTAGTGGCTGGTATCCGGAATATCGAGTGGGATGCAGTTGAATTACCTTCACAGTTTATGGAGAACTGGTGCTACCACAGGTCCTGTACTTGGGTTCCACTGTCTTGCCAAATTTTATTGACAAAAGTTTAGGCCTCCGTAATTTTTGCCCTCTTGGCAAAATCTTTTGCAGTGTTACGTTGATGCATTTTACTAATAAGTTTATTCTGAACATTATCTGAATGTGGTTTCAGGGATACCTTAATGAGCATTGCTAAGCATTATCAAACAGGAGAAACTCTTCCTGAGAATGTATACAAGAAGCTCCTGGCTGCAAGGACATTTCGTGCAGGGTCCCTCAGCCTTCGTCAGGTATCAAACTGCTCATATATAGTACTTTTACTGAGATTTTTCTGCTGCCGATTTGTAGAACACATATCAGTCAATTTTGCTCTTGTTTTGTTCCAGTTGAAGTTTGCTACAGTTGATCTGGAGCTGCACACAAAGTATATGCCAGGTGAAACAGAGACCATCTATGATGTTGATCAAAGGGTATCCAAGAAAACACAAGTGATCCCTCCACTCCCTGAGGATAGATTCCTCTGCAGTTTCAGTCATATATTTGCAGGTAACTCATCCTTAACCCTAATCTCTGATGTTGTGAACATATCCTCAAACACCAGCCATATGTTTGGCGTAAGTGCATTTTATTGTTTGTTTTACTTGTCCACCTTCTCATGTCTTCAGGCGGTTATGCAGCTGGATACTACAGTTACAAGGTATACATATAAGTTCTCTTATTTTTATATACAACAGATCTCTTGAAAACTGTTCTCTCTTAGTCAAATTTCTAAAAAAACTTCGTGGAAAACGTGCAGTGGGCGGAGGTTTTGTCAGCGGATGCGTTTTCAGCTTTTGAAGATGCTGGATTGGATGACATCAAGGTATATGCTGAAAAATAGATCATGTTGAGCCTTGAATTCAATTTTCCAGATTGTGAACATCTCTTTTTGTTGGGTTACAAAACACAGGCTGTAAAAGAAACAGGACAGAGATTCAGAAACACTATACTTGCTCTGGGAGGAGGAAAAGCACCTCTACAAGTACAAAAAACATTCACTTCCTTTAGGTTCTACTATATATCCAGTCGTTTGTTTACAGGGCTTATAGTAATCAAATGTTACTGTAATATTGAACAGGTGTTTGTGGCGTTCAGAGGACGAGAACCTTCCCCAGAGCCTCTGCTCAGACACAATGGACTCTTGGCTGCTTCTGCTTGAACTGACAGTGCCCTTTTGGTAGCCTCTCACTTTCATTCAGGATTATTAAATTGTCATCCAATAAAATTAAGTTATTACTTGCTTCTTCACTGAGAATGCCTTTCCAAGTATTGTACTCTTTTCTTGTCCACTCAGAGATGTGAAGTTGGTGACAAACTAATGGCTCAAGAACAAAAACAAACAGAGATTATCCTTTGTCATCGAACTATTTCACATTTCCCATTACATTGTTCATTCTTAATACCAAACTCATCCCCAACAATTAGGGTAATGTGTTTCTGCTTCCTGATAAAGAACAAATCATCTTCTACTACGTCACTCTCGACCATCTGCTCAAAGTGTCACCAATAATCTAAAAGAACTAAAGAAGCTTAATCTGAAAAAAAAAAAAACTCTTCATCAGCCTAGAAACTTCTAAACTAACTCCTTACAATTTCCCTCTATCTACTGTTTCCTAATACTCAAAATCTTTCTTTTTTAGGTTTGTTCCCTTCCTTTCCCTTTACACCGAAGTTCCACCACTGCCAATATCGACCGATTCCAGTCCCCTGGAGTTGTTTTGCTTACATCATTCCACATATGTTCAATGAAACCAAGGAGAGTAAGACGCTCAACAAATCTCTTTGACAACACTTATAAAGGGGCTTCTTTTGCCTCCACAAATGGTGACTGCACAGTATCCGCATCGGAATCACTTCCAGATGAACTCCCTGAATCCGAATCTGCATAAAGTTTACACAAGAAAACGTTTATACATGGAAAAAAGTATGAAATGTTCACCCGAGAACACAGAAAAGGGGAAAAAAATTATTACCACTAGACGAAGAACTGCCACTGGAACTGGAGCTGCCAGAAGAGCTAGACCTACCACTTGCAGCAGCGGCAGCTGTACCATCCCTTTCAATCTCCACTGATGGATAATCCTCAATGGGTATATCTTCTCCAATGTCTACATCCTCTTCTCCTGCATCCCCTCCTTTTCTGCCTCTCTTCTCAGTACTTCCTACTTCTGTCACCAGAGGCTGATGATAAAGACAAAAGATCAGTACTTCCCAAACAGCAAAAAATGGTGTCTTTTTACACAATATATCATAACTTTGCTTTACCAGATTTCTTGGAGGAGTTGACATATTCTGGATGAACCCTTGTCGCTTGATCTTGCTTGCCATTTTTTTGTAGTTAGTGACAAAACGATCAAGCTCCCAAAGAGTCTCATTGTCTAAGGCTTCGATATCTAGCTCAATTTCGTCTCCATCTTGAGGTAAATCTTTTGTTCTCTTCCTAAGAATTTGAATCAACTGTCCAAGCTTATCAGGAGGCAGTTCTTGAAGATTTACGCCAAGCTTTGCCTTTTCTTCCATTGTCATCAACCGCTTGTTTGGATCCTTAGCCTTGGGCTTGGGTAACTTACCTTTCCTTGCCTTATTCGCCTCACCCACTTCACTTCGAGCTTCTATTTGGTTAACCGGCTCAGGAGCTGGTGGTGGTGATGGTGGTAGATGTGCTGGTGACGGAGGAGGAGAGGGGAGACGTGGCAGTTCCATTACTGGAGAAGGCAATATAGGTGGTGGCTTCACTGAATCTAGCTTTTTCGCAATCGAAATCTGTTCAGGTCCTTTTCTCACATTATCCGCCACCTGACTCTGATTCCACACTCCTTGGTTAAGCTCAGGTTTAGGGCGAGAAGATGATCCCATGACTTTTAGCTCTTGAGCGTCAAATCTCTTCAATGTAGGGCTGAACCAAGTGTCAAACTGACCAAGAAGCTTCTCAGCCATTAAATAAACGTCTTGACCTTTTGGATTATAAGCCATCGCATTGGTAAAAGTCAACCTAACATCGGAAGCAAAATCAATCGGCGATCTGTAAAACCCCTTTTCCAGATTTTGCTTCACCGTACCCAGATCCATCGGTTTCTTCACGATCAGGTGGTAATCATGAAGCCCTAAACCTAACACATCAACAGGCTTGTTGAAAACCCATGACCATTTCTGCTTCATGAGCTTCACCAATATCTGACCGCACGTCGCCATCATACTTGTCAACACCTTCTCTGACATCAAATCCACAGCCACATGACGCTTAAGGCCAGGTTCGCTCGCAGCAAACGGATTGCTTCGCTTCTGACCATGCCCAGTTTTCTTCTTCTTCGTCTTCTTCACTCCAACGTCATTCGTTTCATCAGCAAAGCTACGAGCCTGAGTAGTGTAAACAGAACCACTCACGAACTTGCCAGATTCGATTCGTTCCTTCAGGAACCTAACTTGCTCGAGCTCCAAATTGAGGCGCTTCTTTAGCTCCTTGAGCTGACTAGAGGTGTACCCATCAAGCTCAAAAGAAACGTAGTCTCCATAAGGTAACGAATCATCGAACTGCTTGCATGAATTGCTCCCATAAGCCGAGGTGAGATTAGGGTTAGGGTTAGGGTTGAACAGAGGATTGTTAATCTCATCGGCTAGGGTTTGGTTTGTGTATTTCCTCATAAAAACGGCGCCACAATGTCCCTGAAACGACGGTTCAATTAGGTTAGCCAAAACCGCCGGTGCCATACAACAATGGAAGAGGACAAGATCATTTCACGGAATCTATTCTCTTTCCGCCAGAACCAGATCACAGCTCGGCTCCTTCTGGGAATTTAACTGAGAAAGCTCTCAATTAAGGGCACCGGAAAACAATTCCGGCGAACGGAAGAAAGAAAGGATATTTGTTTGGAGAGCAGGACGAGGAAAAAGAAGGTGAGGCATCGTCTCTTCTTAAAGGCCATTGAAATCTGCCCGATAAATGCTTAGTACTTCTCCTCACCGTCGATGTGAGATCTGACGGTCCAGATCTGTTTGCTGACGTTGCCCGATCCAGCTGCCCTAGTAATCTGACATGGACGGCTCAGATCGCGTTGATTTATCCAGCGACTGATTTATAGCCGTTGGTTCGTGAGGCGTCGTGTCTCGTGTGTGCTTTTTTTCTCCTACGGTTTTCTTAATTATGGGTTTAATAAATGATTTGTTTCCTTTTTTTGGAGAGAGGCAAATTCGTAATTTAGATAAATCTGAATTGCCTCACATGGGCCTACACTGATTTTTTCTTCTTCCATATTCTTTTCTCTTTTATTGAAGACTTGTTAATTTTTATAGCTTTCCCTTTTGCTAGGTCAGCAGTTTTTTGAACACTCTGTCCATTTTGTTATATTATTTCCAAACTCATAATTCATTATAAATGCATATTACATAAATAGATTAATACAAAATGCGTAATAAAATTACAGAATTTTAACACTAAACCGACGGTTGAGTAGCTGCGGATGTTAACAAATGTTTATGTAAAAAAGTTTGCGTCTATCCCCAAACTCAACAGATGTGGGGACCATTTTCCAGAAAAACGTGGGACCCACGACAGCTCACCTTTCTCTGTATAATAACTTATCCTTACAACCACGCGCGTGTAACTAGTGCGTGTGTCTCACACTCTCTTAGCTGACGTGGCTTTATATAATTTCTAGAACGAATTATTACATCTTTATTGGCTTTTTTCGGACTTACGGCTCGTTTATAACTCAACCGAGAGAGATAGTTGTAAATCTCCCAAGAACAAGACATGATTCCCAAGAGGAATCACTCTCTTGCCGACTTCATTCGCTACGCTAAGCTGCTTGCAAGGATCGATCACGAACACTGTTTCCGTCATCTCATTGGAACGAACATGTATACGATCATAACCAATAAGCTGTTTCTCCGGAAAACCAGACAACACCGGAGGCATTTTCGAAAACAGCATTAAAACATGACTCCCGTCCATTTCTCCGGTGTTGCTCACACTAACCCGAACATCAAACCGCAGAGATTTGCAAGAGTTAACCATCACATCATCGAGCTCTAAGTAGTGGAGCTGATCGTCTTTGTGTTGGAGTAATAGTCTCTTGTGGGAAGACCGCTGTTGAAGTAGTTCTGATAAGCTAAGTCTAACTGGTGCTGCTATGATCTTGTACTCGAATTTGGTGTAGCTTAAACCGTCTCCGAATCCGTAAACTTGAGGTCCGTTATAGAATCTGTATGTTCTTCCCGGATATCCACGAGATGAATCGGCTCTCATGTGCATATCCGACATTGCCACATCTGTGAACGACTCGGGATACCACGTTATTGGTAATCTTCCACCTGCATTTGATATTATTACCGAAAGGGTTTAGTATTCAGTTTCTAGCATTTCATAAACCGAAATGGACAAATGAAGCTCTGATATGCAGTAAACTAACCTGGATTAAAGTCTCCAAATATGATTTCAGCAAGTGCTTGTCCACCGGTTTCACCTGGATACCCAATCCAGATGATGCTTCCTATTCTCGGATCGTTTTTAGCAAACGTTACATCCACTGGTCCTCCACCCGTTAGAACAAGAATAACCGGTTTTTTGCTCACAGCTGCAATAGAAGACACAAGATCTTTCTGTTTACCAGGCAAAGAAAGACTAACGCGATCCTTATCCTCTGTTTCTTGAGAGAGATCTAATCCTGCAACTACTATGACAAATTTCGCTCCCTCAGCGATGGCAACAGCTTCTCCAAATCCGGTACCAGAATCACAAGACACGTCTGAGCAACCCGACACATGAGATGTCTTCTTTACATACTCCAGAAGTTCCATGAACAGAGTCTTTCGTTGACATGGCTTTCCTTTACAAATATAAAATTAACAGAATGTTTCAGCGAGGAGAAGAATTTAGCCTGCTTGAAAATAGATAGTTCGAACCTGTATAAGTGCCACCCATACTGCTTATATTGTTTGCCATTGGACCAACAATTGCTAACGAAGAAACATGGTTTTTGTTTAAAGGCAACAACTTGTGATCGTTTTTCAGAAGCACGATGCCCTGTCTTGCTGCTTCTAGTGCCAATTTCCTGGTGTCCGAGCTACAAATGTCATTGGATCCTAACTTTGCATAACGTCCTCCTCTTGGATCACCATCAAAAAGTCCAAGACGAAGTTGAACAGCAAAGAGATTTAGCAGAGCTCGGTCCACTTTTTCTTCACTCACCTTCCCTTGTTCAATCGCTGATCGTGTGTGGCGAAGCATGTATGTACCACAATTTATATCCACCCCTATGAATCAACATCACAGTCAATTCAAAACAAAATATTTACAAGTCAAAAAATGTAAATAGAACTAAAAAGGACCTGCGTTTATGGCATCGGCAACAGCCTCCTCAGGTGACTTGGTATATCCCTGGTACTCAAAAATGGTTGCCACAGCATCACAATCGGATGTAATGTACCTGCACGGATACAAAAAAGTTCCCCGGTAAATCTTCAATCAGCCAAATCAAAGTACCACAAACAAAACATCCAACTCTCTTATTTTTGCTCTTTGCCTGTCGAAGATTCACTTACCCTTCAAATCCCCATTCAACTCGAGCTTTTTGTAATAGTTCTCCTTGTGCACAAGCAGGGACTCCATTAACTGCATTATATGAACACATCAAGCAGCTAGCTTTACCATCTCTTATACAACTCTGAAATGGGGGCTGATATGTGTCTTCCATATCTTGTTCTGTGACCTACTAATACAGGGTACACTAGACTCAGTGTACGACACAAAATCATCATCCAATGCATTAATTCCAAATGGAGAAAATGCAAAAGCCAGAAGCAGTATAACTAAGTAAACATTGTTGGAACATCTAAGTTCCTTCCACAAAAAGAATAGCTACAAGATAAAACAATGGTCCAATCAATGAAGTCTGCAGATTAAGCGAACAGTTACAGATCTAATAGCATCATTTATTTATTTATTTTTGAAGTCTTCCAGATCTATTAAACCTAAGAGTTCTCAGTTAAGATCCAGCGGACAATGAGCATGTAAGCCAAAGTCACATTGAAGAAAGTGGTATTAGTCTTACCACAGCATCATTTGACAAAAAAAAAAAAAAAAAAAAGTCTTACCACAGCATTGAAGTCGTATCTAGTAAAATTCCCCCATTTTTCCAAATCGTAGGCAGTGAAATGCTTACAACAAGCAGATAACATAAGTTTCCCATCACCATCATCACCATGACGAGCATCATCATCATCATCATCACCAAATTTTCTTTTCAAAACCTTCGTCTTCTTCTTTTCTTGAAATCCTCTAACGAACTCAACTCCATATTCCGAAACTACCGTGGGATCCTCACCTGGAGTCTCCTGCCCTCTTCCCCATCTCGGATCCCTGAATACATTTATATTCGGAGCCCAAAAAGTCAACCCAGCTTGACCACCATTGTACATAGCCCGGCCTTCCACTGACACAGCAGATCCGATCTCGTACCATAGCGTTCTATTGAAAGATGCAGCGGATACGATAACCTGAGGAAAACTAGTGGCGGAGGAGATTGAACCGTTGAAGGATACGCCGGGACCGTTATCGGCAATCCCGTGTAAGGACTCCGACCACCACTCGTATGGAGGGATTCCGAGGCGGGGTATGGAACCGGCTGTGTTGGATAACTGACTGATCTTCTCCGGGAGCGTAAGTAGTGAGACGAGAGAAATTGCTCTTTGTCTTATGGATAAAGAGACATTGCAGAAGGGGTAAGAGCTAAAGTGAGGAGGTTTACAGGGGAACAGAGGATGAGAGTCGAGGTTTTTGAAGGTTTCAGCTATGGTGGCAGTGAAAAAGAGTAAAGAGAACAGAGTCCACTGAGGATTCATATTGTGGAGAAGTAATCCATGAGAGAGGAAAGATAGATATAGAAAATAGAAAGGAAATCGAAGACGTTGACTTTTGAACCGGACTAAGTAGACCGGTGAAATCTAAAATCAACACTGGAACCGGTTGGTACATTGCACGCAACGGTTAGATGGTAGTTGGATTTTTTACTGTTCCTTTATCAGCATTTTTAACGAACTATAAATGGCCCAAAACATTAATGGGCCTATATCAATGACTTGGTTATTTTTAATTTCCAAGCTGAAAAAGAAAAACCTCATTGTTAGTCCTTGACCATCTTTGTGGCCTCAAACTTTATTCAATTGCACATTATTTGGGCCTATTGAGCCCAGTTTCTATTACATAAAGCCCATCCTTATAAGTCTCCTTATATAAAATCATATAAGCCCAAATAAAACCCATCCAGAGTCTTCGAGCTTGACCTAACGAGCTCCATTATTTTGCCCTATAAATTGCTGCCTCTAACAAATGAACTCATCAGAGAATCAGCCTCTTCGTTCTAAAAACAGTATAACTCAATGGCTCTATGTATCTATTTTATGTTTCTTTTGGGGTTCGTGTTTGGTGTTTTTGTTTGTTCATGGTTTTCGATTGGAATTGGGACTGAAGTTTGCCTCTATAGCCAAATACCTAAGCTATAGGGATGAATGCAGAGCCCTAAATAGAATAGACCACAATCGGAGATATGTCTTAATTTTGGTCGCTAAAGATAGATCATACATAGTTTCATTCTAGTGTTCTTTTTTATTCTGTTATTTATGAATAATGATAAGAAACGGAGCGGTGATTCAGGCAGCCTACTTGTTCAAAAACAGATGACAAGAGAGGTGTTTAACTGTTCCAATAGAAAACTATGCTTCTGCTCTTCAGACTTGCTGAGATTTTATCGTCTTTGAAGCTGGTCTAGTAGTCTTAAGCACATTTCTCTATCTTTTTATCCCTCCTTTTAGACTTAATTGGTCCGGTCTAATTAGATCAGTTTGTTCCGGTCTAATTTAACCAAGTTGTCCCGTTCTGGTATTGTGATTCTGATTCATAGCTGCGATTGTTTTTGTTGATGTGTTGATGATATTTTACACGACTATTGTCGAAATTCTTTATGAAAATGATTATAATTTAAAATGGCCATGTAAAACTATTCATGTATTTACACAATACTTCATACAACGGAACCAGGCGATAGTGATTGAACTCATACATAAGGAAGCCCATTGACCAAACTCAAAAAAATGAATACAAAATGAGTATTGATGAAAGGACAATTACATTTAATGGCTGATGCTCAAAAATTTTACCAGAAGATTTTGCTGAAATGGGCCCATTCTCAAATCTTAGAGGCCCCCTTCATAATGTTCCATTAAAACCGATGCTGGGCTCAAGCCCAAATTGGAATTTCTTTGGTTCGTTCTTTTTTTAACGGCCAAAAATTAACAAGACATGAACTTACATAATGCTAAAACCTTCATGGTGTTCCTTCCATAACCTTCTTATTACTGGAAACAGGAACTCAACCTTGCTTGAGTGGAGAAATTCACAGTTCGAGAATTAAATCTCCGTCGTTTCACCACGGAAGAGGAGAAAGTGAGCATGTCAGACCAATAGTTTGGATTCGACGGCGCCGGAATATTTCGACGATGGAGATCTTTACCTTAATTTCATCGGATTAGAAGTTTCTCAGATTCGGTATTTTTACTGGAAGGTATGAACCACAAATCTACATCGAAATTGATTTCAGAGCGAAGAGATGGTCAAAGAAGCGTCTTACGACGAGTTGTCTTTTGCCGGTTCACCGGAATGTATGGCGGGACTCTCTTAAGCGACCACGTGGCATTCAATTGAATGAGATGTCGGTTTCTCGAAGGTCCTTCTCCTTGGGCCACGGATCAGGCCCATTTCCTCACTGAGTTCTTCTCTAAATGCCACATCACCAATGCTTCGATCTAGCTCGACTTGGGTCGGTGTTGGCCTTTTACTTCTTGTGCTATATGTAGTCCAATAACTTGTATCCATCATATAAACAAAATAGTTTTGCGGAAAAAAAAAATGCTAACAGTCATCTCTCCGTTAAACGACTATTTAACGACTTGTGGTAGATGATTTGTCGTAATCTGAGCGGAGTTGACATATTAATCTAAAACGACGGCGTTTTAATCTGTAAAGAGAAATTTTTTTTTGGCAAATCAACGTCCTTTCTTCTTCCTGTTGACGACGAAATTGAAGAAGAAATAAAAGAGAAGGAGATTCCGGATCGTAATGAGACTCTCGTCTTGCTCCGGCGAAGAAGGAAACCTTGATTTCTCACCGGAACAGATTGTGGAGGAAATCGAACCACCGTCTTCTTCATCGGAGCAAACTTGTTTCATTACTGCTCCGGCGGCACAATTATCGGCGTCGATTTTGAAATCCGCCACCAAGCTTCGTTTCTTCATGCTCAAAATGAAGAAATGAAAACTCATCCAAACCAAACCGGATCAAATAGGAACTGATTTCAAATTTGAAGACATCAATAAGCAAAATCCTCCTCCGTTATCAGAATCTCATTCGCAACAGAGAAGTACAGTAACTGTGAATGTCAAAGTTGAAGATGTTCCGATAGTTCATCTTCATCAGCGACTCCACCGTCGTATACGGCGATGATTGTTACAACTTCATCTAAGTCACGAAGACGTGATGACTCGCTTCTTCAACAACAAGATAGTATTCAAAACGCCATTTTACTCTGCAAAAGATCTTTTAATTCAATCTTAAAAGGTAATTATATCTCCATTAACAATTTCTCTTTTACAATTTTTAATTTTGATTTTTGGTATGAATGCCACCACATTATATATTTAATTAATAATAACGCATATATATATATACACTCAGCTTAATATCATTTTTTTCGCCAATAAATATTAAATAAAGTGGCTTAAGTTGGTGGATTACAATAGAAAGTGTTGGACATTTAAAATAAACAAAACAAAGCTCATTAACAAGGCAATAAAACGTGGTAAACATGCCCGAATCTGCGTAATGACACCTACGTATCGCCTGGGATGAATTCTGTTAAACAGAACGCCGGTACACCATCAATGTCGTTTCACCGTAACAATGGCCGATATACATTCTTTAAGGTCATCCAGTTAGCGATAAATCAGATGAGTTCCACTATAACTTCCTTCGTAACGGTTGAATCTAAATATACTCCGACATTAAAAACCATATGTGAACACCAACTCAGACAACTATGGAAAAAGCTGAAAAGACGACAACAAAATCTGGATGATGTCTACCGAAACTTATTATCTGAAACCTAAAAAAAGAAAAAACAAAGACCCAACAACGGAGAAAGAACAAGGGAAAGTTGGAACTTAAGATCTGAAGAGAAAAAAGAGGAACCGGTTAATCCGGGAGAGATACCGACAAGTACGCTAGGAGAAGTGTCGACAATTACGCCAGAAAAGATACCGACAAGTACGCCGGGAGAAGCTAAGTAGAGTTAAGATTGAGGCTAAGACTCGTAGATCCATCGCATAGGCTAGTAAGAGTGATCATACTAACCCCTAATTCGAACTAAAACCACCAGAAAAATAACAAACAAAAATTGCACAAATTGAAAAATAACTGAAATCAAATCTAGTAAATTAATTACCAACATAATAACCCTTTAACTAAACTAATCTAATCATGAACACATGCCAAAGATAACTAGAGATGAGATTCCAAGAGTGGACCATAACATGATGATTCACAAAAGACGGACACCACCACCGGAGGAACTTCATCATCTAGAAAGCAACCCGTCAGAAGAAGAGAAGTCACTGGGGACTAGCAAGGTGGGTGAACGGTGTTGGTGAGTAGAGAGCACGTCCGTCGGTTGCAGAGGGAAAGAAACAGAGAGGGAAGAAGAAGAAATCGAGGGGGTCCCCTTACTGGCGGCGGTGAGAAGAGGTGGCCACCCGAAAAAGAAGACGAATTACAGAACTGTGTGTAAAAGAGAAAAGCGTGTTGACGGTTATGAGTAATTTTTATTACTTATATATAATATCATTTAACAAAAGAAAAAGATTGTCGATTAAATAAAAACAAAACATCGCCACTCAAAGCCTTAGTTCATTTAGTAGCAGACAAATTTTTGCTTATAATTTTGTCCAATTAAATTAGAGTCTCAATGTTTTTATATAGTTTGATAATAAATTATATACATGCATATATATAATCTTAATCACTCCTTTATATTTACATATATATAATATAATTTTGAATAAAATACCCGCCGATGAATACTTATATATTAGTATAAAATATATTTTTTTCAACTCAACTACATTAATTAATTGAAAAAATAAGCCAGTTAGAAAGCACTGAATTTACAAACGATAAATTTTTGGACAAGTGCTGCATATTAGATTAGAAAATTTGTTTTCAAATTTAATTGTTTAAGGATAAGAGTAAGAGAAAACAATCTAAACAAACTACGAAACCACTTATAATCGTCGATATATATCTGAAATACTGGTCACTTGTCAGGTTCTTATATCATTTTCACAACTTCAGAGCAATCATCAGATAACATTACTATTTCTTAAACCTGGAAAAAAGAGGCATAACATAGCCCAAAACACTGAAGAAATGATAAAATTTTCCTAATTTCCCGAGCTTCTAAGTTAAATCCTATCAAACCATTTGGAAAACATAATCAACTTAATCCCGAGAAAGAGAAGGGGTCTTTCAAATACCCAAAGAACGAATGAAGTCAGAGGTAAACACACTACACATAAATTAAAATTTTGGGTAGGTTAGAGCACTAGGAGAGCTTCGTGCGAGTAGGTTAGGTTTTAAAACAAAAACACTAATTATATGGTTTAATGTGGACCTTACATATTTCTATTTGCTAGCTAACGACAGTTTCCTTAATTGATTTTATATTTGTAAGATAAGATGATTTGTTTAATTAATCATAATTAAAGTAATCTTGTGTAACTTAATTAATTAAGACATTGTGAGTGGTTTCTTTTATTTTTCAATATCTAGAAATTTCTTTTCGATGGTGAAATTATCGTTAGATATTGGTTCGCACGCATGCAGCCACCACTCTTTATTCCTTTGTCTCCAAACAAGATCCAATTTCAAAACGATTGGCTTAAGGCAATGTGAATACGTACTTGTTTTCTTAAAGTATATATACTATATTATAAATTACCTTGAAGATTTTTCGAGGTCGTTTAGAAGTTTCGTTTTTCATGTTATTCTTTGTTCTCTAAATTATAAAAATGGTTTATTTGCTCGTAATTTTAGATGATAATCTTATATTTTGATAGATAGAATCAATTCATACATAAATCACAATCTAATATCCAATTAGTTAACAAACTTAGGTATTTTATCACATAGATAATAATTACAAGATATTTAAGATTATATCATAATCATACATTCATGTTTTAATTCTTATTTTCAATCTCTAATTATCTTCAAATCAAAAGTAAGTGATCAAATAAGGCTGCTTGGTTTATTTTCCTTTGTATATAGGAATTAAAACCTTTATAAAACCTAAAACTCAAGTGATTTTTCCATATCTCTTACATGTAATGATTAGTTACTCCTAACTTTTGGTATTTCTAACTATTGTTTGGTATGAGCATGCACATATTTTATACATAATTTATTTGCATTTTACTCTCATCTCTATTTGTACATATTTAATAATTAATATACATTATATGCATATTAGCTTAATTTAAATATCGTAGATGAATAAAGTAAACGGCAGGACAAATTAAGGGTTCTAAAATTCAAAAAGCACTATTTTTCTTTATTTACTAGAAATGAACCAACCATTAGCGAATTGAGTCTGACTCATGTTCAAGAAACTTTATAAGTTACTTTATTTATTGTTTCCATTAATCATATTTAAATTATTCGACAATCCATCGAATCTAGGATCTTAAAGAAAGATTGCCAGATATTATGTTCACAAATATTTGTTTTTTTCTTTCAAAAATGACATTAAATTAAACACGTTTTATTTAATTGTGACCTAGTTGATCGGGATCAAATTCATAATCGATGTAAAATCTGACATTAAAAACGAAAATTAATTTTTAATACCACAAAAAAATGCACTATAAATAACCTTTAATGTAGAGGAGTAGTGAAGCAATGACGTGGAGATAAAGTTAGGTCATATAGTGTAACATCTGGACATTTATAGCATTGTCGATACAACAAATGTTCTAATCTGTTATCATTTTGTGACATGTTTCAAAACCATGTAATCTTAGTCTTGTCTCCTTTATCAGATGTGTGAATCTACAAGTACTGAAGGACAAAATTTTCAAAAAGTAAAGTCTAAAAGAGAAACTAAGTCGTCATTAACCTTAATTAAAGTAGGGCCAAATGTTAAGTAACTAAATAAACAAGGGGTCAAAACGTAAATTTCCAAATTTATCTCACAAAGTGGGTGTATAGAAGTGATGAACACTAATAAGTCATAAAGAGAGATTTAAAGGAGAGACAAAAAGCATTAACAACATTTAACGTTATATGAAAACGAAAAAGCAAAAACAAAATGCAAAAACAGTGGCCTTTTGTTTTCTAAAGGACAAGTAGCAAATGACTTTAGCTGCTATAAATATAAGGAGACAAGAGCCTGAAAACACAAACCAACATTCAAAGAGTTTTCGAAGAGCAGCAACAAGAGCAAGAAAGAAAGAAGATTTGAGAATCAGTTCTAATGGAGTGGAGAAAATGGTATTTGGATGCAGTTCTTGTGCCAAGTGCTCTTCTTATAATGTTTTGTTACCATATATATTTGTGGTATAAAGTTCGAACTGATCCTTTCTGCACCATTGTTGGGACTAACTCTCGAGCCCGTCGATCTTGGGTTGCTGCCATCATGAAGGTATAAATATTTTTACTCACAATAAGATATACATATATCTATAGAATCCTCAACATATACGATGTCATTACAAAAGACTTTAATTATTATGACGGAATTTTGTGACGAATTTCTTAGAAATTTTATTTATTACTAAATTTATTATTCAGTAATATAATTTGTGACAGTTATATTATTACTATTTATAATTTGTCATATATTCATAACAATATATTTATATTGTGACGAAATATGTATTATCGTGATTTTTTGTCTCAACAAAAACTTTTATTGTAGTTTTTAGTCGAAAAATCTCGATGAATATCACTTCTGTCGGGATTCCCTTTCAGTTAAAAACGTTGTTCTTGTAGTTTATATGTAGAAATAAGTTAATTTTGTAGTATTCATGTAAACAACATTAAACATATACAATAAAACATCTTTAAATTAATACTTGATTCATTAATAACTTCTATAAATTAATACAATTTTCTTATTTTAAAAAGAGTTTTCGGTTCAATTAGTGTATCGATAAATTAACGTTTTGTGAATGTGTTCATGATCAGGACAATGAGAAAAAGAACATCTTAGCAGTACAAACTCTAAGAAACACAATAATGGGAGCGACTCTAATGGCAACCACATGCATCCTCCTCTGCGCAGGCCTAGCTGCCGTTTTAAGCAGTACTTATAGCATCAAAAGACCTTTAAACGACGTCGTATTTGGAGCTCATGGTGACTTCACAGTTGCACTCAAATACGTAACCATTCTCTCAATCTTCCTCTTCGCCTTCTTCTCTCATTCTCTTTCAATTCGCTTCATCAACCAAGTCAACATCCTCATTAACTCTCCACAAGAACCATTTTCCGATGATTTCACCGGAATTGGAAGCTTTGTGACTCCTGAATATGTCTCTGAGCTACTTGAGAAAGCTTTCTTGCTCAACACGATAGGTAATAGACTGTTCTATATGGGCTTGCCTTTGATGCTATGGATCTTTGGACCAGTGCTTGTGTTCTTAAGCTCTGCTTTGATTATTCCTGTTCTTTATAACCTCGACTTCGTGTTCTTATTGAGCAATAAGGAGAAGGCAGCTAAAGTGGATTGCAATGGAGGTTGTGATGATGATGATAACTTCTCTGCATGATAATATCGGTTTGATCTTGAATACAAATAACGATAAAGTTGTATGTAATCAATCTAATAAGTCTGGATTGAATTGTTGCTAAATTGTTTTAGGTAACTGGGTATTTTTGTAACCGGTGAATTTCTAAGACAAAATTTAGTTTTACTACTTGTTATACCTGAAATTTATAGTTTGCATATACGTACACAACATGACTAACACAAGTCTTAGTCTAAGAACTTGATTTCTCAAACCATGAAAGATCACAAAGTGATATATCTAATTTTGGATCTATTTAACAAAATTCTGCGGCCACTCGACAGATTTAATTCATGTTTGACGATCTAAATTACTGTTAAACTGACCACAAAGCAAACAAATTTTGATGATCTCAATGGCTATCACTAGTGGCGGATCCATAACCATTTTTAATATAGGGCACAAATTAAATACCAAACTTAGCTACACGGTATAGATGACTCCACACATTTTTAACATGGATGAATTTCATATTCTGATATGTGTTACACGGGCAGTACATCTTACCTGTTTCGAGCGTTACACTCCGATAGGCTGCGAACTCCATAAAGTTTCTCAACCCGGCAGCGTACTCTTCGGTTAATTTGCCAGTTGACTCATCCATACGTGGTCCGTCCATCCAAAATTGATCGCTGTAGTTTGTCATCGAATAATTTGGAGAGTCTAATATTTGTTTAGTGTTATGGAGAGAAATGGCACTCGTTCCAATATATACAAGATAGGAATCAACGGGAACCGACGGCTTCTTACCTCCACCTAATTTTCGGTTGCAACAGTGATGCATATGTGAAACGTTTGGTGTTGTTCTAACCGATAGTCTGTCGGTTCCCGTCGGATTTAATTAAATTAATAAAAAATTAAATTTCCCGTCGGTTTTTAAACAAAAAAATTATGTCCCGTCCGTTTCCGTCGGGTTAATTTAAATTTAATTTAAATTTTTTTTAAAAAAAATTTAATCCCGTCGGTGTCCGTCGATTTTAATTAAAAATAATTTTTTTAAAAAAAACTCGGGAAATTACGGTTGGTTTTCGTCGGTTAAACCGACGGGAACCGACGGCCAAATAATATCCGTCGGTTCCCGTCGGTGGATTTAACCCACGGAAACCAATGGTCGTTATCTCGTCGGACAAACCGACGGTATATTTTTTGCGGTCGATTGCCCTCGGTTATGCGGTCGGTTTTTGACCGACAACATAACCGACAGCTTTTTGTCCGTCGGTTTTGACTATATTTTCTTGTAGTGTAGCAAAAATCTTAAATCCCAACGTTCAAGTAAAAATCAAACTCAATGTTGCAATTAACCATTAATGGAATTAAAATAACGTTAATTAGTTTCGCTAAACGACTTAACGTTGAGGTAAAATGGATCGATTAACACAAAATTCAAGATTTTAGTAGAAATCAAATAATAGTTAAGTATTTGATTTGAAGTTTTTGGTAAATTTTGTGTTTGATTGACATTTTTTTCTACCAGATGCTATCACAGAAGTCAACTGAATAAATAATTGACAATTTGCGATTTTAGTGGTCGTGATCTTTAGATATTTTTACTGTAATATAAAAGAGAAACGAGTCAAGATGTAAAAAGTATATATATATATTTAATAATATCACATGACAATGGTTCAATTAATTTGATATTGTTATAAAATTAATAATTTAGTATATTATATTATTATAACAAAGAAGCAGACGAGACGTGAAGAGTGTAATGTTCTCTTTAATTTTTTCAAAGGTGAAAACAATCACAAATGGTAGTCACATATTTATACTAATATTGAGGCGGTAAAAATGATAAATATTTTCTACATAGGTAATTATTACACTTATGTATCTATAACACTTTCACTTAATTACCTATTACTATATTATGTACTGCTTCATTAAAAACCTTATCATGGAAAAAACTAGTAGGATAAAAACCATGATGAGGGAAAAAGAGTACAGTAACATAATCTCCCCCTGAAATGATAAATATCATAAATTTTGTAATTGATGCATCCTGATACTGTGAACATGTTTTCTGAACGTTGTAGTGGGAAGCGCTTTAGTGAACAGATTCGCTGCATTGTCTGTTGAACGAATATATTGAATATTCACTTCTTGATTCTTCTCGAGTTCTCGTGTGTAAGAGAAAAATCTTGGGGGGATGTGGTTTGTTTGGTCACTTTTAATATAACCTTCTTTAAGTTGGGCGACACAAGCAGCATTGTCTTCAAACACTTTTGTTGGCTCTTTATTTATGGTTATTCCACTTGCTTCTTGTATATGTTGAGTCATGGATCTAAGCCACACATATTCTTTACATGCTTCATGAAGTGCAATTGTTTATGCATGATTTGAGGAGATAGCAACTAGAGTCTGCTTTTGAGAACGCCAAGAGATTGCAGTGCCTCCAATTGTGAAAACATATCCGGTTTGCGATCGGGCTTTATGTGGGTCTGATAAATAGCCTGCATCTGCAAAACCAACTAGATCGAGACTAGAATTTATATTATAAAATAATCTCAAATCAGTTGTTCCTTGGAGATAACGAAATATAAGTTTTATTCCATTCCAGTGTCTCCGCGTAGGTGATGAACTATATCTTGCAAGCGGATTTGTAGAGAATGATATATCTGGTCTAGTGCAAATTGCAAGATACATGAGTCCACCAATAGCGCTCATATAAGGTACTTCAGAACCTAATATCTCTTCGTTATCTTCACAAGGTCGGAATGGATCTTTATCAATATTAAGGGATCTATTGACCATTGAAGTACTTAAAGGAGTTGCTTTGTCCATATAAAATCGTTTTAAGATCCTTTTTGTATAGTTAGATTGATGTACAAAAATTCTATTCCGAAGATGCTCGATCTGGAGTCCTAGACAAAACTTTGTCTATCCAAGATCTTTCATTTCGGACTCTTCTATCATATGAGTTCTAGCAGCATTAATCTCCTTTTGAGTTCCAATTATGTTCAGGTCATCAACATATACAGCTATGATCACATATCTAGATACAGATTTCTTAATAAATACACAAGGACATATTGCATTGTTGGTATATCCTTTACTCAATAAATATTCACTTAGACGATTATACCACATGCGTCCAGATTGTTTTAATTCGTAAAGTGATCGCTGTAATTTGACTGAACATACTTCTTTAGATTTTGCGTTCAATGCTTCATGCATCTTTAAACCTTTTGGGATTTTCATATATATTTCACTATCAAGTTATCCATATATATATGCTGTCACAACATCCATTAGATGCATTTCTAGATTTTTAGATGTTGTTAAGCTCATCAAAAATCTAAAGGTAATTGCATCCATTACTGGGGAATATGTTTCTTCATAGTCAATTCAGGTCTTTGAGAAAATCTTTGGGCAACAAGTCGGGCTTTATACCTTGTTACCTCATTTTTCTCATTTCTTTTTCGATCAAAAACCCATTTATATCCAACAGACTTTACATGTTCAGGAGTTATGACAATAGATCCAAAGACCTTTCTTTTATTTAGGGAGTTCAATTCAGTTATCATGGCCATTTTCCATTTCTCCCAATCAGATCTTTTCTGGCATTCTAATATAGACTTTGGTTCTGGATCATCATTTTCATTGTCAATTTCTTTTGATACAGAAAATGAGAAAATTCCATCATCATCTTCTATCTCACTTCTAACCCAAATATTTCCGTTTTGGGCATAGTTGATGGAAATCTCATGTTTTTCTCTATTTTCGTTTTCAAGACTTTTCTCAGTATAATTTGGTTCTTCTGGACCATTTATATTTATTTTTTCCAAAATCTTTTTCTTTCAGGGATTTTTATCTTTTGATCTCATAGGTCTCCCCCTTTTTAACTGAACATTGGGTTTATTTGTTACGTTTCCATCATTTTGTTCTTCTGGAACAATAATTCTTGATGGAACATTCACAGCAGGAATATATGATTTTGTCACCCTTTTTGTATCAGTGAATGCATATGGTATATGATTTGCCATATTCTGTAAATGCACAATTTTCTAAACTTCCAGTTCATGTTGTTTCATAGGGGGATCAAGGTGCCATAACGACGGTGTGTACCATGTTATGTCTTTTGGAGCTTCTTTAGTTCCTCCCCCTAACGCGGGAAATTCATCTTCATTAAAATGGCAATCGACAAAACGTGTAGTAAACATATCACCAGTTTTTGGTTCTAGATACCGAATTATACTTGGTGATGTATACTCAATATATATTCCCAGTCTCCTTTGTGGTCCCATTTTTGTTCTTTGTGGTGGCGCAATGGGGACATATACCGCTTCTGGCCAGATGTTAATTCTAATAGGGAGTATTTATTATATGCACTTGACCTTATTTGGATTAGTGCCGCAGCATGCAGAATTGCATGACCCCATATTGAAATTGGGAGTTTTGTTCTCATTATTAACGGTCTAGCAATAATTTGTAACTGTTTGATTAAAGACTCAGCCATGCCATTTTGTGTGTGAACATGTGGGACGGAATGTTCAACATCTATTCCCAATGACATACAATAGTCATTGAAGGCTTGTGACGTGAATTCACCAGCGTTGTGAAGTCTTACCTTTTTTATTGTATAATCAGGAAAATTGTGCCCTTAACCTGATTATTTAGGCAATGAATTTTGTGAAAGCCATATTTCGTGTGCTCAATAGACACACATGTGACCATCTACTAGATGCATCAATCAATACCATAAAATATCTAAATGGCCCGCATTGTGGATGGATCGGTCCACATATATCACCATGTATTCTTTCCAAGAATACCGGAGATTCATTCTTAACTTTGGCTGGTGATGGCCGAGTTATTAGTTTCCCAAGAGAACATGTATTACATGGAAATTCTTTCGTTTGAAAAATCTTATGGTTTTTCAACAAATGGCCATTTGTATTTTCCACAATATTTCGCATCATGACTAAACCAGGGTGCCCTAGGCGTTCATGCCATATTTTGAATGTACATGTAAATTTCGGGTTTACTGTAACATATGATTCAGTCATATTTATTTTTGTGAAATATATTCCGGAGGATAAAGATGGTAGCTTTTCTAATATACATTTCTTTTCCGAGTTAACTGATGTGATGCAAAGATATTCAACACCATTTTTATTCATTGTTTCTACGTGATATCCATTTCTTCGAATATATCATCTCCGCTGGAATCTTTACTTGCAATTTGATCAAGTCAGCTATCCAAAATGATCTTTGGTACTCAACAAGTTTCTACACGATTTTGGGGAATATAATGCATTATCTATTTCAAATTTTGTCCCCTTTGCCATTGAAAAACAAGCTCTTCTGGAGCCTATAATAATTTTTGCATCACCAGATATATTATTCACACTTCTGACGGAATTGTTCATCTTAAGGGAAGAGAAATAATTTTTATCTTTAAGTATTGTGTGCGTTGTAGCACTATCTGTCAGACACATATCTCCATCCTTGTTTCCATATTTCAACATTTTCTGATTTGAAAATATTCATAAAAGATGCGTTAATATTAAAATAAACTGTATATTACAAGATAAACTATTTTACAAACAAGGCAGAAAACAACATTATGCAACCATAACTAATTATACATTATATTATACTTTCTTCTTAGGAAGATTTTAATCTTTTTGGCTTTCGTTGATTTCTATGGAATCAACAGTGAAATCAGCCACATCGTGATATGTATCATTGTTTATATCATCAAGATGCGGATCGACTTCATGGCAAAAGAAGGACCAGCTTCATTATCAAAAGAATGCCCGATATTGCCATAAACAAAGTTGGTTTCTTTTTGTTTTCCCTTTTTCTTTTGGGACTCTTAGTGTAGTTCGACGAAATACTTTGGTGTACGGAAGGTACGCGACCAATGTCCTTTCATGCCACACCTATAGCAATTTTCCTCATGTTGCCTTTTTCCAACTTCTTTTTCTTTTGGTCTTTTGTGATTTCTTTCATCGTTGAAATCAGTAGGACAAAATCTTTTTCTTTGTCCACGTCCATTTCCACGTTTGTATCCTCCTCGTCCACGACCACGGTAATTACCCCGACCGCGTCCACGTCCAAAATTATTATAATTTGATGATGCAATATTCGCTTCTGGGAATGCTGCTGATCCAGTTGGACGAGACTGATTGTTTAGGATGATGAGTTCATTGTTCTGCTCTGCTACAAGAAGCACTTGCATTAATTCTGAATACTTCTTGTATCCATTAGCCCTATATTGTTGTTGTAGGACTACATTTCCAGGATGAAATGTTTGGAGAGTTTTCTCGATCATATCATAATCAGTGATCTTTTCTCCGCATAACATTATCTTGGAGGTAATTCCAAATAGTGCAGAATTATATTCGCTTACGCTTTTATAATCCTGGAAACAAAGGTTCAGCCACTCATATTTCGCCTTTGGTAAGATCACATATTTCTGGTGATCAAACCTATCTTTTAGTGACTGCCAAAGATCTGCAGGATCTTCTTTTGTGATATATTCATTTTTTAAGACATCGTGGATATGATGGACCAAAAATATCATGGCATTAGCCTTTTGCTCGTCTGAAGTCGTTTTCGACTTATCGATAGTATCAAGGAGTTTTCTCCCTCTCAAATGCATCTTTGTTTCTACTGCCCATCTCATATAATTATTTCTTGATATGTCTAGGGCATCGATCTCGAGTTTAGCCAAATTTGACATAATTACTGCATAATAATTATAATTTTATTATTAAACTTTAAAATAAAATATAACATAATAATATGTAAATGATTGAACACATAAAAATGAAATAAGCAGGCAATTACAAAAAGGCACAAAGTACAAATAAGTAACCAAAAATTCATCCAAAATTCTGCATGAGTGAAATCGCCGATGAAAAATCCGAGAATAGCAGAAAGAATTATACCGAAGCAAAAGATTAAAACCCAACACATTTTACAAAAATGAATCGATTTCGAGAGAGAAAATTTGAGAGAAGGTAGAAAATTTTGAGTAATGAAAATGAGTGAAAGATGAGTGTATTTATAGATTAAAAATTTGTATGTAGCCGTTGAAAATAGTGTTTATAGCCGTTGAAGAATTATGTATTATTATTATTTTATTTTTTTCATAACCGTTAGAAAAATATATCCAAAAATAAAATTATCAAAATTAATAATAACATAATCATGAAATATTCAGAGTATAAATTACATAATTTTATAAATTAAATATGATGCAATAACAATAAATTTAAATATATTATTTTTTTTCAGGACAAATTTATTTTGTTTATTTCTTGTTCATCTGAAAAAAATTGATATGTATATCCATTTTATTTTACCGTTCTTCAGGAACGTTTTAGTAAATATCTTCATGATATTTTTGATTTTTATGTTCTTCTGAAACATTTTGTATGTGTCTTCTAGACATATAAAAATATTGATCTAAAGAGACATAATCTACCATATGATCATGATCGTGAAGGCAAAGCCTATCTAACGATCGATTCGGGGAAGGCAATGCATATCTTCCCGAAATTAATATTTAAATATGGAGGCTAAATTACTCATGCGGTAATTTAGCCATTATTACAGCTTATAAATTAAATTAAAATATATAGTATATATATATGGGACCCAAGTCACCTATTATATCAAAGTATAAAATCAAAATTAACAAAAATAAACTTTACTTTTTTCTGGCACGGAAGCAACGTGTTATAAAATTAATAATTTAGTATATTATATTATTATAACAAATAAGCAGACGAGACGTGAAGAGTGTAATGTTCTCATTTTTTCAAAGGTGAAAACAATCACAAATGATAGTCACATATTTGTACTAGTATTGAGGTGGTGAAAATGATAAATATCTTTCTATATAGGTAATTATTACACCTATGTACCTATAATAGATATTATATTTTAGTAAATAGTAAAGGTAATTTGTATCCGTGGCGGACATGTACGAGAGCTCATGAAATTGAAAAGAGTCTTTCAGCGGTGCATTATGAAGTCGGGATGATACTTTGGGCCATATCATATCTTCTGTCCTAGACAATAAGGAAATTGAAATGGCAACTAATTGTACAAGTTTTGTGCGGATACATATCTAGAAGAGTGGTCCATGTTGACTTTAAACCACTAAAAAGTTTGTTTAGATATTTTTTCTTTATATAATTTCTAAAGTTTTGAATATAGAATGGATTCTTTAGCATGTAATATTAGAGAAATAGTTACATAAGTGGTTTTATTCTTTTTTTTTTCATTTTTGGTTAACTCAAAATAAAATCAGGTTATTGTTCACAAAAACATGATCTCTAACTAGACCTCTACGAATTAGAAAATATGTTTTGTGATTAAGAGCATGAAAAATTTAAACAAAAAAACAAACACATAATAGATTTTGAAGCTTGTTGAAGTCTTCTTTGTAAGATTGGAAGGCGTGCCAAACTTCTAGATCTTTGTTGTTTCTGAGAAATCGGTCACAAATTTAACTTCACGGATCTGCATGGATATTAATTCGACATGACCCACAAAAGAACCTCAAATTCTGCATTAAGGGAAGATAAGTTGTACCCTGTGAAAGCTGAGAGCATCGAGAAAAGTCTGGAAAGAATCGACGCGTTCTGAAACTAGGTGATTGGACCTGGAGAAATGCTTTGGGATTTGTCTTAATGAGCCTTTTCTCATATCCAAGTCTGAGTTTCCACTAGTTGTTCTATATCCTATAATCTTTGTCTATGTTCGAAAAAACTTGTCCATTTCCTACCTTCCACAAGTACCATATGATTCATGGAAAACTTCTTTTATCCACTTCGTTTGGAATCCTCCATAATAAATGGTTAATATTGATAAAAATCGATGGTCCCAAAAACATATACGATCCAGAAGGTATCTTAGAAAATGCCAAAGTTTGAATTGCAGAGATATTCAAATAGAACACCGTTGATTGTTTCCAAATCTGCTCCATATCTATCACAAAACACTTCACAATTGATTCCAGGCAAAATGTTATATTTTTCTATGGCCCATCAATCTTCCATACTTGTGATTGTAAAGAGTTTTATTTTACGCAGTAAATCATTAAGAGAGTTAATGAGGAAGCGTTGGGATTTAAATGCTTTTGTTTTTTTGTTCCTTGTTTTAGAATTAGTTACACGAGTTTGACCAGAAAAGAAAAATGGAAAACCTCTGGATCCTCATCGTCTTCCTCATAGGCATAGCTACTTTATCCTTCTTCGTCACCAACTTCTTGTGGAGTCAAAACTCCAAATTACCTCCAAGTCCTACGCCATTTCCAATCATCGGCCATCTTCATCTCATCAAAAAGTATCCTTTACCAGAAGCTTTACATCTCCTCTCTTCAAAATACGGGCCGGTTCTGTTCCTCAGATTCGGATGCCGTGCCGTTTTGGTCCTCTCTTCCCCAGAATCCATTGAAGAATGCTTCACCAATCACGATACAACTCTCGCGAACCGTCCCAAGACCATCACCTCCGATCATTTCAGCTATGGCTACAAAAACTTCGGATTTGCTCCTTACGGCGATCTCTGGCGAACTCTCCGACGTCTTTCCACTCTAGAGGTCTTCTCCTCCGTTAGCGTTCAGAAGAACTCTTTCATCCGAAACGAAGAAGTCTCCAATCTTTGTTTGACTGTCTTTAGATTATCGAGTGACTCTCGGAAAGTGGATCTCAAGTATCAATTCACTCTTCTCACTGCTCACGTCATGGTCAGATTAGTATCTGGGAATCGTGGGGTCGAAGAGAATGATTCAGAATCAGAAAAGAGGTTCTTGGATGACTTCAAGTCGAGGTTTTTCTCGAGCATGTCGATGAATGTCTGCGATTATTTCCCAGTGTTAAGGTGGATAGGGTACAAAGGTTTGGAGAATAGAGTGATTGAGATGCAGAGAATGAGAGATGATTATCTTAAACGACTCATTGATGATGTTCGAATGAAGAAATATGATTCCACAGGTTCAGTAGTGGAGAAATTTTTGAAGCTTCAAGAATCAGAACCAGAATTCTACTCTGATGATGTTATCAAAGGAATTGTGGTGCTGATGTTCAACGCCGGAACGGATACTTCACCGGTAGCAATGGAATGGGCAATGTCGCTTTTGCTGAATCATCCTGATAAGCTTAAAAAGCTCAGAGAAGAGATCATGTCTAATGTTAAACACAATGGGCTAATACAAGACTCAGATCTCTCGAGCTTACCTTATCTTCGATGTGTCATCTATGAGACACTTAGGCTATACCCTGCAGCTCCACTTTTGCTTCCTCACTACTCATCCAAGAGATTCAGCTTAGGTAACTACGAGATCCCTGAGAATACTATGTTATTGGTGAATGCTTGGGCTGTTCATAGGGACAGTGAGTTTTGGGAAGAAGCAGATGTTTTTAAGCCGGAGAGATTTGAAGGATTTACCGGCGATAGAGATGGCTTTAGGTTTTTGCCATTTGGAGTTGGGAGGAGAGCTTGCCCTGGAGCTGGACTTGCAATGAGGGTAGTGGCGCTTGCTGTTGGAGCATTGGTTCAGTGTTTTGAGTGGGAGAAGGCAGAAGAAGGTGATATAAGTATGAGGCCTGTGTTTGGTGTGGCAATGGCTAAGGCTCAGCCACTTGTCGCATTGCCGAAGCCAAGGCCTGAAATGGTTCATATCTTGTCCCAGCTCTCCAGCGTCACATGTATTGGCCAAGAGAGTTGACTTAGAGGATATATATATACGCACACTTAGATAATAACGAGGGTGGATAATCGCAAATCACAAAGTATTACTTAAACAGTGGAATCGAAATCTTTGTTCTTCGTCTTTCGTTCTGTTCTTAATAAGAGGTCTTTTGATTCTGAATTAGCCTTACACCATTAGGGGGCTCGTCTCACCTTCCACTGGAAGAAGATTTGTAGAGAAGGGATCATTTGTTGAATGATCATCGTTGATGTCTGCATTCAATCGTTAATTTCTACGTTTAAACAATCCTAGTATGACCAAAACAATAGTGATGCAACAAACAAAAACAGAAGTCCCTTTTGGTGGCTTGTATCTGAAGTGGAATAAAAGCAAGCAAATTTGGATTGCAAACTTTCAATATACAATAAACAATCTCGGATACAACTACCTGCGGAAAAGTTTTTAGCTTTGCAGTTTCTCTGTTCCCCAGAAAGCATAAGAACAGTAAAGGTACAGATTAATCAATGATGGTAATTTTGTCCCTTAAGAATAGTCCATGACCTGAAAACAGAAAACACATTTATGAAGGTAATATGAAACTGTAATTGGTTTTTATTTTTTTACAGACATCAGCAATAATGATTTCACCTGTAAAGCTGTTCCATCAGTAACACAAGAGCTATCTGATGGTTCAGGACCATGGAGGAAAGTTTAATGGTCACATTAGCTCGCTTCCTCACTTGTCTTCCATGTCCATAAGCCCCACCTATACAAAATGATATCCTTGAAGCTCCCTAAAAACAGAGATAGTCACACAAAAGGCAAAAACAACATCAGCTATTATTAACATACTCTCCTGCATATTGACCCTCTCCAGCTTTTCTATTTGTACAGAAAGTTTTCTCCAAAATGATATTAGCTTTGAACCCAAACAAGTCATAATATACAATCAATTTGATTACTTTCAAAGAAGACTAATGGGTGATGCTAAAACAGAGAGATGGTATGCAAAATAAGCTTACACTATTTCCTGCATCCCCTAGTAACTCAGCCATCTGCTCTGAATTAATGTCACGGCCTCTCTCGTCAAGCACCACAACCTAAATCTTCGCAATCAGACCCATCTAGAATCATCAATCACATTGAGTAATAGCAGATTCCAAAGAGATTATTATGAGTACCCAATCCTCAGACCCAAGAAGCTTCAATATAGCCACCTCCTCATCTTTAACCTGAGCGCTAACATCCCTGGTGAATAAAAGACTTATTGGTTTCAAAGAATTCTACCAATTGATGGTTTTAACAATAAGACAACTGAGTTGGGTTTGTCAAAGCTAAGGCAACGTACTGAGCATTTCTAGGATTGGAGCGAACCAATGAATCTTCAAATGAGCAATAGGGTTTAAGCTTGGTTTTGTATTCATCGACCAAGAGTCGAACACCTTCTGATCTCTTTTTCCCCACTGTGATAACACGTATAGGCAAAGCTCTCTGCGAACCAAATTACCAGTTCCATCAAACCCTAAACGTCCAAATTCAATCAATCCGGTATAAAGCTCGAGCAGAGAGGTTTTATTACCACTGCTTGACCTGCGTATCTACATATTCTTCCTGATAAAATTACCAACCAAATGACCATACACGATCTTCACCACTGTCAAGAAAAGCGAATCCAATTTCTGGAAAAGAGATTTACCTGTTTCCTGAGGAGTAGGAGAAGCAGATGCATACGGCTGCTTTGGGTGAGAAATGGCCATAGCAGAGATGGCCATTTTTTGAGTTCTTCAAACTTCACGATGATTGCACTTGACCGTTTCAAGACTTGACGAATCCAAAAGAAAGTTGAAGCCTCTCAATGATAACAGGACTCAAAGGCCCATTTATTCATGAATATTTACACATACGGGCCCAAACTATACCATTATAGAATATAAACGATTATGCAATTTTACTTTACAAAATGGAAACAAGCTATAATTTATAATCTATCTGTAAAAAAAAATTCACAAATTTGTTATAGCTTCTTTTACAATAATGGTGATATATAAAAAAAAGGTGGTCCACTTGGCTTACCTCTGATTTAGCTAGACATCAGATAGTGAATTCGAATCATATTATACTCCAATTGGATAATTTAGACTATGAAATAAACCTTGTCGATCAATAATTATTTGTTTAAAAAAAAAGAATCAATTGCAAATGATCTTTAGTCTAGTGGCAGGTGGTAAGTCCACTAAGACATGCGTATTTGCACAATCAGAGATCGAGTTCCACCGCCTACATTATGTAGAAACTTAGCTAATGGGTCAGTCTGTTGTGGACCAATGTTAAAAAAAAAAAAAAAATCAATTTATGCACTACTAGGAGGAGGAGCGTACGTAGGTTAGTTAATTAAGTTTAGTAGCTACATTCGTGTCCGAAGGAAGCATGAAAAGACGACGTTTAGACTTTTGTTAATTATCATTTAATCATTTATTATTCGGAACAATGCATCCCCTTCCACAAGAATTTAATTTATAATATAGTTTTAGTCATTTAGAGATATTCTTATTTTATTTCATCCGACACATATTAACATAATTAATGTGTTCCTTTGTATATATTCCCCAATCTCTGTACCTTTAATTAGTTCTAATTCCGTATTAAACAACTCTTGGCATCTTTACACTCATTTGCCCATCCATGCATCTTTTATCTTTTGCTTTTTTTAAGTTACGTTATTACAAATATCCACTTGTTGAAAAGATGAACAAACTGTATAAACATTTGGCTACGTATATATATAGTTTCAAACATCATTGAAATATTCATTTTATAAATAGTATTGAATTTGTAGGTTCCTTGATTATGGGTCAAACTAAATACGAGTCTGACGAATACGGACACAAGTCAGTTCGAAGTTGTGGTCGGCTAGCTGTAATTAATTCCTTCCCTGTCGAAATAAAACACTTGTTCCTTGAACGAGACGTTAAAGAGAGTACATATTCCGTTTTACTACTTATATATATGATCAGAATACGAATTTATATCTTTTTATAAAATGAAAACGACGTCTTTCATTATAAAATTACATCTATAATTCGGTCAGTGACGTATTAAGCTCTCTCGGTAGGCACTAATGCAAACGGAATTTGGCTCTCTACTTCTATAACTATATCTTCAGATAAAACTCAATCTCTAACTTAAATATTTCTAGTGAAACTGGATAGGATTCAAATTCACTATTTAGTGTCAAAATAAATTAGGGTCAAACTAATTAAACTACGTACCAATTAGATAACTAATTTATCACTATTAAATTGAAACTAAGCATCAATATGACAATATATATATATATATAAAAAGATAGTTAAAATGTAATTATTTACTTAATTGTTGTGGTAAATGATCTAGCTAATGATTCTGGCATCAGAAATTTAATATCTTTCTATTACAAAGATGGATTAAAAGAAATTTTATGGTGGGTTTTAAACTATATATGAAGTCTTATCGATCCAAATATATATATATATATATATTTGTTTAGTCAAATAGTTATATGTCTATTTTTTTTATTTTTTATACTAAAATTTGATCATAAAAAGTTGTATAATTAATTCTGTGTGATAAATTTTGGAATTTATGGTTCGATCCAGGTAAAAAGTAGAATATTGAATAGGTGATGATACTCAATCAATGAGCCCCCACCAATAGGGCTTTCTTCACATGGGTTTTGTATGATGATTTTGGTATGGGATCGTCTGATACACATCATCGATCCATCAATACGTGAGAAATCGGTAAAATTATCAATTACTCATATAAGTTACTAAAGCATCTTTAGTTAGTATCTTCACCGTTCTCATTCCGGAAAACAGTAGACAACATTAAACATTTACTTAGGAGTAAGAGTTATAAAAGACATAAAATATCCCATTTATTATAGTTTTAAGTATTTATGCATATGCAATCAACCATTAACCAAAAAAATGTTCTATCGAATATAACAATAGATAAAAATAAAAGGAAAGGAATCGAGGAATGGTATAGGAAGGACCCACAATATCTAGATTCTCCATACGATTGAGACAGTCTTTTATACATATATTTATTCAACTGTGTCGGCTTTCTTTGTTCTCACAATCCTCCAATAATAGTATTTTTTTAATTATAAATTTACACTATATAGAATATAAACGAAATAAACAAGTGATACTTTTGAAATAAGTTATATAATGTTTTTTTAGCAATTATCAATTTTTTTTTGATAACTTAGGAGTTCCAAATTTTATGGATTGGATCCCAACTATTTTCTGGGGAAAATGCATCATACAGATAAACCTTCTCTTTGGGTATCAAATAGACCGTTAGATAGATTCATATTTGTGTATGAGGTGTCCAAAAAAATTGTGACTTAGTTTCACAACGTTGTGAATCGAATACGTGACCTGGTTAAGACCCATACCTATCCTTACTGCTGGACCACAAGACTTCGAATTTAGCAAACATCAATATATATTTAATTTAAACAAGTGATATTTTTGAAATGAAAAGTTACCACCAATGATATCTCTTTGTCTGGTACATCCACAATTCTTAAAACACAAAAATAATTTTTATTAACAATTAGATCAACAAAAAATTCGAAAAATTTGTAATTTATCAACTGTAATGAGGAATGATAGAATATATCTTGTCAAAATTACTAGTTGCATTATCCTAACATTTAAGAAAAAGCAACAACACATATTCGCCGAGAAGAAATCTATGATCTCATATCCAAATAAAGACATAACCATCGATCTCAAGGCTATAAATACAGAGCCCACAATCACAAACTCTCTCAAACCTTCATAAGTACCTTTACAAAGATATACCTCTCTCTCTGTATCTATATAACATAATATAAACTCACTTTTGAAAGCCATGTCAGGTGTTTGGGTGTTCAACAATGGAGTGATACGTCTCGTGGAGAATCCGAACCAGTCCGGTGGAGTTGGAAGTCAGACACAAGGTCGGAGAAATGTCTTGGTTTACTTACCGACAAGTGAAGTTGTTACTTCTTACTCATCGCTCGAACAAATCTTAAGGAGTCTCGGTTGGGAGAGATACTTCAATGGAGACTCTGATCTCATTCAGTATCACAAACGTTCCTCCATTGATCTCATCTCCTTACCAAGAGACTTCTCCAAATTCAACTCCGTTTATATGTACGACATCGTCATCAAGAACCCTAATTGTTTCCATGTCCGTGAAATGCATTGAAGAAACCAATTTGGTCTAGTTTGTGTTTGTTTTAACTGGGAAATTCTACACACACAAAAAAAGAAGAAGCTTATAAGATATCTTGGACTATACAGTGTGAATGATTCACATGGTGGTCAAAGAGAAGATGTGTGCAGCTCCTTAAGCGATGATTATTGGATTATATATCATCACTTTTTCTGTAGATTGTGTTTATTTTGTTAATAATGTGTTTATATATTTGTTATGTAAGTTTGTTTGTTGCATGTGCATGCTTCTTTATTTTTCATCTTTGTGAGGCTTGTATTGTATCGATGTTCAACAGTAGTGTTGCTAAAGGTGGCACATTACTTGAATTAGTTTTTTTTGTTTTTAGTTGTCGTGATCGTTGTACGTAAGTTGTGTTTGTTTTGAATATAAGATACTATATTCGATGTGTATTAATTGTTGGTGAATAAGAGTTCCTTTTCTGTTATTTATGTAAGTGAAGTGACATTTGTATTGTGTCGAAAATTCAATATTAAATTATAATGGGTTCGTGTAGCAAAAAAAAAAAAAAAAAAAATTAGATATGGTTTTAAGCCCTTGGTATTACCATTTGAACACATAGGCCCGTTAAAAGGCCCAACTTAAACTATTATGTGTTTTTCCCATATTCGTACTCTATCCAATTGAAACCCGATTCCGGACCCAAACCCAGATCCGGACCCTTTCTCGTCGGCGACGAATTGTCTCAAATCCAATTCACAGGCGTAATTGGATTTGAAGGAACATTTCTCTTAAATCTGTGTTACATTCAAAATTGGTGAATTTGGATTTCAATTTTTGTGAAATTCGAAATCTTCGTCGTAGGGTACTCTTCTTCTTTCACTAAGCGTTTCAACTGCAGTTTTTAATCTTCTTTTTGTTGCTCATTGCTTCTGATTCTTGTAGGTTTTGTGGGTTTAAGGCTAAAGAAGTGCAAGAGCTAGCTTTTGCTTCTTAAATCATGTCAATTTAATCATTAACTTCCCTGATTCATTAATGGTGACTCATGTGATGTGTTTGGACAGAATTCAGACTTCACTCTACAATATCTTTTTCCTTTTTTTCTGTACGCAGAAACAAACGATGCCTCGTAAAGGAGTATCTTATTACGATGATTATGATGATGGTTTTGATGATGATGACGATGCTTATGATTATGACTATGATGAAGATGAACACGGTGATCTAACATCTTCTCATTACCTTTCTTGTGGTGGTTAATAAACTCTCTTAACTTCATTATGATTCCTTTTCATCTTTTCCTAACCTGCAGAAGAAGTTGCTGAGCCTGAGCCAAAGGAAGAAATTGCTCAGCAAGGGATTTGGCGATGTGCAATCTGTACATATGACAATGATGAGACTATGTTTGTGTGTGATATTTGCGGTGTTATTCGTCATCCCGTGGCCGGAAATCAAAGTATATATAAGAATAACGGTACTGTCTCTTCTCTCATCTCATCTGTGTTAGTGAGAGTTTGTATTTATACAATCTCTCTGTGCCTCTGCATTGGGTAAAATCTCTTTGTGTTTATGCAGTTGAAGGCAGATGCAATGAACCCGTGGCATCAAAATTGGCAAAGTCCCTATTCGGATCAGTCCCATCTAATACACCGAAAAGGGCTGTTCTTTATCTGCCTAAACACAATAAACTTGTGGTGGAACAGGGACCTCTGCCTGAATTTTCTCGTGGGAACATTTACGATCTCCTCAAGGCTTTTAGTTCAAAAAATTCTCGCAAAAGAATAGGTTGTTAACTTGTTGTAGTTTGATTCTTTGCATTTGTGACGTTGCAAATGCGTTATTTTGACATTTCCTTTTCAACTTATGTATAGAACCTTTCAAGTTTGATGCTCCATCGCCAGATGATTTAGTCACCAATGGACTAACATCCTCAAGAACTCGTCCAAAAGGTATCCACATTTAGTTTACACTTTTAAGTTTGATGTTGTAATGATGTTGACGAATTTGATGCTGGGAACCTCCATAATAATCTTTCTACTTTAATCCATCTTGTTGTTTCCTCGCTGGAATTGGACTTATGTTGATGATACGCATTTATGGACCTAATCCTTAACAAAGTCTATTCACTAAGAAAAAAGGAAACACAAGCTCAAGTCCAAGTCTAACTAGGATTTATTGTTTATTTTCTTATTCCAATAAGATTTTTTGTGCTATTTCTTTTTCTTTTTGGTTTGGGTTATTTTTCTTAGAAATATGGTTGAAGCTCGTTTGTAGACTTCATCCAAATTATTCTCTTTGGGCGTTTTTACTCTGCTCTGTTTATAATAGTTTAATAAAGTTTTGGTTTTTGAATTGGGTTCTTAACTCTAAAGGCTCAGGTGATGCTAGCATGAGACAGACACTGAAGCAAGATAGCATAGAACATAATCCTTTAAAGAAAGAAGGAGATAGTTTAGAAACAAAGGGCGGTGCTGGTGGCACAAAATCGGGCAAAAGTTTGCCAAAAGCAAAAGCAAAAGCAAATATATCTAATGAGACAAGTTCGTCCTCCAAAAATATGGAGGCCTTGGAGAGTCTTACTGGTACTATGAATAAGATGTCTTTGACTAGGGAAACAGAAAAATCTAGCTATATTAAACCTACTAAAGCAAGATCAAGATCTAAGCATAAGCCAGAGGAGTGGATGCTTCTTGATAAAGAATCCGACGCGCTAAGCCAACTTAATCTTGCCATTGTAAGTTTCTTGGATTTCTGGTATCTAGTTGTTGGATTTAGTCTTGGCAGATTACTAATGATTGCAATCTAATTGTAGGTGGGACATGTTGATTCCGGTAAGTCAACACTTTCGGGTAGATTATTGCATCTATTGGGAAGAATATCTCAGAAGCAAATGCACAAGTATGAGAAAGAAGCAAAGTTGCAGGTAACCTATATGTTAGACACTTGAATGTTCTGAGTTCTGTTATATGTGCTTGATATTTTCAATTTGATCTGATCAGGGCAAAGGATCCTTTGCTTATGCTTGGGCATTGGATGAGAGTGCTGAAGAGAGGGAACGTGGAATAACAATGACTGTGGCTGTCGCTTATTTCAATTCCAAAAGACATCATGTTGTTTTGCTCGACTCTCCTGGACACAAAGATTTTGTTCCAAACATGATAGCAGGAGCAACACAAGCAGATGCTGCGATTCTTGTCATAGATGCATCTGTCGGTGCTTTTGAAGCTGGTTTTGATAATTTGAAAGGACAGACAAGAGAGCACGCACAGGTTCTGAGAGGTTTTGGCGTGGAGCAAGTCATAGTTGCAGTCAACAAATTGGATATTGTTGGGTATTCGAAGGAAAGATTTGATTTAATTAAGCTGCACGTTGGGTCTTTTTTGAATTCATGTCGTTATAGAGATTCATCTCTGACATGGATTCCATTAAGTGCCATGGAAAACCAAAATTTGGTGGCAGCTCCCTCTGACAACCGCCTATCCTCATGGTACGCCCCGTTTTTCCTTCCTGATACCTTCTGGTACAGACGACTGGTAAATTGCTTAGCATGCCCGAATAAGTAATGAAATGGTTAACTTTTTTGAATATAAAACAGGTATCAAGGTCCATGTTTATTGGATGCCATTGACTCTGTCAAGTCTCCGGATAGGGATGTCTCAAAACCTCTACTCATGCCTATATGTGACGCTATAAGATCAACTTCACAAGGACATGTATCTGCATGTGGCAAACTTGAAGCTGGAGCTGTTCGGCCAGGATCCAAGGTACACAAATTCCATGATGGGAAGATTTTCTCCTCGTTTGATTGTTTATTAAAACATATGAAACTGCCTCAACTGATTACTTACATTACTGTAACTTTCTGCTAGATAATGGTTATGCCATCAGGAGATCAAGGAACTGTTCGGTCTCTTGAGCGTGACTCTCAGGCTTGCACCATCGCAAGAGCTGGAGATAACGTAGCCATAGCTTTGCAAGGGATCGATGCAAATCAAGTAATGGCAGGAGATGTATTGTGCCATCCTGAGTTCCCTGTATCAGTAGCAACTCATTTGGAGTTGATAGTGCTTGTCTTGGAAGGCGCAACACCTATCTTACTTGGTTCTCAGGTAATTCACTACGAAAACAAACAAAAAAACCCCTCTCTCGCTCAATTTCTCTATTACCGGCCCATGTTTTCTGACCCTTTCCAAATGAAACATCAAATCATTATAGTTGGAGTTTCATGTGCATCATGCAAAAGAAGCAGCAACGGTTGTGAAACTTGTGGCAATGCTTGATCCCAAAACAGGGCAGCCAACGAAGAAGTCTCCTCGTTGTCTAACTGCTAAACAGAGTGCAATGCTGGAGGTTACGAAATCTGACTTTTGCGTGAATATCACAAAAGCGTTTTTCGATCTGACAATTTTTGGTTGTAACTGCAGGTCAATCTCCAAAATCCAGTTTGTGTGGAGACATTTTCCGAAAGTAGAGCTCTTGGAAGAGTGTTCCTTAGATCATCAGGAAGAACTGTTGCTATGGGCAAAATAACTCGGATTATTCAAGACGCATAAAAGTTCTCCATTGTTGTAAAATTTTTGCTTGTTAATTAGAAATTGAATTGGTCCCAAGTTTTGTCTGCAACACTTTTTTAGGAATAATCCTGAAAATTTTAATGTGTATCCAATTTTCATATAAAAAAGTCTTTATTTTCCGTAGAAAGAAGGGACCTATACCATTGTAACTTGCAATAATTCTATAGACTATGACATTATATGTATCCCTAAGATTTAACTCAGTGCAGAAAGAGAGAAGAGTAATTGATATAAACCAAAAAGTGTTCAAGCTTATATACAGATTGAGAAGGAAATTGTCACCTGTTCTTATTTGGCCATTTGTACCCGAAATGGTGTCAAGAAAAAAAAAAATGTCATATATGTACAAAAGAAAAGAGATGGAGCAAGATGATATAGAGACAAGCACTTAGTGAAGAAAAATCAATGTATCTGCATCATCTTGGAATCATCCCACAAAGCTAAAGTTGTCGTTGGCATTATTCACTAAGACTTCTCTTCCGCAGAGGTTTTGCAAATTGGGCACCAATTCTTCATCCGCAGCCATTGTTGCACACAACTCACATGGTACATGTGTTGACACGGCATAGTCCCTACTTCATCTTTATCAACATACTCTTCCTGCATATATATCTATAACATTAATCTCTTCTTCGTGTTCAATAAAAGCCTTATGCTACATTGTCCTATATCAGCTCAGATGCTTAGACAAACCCGAGGAATATTTCTAGTTTATGGTAGAAAATAGTGAGAAAATAGAGAAACAAAACAGACCTGGCAAATACTGCACTTGATATCATCATCCCTATTCAAAGAATTGGCACCGTTTTCATCTGTCTCCAGATAAATGCTTTTCTTGAGGCTTCTCGAGAGTGCTTCTTCGCTTAGAGCTGTGCTCACTGTGCCCATTTTATCTCCCAAAGCTAGTAGTTCCTGTCAGATTTGTGTTTGTATGGTTTTAGCTTAGTATGACGTCCTTCTTGCATATATTCGTTAATAATACAGTTTAGGACCAATACGTAAAACATGCAAGAGTGACCTCATATGACATGTCATCAATGTCAAGCCTCATATCTCTATGCTGATCGTAGAATCTGAGCATACCACTTGCGAATAGATTGGTCTCTAAAGAAGCCAGTTGCTGTGAGAAAAGAAGTGGAAAAGAAAGTATAAATATCAGAAAAACTCTGAGCTCGGACAAAACATGTTCACATCAAAATACCAAGCTGCTACTTACCTCGTATGAAAGCTCCTCATCATGTTCAATTCTTTCCAGGGCTAACAATACCTGAATTTTTTTTTAAATATTGGTGTTATCACGATCCATGAACATATCAAAGCTTCTATTGACAACAGACAACAGGATGATAAAAACTACCTCTGCAATTCCATTAATGTTGTAGCGACTTAAATCTTCCTGATTCACCAAAGAACGTGGAGTGTCAGCCCCCGTGGGGCTACCAGGCATCATTCTACGTAACCGACCAGTACTACTGTTTGGCCTACTGTAACTATATGATCGACTAGAGGAAATAGAAGGGTTGAGATCGGTTGGTGTTGCAGGCTGCGGCGTTTGTAGAGAAGTGGGAGAGGATGCAACAGCTCCAAGTCGCTCTGATCTACCAAAATTAAGAGATCTCCTACCACTACTTGACACAACACTGTTGTCCCTGATAGTTGGTACTAACCGATTCCTTCTCTCATCAGATACTGTGATGCCATTTCCATGAGAAGAATTTTGATTACTTCCCTTTGCCACCAATAAGCTAGTCTTATTACCTTTGCTAGAGGAGCTGCTCTCTCCATCAGGGGTTTTCTTTTTAGCCACACTGATTTTTGTTGCCGAGCTGGAGTTGGTTGGAAGAACACCTGACACAGAGTTGCACCTCAAGTTCCTCAATCTATTCCTGCTCAGACCACCTCTTATAGTGTGCTCGCTGTTACCAGATGATGAAGAAACTGAAAGACCTGTCAGAGCTCCACGGGTGCCCAAGTCAGATTTCTCATGACTACCCCTGCTGATACCTCCACTTGTGCTCCCTGCCTTTGACATTACGACTTCTCTAGAGACAGAGCTTTGAAAGCGAACATTCATTGTGTCTCTTTTAGTCTTTTGTCGTTGAGGGATGGGCTCTGCTACCGATGAATCATCATTATTACTACTCGTCTCTAAAGAATATGTGTCTAGATTAGATGACGGCGGTCTCCTGGCAGTATCTTTGGCTGGCTTTCTTAAGAAACCAAATCCACCCGGAGTTCGAGATGAACTCCGAACAACTTCCTTTCCATTTGAGGAAGACCAAGCTGGAGGCCGACCAACTTTTTTGCTATTGTCCGTAGAGTTGATCCGGGTTTCCTTGGTGGAAGTTACCTTTGCACTACATCTCATTCGGCTGCAGAAAGGAACATTCTTACCATCTTTCTTGTTCATATTCTCACGCAGACCAAGACCACTCCTTTTCCGGTCAACAGGTGGTTTACCCGCGCATCCATCCATGAGTTAAAGAGACCCTTTCCCTGCAGACAAAACACACAATTTATCTAGACATCAGCTTACAAGTGCATCCAACGTGAGCTTTATCGAACAGTACATCCACTAACACCAAACACAAAACCATAAATAATAGCTTCAATAAAAGATTAGAAGTCGTCAAAGCTTTAAGGATGTCTTCCACCAAATCAAAAGCAAGTCTTTAAAAGTTAAAGCGTCACGGAGAGAAGAACAACCACAGGAAAAGCTTACGTAAAAACATGGGAGTGAATATACAGATCATCAAGAGCAGACTAAACCTGGAGTCTATAACTTGATGGATTATAAACATCAAGCTACACAACCTGATTCCGTGATCGTGAAGAGACAGAGAGAGAAAGAGGGATGAACAAAAGCGGATTAAAGAAAACCAAAAGTAAGAAAAAAGGAGATGACTTAATGGTCCCCATCCAAGAGAAAAGAAAGGGTCCGATTTCGAATTATACGGACTTTCCATAAACATAATGACTCTGTTCTCCGCGATTCCAGCTTCACCATTAAAGAGGAAGCCACAATATCACTTTTTCAAAATCCAAAACAGAGATACATACACATATACCACAATAAGAAAAACTCTTTGCGCATCAATATTCCGATCAGAAACAGAAATCGAACCCTAACAGTGATAATCTCCATAGAGATAACGTAATCACTTAGCAACATGGAAACAAATTAAAAAAAATTGTACAAAATTGAAATTCAATCAAAAGACAGAAATAGTAACAGAGAATCTGATAAATCAACTTAACAAGACTATCTAAGCTCGAGCGCAAGAGGAGGAAAAAAATCATAAATAAAACTTCCGGCGTTACCTTTTTCCCTTTTCCGAGCGATTATTCTCCGCCGTCTGTAAATTAATAAGACGTGGAGGAAGGGTATAGAGAGATTGGAGAAAGACGATATCTATATATATGAATATAAATAATAAATATGTGGGGTTTATAAAGGTTTTAATTTACCTCGTTATTAAAAAATATAAAAAATAAAAATAACAAGAAGAAGTGGCGTAGTAAAGATGGAAAAGCGGTTAGCAGGATCAGAGCCGTTGATTTCGGGTTTGGTTTAGTGGAAGCTAAAGATGGACGGATGAGATTCAATGTGCGTCGCCGTCAATGGACGGAAGAATAAAAATGACACGGTTGTCTTTAAGCGGCGTTACGTATTGTAGACGGAATAGATATTGAATTAAATTTCTTTTGATATCTCTCTTTTTTTTTGGTGAAATAATGAAGTTCCATAATATATTAGATATACACTATTGGCGATTACATTAAATTGTTGGCTGCAAGTGACTTTTACTCTAATGGTAGATAATAAATCCACATAAAATATGTGTACTTGCACAATTAGGTATCGAATCCTACCATCTACATTATGTAGGAACTTGGCCAATAAACCAGTCTGTTGGGTATTGACAAAAAAAAAATTAAACTGTTAGAATGTATAATTACATACTTAATTGTAGGTGGAAAAATTATTGGGTTGGCTAATTTTTCCCCTATACTTATTTTTTTTTTACTAAAAAAATCCATACTTTTTAGCTAATTATTTTCTGTCATAAATTTTTTAAAATGTAGTATTAATACATCAACTTTTCAAATTACTCATATTACTACGCCTGTAATTAAATTTTTAAACCGTTTACTGCATTTTATTAGTGTTTAATTTTCTATGTTTTGGGTTAAAATGACATCATTTTAAGAAATAGTGATATTTAAAAAATTTGCATAACTAAAAATCAAACTCATCACCTTGACAACAATTACAGCACCTCAACCATTGTACCGGAATATCTTTCATTGTTTTCCATTATGAAATATTATATATACTCAAGAGAATTTTTTTTTTCGCTTATTCTTATTTTTCGGTCAAGACAAAAAAATAGTGTTGGACCTTCGGAAGGAAGCGAAGTTGGCCGAACCGATTTTTTTGGTTTTCGATTCAACTTTGATTTTTTTACTTTCACATATAGCATTTAACCGACTTTTTATATGTTTTAAAACAAAAAAAACCAAAAAAGCAGAAAATCGAACTGAAAAAATTAGTTTTAAAACCAAACCAAACCAAAATATTTTTCGGTTTGTTTCGGAAATGAACTTTACAAACCGAAAACTAAGATCGATTTCAATAAAAGACAATTTAATTGTCAATATATAATCTTTCGTAATATAATACAATGAAAGACACTCTGGCACAATAGTTAAGGTGTTATAATTGCCATAAGGTGATGAGATCGAGTCTAAGTTATGCAAATTTTTATTTTTAATAAAGATCATTATTTCTTAAAATGGCGTCGTTTGAACCCAAAACGCAGAAAATTAAACGCTAATAAAATACAGTAAACGCTTTTTAAAAATTTAATTACAGGCATAGTAATGAGTAATTTGAAAAGTTGATGTATTAATACTAAGTTTTAAAATGTTTATGGTAGAAAATAATTAGTTAAAAAGTAAAGATTTTTTTATTAAGAAGAAAATAAGTATTGGGAAAAAATCCGTCATCCCAAAATTATTGATTAATAAATTAGTATTGAAATTGATACTGTCGAGAAAGGTGTATTAACAAATGTATCGACCTTTTTTGGCGTAAATCAAGAGATTTTTGCTTTGGATAAACTAAACATGTTTATCGTAAACATATATATCTCGTTTGTAAAATTTTCTTTAGTGTAAAATATTTGTATCTATCTTTTAATTTGTATTCTGTTTGTGAAAATTTATACAAATCGTGATTAGTTATCAGGGTCTCTCTTTAGTTAAAAAAAATATCAAGCCTGAGTACAAAGAAATTTTTCTTTTTGTCAACTGTTCGACTCTTATTATTGCAGGTAAAAAATTTAAATTTTGGTGCCAGAATATTTGTCAAAAAAACATTACCGCTAACTAATATGTTATCGGCAATTAATAATTATTTACATTTATGTGATTTTGTTTTCACCCGATTTCTCATATATATGATGATAATTTAATTTTTTTTGGTGAATATAAAACTTGAACCATTATCTTTTCATTTCAAAATCCTTTATTTTAATATGAAATTGCTAGAAAATGCAAGTATACCAAACGAGACGTTGAAACTCATATGAGGTTATTATTAACAAAATAAATGTAAAATAAGAAGAACTCTTATGAGATTCATGATATACAAAGTTTGTACTAAAATGTTTTTATGTCTTTAAAAGTGTGTAAATACGTGACCACCATTTCTCCACTTTATTATCTTTTTGCATTTCTTTTTTTGGGACACTTTTCATTTTTCATGTATTATCATCCTTGTTTTTTTATCAAAAGAAATTTAAGCAATTTTGGGTGATTTTCCATTTTGATTTCCCCATTTGTAAGTAGTTAATTGTTATCTAAGTCTATTTATGTTAATAATTTGGAGCGATTGGGATTTAATGATCATTGCGGTGAAAACAATGTTATTCCCAATCATCATAACGGCAGAAGATAAGCGACAATTACAGATGGAATATGATTAAATACATTTTGACATATGTATTGGGTTTTTGAGCACTTTCTTTCGTTTCAAATTTCAAGCTCCTTCTTTTTTGGTCAACTATGCGTTCTCATTATAATAGTGAGGGGAAAATAGCTAAAAATTTATAAGAAAATAGATTATTCAATAGTCTTCTAACGCTACAAACAAGAAAATTTGATTAATAATTTTTAAAACGAAGTAAACATAAAACAAAGCTTCGGAATAAACTTTTCAGGTGAGCAAATTCCAAGACCATTTTCTTGATTATATTTATATTTATATTTATATTTATATTTATATTTATATTTATATTTATATTTATATTTATATTTATATTTATATTTATATTTATATTTATATTTATATTTATATTTATATTTATATTTATATTTATATTTATATTTATATTTATATTTATATTTATATTTATATTTATATTTATATTTATATTTATATTTATATTTATATTTATATTTATATTTATATTTATATTTATATTTATATTTATATTTATATTTATATTTATATTTATATTATATTTATATTTATATTTATATTTATATTTATATTTATATTTATATTTATATTTATATTTATATTTATATTTATATTTATATTTAATTCAATTTATTTAAATATGTATTTTTTTTTAGTTTTTGACATGTACATTCAAACCGTTACAACACCAAATGAAATTATGTTTTAACCAATTTGTTTCTTTGTCGTGCTGCCATCTTTGTTTCCACTTTTATCATTACATCAATCGGAATATCTCTATACATTTTGCCGTAACACAACTCCAAATAGTCTTCTTTTCTATTTTGTGACAATTTATATATACTACAAGCTTAATTAATATATATATATTAACGAACATATTTTATACAAATGATGAGTGCATGACATGTAGGTTTAGAGTTCGACAATGGGTTCGTTTTTATTCTTTAAAAAAAGAGAACTGAAAAAGGAACGTACGAGAGTACTGAGTGTTACAGACGCGAGGTCATGGGGACATCATTATAGACCACTAAGACCAGACATGGCAAGTTTGAAACAGTCAGACAGATCCACAAACATAAATAATAATATTACACTTGTGTTTTTTTTAATAAACTATAGATTACAAGTAACAAGTGAAAAGCTAAGCTACATTCTTAGAATTCTAAAGTCTGGCGGTTTTAGGCCTCCTAATTCATCACTCATATGCAAATTACGTACTAGGTAACATGGCCAATCTTAGGAGTCCAACCTTATCCTCCTACTTATCATTAATGTATCTAAAAGCAGTGAACCAATAATAAACCGAAGATCACACCAGAATTATTGTAAACCGGACATTCCCGAGCCTTTAACCCAACTATATATCTTTGTCCATCGGCCCTAACATCTTTTGAAGAAGACCCAAGACTAATAATAGTCAATTCAAATTGACGTTAAAAAATTCCTTTATGTTATATTACACACGAGAGTAAAAACAGTTCCCAGATATATTTTTATGTGGACCACCTAGTTCTACTGATATCTAAATTTTTCAACTCTCTCGAAATGGAATATATTCCAAACATATATGCCATGATTCTTTATTTCGACAGGGTACAAATATCTAAATTTGATATTTTTAGATATTTTTTCAGATCTATTACGGATACTAAGTAGCAGTCAAAAATTTGTATCTATTTTTCATGATATTATGCATGGATAAGATATATCACGACGAATTCTTCAGAAAAAATTGTGTCTTCCACAAAGGAATCCGATAAGTGAGATTTCTAGTAAGTCGACATGGAACGAATCAAAGAAGAATACTTACGCAGAAACAGTGTTCCTCTTGACCGAGCCATTGCTAATGACACTTCTGGTGACTACAAGAAGATGCTTCTCTCCCTTCTCGGACATGACAATGCTTAAAACAACATCATCGTTTCATTGTCTTTTATAAAACATTTGTGATTTGGTCCAGCAAATTGTCTGATTGATGATTGTTAACCTTCATTTCAATAAACTTAAATCCTTAAATCTTGTTACAAACTAGATTCCAACTAACGCAAAAGCCACAACAAAAGCTTCATAATCTAAGCACTGACATCTTCTACAATCTTTACATTTACAAAGATCTTCCACTCTCTTAGTGTTCACCATTGTTGGATTTTGTACCTTCAAAGCTATCTTCAATAAAAGAGGCTTATCACAGTTTTCCAAAACCTGAGCTTTCGTCTCATCCAACACTACGAATATCTCTACTTCCATCCCATCTGAATCGAATACCGACTTCCAAAAAACTTCTCCTCTAGCCACCAATTCCGATCTCGACCACTTCCTCAAAAACGACACCGTTTTCTTCCTTCTCCGCAGCTCGAAAACAACGCTTTGTTGTTTCAATTCCTCAACCGCGGCTCCATTGCCTTGGCACTCCAGACCGAATGACTGGTTCCAAATCATAGCCTCATGGTCTGATCTCGAACTAATCTCTGCAGTGTTTAGTTCTATCTTACTGTTATTCCCTGCATGAAGATAGAATCTAACGAAGAGGGTATCTGATGATGACTTGAGCTCTACGTTTCTAGCTTCCACTATTTTTACTTCACACTTAAGATTACGAACGTTTTTAACGCCACCCATTTTCTTCAAAACTTCGAATCAAATGAAGAATTTTATATTCACCAAGGGAAAAGCTTAGAGCGGATTCTAGAGGAATGATTATGAAAACGGCTTGTGAGGAATATGCATGAACAAATTAATTCTCTGCATATATATAGATAAATGTGGGGAATGTTCGATAAAATTTTCCACTAGGTTTCCATATTGTGATATAAATTAAATATTGAAGTTAATGGGTAGTGAAGGCTTTATTTAATAAATTAAACTCTTGAGCATCTCAAGGAACCAAGGGTCGATTTTAATATTGACTCTTGCCCATAGTTTTGGGAGACAATTAGATACGCATAGTTATGGTATACAAAAAGAACTTTTATAATTTGTAAGGACAATAAGAAGTGCCAATTTTTGGACTTAACCATTATTATATTTCTAGCAATACCATCCAATAGCCGAAAGTTTTTGAAATACAGTCAACGAAATCATGTTTAATAATGAGTGTGATATTTGAGTCAAAATATGAGCCACGAATTTATGATCAATCCTAAGTCATGCATGCTAAATAGACTTACCACATAAAAAATAAATTTGTTAACCGAGAGATTCCAGCATCTAGATAACTATCAATTCCGGCCAGTTAAGATTTTATGTTATTCGTTATAGTAGACTGAAATTTTTGATACTGCCAATCGACGCATCATAGCTATTCAGACCGTACATCTTCTTAGTGACTGGAACTTAGTGTGTGCGAATTCAAAAGATATCAATGCAATTTAAAAGATTTCAATGCAATTTTCAAAAAAGACATGAAAAAATGATTTTCTCAAAACCTAACGTAAAGGTAAATAGTGGCTTCGTACATATCCTCTTTCCTCCAACCAAATATCACTCTCGTGTCATTGTAGATGATCATCCACAATGGATTCAAGATCTTCCAATTTTTAAATTCATTTAATTAAATATCGTAATCGAATAGACCCCCACCAAAATTCCCTTTCTTACCACAAATTTTAATTTTATTAGCCAACACAATTCATCTTTATTTCATAGTATTTGAATAGAAGAGAATGAAATTTATACAAATTGAATAATTTGTACTTCTTAGTTACATATACACCACTGAATATAAATAAATAAACTAACTGAAAAACATAACAAATGTTTCATTTTTTTTAACTCCAAATAGATAAAATTTCAATTTACCTCAAATGCTACACTCACGCAAAAGTAAATCAAGAGAAGAAAAAATAATAAGAGAACTTACAATTTTATGAGAAGGACTAAAACCCAACACAAAACATTTGATCTTCTTCTCAACTTCTGTTTAACGACCTCGTTTGATCCGTTGTTTCAGGATTTCTTGTATCATCTTCTGCTAGCTTTATGCTGTATCCATGCCTCATACCTGAACACATTCATATGTTTTGACACCAAAAACTGTTAACTATATTGAAATCAGACACTTGGTTGATCATAATATGCAAGTTAACCAGTAAAAATCTCACCTTTAGAAGAAGTTTTCTCACTCGATTTATCTCGGTTCTTCCACTTCTCTCCATGGCCTTCTTCTTCCTCTTCATCGTCATCATCATCAAGTCCCATATGATCTCTTCCATCATCTCCAATATCGCTCTCACTCACTGTCTCCCATTCTGAATCATCAGTTTCGTTTCCATACACTTCCCTCTCTTCACCTTTTCTATGGACACCTCCATGCTTCAATGCTGCTTCTTTAAACAACCAAGCTGCTCGCATCTGCTTCTTCACCAACCTCTCTGCGTAATCAGGGACTTTGTTCTGTCTCATGGACAGATCCGGATCATTTGACTGAGAACATTCGTTGATGAACAGAATCGCATCCAACAAACTTTCTTTAGCTAGACCTAACATATCATAAGCTTGAGCTCTTCTCCAAAGACTCTTAGCATGCCGGTTTACAGGATTGTGCAAGCTAAGCGCTCGTGTGGCATCGCTTATAGCAACCAAAGGCTGTTGCAGCAAGAGATGACACTGTGCTCGATTGCTATACAACACTACTCTCTCCTTCTTCGACCTCATTGGACATAAAGACAAAGCTTCGGAGTACTTTTCTGCTGCACCAGCAATGTCTCCTGAAGAAAAGAGAGAGTTTCCTTCGAGTTTGACCACTAACGCTGCTGCTTGTTTGATATGAAGATCCTCTTTAGGCATACTCTTCTCCCACTTGAGTCTTTGTCTGCAACTTACCGTCTCTTCGATTAATTCTCTTGAACGGTTGCCCATTGAGCTGCATTCTTGAAGAACACTTACAATAGAATCTCCAAGCTTCTTGTGATCACCCAAGTTTGTGATCTCTGCAAGATCCACAAGCGTTGGCACTGCCTTATCAATAACCTTGTGAGACGTATTAGGATCTTGAAGTAACCAAAGAAGACATTCGACCGCCATATACTGCCAATCATCAGAAGAACGTGCGATATTACACAAGGCCTCAATCATTCCCGGGCATGCAGAGACAGGTCCACGACCAAGTTTATGCTGACAGATTGTTCTAAGCAACCCAATACCAGCCGGCGAGTTTTCATTAACAAGTCCACCCCACATAACCGGTAGATTCACCAGAAACTCAGGTTTGGAGAGAGTGGGAAGAAACTCGGGTTTAAAGGCGAAACAGTTTATGAGCTGGAGAGACCAGCACTGCAATTGGCTTGCCCATTCCTCGGATTTTCTCGACTCCATCTCAACACCTCCCATACCTCGTGTCAACAGATCGCAGTGGTAACTTAACCTTCGATCCGGATACTGATAAAAATGAGAATAAACTATTTCCAACGAACTCATTGCCAATTGGATAGCAAGCTCGAGGATCTCTCCATGATTTGCAACAGTTGGAAATGTGCTCGGGTAAGTAGCTAAATGCCCTAAAGCACGAACCGCCACTCTCTGTTCAACCCAAGTAAGCCTACCTCTTAAAAGCTCAACAAGTGGAGGAATCACTCCAGCTTCCACAGCTCTCTCTGCAAACTCTTCCATGTTCATAGTGTAAGACCCAATAATGTGAGCCGCATAATAGGGAATATATATGTTCTGGTCATGAGATAGCCAACGCCGGTTTTTAAGTCCTTTCCATATCAAAGCAGACATACACTCAAAGATTCCAAGCTCAATGAACTCAGGATCATTTGGATGTGCCATTGCTGTATTCCAGAGACCACTGATGGGAAGAACTTGACCATCGTCGTCTTGAGAAGGAAGATCTCGAAAGAATTTGAGAATGCAGGATCTTCGTTTGCTTGGGTTACCTTCTTTCATTACACAGAAGAAACATCCTGGATAAGGACACTCTTGCGAAGAAGCTATATCCATTGACAACAACCCAAAAAAAAAAAAAACTTGTGTTCGCTTCGGTGTTGCTATATCAATCAATCTACCTAACACCAATACCAAAAACATATCATCAGCTAAAAATCCAAAACAAGAACAATCTTTTATAACAGTTTTAAATTATAACAAAATAAAACACTATTATAGTATTGAATAATTAACATGTTTGTACATGCCAAGTCAAATCATGAAAACGAAAGGCGGAATTGGATCTTACACGAGAATTATGAGTGGTCCTAAATTTTGAAAACCCGAGAGGGAAATAAAGAGACAGCTGAAATAGACAAAATAGCAAGTTCTTGTAAATTTTCACAATCTGGACCAGAAAGCATAAAACCAATTTGATTAAGAAACAAAAAGACTACATTGTTCGAAGTGATTAGATCTCTGGGGACAAGAGAAGAACATATACCAAACACTTGAGATTTTTGATGTGTCTAACAGTAAGATCTAAGTTTCAAAACAGTTCAAATCAGTTAACTGAAGTCTAAGAACCCAAACCCAGTAGAGAAAGAATACCACAATGACTCTGGAAAATTTACAAGGAAAGAACGAAGCTTCGAGATACCCATTAAAATTACAAAGAGCAAAAAGAAAACGTTTTCTTTTTTATTTGATTACTGAATTTTGACTGAAAGAAAAGGTTAAGAAAAAGAAGATACCTAGAACTAGGATACTGGCAAAGTAACCCTACAAAACAGCAGATTACTGCTGCGTCTTCGATCTTTGGGATTAACTAAAGGATTGTACAGTAGCATTTAGCTGATGATTCCGGTTCATCTTCTTCAATCCGACATTGGAAGATAAAAATCAACGATGAGAAGAGAGAGAGAGATGGATCTTCTCTTCTGTATAAAAGTTTGGGACATAAAAAAGAGTAAAGTGAATTATCGGAACCCAAAAACCGAAATAACTCCAAATTGCACACGCGCCTGCCTCTTGTTCTGTCGGATCCGGTTAAGTCCGGTTCGGTATTCCTACTTCTGATGTTCTTTTACCGAGTATACTCGCATTAATTTTATGAAATTGATTTTTCAAATTTAAGTAAGCCAATAGAATCATTGTGATTAACACTCATTAATGTATTTCCTTTCAAAAACAATCCTTGTGATGATGTTATCTACATATTGCACTAAACAGCTTTTCTTTTACAAAAAATTAATTATGACCCCCATCTTTCTATAATTAAACAATGGAACCCTAAACGAGAAAATTGTCGTCAGTAACTCAGATCATCAATTAACAGTTTCACTCTGATGCTGTTTCAGCAGATAAGTCTTATCGTGTTCCTCAGCTCCTAAACACTTCACCTCAATCTCATCGTCTTCATCTTGGAGTTGCTGCATCTCTGACTCGATCAACGCCTGCATTTTTGCTCTATCACGGTCCCTAGGGTACGTGCAATATAGGAACGAGTAGATTGTGCAACAGATCACCATTGGAATCCCGATCGATGTGTAGAGTGATTTAGCGAGTGATGCTGCGTTTTCTCTGTCTGTTTCAATCTTCATCATACTTGAGGATCCTTCAGGGGTTGGTTTATAGCCATAGACGTTCTGAGCAAGCATCCCTACAATAGGAGGAGCAAAAGAAGCTAATATACTCTCAAATGAACTGTCTAACGCGTAGATGCTTGTCCGTGCTCTCTCAGGAACAATTTCTGCAAATATCGGACTGTGTAATTCCATTCAAGTACATTCTTACAAATGGTTAGAGAAAAACAAAAGCTTTCAACAAAATTGAAAGTATGTATTAAACTTACCCGTTGGTTGCTGGACCGTTCCATGAGATACATAATCCCATGATGACAAGAACCAGACCGTGGCTAAAAGCCGTGGAGGGATCATCAGGTAATCCGAGAAGCAAAATCGCAGCCAAAGGAATTGCAGAGCCAGCGCTTATCTGAGAGAGGATTATCCTACCGGCATTTGGTAACTTCTTGGCGAGAGTATCTCCCATGTATCCTCCAAATAAACCTCCAACAGAGCAAGAAATGGTGAAGAGAGTTACTAGAACTGCAGTTGTTTTGTGGGAGAAGCCAACGAGTTCTAGCCACAATGGAGCAAAAGCTAAAGATGACCAAGGGAAGGAGCCTGAAACTCCCTGAGCGACAAAGATTTGGAAAGACGGAATCTTTATAACCATCTTCGCTTCTTTCAATAGATCCTTTATGTCTAACCAGAAAGGTTTGTGTTTGTCATGTTTTGTAATGTTCATGTCGCAGTAATGAGGGTCAGTGGCAAAGAGGCGGACCAAGATACCGACTATGACGCTTACGAATCCTACTAAAAAGAAGGCCATTCTCCAGCCAGCGACGCCATTGAAAGATCTGGAGGCTAAGAGGATAGCACAGATATTGCCAAGTATGGAACCAATGTTTGAAGTGAATCCTAACCATCCAAATGCCATACCACGGTTGCTATCTTCGGTTGAGTCAGCAACTAGTGACTGAATCGCAGGTGTCACAATGGCAAGCCCTATCCCGTTTAAGCCTCTTGACACAGCAACCTGGTTTTAAATAGTAACAATGTAAGTCATTCGATTCACTTTAGTGACAAATGATAATCCAAATGTGTATTCTATTCGAAACTTTCAGTGAGTTTAAACTCATTGCAATGACTTGAGGAAAGCCCCTAAAGAACACAATGACACAAGTCCAAGTTTCTTCATGTCTTTCTCATAAAGTAAATACTAATGAATCTTCACAACAAAACAAATAAGGAAACGAATTTTTGATTGTCTCAATATTATCAAGCCATACAAATCCATGTCTAATGTCCCTAATTGAATATTTTCCTAATCAAACTCTATCAAGCTCCAGACTTTGTTCTAACCAGATTTTAAATTTCCAAAATCCAGCAGATCTGATTTCGGTTGGCTTAAAACAAAGGAAAAGTGTAAAGAAGTGAAACCTGGAAGAATGTGGTGGAGATCGCGACGAGAAAAGTGGCAGTGGCCCATAGAAAAGCACCGATGGCGATGACATGTGCTCGATTATGTCTTGAAGATAAGTAAGCAGCTAAAGGGTAACAAGCAGACTGAACAATAGACCGAAACAGAGTTAAAGCTCCAAGAGCAGTGGGATCCACGTGTAAATCATCTCCCACCTCTTTGTAAACTCCTGGAAGCAGAGACTCGTCGGCTCGCTCCATGATTCCAGCAAAATACACCAGAACTAGTGTTAGAGTCTCCGATTTCATTGCTTCTCCGGATTTCGATTCTGGTTGAATCTTCGCCGGATTGAAAATCAATACTCTGATCGCACAGGAGGATTTGGTTCTGTTCTCACTTGCTTCAACGGAAAGACAGAAATTGAAGTCTTGAGAGTTGACGAAGGAGACGACCGAACAAGTACGGTCCAGATGGAAACTATGACACGTGTACGTATGTGATTTCATAGAAGCAAAAAGACGTGGGATATGATTTCATAAAAGCAAGACGTGGGGCCCGTATAGTTGTGATAGAATGTTAATTGATTTTGTGTGAATCCTCAGAGTGTCTTACCATAATCTAATCTTGGGGAATCTCATTTGTTTCCTGTTTTGGTATTTTCTCAATGTTATTAACTTGTCTTACTTAATTGGGATTTGTCTTCAAATTCATAAATTCTAAAAATGTATATATTGTTTATTCTAAAAATGAATTTCCAGAAAACAACTTTATTCATAATTCAATGATTAAAAAAAGAATTTAGAACAAAATAAAAACCTAAATTAATTTAGATAATTTCAGTTCACAATTTTATTTTTTTGTTTAATTTTTAATAGCGAGCCAAAAATAACAAAATAAATACCTAAATTAATTTGTTATATGTAAATATTTTTTATTATAGATATTTGATTATTTTTAGTTACAAGCATTCAAAATTGAAACAATTTGTTTTAGATCTAATTTAGTTCTATCTTTGTTTTTTGTCAACTTAACTCAATAACACATCGATTACAAATTCGTTACACAATTATTCACTAAGACTGGAGATCTGGAAAATTCTCTAGTAGTACAGATTAGATAATCCGCTTTATGATTGAGTGCACAGATCAAATTGAACTTTAATAAATATTTATTGGTTATTACATTTTCGGAAACCGAAATAATGAATCTAAAGCGAATGGAAAACCCAATACAAAGGGTTAAAAATAAGTATGGTAAGTGTTTGACTAAAATAAAAAAGGAAGTTAAGACTAGATGGTTATCAGATGGAATCGGTCCACTAAATTATCTAACTAAAATTTGGGCTTAGAGTCCATAACAGTCTAAACTCTAAATTAACACTCGATCCTTTTTCTTTATGGGTTTTAGTCACCCAGCTCACAAATATATCCGAGACTGTCTACATTTCACAGCAAATATGTTTTAAAAAAAGAGTTATATATTAGCAATAATGTTGGTGATATTATACATTTAACAAGAAAAAAATGTTTATAAAACCTTCTATAGTAGACATGTGTGTAAAAAATCCTTCCACAAATAGTCAACTATAAATAAAGATATTAACGTTCATAATATAGTCAGCTATCAACTATTCGATTTTAGAAAATAAGTTTTGCCCCATAGTAAAGTATAAAGAGTTAGTGTAACGCTCGGACTGTCTTTTTTTTAATGGGCCTCACGTTCTCTCGTATTTTGTGGGTCTAAAAGACTTTAAAGATTTAATAGGTTTTTTGTGATTTATCCTCAATCACACGATTTTTATAATAATTTTTCGGAAAATAACGAATCCTTCAACTACTTTTAGCTTAAACACACTTAATTCGGAAGTTTTTCTAGATAAGTGGTCAAAAAATAAATACATTTTAATAATATATATGACCAAATCAATTTTTAAAAGATCCAAAAGCCTACATAAAATCTAAATATCTCCGGAAACAAAATTCAAAAGAGAAAAACTATGATAAAAAGCACTAAATCCAGCTTGGATAATAAACTACATAAGAAAAACTCACAAAATCACATGCCAGAATAGAAAGAACCAGGATACCAATTGGCTAAAGTAGACCGAATCGAATGTTGAAACCTCCCATGGCGAATAGTAGCATCTCACATATGAAGATCTAAACTTTTGGAAATCGGCGAAAATGTAGAATAATGTACTCCCACATAAATCCCGGTAGATGGCAAGGTCGAGAAGAAACGAGCAATTTGACGCCTCAAACAGAAACCAGAGAAAGATATCAGACCTCGATCAGGTCACAAGAGCGCAGACAAAGAGCGAAACATCCTCTAACCGAGTAAAACTACCCTCGTGTGAAAGCAGTCACATATCGAAATCGAAGAGGAACACATAATTTCTAACCAAGACAAGCGATTAAACCAAGAAATTAACCCAGAAAGCTCAAACCCAACCAGACTAGGCTCAACCAAACTAAAACCAGACCAATCAATAGTAAATGATTGGAACGAAGAAAACTAAAACAACATAAACAGTGATAATAGTGAAAAGTAATCAGAACAAAACGAGACAAGAAAGAACGCCTACATCGGCGAGAAGACTCGCCAGCAAAGATATATCTGAGCCTTTTCTGTGACACAAAGGTCGAGCAGAAAGAGATCCACCTGGATCAACGCCACACCGAGACGATCGTTAACCACCGAGGCCAAAAACTCCGGCACTAACACTGTCTCTTAGAAGCGGCGGACTTTAATCTCTAAAGCTTCAAAAAGATCGCTTAACCACACATCACCACCAAAGCCGATGGACTAAACAACAAGATCTAAAGGAAGACAAACAAAGAGGGAGCGAGTGACGGTGGTGATGGAGCTAACGGAGCTTCTGGTAACCGCTCCCTAAGCAGATCGACGAAGCTTTGACGCTAGATTTAGAACGAGTTTCGAGAGAGAAAATAAATTTCTTTACGCAACTCAGAAATTTGTGTTAGTGTTTTTGTTTTTGAAAATTGTAAATTAGTGTTTCAAATCCCATAATGAACACTTTTTACTATTTTGAATAGAGAGTAATGAGTGAACATGAAACCTCATAAGCAAATCAACATTATAATTAAGTTTGAAACCAGATTCAATGAACCTAGACGCATATATGTTTGAAACTGTGAAGATTCAAGGATAAAACAGTGGTTCCCATTAAGTTCAATAATTAAACACAAAAAGTGGGATTAAACTATTCAAATTGGGTAACATTATTAACCCTCCCAATATAGCTACTCACTCTTGACTTTTCTAAGTGACATCACTACTTAATTATACACCATAAAGTCCTTCCACTAATTACTTTTGTTCAACGGATTAAGATGCATTGAACCTAGACATGTTTTCAAGCAATTTCTTAATTTGAATACGGAGTTTCATCGATATTGATAAAGCCAAAAGTTAATATCTTTCACTTGATTATGTTCATGTTCTTTTCCAGTGACGGTAACGACTGCGATCAACAAGCGCGATGAGAAATTTGTTTTTTTTTTGTTTTTTTTACATTTGCTGTATTATTCTGGTGATAATCGTTGCAAGTAATCATAAATACATGAATGATCGGATATGTATTTGGGGTTATTTTAATCAATCATAAGACTGATCACAATGACCTATCAAACATGGGCAAAACAACATGTCGGCTTGAAGTCTTTTGTGTCATTCTGATTGGTCATCTTCATCGCTAGAAGCCCGATCATAAATACACATATTGTCGAATATGTAATTTGGTTATTTTGATTAGTTATAAACCAATCAGATGACCGATCATAATCTGAATCGCTGACTTTAACAAAAATTTGCTGAAAAGAATGGCAATCAGAAATTGGTATAAACCGATGACAAAAATACTCTACGAAATGAATCTGTTTTTGAAAAAGTAAGGAACACAATCAATGAAACAACAGCAAACGCAATACAAAAATTGTTTACCCAGTTCGATCAAGTGGGCGTGACAAGATCTACATATGGAACTGGACTAGGTCCAACTATTCACTATATATTGATTTTACAAAGACTCGAGCTCCACCACACTGTAACAATGGAGTCTACAAGTTAAATCAAATAGAGAGAGATTTACATGAGATAAAGAAGAAGAGAGTCAAAGAGTAAAGTGTATATAGTCAACATATAGTGAATTGATGGATCTAGTCCAGCCTCAGATGTAGATCTTGTCACACCGACTTGATCGAACTAGGTAAACAATTCTTGTGTCGCGTTTGTTGTTGTTTCATTGATTGTGTTTCTTGCTTCTTCAATAACAGATTCATTTCGTCTCTGTTTTTTGCAATCCTTGCTCATTCCGCAGAGTATTTTCGTCATCAGTTTATAACAAATTGGTATTAGAGCTTCACGGTTCGTGAGCTGCGATGACGAAGAAGAAAATCAAGTTTGATCAATTTGATGGCGATAGCGATTTCTCCCTTTAGAAGATTCGAATGTTAGCACATCTTGGAACTCTTGGATTGTAGAAGATAGTTAGTGATTTCTCATTAACAAAATCGATTCCAAATCCTAATGTCGAAGAAAAGAAGGTTAAAGATGCTGATAAATCATCTTCATTGGAACCAAAGATGATTGAAGTTCCAGATCCATACAAGATTGAGCAATCTGAACAGGCTATGAATGAGATTATCCCACTCGTTGGTAATATAGTCTTAAGAAAGATAAATCACTGCAAAATTGCAGCTAAAATGTGGTTTCTCTTGAATCAGTTGTATATGGAGACTTCACTACCTAATCAGATCTATCTACAACTCAAGTTATACTCATTTCAAATGGATACATCTAAAAGTATAGATAACAATGTTGATGATTTCCTCAAAATTGTAGTAGAACTTGGCAGTCTTGACATCGTAATTGGAGAAGAGGTTCAGGCACTCTTGATACTCAAATCTTTTCCACCTGGTTATGAACAATTGAAGCATACTCTTAAATATAGAAACAAGACATTGGAACTGCAAGATATGGTGTTCTCGGCGAAATCTCTTGAAAGGGAGATAATAGAACAAAAGGAGTTTGATAAGAAATCATCAACAATGTTGTATACAGAGGATAAAGGCATATCTAATACAAGGGAGTATAAAGGAAAGAATGGTAAAAGTAGAAGCTAAAGCAAGTCTAAGTCAGGATCAAGATTGACTTGCTGGTTTTGTAAGAAATGAGGTCATATTAAGAAAGAGTGTCTAGTTAGAAAAAAAAATGACAAAGAAGAAAAAGGAGAGGTATGTGTTATTGTTGAAAAACTCGCTTACTCAGAAGCATTGAGTGTAATGGTCAAATTCCAGAGATATATGAGTGCTTGACTCAGGTTGTACATCTCACATGTCATCAACACGTGACTGGTTTACAGAGTTTCATGAAGGAGATGAAACTTCTATTTTGCTAGGTGACAATCATGTGATCAAGTCACAAGGGATTGGTTCAATCCATGTTAATACAAAAGGGGGCTCAATCAAAGTATTGAAGAATGTCAAATAAGTCCCAGAGTTAAGAAGGAATCTAATCTCTACTGGTACTCTTGATAGATTAGGGTACAAGCATAAGGTGGAGATGGTAAAGTGAGGTACTTTATGAATAACAAGACAGCTTTGAGTGGTGTGCTATCAAATGGCCTTTACGTTTTGGAAGGAAATACAGTCCAATCAGAATCTTGCAATGTCTCTACTTCAGATTTCAAAACAGCTCTATGGCATAGCAGACTTGGTCATATGTGCCTTAACAATTTGAAGATTCTGAGCAGTAAAGGTTTAATAGACAGAAAGGAAATAAAGGATCTTAGCTTTTGTGAACATTGCATAATGGGAAAAGCTAAGAAGCTTAGTTTTAATATAGCTAAGCATAATACAGTGGATGTTTTGAGCTATCTTCATGCAGATTTGTCGGTTTTCCATCTGTGACTCCTTCAATGTCAAGCTGCAAGTATTTTCTTTCAGTCAGTGATGATAAATCACATAAACTCTGGTTATGTTTTCTCAAAACTAAGGATGAGATGTTTGATAAATTCTGTGAATGGAAAACCTTAGTTGAGAATCAGTTAAGTAAAAAAGTTAAATGCTTGAGAACATATAATGGGTTGGAATTTTGTAACATCAATTTTGATGAGTTCTGTAAATCTCAAAGCATAGAAAGACATAGAACGTGTGTCTATACCCCTCAGCAAAATGGGGTAGTAGAAAGAATGAACAAGACTGTTATGGAGAAAGTTAGATGCATGTTAAACGAATCAGGTTTGGAAGAATGTTTATGGTTGAATATGCTGCAACTGCAACTTATATCATCAATATATCTCCATGTTCTGCAGTAAATTTTAATATTCCAAAAGAACTATGGTTGAACAGGAAACCAGGCTACAAAGCACCTGCAGAAATTTTGAGCTGTAACATATGTTCACCATAATCATGGGAATTAAAACCAAGGGCTTTGAAAGGTGTTTTTCTTGGTTATTCGACATACACTAAAGGGTACAAAGTGTGGCTATTGGAGGAAGAAATATGTGTTGTTAGTCGGAATGTAATCTTTCATGAAGAATTGACTTACAAGGATATCAAGGCCAGACCAGTTGCAGAAAATCAGAATGACTCAATCAATACTAAGCCAGATAAAAGAAGAGTTATAATTACAGAAATTGATGAAAAGAAGAGGTCAGTTTCAGAATAGTCAAAGTCAGATAATCTAGTTACAAGGCGAAGAGAAAGTAATGGTTTGAATGGTTCAGAATTAGGTCAAGGTGGAGTTATTGATGTTGATATGTATCATGATTTAGATGCTAGAACTTCAGAACAAGAAGATTCAGATAATTTGGAATCATGTGATACTGAAGATGGCTTAAGTTCATCAGTGAGTGATCTCTTAAACTATAAATTGGCTCGTGACAGAACTAGGAGAAATATAGTTCCACCTGCTCATCTTGAAGATTATTCTCAGTTTGCTTTTGCTCTTATGGTTTTAGAAACCATTGACACTTCGGAGCCTCAATGTTAGCATGAAGCATTGAAGGACAAGAATTGGGTTAAGTGGGATGGTGCCAATGGGTGAGGAATATGATTTTTTACAAAAGAACAAGACTTGGTAGTTAGTATATAAACCAAAAGGGAAGAAAATCATCAGTTGCAGATGGTTATACAAGTTGAAGTCATGCATTCCAGGGGTTGAACCTGAAGGATTTAAAGCTCGCATAGTTGCTAGAGGTTATACACAAAAAGAGGGCATAGATTATCAAGATATCTTTGCTCCAGTGGTTAAGCATGTTTCAATTCGAATGCTTATGTCCATAGTGGTCAACAAGGACCTTGAACTAAAACAGATGGATGTAAAAACCGTATTTTTACATGGAGAATTGGAAGAGGAGTTGTATATGGAACAACTTGAGGGTTTTGAATCAATAGAAGGCAAAGAAAAAGTCTGTTTATTAAAGAAATCCCTTTATGGCTTAAAACAAGCTCCGAGACAATGGAACAAGAGGTTTAATTTTTTCATGATAGATGAAAAGTTTGTCGGAAGCAATCATGATTCATGTGTCTACATAAAGCAGATTTCTAAAAATGAGTATGTTTACTTGTTGCTTTTTGTTGAAGACATACTTATTGCAGCTAAGGAGATGGAAGAGGTTGATAAGATCAAGAATCGATTAAGTGTTGAGTTTGAAATGAAGGATTTAGGAGCTGCAAGTAAGATTCTTGGAATAGAGATAACAAGAGACAGAAATAAAGGAATCTTATGCTTGAATCAGTCGGCATATTTGAAGAAAGTTCTTAAAAGGTTTAATATGGTTGATGCAAAATCCACAGTTACTATTGGCTCTCATTTCAAATTTTCATCAATGAAAGATGAGTTTAACGTAATTGATACATAAAAGGATCTCAAGACTTGAATCTCGTACACACTAAAGGAAAGGATTTAGATGTATTTGTGTATTGTGATTCAAATTTTGCAGCTGATTTAGATAAAAAGAGATCTATCAGTGGGTATGTTTTCACAATTAGAGGGAATACTACTAGCTGGAAATCATGCTTACAACAAATTGTAGCTCTGTCTACAACAGAAGCTAAATATAGAGGATTAACTGAAGCTGTAAAAGAAGCAATTTGGATCAAAGGGTTACTAAATGATTTTGGTTTCAAACAGGATGTTGCCAAAATCTGGTGTGACTCTTAATCAACCATATGTTTGTCTAAGAACAATGTCTACCATGAAAGAACAAAGCACATGACAACAAAGAGGTGATGAAGATTCATACATCTCGTAATCCTGCAGGCATACTCACAAAGAGTATCCCAATCCGTAAGTTTGATTCAGCTTTAGAGTTTCTAAGGCTGATCTATCTGGAATGAAGTCTTTTGACTTCATGAGCTGGAGGTAAAGTCCACAGTGATAGCAGTTCATTGTTGTGTTGTGTCCAGATTTTGAGTCAAGGTGGAGAATTGTATAAGTATGATTCAATAATCAGATGGCTTGAGATAATAATTTGATGTCGACTTGATTGGTTATCTCATCTTTAGTTCTGGTTAAGGATTAATGTTTCTGGTTATTGGTTGAGCTGAAGTTAGAATGTGAGAAGAAGGAAACCAGTTATTGATTTGGTTTAATTGAAGATTGGTTCAGTTGGTTATAACGACAAATTAGTTGGTCTAACTAATTCTGTTGACGATATACATTTTACTCTTTGACTATCTTCTTCTTTATCTCATGTAAATCTCTCACTCTCTTTTATTCAACTTGTAGACTTCATTGTTACAATGTGGTGGAGCTCGAATCTTTGTAAAATCAACATAGAATGAATTGTTGGACCTAGTCCAACCCCAAATGTAGATCTTGTCACACCGACTTGATCAAACTGGGTAAACATTTCTTGTGTCGCGTTTGCTGTTGTTTCGTTGATTGTTTTTCTTGCTTCTTCAAGAACAGATTCATTTTGTCTCTGTTTTTTGCAATCCTTGCTTATTCCGTAGAGTATTTTCGTCATCAGTTTATAACAGAAATTTTAGTCGGTCTAACTAAAGCCTTGTTTACTCAAAACAGTAATTTATCAAACTTATACATTATTTCCAAACACAATTACACACTCATCGATCATGACACTATAGTTTGCATGACTTATTCAATCGTGACCGAGCTTACGTACCAAGGCCATCTACAATATTACACAGAAGTACTTCATAATTATACAACATCATCATGCATGTGTTACATGATTTATATCATAGAAACTTACGTACATGAAACTAACATGCAACAACTCGTAATCCATATGTTATTTCTTAAACTTTTAACCCAAAGCAAGCATCGAGAGCTTCTCCGATTGTCAAATAAACTTTGCCACCGATTGTGTTGACGAACTTTGCTTGATTCAACTTGTGGATCACTTCCCATTTTGGGTTTACGATTACTAGCTGCAAGAAAAAAATATAATAACGATATCTTTAATTTTTCGTATTTTATTTTCCAATGTGAACGATGGATTAATTAACATGTATTAATGTAAATTAATTACCTCAACACCAATTTGTGTAAGATTATTATGAAGCTCCACTAAAGCAGTAATCCCCGATGTGTCGATATTTATCAAACCTATCAATAAATAAATATGAGAAAAAGTAAACAAAAAAATAAAGTAATACAAATTTCATTTCCACATAGTTAAATAAATGGATTATATTTATGAATTTTTTTTGTCAACAAATAACCATTGGATCGACAAGACCCGATCCATAGCTTAAGTTCTCTAAAGAAAGAGAGTATGGTGAAATTTGAACTCACCACCTCGTGCATACCTAAATCAGGGACAAACCAACTGAACCACCTGTTTCTTGGCATTTATGGATCATTGTTATACTTTAATATTTTGCATTATTGGTTGTAAGTGCACTTACTTGACATATCAAGGACTACAAACAGGATCTTTCTCTTGGCATTGCTTTTCGTGTTTTCTTCTTCTTCCTCCTCGTTGATCCATCCCATTACCCTAGATACAATCATACATACACGCATGATTTAATACATAATTATTCCAATATTTAAAATAAATAAATTGTAAACTTTGTAATATATAAGAATATCCGTATATATGTGATAAAATATTAGCCGATTCTCTGGCTTGCAGTTAAAAGATTATCCAGAAATCAAGTCTTTGTAGATAATGTACTATCAACTGGTTTTCGCATTTACTATGATCAAGTTAAGTTGAAAAGAAAAAAAGAAAAGAGTATCTGTATATTTATACCTTTCCTTGATAAAACTTGCATTAGCAAAGCACAACAATGCAGACTTGATACGAAATATCAAAACTCCTGGAATCTGAACTGTCACAGGATATTGATTGGTATCTGCAAATATATCTGTTCCGGGCATCCTCCCAAGCGTTTCAATCCCGGGACGTATTGAAATCACTATGATTTTGGCAAAAGAAATACCAACCTAGCAACATATAAGTAACATATAAGTAACATGTGATGACTTTCATGAAATTAACCTAATATTTGTATACATAGTTTAATGTAGACGTAGTTAGTGTAATGTGCATACCGCGACAAGAAGTCCGATCTCAACGGAAGCGAATAAAACACCAAAGAAGGCTCCAATGAGAGCAAGAAAGTCGAATTTATCGATTTTCCAAATGTGGATAGCTTCATTAATGTCGATTAATCCCGGAAGTGCTGAAAGAATTATAGAAGCAAGTATGGCCATTGGAGTATAGTAGAGAAGCTTTGTTAGACATTCAAGTGCTACAAACACCGTCACCGACATCACTATATTCGACATCGCCGTTTCACATCCTGCCGCGAAGTTCACCGCAGTCCGAGAAAATGAACCTAAATTTTAAGACAATAAATAGTCGTCAGATTTACATAATAAAAGAAATATTTTCAAGCTTTTATATATTTAATAATTTGTGTAGAGAACAATTATAGAAAACAATTTATTTATATATAATTTTTGAAGCTAGCAAACATTGATATAATTGAAAAATAAATAATTAAAGCCGAATTCTTCTATTAAATGTCTCGGTTAATGGCTTATACATCTGTAATTCGACTACAGATCACTACATGTGGTAATTAATAGAGGGTTTTAGAGATGAGTTTGAGCCATATATCGAATCTTGTCGAAAAGAAAAAGAAAAAAGAAAATTAATTAATTACCAGTAGTAGCGTAACAAGATGTGAAGGAACCAATAACATTCATAAATCCAATAGCCACCATTTCCTTGTTTCCATCGAGTCTGTATCCTTTAATTCCGGCGAACGACCTTCCCACAGCAATCGCTTCCTGAAAAAATAAAATAACATATTCAATTCGTAGAAATTTTTTTTTTTTAAATAGTAGTACTTGTTTATATGGAATTAATTACTGATAATACTTACGGTTAAAGCAATAATGGCAATGATTAATCCTATTTTAGCGATTTGTCCAAGATGAGGAGTATTAAAGTCGAGATCTTTAATGGAGATTGGATTAAGACCTCCTCTAATGTGCCTCACCGTCTTCACGCCATGTTCGTCGGCTTTTGTTAGAAATACCATTAACGTTGACACTACCACGGCGATCAACGGAGCTATTGCCGGCAACCAAAACAATTTCTTGTTCTTCTTTCCCTATTATACAATTATATTACTTATTTCAGTCCATTATATATTTTAATATATATTTACTTCTTTTTTTTGTCAACTGGATGGAGAAGACCGATTCATATCCCAAACATATCCCTAAAATATCATATTTTTAATCTTCATATGCAATTGACTGAAATCAAACTCCAGACACTATTAGGTGGAACATATAACAACAGACTAAGAAAAAGTAGACAAAATTTGTTTACTATATTGTAATTTAATAATACGGAGAAGAAGAAAAACTTTCTAATATAAAATGAATATTTTAACACGTTGAACACGTTGAATTTGCGTAAAAATTAATCGATTTCTATTATTTTGTTATCGATGAAGGAAATTTAAGAGAAATCACTTACAATAAAGCGAGTGATAAGGATAAAACTGAGGAAAGAACATCCAAGGATGAAAGTGTGAGGACTCCATTGTTGTTGACATGATTTCCAGACAGCTCGAACAACAGAGATAATGTCAGTATTGGTGGTGAAGTTAGAGATACCAAGTAAACTTTTGAGCTGTTGGAGTCCAATTACAATGGCTGCACCACCCATGAACCCTACTATGGCTGCGTGTGACAGAAAATCCACCAGAAACCCTAATCTGAATAATCCAAAAGAAGCTTGGAAGATCCCAGCGAAAAAAGTTGTGGTTAAGACCAGTTTCTTGTACCCCAAGGGATCTGTTTCTGGATCGATGAGTTTCGTCAACATTGAAGATATAAGAAGAGATACTACAGCCACTGGTCCGATTGCTATTTCTCTTGATGTCCCCATAAATGCATATATCAATGGTGGTACCACACTCGCATCTGTTAATATGTAACGCTTCATTATAAATATATTATTTAAAATGGAAATAATTTAACTCATAATTTTAATATATGATATAAACTCACATAGGCCATATTGAGGATCAAGCTTTGCTAGAGTCGCATAACCAATGCTCTGCACACAAAAAACATAAAAAAACAAAATAATAATAATAATCAAATTTCTTGAAATTAATTAAGATCTTAATGGATCAAGATTTGTTGAGTTTTTCTCAGTGGTGTTTAGGATGATCTAACTAATAATGTTGGCATCATGGGTGGATCAAAAGATTATTTGCAGTTTGTGCATATCTACCTGGGGAATGCATAGACTAGCGAGGGTTAAACCAGCCATGAGATCGTTTTTGAACATAGTGAGTTTATAGTTTCTGCACCAACCAAAGATTGGGAAAAAGGCTTGGAGGACAGAGAGGAATCGTTTTGGGAGAGGCTGTTTTCGAAGTGACTTGAACTTTTTGGCTTTGGTTAGGAAAGTGTCTTTGACTTGGCTTTTAAGCTCATGCCATGCACTAGGTGGTTCAGGACAGTCAAGCAGCCACTTTGAGCGGTCAACTTGGTTTTGACCGGCTGGTGCGGCTGCAGATGAACCTGAATTGGCCACGGCCATCTGGATCATATATGTTGAATTTGAAGTGTTTGGGAGAACTTGATGAGAGAGAGATGGTTCAAAACTCTCTGAATCTCTCTCTTTCATCGTCTTCTCGACTTTTGGTGTTTTGAGGAAGTTTAACTATGGAGATGTTAAGTGATTGAGCATTCAAGTTGTCTGGATGCTGAAGTGAATTGACTGATGCTCTGATGTTATATACACATGAGTTAGTGGAATCCCATGGTGTCTATTTTTTTGTTAATTAAAACCAAAAGCACATAAAAGTGATTTCTTTTCTGGAAAAAGTATATAAAATAGTAGAGCTGTACAAATCGTGTAAGGTATCCAAATTATCTGTTCCAAGCATTTAAATTTTTAAGTATAACCAAAACAGGTATGTAAAAAACTTTGTATAAAAATCACAAAAATTCAGTTTAATAGGGTTTAGGGTTCCGAGATACATTTATATATTTGGGTTGCATTAGGCCAAATTGGTTCAATATCTATAAATATTAATTTTTTTACCGGAGTTTGATTTTTTTTTTAAATCGTATAATTTCGAGTGATAGATTTTGAAGTTTGGATGTGTGAGTTATGAATTGAATTTTGTTTCGATAGTTATATAATTACTATATTTATGGAAAAAAACTCTCGTACCCAATTTACAGATTTTTCCTGAAATTCAGGTCCAAAATAAAATATAATTGTATGGTTTGTTTTCTTTTGAATATCAAATATGTTAAAAAGTCTATAAAATATATGCTTGATTAGTTTTCTGTGTATGAGAAATGACGTGGTAGGTGAAAATGAAATGGAACCTCGAACAGAGTTTCTCATCTTATTCACACATTTTTAAGATGAAAAGTGAAAACATATTTTATGAGGTGTAACAAAATAAAGGTCTAGAATATGGTTTAAATCCTTACAATGGTTTAGTAAATTGACATAATTTGGTTAGACTTTTGGATAGGCCAATGATGGAACATGTGATGGGTCGTTTTAAAAGTGATGAAGTGGTTAGGCCACAACCAATAGATGAAATGTCTTTGTCTTGGTCGGAACCAAGTGGAGAGGACACTATATGTGCTTCGAACTTCATGGGTCAATTTCAGACCAAAGTCAAAGCCCTCGACATTGCTTATCACATGTAGGCTACATATATAATTTTGTGTTTTTTTTTTTTTGGTAAAAATCTAAATTTTATTAGAATCTAGAAAACTTTTTTATTAAAAAAAAAGAATTTTCTTTTTTTGCTTAAACCTGGAATTGCCATAAATTATGACTACATGTCATATCTAGAGGAATGATGCGCAAGGAAAAAAAAACAGATCAGAAGACAAACACATGATGTTGGCGTATGGAGTAAGCATGTGCATATATACTTTCCTACTATAAAAAGTAATAATATATTTCAAGGTGAAATTACACTAATAAAACGTATTTTTGGTATTTTTCTTTTGTAAATACAACCAATATTTTAATAGCCATCCAAATTTCATCCAGACTTTTTCATAATTTTAAAAATCTTAAGAAAAAGTAATAAGCATTATATTACTATATTAGCTAAAAAAGAAAAAAAAAACTAGCAAATAGTTTCTTTTTGATAAAAATTTTAAGAGTGTCAAATAGTTGGAAAAAGTGAGACTGCCAAATAGTTGGAAAAAATGAGACTATCGAATAGTTGGGGAAAAAAGACTAATGAATAGAGTGATATACGGAAATAATAGTCGAGGATAGGGGATTCAGTGGTATTTGTCATTTTACAAATTCTCAGATATTGGAGTTTGATTTCTCCAATACAAAGGAAAGAAAAAAAAAATTTTGAGTGTAGGTTTTATATATGAATCGGGTCTGGCAAATCCAAGTTAAAAAAAAAAGAAAAATAATATACGGAAACAATTATTTTCAACATATGAGATTTCATTAATTGGGCCTGACCTACCTTAAGTTTATATTTAGATATAGGAAATCTAGGTTTTGTTCTTCACCAATTAATAGTTTTTGCCCCAAATTGTTAAGGTTTTGAAAGAAAGAAAAAATGTCATTCCAATTTTTTAGTATGGAGTGTTTATTGAAGTAAGCAATGTATTGTTATTTATGAATTCAATTACTATATACTTTAAAAATGAGCCGTTAGGGAGAGGGAAACAAATTTACCAGCAAATCATTTCGGACCAAAAAGAGATGGTAATAAAAAAATCAAAGATTAACGTCCACGTGGACTGACGAATGTTAGGTTGTCAGCAAAACTCACCTAATTGTCGAACGTTTACAAAAACACGTTTCCATTATTCGCACGTGTGCTCACGCGCGCACTGTATATCTTGAATCTGCTTCGACAGTTAAATGGGCTTTAATGATTTAAAAGCCCATATAAAATTCACTTTTAAATATGGGCCTTAGTAAGTTTGGCGCTATTGTAGTTTTTTTCCTTTTTCTCGGCCCACACGTAACAAAGACCCAAATACTCCGGAATCAATTTCAAAAAACAGAAAAGAGTAATTTAAGACTAAGACATTCATGTCATCAAACTGCCAAAATGTGTACGAAAGCCATATTTGATTGTCTAAAACCTTTTCTTAAAAACATGTGTTTTTGGCGAAGCAAAAAAATAGAAACTATTTGACATTTAATAGTAAAAAAAGGACCAGAGACAAAAATAATGGCAAGTAGTCACAGTCGATTTGGATCAGGTGTGGTTACAAGTCCTGACCAATTAAACAATCACGTTCACTCTTTAATCTCACATTCTCACTGACCACTGACCTACTCTCACGTGTTTAACTTTCGTACCTGACAAAGAAATAAAAAAAAGTCACTGTATTTGCCAATTGTCACTTATCATTTTTAGGTCGTGCGCTAATGTTCCTTTGCTACAGAAATGGACGAGACCCAATTAGCTGTCCAATTATAATATGGATTGTTCTGTCATTATGTTGAAATCTATGTCAATAAAAGCATTTAAGATAGGATGCTATAATAATAATAATAATAATCTAATCTTACCATATGGTAGAGTTTTTATAATTAGTAATTAGTGAAAAAAAAATTTGTCAACAAGTAACCATTGGATTGATAAAAACTCGATTCATAGACTAAATTTTCTAAATGAAACTAGGTGAAATTTGAACTCAGTATCTGTGTCTAACTAAATCAGAGGCAGACCAACTAAGTCACATGTTCTTTTGGCAGTTAGTGAGATTTAATCATGTGATTTGTTTATAGATTTTTCACATTACATTAGATTGTTTTATATTGTTACGTTTTTATGAATGATTAATTTTTCACTAATTCCTAGTCAGATAACTTTAATTCTTTATTTTTTTCTTTCAAAGTATTCTAATAAAGAAACCCCTCTAATAAACACTTTCAATAGAAATTAATCTTTTTACATTTCTCATATTCCCATAAATTGTATTTTAGTTTTTATTACCTTCCAAATCTAGGGAATTAACCTTTTGAACAGTTCCATTTTAAGTAATCTAATAAAAATTGTATTTAAACACATTGAATAGAATTAAATTCTCTACTACACTTGCCATGATTCCATAAATTGTATTTTAAATATATATTTAAAAGTTTTTGAAATATATTAATAATTTAATGCCCTTCCCGTCTATATAATACGACCCTCGTCTAAAACACTAATTCATCAGAAGCTTTCTAGCAATTGCATAAACTCTCATTCTCTCTCAAACATAAATCAATTCTCAAAGCTCTCATTTACAAAGAGATCAGGCAAAAATGTTCATCGAAAGCTTCAAAGTTGAATCTCCGAACGTGAAGTACACAGAGAATGAGATTCATTCAGTGTACGACTACCAAACCAGTGAGCTTGTTCACGAGAACAAAAACGGTGCGTTTCAATGGACAGTGAAGCCAAAGACCGTGAAATATGAGTTCAAGACCGACACTCATATTCCCAATCTTGGGTTTGACATCTTCTCTATCATCTTTTTTGCTTTTACAATATTCTTTTCCAATTATATTATTTTGTAAACTTTATATATTTGGTTCATTGATTGAGTAACACTATTTTTGCTTTGTCTGATCTAATTTTGGCAGAGTAATGCTCGTTGGTTGGGGAGGCAACAATGGCTCTACTCTTACCGCTGGTATTATCGCCAATCGCGAGTGAGTAATTTAATTAATTGGGAATATCATATGAGAATATCCCTTTTATGTTTTAAATTATGAAAAATGATTTTTTTATAAATATTCTGCTAAATTTTTTTTTTGAATTATTAATTGTGTCTATGGTAGACAAGATTTGTCTACTGTGTACGTATTTAGTATATATGTTCATCGTGTATAAATATATTGCATTTTTGTCTATTATATACGTAAATTTACTGAATATGTATACCATGGACAAAACTTGTTCCCCATTGACACAATTTACAATTTAAAAATGGGATACTTCCCATATATTGAAACATAAAATAATATTTCGCATAATATGTTTAAAAGAAAACATTTCTAATAATTTAAAACATAAAAAGAGACATTTTAGATTATTATTTCTAATTAATTTCTAAGGAAATATCCAATTGTTTTAATTTTGTAACAAAACTGTTTCAAAAGGGTATAAAAGTTGTGTGTCCTATTGTTCGTGGGATAATATTTTATTCATATTCCCTCAATTGGATGTTGAATAATGCGCAAGTTGAGTATTTTTTAATTTGTTTTTAAATGACGAACAAAATTAAATAAAATGGTGGCAGAGGAATATCCTGGGCAACGAAGGAGAAAGTACAACAAGCTAATTATTTCGGGTCATTAACCCAAGCATCCTCTATTCGGGTCGGGTCATTTAACGGCGAAGAAATCTATGCTCCCTTTAAAAGTCTTCTCCCCATGGTACAATAATATTATACCCTTTTCATCATTACAAAAGAAAAAACTTTATATTTTTAAATATTTTGAATAAATGCATTTTTGGGTGGAAAAGAGAAAATAATTAATGGGTAATGAAAATGATAGGTGAAACCGGAAGACATTGTGTTTGGAGGATGGGACATAAGTGACATGAACTTAGCAGACGCAATGGGACGAGCCAAGGTCTTAGACATCGACCTCCAAAAGCAGCTGCGTCCATTCATGGAACACATGGTCCCTCTCCCTGGAATCTACGATCCAGATTTCATTGCAGCTAACCAAGGGTCACGTGCCAACCACGTGATCAAAGGTACCAAGAAACAACAACTCGAACAAGTTATCAAAGACATCAGGTAACATCACATAACATAAAACACTAAGGTTACATAACGGTTTACGGTTACAATTCTATTTGATATGTATGTAACTAGGGATTTCAAAGAGAAGAATAAAGTGGATAAAGTTGTGGTACTGTGGACAGCGAACACAGAAAGATATAGCAATGTGGTGGTTGGTCTTAACGACACGACTGAGAATCTAATGTCATCTTTGGACAATAATGAGTCTGAGATTTCTCCTTCTACACTTTACGCCATTGCTTGTGTTCTTGAGAACGTTCCATTCATTAATGGAAGCCCACAAAACACTTTTGTTCCTGGTAATTCAATTAGATCATACAGGACTGGTTCTTGATACAAGATACTTATTAGTCAACCTTCTATACTTAATCAGATTAATTAAGATTGAAATGTTACAAAACAGGGCTTATTGAATTGGCAACAAAGAGAAACAGCTTAATCGGAGGTGATGACTTCAAGAGTGGTCAGACAAAGATGAAGTCCGTCCTTGTCGATTTCCTTGTTGGCGCTGGAATCAAGGTACATAGTCATACATATATAAGTCTCTTAAATATTACAAAACGAACACAATTTGCATTTATCTATATCTATGAACATACATATAGCCTACATCGATAGTGAGTTACAACCATCTTGGCAACAACGATGGAATGAATTTGTCAGCACCACAAACATTCCGGTCAAAGGAGATATCAAAGAGCAATGTTGTCGACGATATGGTTGCTAGCAATGGAATTTTATACGAGCCTGGTGAACATCCTGACCATGTAGTGGTCATCAAGGTGATTAACTTTGATGATACATAACACATTAAAATTGGTTTGAATATTTTATATACTTATGTTGGGATAGTGCTGCAGTATGTACCGTATGTAGGAGACAGCAAGAGAGCAATGGACGAATACACATCAGAGATATTCATGGGAGGGAAGAACACGATTGTGATGCATAACACTTGTGAAGATTCTCTCTTAGCTGCTCCTATTATTTTGGATCTTGTTCTTCTTGCCGAGCTCACTACTCGGATCCAATTAAAGGCCGAAAATGAGGTTGGTTGTTCGAAAAATGTTCGATTATAAGTCTTACGAATGGGAGTTTGATTTGTTGGTTTCTTGCAGGTAAAGTTCCATTCTTTCCATCCGGTGGCTACTATCTTAAGTTACCTCTCAAAAGCTCCATTGGTAAGCCAAACGAATCACAACCATCGTGCCGTTTCTGAATTCTAACGATTTTCGTTGACATGAGTTTTCATTTAATGAATGTAGGTTCCACCCGGCACACCAGTTGTGAACGCTTTGTCGAAACAGCGTGCAATGCTTGAGAACATACTTAGAGCTTGTGTTGGACTTGCTCCTGAGAACAACATGATTCTCGAGTACAAGTGATCAAGAGACTCGCTTCTTAGCCTTTTCCTTTCTATGTTTTAATCGAACCAAACACGTATTGGTTGTATTCTCGCGCTAAATTAGAACTGTCTTCTATCTCAATCATAATTCATAAATTAATTAAGGGTTTTATAACTGAAAGTTCTTTTCTTTAAGTAATCGTAATGTGCAAACAAACATCAAAACTGAAGATAGAAACGAGACTCTCAACTCAGGATATGACAACTAATAACCAGCCACAAGGCCCCTATGAAGAGGCAAAGGCTTAATCACTCTTCTTTTCCCATTGCCATCAAAAACTCTCCCTCACACACCACAGAGTTCCCTACGTATGCTTTTCCTTCCATTTTCGCTATCCCAAATCGTTTCTGCAACTTCACAAGAGTCATCCTCATCACTAACGTATCACCTGCAATCACAGGCTTTCTGAATCTGACTTTGTCGATTCCAGCAAAGAAGAAGTTGCTTTTAGATCCTCCGACTTCTGGTTGTAGCATCACTATGCCTCCCACCTGAGCCATGGCCTGTGGAAACAAAACATATGATTTAAACTATCCTTTCGAACAGGTTACCTTACTCTCAAGCCATTCCCTTCTTTAAACTCCAAAAAGATTTGGCCAGCGATATTAAGTATTAACCAACCCTTAAACTTAAACTTAAAGCAAAGCCTTCACCTTTAGTTTCCTCAAAACTTCAACCGGAGCACAGATTTTACACTCACTCAATTCTCGAAATTACCATTAAAAAACAACTAATCATTCTTATCTAGAAAGCACGAAACGGAGCAAAACTAAATGTCTCAGCTTAAATAGCATTTCTTTCGTCCACAAGAAAAAAAAAAATTTAGCATTTCTTGAACTATAAAATGTAATGCAGAAAAACTGAAGCTTTTGAGTAAGAAGAGACAAGGTGGCATAGGCAATTACCTCAACCATGAGAACTCCAGGCATAATTGGCCTCTCAGGGAAATGACCAGGAAAGAAATTGTCATTGATGGTCACATTTTTAATAGCGACCGCAGATACACCAGCCGTGTACTCTATCACTCTATCCACTAACAGAAACGGGAATCTACACACAAAAATTCAAAAACATTGAGCAATCGGATCAGAACCATTCAACTTCACAGAAAAACACAAAAAAAGTCGAGTTTTTTAAGAGATTTTTACCTGTGAGGCAAAATCTCTCGTATCTTATTGATGTCCATCACTGATGGAAAAGCCTCGTACCCTGATATAAAAAATAGATTCGGGAACATTTAAGAAAGTTGAAAATTTGATTTGTAAGAAGAAAACAATGAGAGGAAATTACTGAGTTCAATTGGGATCTCTTTCTCTGAGGTGCTCTTTGATTCATCAGTGGAGCACAAGACGAGTGAACTAGATCGAAGTTTGGGACGAAACACAACGGAGCTCAGTCTTAACGGTGGCGATAGCGACTGATGAAGAGGAATACGTGTGAGATTTCTCGACGGAGAGACTGTGAAAACAGAGTTGGAAAGAGCCATTGCCGATCGATCTCAAGAGAAGAAAAAAAAGGACGGAGATTTCGAAGGGAGTTTTCGAAGAGCTTCCAACGGAAACAATGGTGGGTAAAATGAGATGACTAAATCGTATTTTGTTGTTGTTGTTTGGGCCTACTTTGAGCCCATTAATAATAACTTGGACTCATCTGGTCTGAGATCTGACTAATCATCATTGTCCAACAGCCCATCACCAATATTATATTTAATAATAACAGTGTGTTAATTCCTGGCAAGAACAAAAAATTTAGGTGACTTTTTGTTAATCATGTTGTTAGCACGATTCATCTAAATTTTTTTTATTATATTTAGTAGATTAAAAAAAATTAAAGTATTAACGTTTAAGTTATAGATCGGGTTTAAATACAAAGTATCACTCCTACATCCTATCTTTTAACTTTTACCCTTTTGTTTTATCAATTTTTTTACCAGATTCGTATGATTCATTTATTTGTAGTCATGGAAGGTCAAAAAAAATGCAAAATATGTATCTAGTGATTGCAGGTGATAATTGAAACAAAGGTCAGACCAACCACCCGCCTACATTATATAGCTGCAACTACGAATACTAATGTAGAAATTTACTGGTCAACTAAAACAAAAGGTACTTTATTATTCAACTATATTTGTAAAAACATTCACAAGATCATTATATATATATAAATCTTGGAAGAAAAAAAAACAAAACTATGAAATTTGTAAATATTACAACATCATCAACAACTTTAATCTAATATCATTACTTTAGACATTTAATTTTGTGACCCAAAGGTTTTGGGATACGTGTAATCAACATATCCACCTTTTAAATTTTATAGAGCCTTTTTTATATATATTATGCAATATCCAAAGTTTTGAATGTTTATAAATCAATCTTAATCATACAACTATATTAGAAATCAATAAAAAAAAATTTCAATCACTTTCAAAATTTAATGTTTTTATTTAGGCTTATGTATTATTTTTTCTTCTATTATAACTTAAAAATTATTACTACCCTATTCGATTATATTATAAAGCTGACACAACTATATAGGAAATGACATTGTTTGTTTGTTGGCTGGTGAAGAAGTTAAGTAAATGGGCCAGTCTATCCCCACATAATCCTGTTATGTCCCTGCACATGTCTTAAAAGAAATCACTTTCACATCCTCTCGTCCATTTTTAACCCACAATTTTACTAGTTTTCCTCTAGGTTTATCAAACAATGATTTAATAATAATAAGTGTTGATGTTACTCTGATTTACCGACTATAAATTGTAAAACATATTGCTAATTTGATTAAAGATAATACTAACTCGAAAAAAGATTATTTAATCAAGTATTAAATGTTTATTTATATACTTTTTTTATTATAGTTGGACCCTCAAATAATTGTCTAAGTAGAATTATTTAAAGTTTAAATTATTGAAAATATTTAAAATTATAAACTTCTAACTCAAAAAAAAAGGTCATAAGTGCCACTAATCTATGAATCTTTTACATCACCCGAGAAATCTCTACTTTTTCTATTGTAGATATTGTATCGTAACATGTGTCTGACCTACTTGATTTACCTATAGTTTAGTTAGACACTAAGTAATAAGTTTGATTTTCGCCATATTCCAGTTGAAAAATTTAAACTATGGATACAATCTTATGTATCCAATTGTTATTTGACCAGAAAAATATTGTAACGTAACAGTTCTCTAGGATGGTTAGAAGAATATCAAAAACCTACTATTAATGTGGTTACCCTTTGTATTGATCTGTCAAAGTGGTCTGTTTTTAACGGAGAATAGAGAAGTGCAGTAGACAAAAGCAGTAAACAACCCTCACGTGTTTTCTTTTAAGTTACCTTGATTCTTGAGCTCTTTTATCTTAAAGACTTTGAGATGTGGTTAGATAAATACAAAGAGAACAGTATCAAACACTATTTCTTTGTTAATTTTTTTATAATAAAAAAAAAAACTAAATAGAGGCCATTAAAAGTCAAACTTCCATTTGAAGCACAATGATCTTGACTCATCGTTATCTCTGAAACAACTTTAGCTTTTATCCTTTTTATCTAAATTTAGGCAAGGAAACACAATTTAATGAAGTTTTATACTCGACAATCTAAGAATATCATTGATGACATACTAATGTCTTGTGTCGTTGTGATCCAGAAGCATGGGGACCAACCTGGTCTAACTCAATCAACACCAAACTACGTTTTAACCTTTGGAAAACTGGTTGTGTGTGAGTTTGGTTGGTTTGGTTTATACATACTTTATCGTTCGGTTTAATTGAAAACCGGTTTGAGGAATTTTGTTCAGGTTGAACCGGATCTAAATCCAAAAATTGAAGATTGAATTTAGACGTGACCGGATTATCTCATTGTACCATCAGGTAGCTATTATTATAAGTTCAATAGAGAGTAAAGCCAAGTCGTTGTCAGTTCTGGTTTGGCTCATCTCTAATGCCAATACTGTTTAATCACAGAGAGACCAATTCACTCACAGACACACAGAAATTTTCTCTATATATCTATAAGTAACAGCAGTTCTCTAGGATAATAATTCTTATCTCTTGTCCGGACATAGACACAAAACGATGGAAGCTGTAAGATGCAGAAGAGGCAGAGAGAAGAACAAAAGTCCAGAGAGGCTAATTAGGTCTTTGAATCATCAGCAGCAAATTGATGAAGAACTAGAAGAAGAAGTCAAGACAAAGAAGCCCATTTTCAGAAGAGTCCAAGTTGTTTATTACCTTACCAGAAATGGCCACCTCGAACATCCTCACTTCATCGAAGTCATTTCTCCAGTTAACCAGCCTCTCCGGTTAAGAGGTAAATACACAAACCAATACCTAGAGAAAAGAGAGAGCTTAACAATCTCTCTTGCTCCCATTAGTGAACTTTGATCTCAATTTTTATGTTAAAGGTTCGATTTTTACTTTTGAATACATCGATGGTTAGTATATTCAAGTCCAATTTCATGTTAAAGGATCAACATTTGTGTGTGTGTGTGTTTGAATGAAGATGTGATGAACCGGCTTACGGTTCTGAGGGGAAAGTGCATGCCATCACAATACGCTTGGTCATGTAAAAGGTAACGCTTTTAATTTAAACTGATGAAAACTCTGTAATCAAAGGCCAAAGATTTATGAATTTGAATTTCGATACTTCATCAGGAGCTATAGAAATGGATTTGTGTGGAACGATTTAACAGAGAATGATGTAATTTACCCTTCGGACTGTGCTGAGTATGTATTAAAAGGATCTGAAATCGCCGGTACGTTGTTAAAAATCGCAATTTACACTTAAAAGTTTTGAAATTTGAGTGTTTGCAACATAAAAGTTCGGATTTTTTTGTTTGTAGAGAAATTTCAAGAAGTACATGTAGTTAGACCATTGTCGGGTTCTACTCAAGAAGGTCCGAAAAGTCGACATCTCAGGTCAAAATCCAAACCTCAAAACAGAACGACATCGTTTGACGACTCAGAGCTTTATGTTGGAGAAGAGGAGGAAGAAGAAGATGGAGAGTATGAACTTTACGAAGAGAAAACGAGTTATACTTCTTCAACAACACCACAATCTTCTCTAACAATCGAATATACCGATCAAAAAAAGCCAAACGTCATCAAAACAGCACAAGATTTGCAAGTCCGAACTGACTCGTCTGAATTGACTCATTCCGGTCCTGTAGTTAAGCCACTTCGACTCGACGTTACAAAGCGGATCGAGGATGGAGATCCGATAGAACCCGGATCGGGTCGTGGGTCGATTTGGTTACAAATGATCTCGTGTGGCCACATTGCCACTAAATTGTACGCACCAAGTGTGATGAATCCGAAACAAAAGGAAGAGAATCTTCGAAAAGGAGTTTTGTGTAAGAACATTGTGAAAAAGACTGTTGTTGAAGATGAACGTGAGATGATAAGGTTCATGTCGGAGAATCCTAGATTTGGGAATCCTCAAGCGGAGGAGAAAGAATATTTCAGTGGAAGCATTGTAGAGTCGGTGAGTAAAGAACGAGTAACGACCGAACCAGCTCTAAGACGATCCAATTCATTCAACGAGGAAAGGTTAGTTAACACTTAAGATATAGAATCTACAAATATGGTTGCAAAAACTGTAATGAAAGTACTATTTGATTTGACTAAGTTAAAAAAATTTGAACAGATCAAAGATTGTTGAAATGGCTAATGAGACGAAGAAGAAAGAAGAAAAAGAAGAGAGATCAATGGTGAAGGTGAAATGTATACCAAGGACTTGTTTAATGTCATCAACGAAGCAAATCAAGAAATAATTTATTTTTAAAAATTTATAATAATTATTACTGTAGTATTTTTAGAATTTACTGCTACTCCTAGATGAATCGTAGTGAATTAATGACTAGATGTTGTTGTTGTTGATTTATTGGGAATATATTTTCTATGCTTTATCTTAGAAAAGAAAACTGGAAATGGCAAAACCCGTAAAAATCGAGTTGCAAAATTATAATATTCGATTAATCTTTAATAGGTATCTGACATTATAGTGTCGTTTGGTAAGATTGAAAGTTGAAACGTACAGAAATTGGTATTAATTAATAAGTTGAATATATTAGTATAAAACATAGAGATGCCTCTGAAGAAAAAAGATAATTGATAGAAAAGATAAAGAAGGTGGGATGATTGGATATAAACACTGCCGTACATTCACCAGTCTATTCCAACAAGTACTTCTTCTTTTTTTTGCATTGTTTTGAAAACATTTTCTAGGTTTGATTGCTTACATCCAAACCAACGTTCCCAAATAATATACTTATTTTGGTACCAATTAGTATTTCATTTGTTTACAAATAATTTTTCCAAAAAAGTCGTTTTAATTTATTTATGATGATTTAAAAAGTTGTATCTAAACAGAATTATTTACTATCATTTGGTAAATGACTATTGTTTTGTATGTTATCTCATAATTTTTATAATAATTATTTAAATCAAATTTTGCATACTAATTTTTATTTTATTACTATTCAATCTCTGCAGTAGTATCAATCAATATTAATTTTCAAACACTTTTTGTTTGAGAGGCTCATTTTTTATCAAAAGATCGTTTTAAACGGTGTCACCAATCAGACCTCTTTCTTTTTTCTTCCCAAGATACATTAATTTAAAATCAGAATGGAACACAACATTTTAATATATAAGCCGATGGAAGATGATATCTCTCTAAAGACTACACTCAAAGTAGAAAAACTAAATAAAACCGTAAAAGGATTAGCCGATCCTCTACCCAGAGATACCAAAACCAAATGGGAACAACCACTGATCGAATTCGAAGAGGACAAACTAGACGATCAACCTAGGACAATAACTAAAAAGACTTAAACCGTATGGATCTAGCTTAGAACCAAACCTAGACTAAACCAAGATCTAACCAAAATAAACCACTCGACACCAATTACGAAAAGAAAAATATTGGCCAGAAGGAGTAAAGAAATAACTGGACAAAATCACGATAAGACTATTCTGTTGATGTCTTCTCTAGCGGTGACGCGGACCAACGATGGAGGGGAGATCTCAGGAAAAAAAAACCAATTGAGAGAAGAGCTTTCGATCCATAACTCATTGAAGCCTTCACCTGTACAAGGAATTCAACCTTTACAAAACCTATATGTCGCTGATGCAAAGGTAATGCCAAAAAAAAATCTAAGATCAACGAAACTCGCTGGGAACTTTCAAATTCAAAAACCATCGCTAATAGATTATTTCCAAGCTTCGCTCATGGGAGAACCAAGGGTGAACAATGCCAGTTTTTATGGACCTACTGATCGTTGTTCACTGAATATGACGTGTGGCTATGATGCAACGGTTAGATTTGCTTCTCAAATTTTCTTTTTCGAGAAGAGTGAAAAATAAAGTGTGAAGGGGCTCCTAATTTAATTTGAATTTTGAATTGTTTACAACACTTTAATTCATTAGAACATCTCATACATAACACATGATAATTTGTTGTCAAAATATCGATTGGTGGTAGCTAGAATTGGAGTTACGAGGTCCACGAAAATGTTGTGGATCAGCATTCAGTATTTGTGTGGTACAATTATAGAATGATCTTTATGAACTTTGTTCAATTTGCAATCCTAGCAAGTGGTCTGGTTTAAGAAATAGAATTTGCAGAGGAGCAAACAATTATGTGAAAATGATACACCAACAAACATGAAAATGTAAATGTCGGCATATGACGTATGGCGATCACAAACAATCTTATCTAAAACAAAAATTAGCAACATAAAAAATTCATAATTTGAAATGTGTCTATAGTCTTAATTTTTATTTCTATATATTATAAAAAGTTTTAAAAAAGTTTGATTACTAATTGGGTACTGCATAATGAATTAGATTTTTTAGTATTATTCTCAATTTCATATAATTTTATAATAAAATTTTATACAAAAATTGAATTACATTAAACTTCATTAACTAAAGAATTGTAGATTTTTAATTAAAAAATTTATGTACCACATAATGGTTTTTCTATAAGAGAAGGTACGAGATTCAATTCTTTTATTTTTTTAACAATTTGATAGACATAATCTGATCTATAACCTAAATCTCAATCGTTAAAATATATTGTTATTAATATTTTATATATAATGGGAAGAGATGAATCTTTGATGTCAAAATTATTAGTTGAATTATCTAAACCGCCAAATTAAAAAAGATAATTCAATTATTTAGCGAATAAAATTTTATTTAGCGATTACATCTGGTGTGAAGATTAAAAAGAATAATTGGTTGTTCTTGTTGAAGTATATCTTGCATACATTATAAGGCTTCGATTGATAATTTTATAATTGCCTAATTGCGTAATTTACTGCGATTCTACTAAAATTTTGTCAATCAGCATAATATACATAATGACGTATAATTTTTTTTAACCAAAAAATTTACAAAGAAAAAGTTCATTATGCAAATAAACTACTTTTTGTTGTTTTTTCTCTAAATAATAATCAATACTAGTAGATTATTCCTTGTTCCAACGTCAATTAACATTTTTTACATGACAAATAGCCAATTAACATTTTTTTTTGTCAATATTAATAAATCACAACCAATATTTATTGATATAAAACTAAAATAAATTCGTAAAACTATAACATAACCAATAATTATTAATATAGAATACAATCAATAACCAACAGTTAAACATAACTAATATCTATAATAAAAATAGACACATTTATAAAATATTTTTCAAGCTTTAAATATATAATTTAATTTTATAAATTATTAGTTCCTTACATATAAGAAATGTTTATAATATATTAAAAACCTATTAAAAAATTGTTATATATTAATAATAAATTATATTATGCCATTTAGTAAAAATTATCTCATTATGCAAATTTTTATTCTGTAAATTTTTATTCTGCAACTTTATTTGATTTCTGCCATTAGACAATTATACAACTTTACCAATCGAAACCTAAAACATGTTTTCTTTATATGTATAAATGACAAAACTATATGTAAAAAATGACAAAACTATATGTAACATTAACTCCAACTGCTTTCATATTAGCTTAGAATTAGTAGCATCTCAAAATATCTGATATATAAATTAAACATTATCTATATTATATATGTGCTTTAAAGATTTTAATCATTTCCAATATATATATATATATATGTGATTAGTCATATTGCAAAATGAACTAATTTGAGATTGTTAATCCTGTTTTTCTAAAAAAAAATGTTACCGAAATTAAGATTTAAAGAATTAGCTTATATGGGATCAATACACACATATCTATATATAATTAGTGTTTATTTAATTTTAATGTATTTGATTCTTATATAAAAAAAATTGGATATAAGAATCTGATTGGTAATGATTTTCGTTACTCTAAAAAGCCAAAAAAATTCAGAGTACTAAAATTAAACCAATAATAGTTTATTTTTGGTTTTCGCTACTCTAGAAAGTTAAATTTTTATTTATACAATATTTTTAGTTGTCGAAAAATAAGAACTTAAAATCAAAATTTATTAAATTTACAAAAATAAATTTTTACAAGCAAAAAAATTTACTGCCAAAATATTTATAACAATCGGGCCCTAAAAATCATATTTTTCCGAGCTGTAATAATCATTTTTTTATTGGTCATGGGTTATAATCATATTCATGAGGCTGTAATGTACGTTTATACAGTATACAAGATTCATTGAATGAGAAGATAAAAAGTTTTTTTTTTTTTATCTAAGAGAAGATAAAACGTTGCATAGCCAAAAAAACCCAATCGGTGAACCGAATGTTGAACCAGAAGTCTTAAGTAGAATAAACCTTTCGGTTTAGTGTCGTACTAACTACTAACTGCCAAATTTCAGATTTGGAAAATTAGAAGAGTTCGATAGAGCGACAAGGAGAACCAATCTAGGGTTTTGTAGGTCGAATAGTTCGGATATTATAGAGCCAGATTTGGCCAATGTCCTGACTCCTGAATACGAGTACCAAAGAACGTACAGGTACAGCTGTAATGTATATGTAATTTAGTCTCTTTTGAAGAGAAAATTAATAAGTGCATATAAAGATTCTTTTTCTTCCATTCAGATTTCCAATTTTAAACATGTATTTACCGAAAAAAAGAATTCAACATGTACAGGTATATTTTGATTCTTTTCAGCCCATTTAAAAACATTCACATATGTTCCGACAACAAAAAAATTCATTTATTATTTTTATTTTTTTGGTCACAAAAAAAGGAGTGGTCCTTTTTTTTAAAGAAAAAAGAAAAAAAAAAGAGTGGTCGAATGTTTTTTTGTTAAGTATTAGACCAAAAAACATTTTTGACACAAAAAAACCAAAAAACATTAATATGTTATTTTTATATATTAAGAATCATAATAACATCTGTAATGGAAATTTCTCAAAAAAATAAAAAAAATAAAATAATATATAATTTTTTTTATCATAAGAACTTTTTAATATTCTTGGAATTTTTACCCATAGTTTCTCAAATGTAAGATTCTCTTCTTTTTTTTTGAAATTTTTTTTAATAAAATATTATTATTTAATATATATATATTTTTTTATGAAATTTTTTTTTTGTGAGAGACTTTCGTAGTAGATGGTCTAAATGATTGAGTTTGTTCAAAATCTCAGATAATTGTTCAAATATTCTGAAATTTGATTCCATCAAACTATTACGTGGTATTTAATCAAAAGTTTTATGGATATGTTTAGGTGATAGATGGAACTTTGGCAGGTAATTGTTATAAAATAATAAATGTGACTAGTGATTACAAGGCATTCATATCATGCGGTACACGTGGCCGTTTTGTTTTAAAACGCAGCGTTTTAACCAAAATTTTTATTTTGATCATTCTTGTTTACCCCCACAAAAAAAAAAAATCTTGCCCGAGTAAGAAAAAGTAGATACACACAAAAAAGGAAAGAAATAAAAGGCAAAAAGGAAAAAAATTAAAAATAATAATAAGAAAGAAAAAGAACCTCTCAGTACTATCTCCGGCGACTTCAAAACCGAACCTCAAGATCAAATTAGGGCACAAGAGGCTTCTACTGAACAGAAGCTATGGGTAGGAAAAAACTAGAAATCAAACGAATTGAGAACAAAAGTAGCCGACAAGTCACTTTCTCCAAACGTCGCAATGGTCTCATCGAAAAAGCTCGTCAGCTTTCTGTTCTCTGTGACGCCTCCGTTGCTCTTCTCGTTGTCTCCGCCTCCGGCAAACTCTACAGCTTCTCCTCCGGCGATAAGTATGCCTTTTTCTTCTCTGGGTTTTCATTTATTTCCCCTTTAATCTTTGCTTTTTATTCTCTTTACTTTTCCGAGAAAATAAGATAAAAAGACATATATATAAACAATTAATGAACACTTCGATTTCTTCAGGCGAATCACTTGTGTTTTTAACAGTGTTTGTTTGTGTTTTTTCTATGAACATAAGAGATACATGAGATAACTAAATCTATGAAAGAACAATGTCGTGACGAGAGCTATACCTTCTTACTTTTGTTCATCTTTCTTTCTATTTTTTTTTCTTTAATAATTTTTTCTGCATGGATTTTATTTTATTTTTCAAAAATTTTGCATGTCTTTCACGATTTGTTTGACACGTTCAGATGCGTACTTGATCTTGTTTAGTCAAGTTTCAAGCCATCTTTTACTGTTACTTAGCTTTAGGGGTTCTTTATGTTTCTGATGAGTTTATTCATCAGATTGACTTATGATTCATTTTACTCTCGTTTTAGAGTGATTAAATTGATTAGATCTCTCGGATTTGTGTTCAATACAATGCACTTAGGGGAGATCTATACAATTGCTATGTGGTTAATGCTTAATACCACATTGTACAGCAATTGATTAAAAGATGATTGTTGATATTCTTTGAAATTCTCTTTTCCAAATTAATGTTTGTAATTATTAATTGATTCCTAATTTTCGCATAGAGGTTATGAATTTTGATTGCTTTAAGAAAATTTAGTCCCACAATTAGTACTTACCACACACATATGCTACATTAGTTATGTGATTTTGTATTGATTGCAATTCCTCTAATTCCAGTAGTTCTGAGCTTATATAATACTTTGTGCTACACATAATGTATATTCTATTTGTAGACTAATGAAAAATTCATAGTTCTCTTGGTTTTGTATACAATGCAATGCACTTCTGAGAGAATTGTAAATAAAATTAGTATGGGGCTACTGAAAAATTGATCAATAAATCTGATTTAAATGTAAACCATATTTTGTAAAGTATTGACTTTTAGCCAAATGTAAATACATATATGATTTAGTTTTAGGAATTCCTCTCCACCTTATAGATTTGTTACTTAAAAAAAATTATCCAAAGGAAGGGGGTTTACCTGATCGTCTTTATACTTATAAAGTTTTGTTTAGCCATTGTATCTAATGGAACTTTGACATAATTGGTTGTGTTTAACACCATTATATATAACTTCAATGGCAGAGATTGCTTGATAGTTGCATTTAAACATAGGAAATTGTAACCTTACAGTTTCTTATACAAACTAAGAAGAAAATGGAAAGTGGAAGTACAAAGTAGAAGACTAGCTTCCTATTTTTAGGATTGTTATTTTATTTGTTTGCAAAAATATAACATAGAAATATGACCTTGTCTAGGACTCTCTAACTCAATCACTTGGAGTTTGAATTCCTCACATGTATTGGTAGTAATCGCCACGTCATGTTATGGCTCACCAATACTCGATAGCCGGAAAGAACCTTGTCCTCAAGGTTCATTGAAAACTCACATGTCAGATGGCCTTACTTTGTAAACAAAGAGTTGATGTCACGGTTTTTGACACTATTGAACTGATGAAAGAAGTTTTTTCTTTTTTTTATCACTATTTATTAACTAAGGGATGCATAAGAATAAGAATTTCCATACCACGATTAGTAGTCCCTAATATTTTACAAGAATATATAGATGATATATAGTATAGACGATAAATAGGTTTTAATAGCACTATAAGTGTACATGTCGAATGAAAGTTGAGACAAAATAAAGAATATAGGTGTTGTTTGATACTACGAATTGTGGCCTGGATCAAAACCAAAATGGAAGTTCAGATGCTGAATGATAAAGGCCGCAATTAATATAAAATAAGTTTGCTAATGAACTGTAAGTAGTCATCCACAGTTTCCTTATTGTAGGGAAGTTTTGTTTGTAATATTGGTAAAACATCATGAACAGAAATATGACTGTGTAAGACTCAGTCCATGTACTAAGAGTTTGCCTTCCTCTTTATTTTAGTAACAATGTGTATGTGTATATGTACACACACACACATGTACATTGTCACACACACTCTTAAGCCTTGGTTGTTTGCATTTACTTTTGTGGTTGCATAATGTTTGCAGTTGTGTTTCCATTTTATAATATTCTATTAATTATAACAGGGAAACACAAACATATATGCAAATTAACAATGTGGTTCATAGAGACAACACAAAATGTCTTGATTTTGAGATTAGGATTCTGTTGTCCCTTTAGTTTGACGCTAAGTGAATCAAGGCCAGCACTATAAATGAATCAATAGGGTTTAAAGGATAACATGTGCGTGCATCCCTTACTTTCGTATGACTTTTCTTTTAGGAAGAATTTACATGTATCTGTTATCCCTTACTTACATGTATATAACAAATACATGTAAATTCATATAATTGATTGGATGATTAAACTTTGAGCAATTCTTAGTAAATTCTAGGTTTTCTTCTTTTCTTGTGAGAGAAAAATATCATATATCATTACATTGCTTAGAAAGCTCAGTTTTTTTGAAAGAATTTTTTTTTTTTCAAATTTAGTCATGTTACTAATACTAGCAATGTTATATGTGTTATAAAGATTAAGGTTTTGTCTCTCAGTGATCTCTTCTGAGGTCAAATATTAGTTTCACAGTTTTCAGTGCAGTTAGCTACTGGTTTTGATCCTAACATACTTTGGTTTTTTTGTCTTCTCTCCAGCCTGTTCAAGATCCTTGATCAATATGGGAAACAACATGATGATGATCTCAAAGCCTTGGTAATTCAAACACTTTGAATCTTTTCCCTGATGGAGTTTTATCAAGCATAAATTTACTGAAGATTTAGAGAATTTGGAGTTCCTGCTTGCATTTTCTAGCATGGGCTCACTTGCATAACTTTTGGACACATATAATCACGATTTTGGAGCTATAGTTATCAAAGGTTGTTTTAAAGTTCCTCGAATATGTTATGCAGGGATTGATGCTCCTTTAGGAATAATTGTTCAATAGACATGAGTAAGCGCATGTTTAGCACCTTAACTGATATATCTAGGTAGAGGTATTGCGTTATTGATCACCCATCCTCCTAGCATACCAAAATTCTCCTAGGCCCATATCGTCTTTTACAGTCTCATTTATCCCTTTTAATGGGCAGGATCTTCAGTCAAAAGCTCTAAACTATGGTTCACACCATGAGTTACTAGAACTTGTGGAAAGGTTTGCTCTCCTCCTTAATTTGGTTACAAAATAATTAGGGTTTCTTGTCAAACTATGAATATTTGCAGCAATCTTGTGGAAACAAATGTCGATAAAGTGAGTGTCAATTCCCTCGTTCAGCTGGAGGAACACCTTGAGACCGCCCTCACTGTAACTAGAGCTAAGAAGGTAAGTTGATTCCACTATATCTACTGTTTTCTTAACTTTGTTTGCCGTGAAAAAAACGTGCTGCTTATATTTGTTGCAGACAGAACTAATGTTGAAGCTTGTTGAGAGCCTTAAAGAAAAGGTTAGATATTAATTTGCTTCCCACCAAATTTGTAGCACTTTAAAAAATATTCTCTTATGTGTTGTCTTTGTTTCTCTAAGTCTGCTTAGTGAGCTTCCACATGTCTTAGCAACTTCTTCCTAATGCGTATGTTTTGGATTCCAGAATGTGAAGTTGTTAGGTTCGGAAACTTGATTGGTAATTGCTGAACATGTTGATCTTTGAAACAGGAGAAATTTCTGAAAGAAGAGAACCAGGTTTTGGCTAGCCAGGTAAGGATGCGTAACCCAATCTTGCTCATATAAATGGACATAGATACATACTTTTATACTTGCAGATTAATCTACATATAGATATTGCATTTTAAGCACTCACTAGCTAGCACTTCCCTGTATTGTATTCTCGAAAATTCTTCTCAAGGTGGTTAGGGCATTTTGGTTGTTGGTTAGATTTGGCTTACTCAGAAATAGAGAATATTACTGAATAAGGACAGAAATTTGATTTGGTCTGGTTTGAGTTAGGGAAAATCTTGATTCAGTAGTTCGGATTTTAGAGAAAAGGTAAATTAATTAAAATTATTTTAAGTTATAGTTGTATATCGGATGAATCTGGATTTCAACAAAAACACATGGTTAATTTTGTTTGTAAATTTTAGATTTTTGTTTTACATAAAGAGAAATATATTTTTGATATATCATTCTACTAAATAAAAACAATATTTTTCCATTGTTAAACATAATTAGGTTTTGGTTCAGTTTGAGATGTCTGGATGGATAAGTTTTTTATTTTATGGCTTAGGTTTAGATAGCTTAGTTCCAGAGTGTCTAGTAGCTAGCTACTTTTACATGCTATCAATAGGTTAGATTCTAAATTTTAGAAAAATTAGATACATGCTTCCAAACTTACGAAAAAAACAAACCCTAGAAGCTCAAAAACAGACAAATTATAAGAGCACAATACCTAAAAATTTTTTTTGTCAAGGGTTACAAATTTAATTGGTCGTATCAAAAGCATATTCTTTGTATTAAATATATTTTATAAAAAAGACAAAAGGAGAGTGAAAAGTGATTAACCTATATATGATTATTGTCCAGATGGGAAAGAATCAGCTTGTGGGAGCAAAAGACGATGAGATGGAGATATCACCTGCTGGAGAAATCTCCGACGTCTGTCTTCCAGTAACTCTACCGTTGCTTAATTAGCCACCTTAACCGGTGGTTAAACCGGAAAAAATCCATATATATAAATTAAGAAAACATAAGATATGTAAGTATTCGTTTGACAAGGCCACGTTTTGTATATCTTAATACTCTCTCTTGGCCAAAGAGACTTGGTGTGTAAAACTATATATTCTAGATTTGTTTTAAAGTCAATATTTATCTATATTTAAGACAAACGATGATGAAACTTTGTACCTTGTTCGAGAGAGAATTGCTTCGAGATCTTCGGTTCTGTCATAAAACTTGTGGTTTGCTTCATGATGAAGAAGCCTATACGGCTTATTTTGCAATGGAGACGTGCCTCTCTTTGCTATTTTCTTCGCTTCGTAATTAATTTGTTTTTATCTGAAACGCGTAATAGTTATCAAAGAATTTATCGGGCCCACGTCGGTCACCTTCGGCCCAATAAGTTTTGTTATTGTTAATGTGTCCCACCTCTTCCATATTGTTTTCTTGGGCCTGTATTTTTTTAATCATAATCATCCAGAATATAAGTTTGGTTGAGTTCTTTTTGTATTCTCAAATTTATCAGTCTTCACTTCTCTATAATCAAATTTTTTTCTTGTTTTAGGACTTCTCCACTCACTTGTTATTTGGTGACATACCTTTTTTAATATGTAAATTGAAACAGTTGGCTTGTCATAAGAAAAAAAAAATTGAAACAGTTGGAGTTTTTGTATGTGTTATTTTCTTATGCATTGGAGTCTTTCCTTTGTTTGCTTTGGCGTTTTGTTTGTTAACAGTTTGGTCATCCGGTAAATATAGAAACATGTAGTCTGTAGAACAATCAGGACCAATACCAGCAATCTTAACTCAGATTCCAAACCTTGGGACCATGTGAGTTTCATAATGATGCTATCTCTTTGACAACCACAAAATAGAGATGTAAACTGACATTTTAATAATAATAGTTTCTTTGTTTGATTCTGCAGGGCCTTGCAAAAAAACCCAGCTACTTGGCGAGGTGCCACAGTTACTTTATTGGAACGAGGTTTTGTAGTGTAAATCAAAGCCAATAGACTCATTTAATGCAAAAGCAAATCATATTCTCTTCCAAATTATAACTAACATATTTTAACCCAATATTTTAACTATAAACATAAATTTTATACTATTAATCATCTAGATGTTATATTTTTATTTAACTATATTATTTAGGATATTTAGTTATCATTTTAAATTATTTCAAATCTCATTATACTATAAACATAATTTTATTACACAATCATGGAATCTAATCGTATACACTCACATAAGTACAAAAGATTGTTTGCTTTCGTTTTTAATGTAGATAACAAAGAATTAATGGACTATATATATAGCAGTATATCGACTTTCTAATTTTGATTTCATTAGTTTCTAAATAAGAAAATCTTAATTAGATCAAAAATCTTTTCTTATAATTAGATCAAAAATCTTTTCTTTTTTAAAGTGAAATGATATCTGATTTGAAATTCTTGTATTTTTGTTCTAACTTCATGGTATTATTATTATTATTTTATACTTTTTTCTTTTTAATTTATTTATAATATTATTTTATACTTTAATTAATTTAGTATATAATTTATAGAATTATGGCAAGTGTAGTAAAATTTAATTTTATTCAATGTGTTCACACAATTTTTTTATTAGATTACTTGAAATCCATGGAACTGTTATAAAGTTTTTTGACTAGATGTTGAAGCTAATAAAAACTCTACAACGTTTAAGGTGACAAATTAATAATTGACGATAATGTAAATTAATAACCCCAACATTATGAAGTTGTCTTCCATCTAATCTGTTTCTTCCTCACTCCTCGTTAATCCATTCTTCTTTTAATATTCCACTACTATATCGAAAATCTGATGTTAGAACTATTATCCGATTATTCTAAACCAATAAATTGAGAAGATCTTGATTTGTTAACCCATTCTTCTAAATTTTAAAAGTTGAAATAATTATGAAAACGAAGGGCTTTTGAAATCACAAATTCTAACACCAACAACATGAAATACCCTAGTATAAGTAGATTTCTAGACAAATCAGTCTTTATAAAATTTAATTTTTTTTTAAATGTAAATTTTATTAATCAACAAAAAAAATATTTACAAATTATTTTTAAAACAAATAAAGAATCTGGTCTATTTCTTTAAGTAAATAATTAAAAAATCAACTTATTCTAATTTCAAACCATTTCTACATCAAGCCGTAAAATTTGTGAGGGAGGACATGATCATGTTCCAGTCATCCGTATAGGCTCCACTACAAGGTCAAACATCAAAGCTATCCAAGAGAAGTTCAACAATGCGGGTCAGGTACTACTCGAGCAGTGGATGCTTAAACTCAAAAAATTATCAAAACAACTCTTAAATAAAAAACAGTGTAATGAAGAGAAATGATGCCGTTTTGTATTATCTTATCAATCAGGCAATGTAATTTAATTTTTCTACCATAAAAAAATGTAATAACTATGTAGCCTGTTGTGCATAAGCAATAACTTTGGTCTGGAGTTGCCTCATGAGGTTCGAGGTAAATGTAGTGTCATCTCCACTTGGTCCGACCAAGACATAGACATTTCATCTATTGGCTGTGCCCTTACCACTTCTTCACTTTTAAAACCCATCACATGTTCCATCATTTGGCCAATCCATAAGTCTAACCAAATAATGTCATTCTACAAAACCATTGCAAGGATTTAAACATTTTCTAACCAACAGAGATATATTTTTTCGCTTTTCATCATAATGCGTGGATAAGATGAAAAACTCTGTTTGAGGTTCCATTTCATTTTCACCTACCACGTTCATTTCTAAGACACACAAAAATAATCAAGCATATATTTTTAGTTCTAACAAATAGTCCTAACTATTATACGCAAAATTGTTATTATTAATTTCATAATTAATTAAGTCAAAGTTTGGAAACATAATGTTGTATCTAATAAGATTTAACATTAACTTAGTGTTCTTCTTGGCTCTATAAAAAACTTTGTTAACAAATCGTTGTAGATTATATAGAAACGTATAAATTCGAATGCCGAATTGTTAATGGAATTAAAATGAAAAGTCCGTACGGGTTGACTTGTGAAGAAGGCAACACAAACTCTCTTGCCGCTTACGGCGGAGGAGCAGCCGCAAGTGGATCAAGCCGACATTAAGTAAGCTAATTAAATTGGCACAAGATGCAATACACTTGCACCTTCTTCACTCCATGTGCATCTTTAGTATCCTTCTTATGTTATATATTATACATATAGTTTGCACATAATACACTAAACTCCTTCACCATTAACAATCTCCAAAGTTTAGAGCATCGTTCTTAATTTGCTAACAGAGATGGCAAGATCATCTGTACCTCTAATCGCTGTGTTATGCGTCTCGCTTCTGCCTCTTGCGGCCATGGCGGTTGGAACGCCATTTTACATTGAAGGATGTGTTTACTGCGACACTTGCCGCTTTGGATTTGAGACTATTGCCACTCAATATATAACCGGTTCGTAATTTTTTTTTTTCAATTGGTTTAGTGGTCTTTTATCTCATACCAGAAAAAGAATTCGATCTTTAGTGCATAAAGGATTTGTAAGGAGAGCACTTGGCCCACTGAAAGTTATAGTAACGAAATTATGTTATTAGAGTTTAAAATTAATAATGTAGATCAAGAAAACTTATATTTTCTTTGTTGCTTATACAATATGTTTTATATTGATAACAGGTGCAAAAGTGAGGATAGTGTGTAAAGACAGTGTGACATTGAAACGAGAAGTGGTTGGAGAGGCCGTAACGGGAAAAGACGGAAAATACAGTGTCGCGGTCACAGGAGATAGACAGGATCAGCAATGTTTGGCAGAGCTTGTTGAGAGTCCTATGCGTGGCTGTGACAAGGCTGATCCTGGCCGGAAAACAGCCACAGTGATCCTCACGCGCGCCAATGGAGCCGCATCTACTCACCACTTTGCCAACGCCATGGGTTTCTTTAAGGACGAGCCACTCCCTGGCTGCGAAGCCCTCCGCAAACTATACCTCGCCGATGGTGATGCTCGAGCTATTTGAGTCATTTTTATTCACCTTGTGTTCTTCATTACGAAGCATAAACAAAAAGTAATATTGTTGTGGAGTCTCTTAATCTGGTTGAGACTATTTAGACCATATCGAAATACAAAATAAAGTACTTGCAAATCACATTGCATAAAGACTTGATTAAAAGTCGAACATATATATGTCTTTGTCTTCACATCCCATGTCCCAGACTGAAAAAGTACCCTGGTTCACGATCTCCGATTGATCAGATTCTGAGAATTGGTTCAATTTAATTCTAGTATCATCATCATATTCTTCTTCAAATCTCCTCGAGCAATTTATGTCCTGCTGCATCCTCTGATCTATCCAAAAATTGTTCATCCAATTTTCATTATTGCTTTGAACATCATCATCTAGCTTGTCCATTTCACTCAAGAGCAGTGAGTAATCATCTTCACTACTCGTATTAGTAACAATACTTGGAGTCCTTTCAAGCATAGGAGTTATTATATCACTCATGCTCTGACTCGGCTCTTGGGTCGACCCATATATACACTGGATCTCATGACCCGTTCTCGAGTTCTTGTCTCCGAATCCAAAACTCACATTACTTTGAGGACAACTTGAGTTTTGGCAAGTGTAAACACTCTTAGATGGTTTCACAAACTCACCTTTTCTCTTAGACCCCGACGATTCTTGCTCTTGATCTTCCGAGATCTTAAGGTCTTTGATATTGAGAAGAGCTTCTTCCTGGTTTAAGACACGAGACCAAGTATCAGTCTCCTTAGCCATCATCTTATCTTGTAAATTTTTAGACTGCGTCGCGAGACGTCTCACTCTTCCTAAATTCGGCGACATGTGTTTAATCACAGCCGCTAAAACACTAACTTTCCAAGATTTCCTCAAATCGTGTGGCTTTCGATACGGTGGTGCACCGTGCTCATGAGCTACTCCTTGTTCTCCCCACCAAACCTCCATCCCCGTCGGCCACCACGGCGGCGCAATACCTTTCTCTAACGGAAACCGTCGTTGTGGTGGCTTGCAATGTTGCATTAACGCCGATAACAACGATCCTAGAGTCGTGTCTTGTAGCTCTTGTAACATATGTAATAAGCTTGATGGTGATGATGACTTCTCCATTAACTCAGCCGCCGCAAATGTTAAGTATTGAGAAATAGCGTTTGGAGCGGTTTGATCGAATTGAATGTTTTCTTTCCACCATCGTCTTAAACTATCAGAAGAACCGGTTATTGGTTTACCTTTTTCCGGTACGATTCCGTAGACAAACCCTTTGGGTTTACACACTTCCATGATTTTCATCATGTACTTTAACACCGAGTCTTGCGAACGAGCCATCTTCTTACGCCGTGGAGCTTCGGCTCGGTTTGTTCTCAGCGAAACGACGTCTTTATTGTGTCGTTTCTGTTGCTTGAACTTCTCCATAAGGTTTTGGTCTCTCCACATACGGCTTTTGAGATCATCATAGCTTATTTCTTCTTCCTCTTCTTCAATTGGACTACCTGGCTCCAATTCTTCAATTTCCATCATTTTTATTCTTTTAGTACTCCATTAGAATTTGAGCCATAGACTGTAATTCATAATTAAACGTGGTTGAGGAAATTGTCATTACGTGGAAGAATTTCCTATTTTTGTTAAATGGAGTGCCTATTTATAAAGGTAGATCATAAATCGAAGACTGTACAAAGTGTATATGGTTTGCATGTGCGATGAAGGACGTGTCAAGATCTCTTGGTTCGGCCTGAGCTAAAGAAGGTTGTGGAATGTTGTGGGCGGAGATATTTATGTTGTTTAGATGGTCAAGAGTTATCTTCGGGCATCACGACGCCGATGGTTAGAAGAAATTTTATTCGGTTGCATCAGAGTTGTTGGATAACGAGTTTTCATTGCACCGACTTGATTTTTTAATTTTATAAAGAAACCTTCGTATATATGTATTTTAGAAAAGTATTTTATTAGAATATATGATAAGTTCTGTGGGCAGAAGATGGAAAGCATTGGGATCGGATGGTAAGCGAGGAATTTTGGGGAATACTGATATCACACTATCACCAATACCATAACTAAGCTTTCGTATGAGCTTACATCAGAATCTTTCTACTTACGAAACTATGTTACTCTCCTAATCCAAATTTGTAACTTTTTCAAAGGTTTTATCATATTAAATACATTTTGGATATGTGTATTGCATAAAAAAAAAAAGTGTTTTCATCAAAAAGAATAAAAATTTAAAAAATGTGTGATTGAGCTTTGTTTGCATGATTTTCTGTATATGACATCAGAAATGTTGTGTGTGGGCTTATGAATTTAGTACTATTGGGCTTTAAAGATGATTTTAGACCCAGTGAGTAGCGGGACCCGCTCAATTATATTTCGAAAAACGTGATTTTAAAAAAGGAGCAAAATCGAGATCGGAAACTCCGCACGGTTCCCGCCTCAACAAATCAAAAACCCTAATTTATTTCACTCATCAGATCCTGCTCAATTATCCACCGACGGATCCTATCAATCTCTCTAGGTTAGTCACACAATTTCATTTTCACCGTCCTCGTAATTCAATGGGTGGTATTTCTTTTTCTTTCTGCATCTTGTTAATTTCTGGTTGCGAAATTGAGTTTTCAATTAAGGGCTTTTGTTGAATTTCTTATACGGGACTAAATTTTCCGTTTTTGTTGAGTTTTTAGGGTTCATTGTTGGAAAGTAATCAGTTTTTACTTCATTACTTGTTTGAAATTGAATTTATATTTTTTCTTGTTGGGTGATTTTGAAGATGACTGAAGATAGCGGTAAATTAGTGTCGGATTCGGAAACCCGACGCGCTTTGCGTGATTTGACCAATCTTTCAGCCAAGAGAGGAATTTCGTCGATTTTAGGTGATTTGCTTCATAAATCTGAAGATGAATCGGGTAAGAAAGTTGCTCATGAAGATTCGAGACAAAAGTTTTCAAAGAAGTTGTGTATAGTTGTAGATGACTTGGTAAAGGAAAATGCTAAACGTATCGATACAACAAAGGAAGGGTCTTTATCTGATGAGAAGAATAGTTATGGTAATTCTGATAGCAAAGAATCTGAGGAATTTCATGATGCTACGGTGGAGATTTCCAGTGGAGATAGCAAAGAACACTGCAAGACTGAACACATCTATTTTGAACCTGGTGATAGAGACGGTGCTCAAGAGTTAAATGCAGATCAAACTGATGTCACTGGTGAAAGGTTGGCGTTAGCTGTGTTAAGTAGCAGTACTGAGAGCCCAAATGCGGGGGTGATTGGGGAGGAAGTGACTAAATATCAGAATTTGAGATCATTTGAAATGAGTAGATGCCCGAATGTTAACAGAAAGGACCATGTTGATCAGAATATGGGAGATGACTCACTTAAGTCATGCTCTTGTTCGTTCTGTCTTAAAGGTGTCTGATTCTTCAGCTTTTTTCTTACTTATCGTTTCTCTCATATCAATAAATTAATCTAACTCAGCTATTGCTATGAATGAATTGCTTCAGCTGCGTATATTTGGTCAGATCTTCAGTACCAGGATATCAAAAGTCGATTATCTGGTAAGTCGTAGTTATCTTCGTATAACAATTAAACTACAAACCATGTAATCGCTGCAAGGTTTGAGGATTTTCTTGTGAATGTTGACATATGATGTGGGTTTTTTTCCCCTGAACCAGCTTTGAAGAAGAGTCAGAAAATGGCCAATAACTTGATGCAAAGGAATGATAAAAGGCCTACAGATGTTCATGCCTCGTTAAACTCCGTTAGTTCTGCGAAACTTGAATCCGAACTCATGGCCCAGTGGAGACTGCTCTTCTCTAACATGGTTGATATCCTCGCTCATGAAAGTAACCAACTAGTAAGTGCTTTAGAAGCTTTTAATCAAAGCATGAAGCAAAGTATTTTTAAAAGCCATCTTGCTTTCTTGTACACATAAACATGAGTTTTGAGTGTGTGTGTTTGTAATTCCAATTATGCAGCAAAATAACTTTGTGAGGGTGAGAGATTTACGAGAAGATCGCAAGATCGATTTGGAGAGAGCAATGAAAACACCTCACCACAACACGTAGTAAGTAAAACTTCTGTATTCGATCAAACATGTTAATGAATCGAACTTCTCTTTTCCGATAGTTATTGTATGTGGATGCAATGTATAGATGCTTAAAATCGTAAATGATTATGAATGTGTGCAATTATAGTTGGTGTTGTTGTTATCTTAAACTCTTTGTGTTCGTCAAGACCCACAGTTACCTCACACAGGTCTCTGCGTTTCTTTGGCATTACATTCTGTTGTAGTCTATGTTATGACTTAGAATCAAACTTCGTCTATACTTTTACAGTTTTACTTCTATGACATTTATAGCAATATCAGACGTGCATCGCAAGGTATGTCATTGTAGAATATAAAACGTATGAACAAATTAATGAACATTTTAATTTTAGTTATGGGCTCACCAGACTTTTGTAGTAAATTTTGGATATTACCCACTATTTTATATGTATATTTACTGAAAAAAGCCTAATAACTTAGAGATAACGAACCTGCTCATTTGTGGGCTTTTATTATCCCTAAACAGATGGATTCAGTTTCATTTTTACAATTGCGTTAACAGAGTAAACAGACAGAATTCTTCTTGGATATAACTGAAATCAATAGAGAATAAAATTTAGCTTTAGAAAATATATTTTTTCTTTTCAACAAGTAATGGAAAATAAAATCCGATCCATCCTAAATTTTCCAAATAAAGATTCGAACTCGCCACCTCATACCTAGCTAAATCAGAAGTAAATCAACTGAATTATCTGTTTTTTGGCGCTTTAGAAAATATTTAGATGTAATGGATGAATCAAAATATTAATTATGAGATTTTTAACTTAAAATTAGGCTGATTTACAAAAGTTAGTTTTTATCAAATAAATTATTTTATATTTTAAAGAAGTAAAAAAAATTCACTATTTATATAAAAGACTACAAAATATTAATAATTACAACAAATAAAATATATTTAATTTTTCGTAAAAATATGTAGAATACCTTATAATATGAAATAACTTTTTTTCTAAAACCACTTATAAAATGAAACAGAGATAGAAACAAATAAAAATCTTATTTTCCAAAATAAAAAGTTCTTAGCAGCAATAAAAGAGAAAATTTTAGCTGTATATATTTTGAACAAATTACATTATATAAAAAGATGTTATTAAATATGATACTAAGATCTTGATTGGTAAGACTTTTTTGTTGAACATAATGTTTTTATATGAATTAACTATATTTCTCTATTTAAATTTCTTTAAATATGATTGGCTCATTCAAAAACATTATACTCAACAATAAGTTTAACTAATCGAAGCCTAAAGAAAATATATATATATATATATATATATATATATATATTTTGTGTCGTCTAAGTTTTAAAAAGAGAATATATAATAACGAAACATATTCAGTTTTTGGTTTTTTTTTCCGACATTCATTGTTTGGTTTCTGGTATATATGGTTCGACTTTATTTTTGTTCTAATTTTCTATTATTTTTTTCTTTCTATATATAACAAAACTAATTCGGTGCGAAAAATAGTCAGTAACCTAATAATTAGCGTGTGTATATATGAATTTTTGTAACTGATATATGGCTAATATGCACATGGACGCAATATTGCTTTTTAATATATAGTACACTGTGTTTTTTCTTTTTTTTTTGTTTCTTACATCAATCACCAATGTAGTATGATTTATGAAAAATACTTTAGAAATAAAGAAATATAAATGCTTGGTTGTTACACAGTTCACGTTGTTCAGATTCGTTCGACAGACACGTAAATAGTAATTTGGCTCCCCATTGTTATGGCATTCGCCTTTATAAGAGTGTTCCCATGTGACATTTATTTATTTTTCATATAAATATTCATTGAGACAAGAGTTAGGCAGATCCCATCCTTTTTTCTTTAACTATTCGTAATTAACAATTAGTCATACAATAATAATAACCACGATGTAATTAACTAATACAGTATTCTTTCAATGTTAAGCAACAACATACTAATGAAGTTAACAAAAAAAAAAACCACATACTAATGAACTCTTCCTAGTTACCAAGAAAAAAACATATATATCTAGTCTTACAAATACTTATGTGTATAATATTACAAAAATATCTTACAGATACTTGTATGAATGTATTGACGTTGATTAAACAAAATAATTTTTACAAATTTAGATACTTTGTCTAAAAAATATTTTGCTTGCAGATTTAGACATTATTTAGTATTCTTAACTTGATAAACACTTTATACAAATAATAATCTCTACAACTAGTTAGTATACCTAAGTGAATGTGTAATCATTTTGTATGATTTATATTGCGAATTTATTAATTACATTTATATTTTTAAATACCTAAATCTGGGAGCCATATCTAGGTGGTAATGCTTCCTGAACGGTCTAGGTGGAGCGAAAATAGGAGGTCAAAGCCTCCGTAAAAGTTTATCGGCATTATATTTCGAATTTGAGGTTATTTTTTAGATTATGACATACTTTATCTCCCTACAAATTAAAGAGATAGAATTTACAGTGGACAATTCGGAACTCGAGAAGATGACCGAACTCTTTCGATTGGCCTGCTTTTCAACAATACCTATTTTTCTAGTTTTAGGAATGTTTAAAGATTTTTCACTAGTTTTAATACCTTATGCCATAAACTATAAAGCAGATTACTTGATCCGTAGAATTAGGGGATTATTAAAGATTGTACTTTGTGGATAATGCACCCCATACTTGGGTTAGACATCTTTTAAATTAGTAAAGTTGACTAGAAAAAAACATATAAATCTGTAAATACTTAATGAAAATGTTGTTTTTCAAAGTTTTTTAAAATGTTGTGGTTTCTATATAATTAATTTTTGAACAAATGAAGTACAAGTAAATTACTGAATTCTTTTTAATCTTGTGGTTAGAATGATCCAGTTTAACAATTATAGTATTAAAAATTCGAATACGTTTTATCCAATTGCTAAAAAAAACAATGTACAAGCAAATCAGGATCATTAACGGCTCAAGATCTTTGTATTACTATTATATATACTGTGCAAGTGAGTGAATATATAGAAGTACAATAATTTGACAAATAAAAATAGAAGTATATAAAATGAAATGGTAAAGAAGACAAGACTAATGGAAAGCTCGACCCTCAAAGCGGGGATCGGTCGCTAATGAGGACACGTGTAACTAATCTACTGGAGTCCATAAATTAAGGTCGTTCCTCTTCTTCTTCACTCTCTCATTTCTGACAACATGCAAACATTTTTATTTTTATTATTATTATTTTTCACTTAGTAACCAATATATCAACGAGGGGATGTCCAAACCATTGGACTCCTATGGAGCGATTAATTACAAATTTACTGACCATAGACCACAAAATAAACCAAGCCTATTAAAACTTTGCTTGCAATAAAAAAATAATTGATCACGATACCGAGAAATCACGCATTTCAGCGTCAAAAACATAGAGCAACCAAGAAAGAGGACCTGATGCCACATAAGATCTCCACCGATTGTCTCTGGTCACACTTTGCGCAATGGTTGTTGCTCCTTTGTTGGATCCATGTTCCCCCACTTCAAGTCTCTACCATTGTATCTTCTTCAAAGAATTTTTGAGAACCATACATATATTTTTAAAAGATGGCCAAGATTTTGGTCGAACCAAGAAATTTATGATATCAGCTGCCTCAGACACAAAAATGACATTATTGATATGGTGATTAGATATGATGTCGATGGAAAAAAAGTCTTACACTTGAGATCCAACATATCCTCAATCTGTGTAAAACGCCTTCGAAAGTGCAAAAGCACTGAACATGTGGAGTCTCTAAGAACCCAAGCTGCTCCACCTCTGTTATGTTTTTTGTCCCAAGAATATGCAATGTTGCATTTGTACCAATTTTGGGGCGGGAGGTGCCATTTCACATCACACTGTACTGCAATATCATGTTCCTATGCTTATATATCATGATCAATTATGCTACAAACCAATGATCCGAGTCTTCCAAAATCTTTGTTATTGTATCTGTTGCCAAAAAAATTGTTCTTTTGAACAAAAGCGAATTCCTATTCTTCCATAAAGACCACATGATCCACGGTATCGATCTCTAATTGGCCAAAGGGATTCTATTGTTATTTTGTTGGGTAATGACATAATGGACATTTGAGGCAAAGGATTGAGAGTCAAAACTTCCTTTTGGGCTAGGAATGTATGATAACGCCCATGTTTGTCTCGCTATCGAGCATGTAAAGATGACATGGTTTGTTGTTTCCTCTGCGGCTCCACACATTTGACAGAGTGTGTCGACTAAAAGCCTTTGGAATTATATCTTTCCTGAACCGAGAGATATCTTGATAGGGCTCTCCACAGAGAGTTACGGATCTTTGGAGCAGTTTTTACTTTCCACATTTGAGCCTTCAAGTCTGCTAGTGAGGGTAGCGAGGAGGCCTCTCTTATAACTTGTTCTTTGTTTGTTTCAAGTGCTAGCTTATATCCTGTTTTGATAGAGTATTCACCACTTTTTGTATGGCGTCAAGTCCAAAAATCTTCTTCATCTAGTAGTTGTTTCTTCTTCTTTATCATTCTCCAAAAACAGCTCCTCTAGCTTTTCTTCATTCCATTTCCTATGGTTTTTGTCATTTAGATCACTGACCTTTAAATTCAGGTCAAAGAAATATTTTTTTCTCCATGGTGGCTGAGGAGGGTGGTATTGTAGCCATGGGTCCAGCCACACCTTTATACTTTCTCCATTTCCAACCATTTTATCCATACCCTTTACGATTAGCTCTCTTCTAAACAAAAGACTTATCCATCCGAAAGAATGTCTTGTTCCTATCTTTGCTTCCATAAAATCCTTTTGTTTAAAGTACCTTGATTTGAGCAGCCTTGTTAAAGTGGATTCAGGATTTTGAATGACTCTCCAAGCTTGTTTTCCTAGCAAAACTTGGCTAAAACATTCAACATCTCTAAAGCCCATGCCACCTTGACACACATTTTCTCCTAACTTTTCCAATGTATCTTCCTCTTATGCTCATACGAGTTCCACCAAAAATCTGACATGGCCGAGGTGATGGCTTTGCAAGTTGACTTTGGTAACTTGAAACACGACATAGCATGAATGGGCATGGCTAAGGCGATAACTTTTAATAGGATCTTTTTCCCACCTTGTGATAAGGACTTGGCAAACCACCCACTCATTCTATGTTTCAGTTTTTCCTAGATGTATTTTAGCATCTCTCTCTTGGATTCACTAAAGCATTCTGGAAGACCTAGATAATCGCTTGTACGTCCTGTTTGTTCAATCCCCGTGATGTCTTTTATCTTCCTCTGTACAGCTAATGATGTCTTCTTCCCAAAAGTAATAGCAGATTTTTCGTAGTTCACTCTTTGTCCTGAGATATCCCTGTAAAAATCAAGCACCGAGATGAAATGATGCACCTGTTGTTTGTTGCCTTCATAAGAAAAAGACTATCGTCCGCGAAGAGCATATGATGGATGTGTGGTCCAGCTGTGGAGAAATAGATCCTTGTCAAGTGGTTGTTTGCTGCAACCTTTGAGATTCAATGAGAGAGCGCTTCAGTGCAGAGAACAAAAAGGAAATGAGACAAAGGGTCTCCTTGTCTAAGGCCTCTCTCCAGTGTGATTAAGCCAAAATGTTGATCATTTATAAGGACACTATATGAAACTGTGGTTACACAGAACATTACCCAAGTAATCAATTTTCTGTCAAAAAACCAAAGCAGTGAGCGCCTTCCAAAAAACTTCATTCCACCCAATCATATGCCTTTAACATATCCGGCTTTATAGCCATGAAATCTCTGGAAATAGTAGGATGGGTTCGGAGGTTGTGGATTAATTCATGTGCTACCAGAATATTGTCCGTGATAAGCCTCTCGGATACAAAGGCAATCTGAGTCGGGGATACAATGTCAGGGAGGATTTGTTTTAGTCTGTTAGATAGCACTTTTGACACTATTTTATATATAGCAAAGAATTATAGGCCTAAAATCAGTCATCAAAGATGACTTCGTCTTCTTCAGAATCAAACATAAGTGAGTGTGGTTCCATTCCTTTGGAAAGACCATTGAAGTGAAGAACCTTTTCACCTTCGTACAAACTAGCGGGCCAACAATACTTTTGGTAGAATAACCCCGTCATCCCATCAGGTCCTGGGGCATTCGTTGCATTGATTGCAAAGGTCACTTGTTTTATCTCTACATCAGTCACTTGTTCTGTGAGTCTTGTATTCATTCTAGCAGTCATTCTTGCCTCGAAATCATGGAACACCTAATGTGTATTCGGTAGATTGGAGGATTTGAAAATGTTTTGGAAATAAGTTGTGGCTACTTCCTTTTTCGAAGCCTCAACATATTGATCATATCCCTGAGCATCTGTGATTTTTTCCAAGAATCTTCTTGACTGATTAGACTTGACCGAGGCATGAAAGAATTTTGTATTGCCATCACCCTCCTTTAGCCATTTCTCTCAGCTTTTTTTGTTTCCAAAACACTTCTTTCTCTTTGTTCGCCTTCATTAACTCTCTCTTTAAATCTCATACTCTGTCGAAATCAGGAAGCTATTTGGACTGTTCTGATTTTAATCTTTCTTGAATATTGATAATCTGTACCCGAGAGTTAAGAGTGTTTTTCTTCTTCCATAAGCTCAGTTCTTGGCGACAAAAATGAATTTTCTGTGTGATGCTTTGCTCATTGTTTGTTCCTACTTTGTTCCATGCCCTTTGTATTGATTCCTTCACATCTGGTTTGTTATAAAATCTCCGATCAAACTTGAACTTCCCATTAAAAGTTTCTTGTGATCCATAGAGTTTTAGTAACACCAGTTGGTGATCTGAGCCTCTTTTATCCATAAAATTATGTGTTGCTGCTGGAAAAGTTTTGAACCATTCTTCATTAGCAAATACACGATCTAGTTTGCTCTGAATCCACAAAGAATGCCTCATTCCAGCCCAAGAAAAGGAGTTGCCAGTACTCGGAGGTTCTCTAAGCTTGCAATGCTTAATCATATCTGCAAAGTCCTTGCATTGAGCATCACTTCTTGTTGGCCCTCCCACTTTCTCGCCATTGTGCAAAATGGCATTGAAATCACCAATCATACACCATTTTTCCTTCCTTGTGACTCAAAATCTCATTATCCTTTCCCACACTGCAGGTCGATTTATGGCCAAAGGAGGCCCATATACACAAGTAAAATAAAAAGAAATGTTTCCAATAGATGCAAAATAGTCCAAAAGATTTTTATCCATAAACTTAAAGTCAATACGTATAGAGGCTTTCCAAAAAATTACTAACTCCCCACTTAAACCGATTGGTTCTATAGTAAACACCCTATCGTAGCCGAGCAAAACTTGTAGATCTACTAACATATTCCTATTATTCTTCGTTTCCATTAAGAACAAGACATCCGGAAAATGGTTTTGATGTATCTCCCGGAGTCTGGGATATTTTAAGGCTCGAGACCATCCCAAACCTTGATAATTCCATCTGATTATGCTCGTTGCGAATCCGGCAGTCCTCCACTTGGGACCACCTCAGATTTTGGACATTTCACCATGCAGGTAGGCTCAGTCTCTTCCTCTATTTCCTTCCTCTTTGTTGCCAATTCCACAATTTGTTTGTTAGTCGTATTGTGTCCATCATCAACCAGTTTCTGGCTTCCACAAATGACTAGCTCTCTGTTTCTAATTGGTCTCCTATTTGTTCCAACTTTCTTATCAGCATCAGTATCATATGTTCTGCTCTCTGTAGTCTCCTTTTGTGGGATATCCCCTTTGTTTTGCAGTGAAAGCTTTTTCCCGGTATCTCCTTGGGCATTTTGAGAGGCTTTAACTTCTTCAATGTAAAAATCAGGATCAGTGTTTCCTCCCATAGCATCAGACATAAGTTTCTTTGTTCCCATAGTGGTCTCCTTCCTGATTATGTTAATCTCATTATCCTCAAAGTCAATAATCGGACCATTCCTCTTGTCCAAATCAGTAGTCACCTTTGGGAGAGGTAATAGACTCAAATTCAGATGTTGAGAAATTGGGTTGCTATCCGCTTCTCTCATTGCCTTTTTAATTTTTGTCCTTTTCCTATTGTAGCTTTTCTGGTGGAGTAACAAGGAGAATCATTCTAAGTTGGTCCAGAACTTCGGTTGCTATCTTCTTTTTCTTCCCTGTGACCAGATTAATGCCAACTTGCTCTTGCGATAATACTTCATATAGAGGATCTTCAAATTTGAGAATCATTTATTGTTTCTTGACTTCTTCCATATGCTTTGCTTTCCTTTCTGTTGCAGTATCTTGTCTCTGTTTTATAAGAAGAGGACATAAATCCTTCTCATGGTTCAAGCGTTGGTAGTTATAACATTTTTTGGGATCTTTTTTTAGTGAAACATGACTTCCACTTTCTCTTTGTGCGGGAGCTCAATCGTTTTGGATTTCCTCAGAGGTCGAGCAACATTGAACAAAATCTTCACTTGAACGTATTCCTTCGTCATAGGTTTCAGAGGGTCAAAGACGACCTCGACCACTTGGCCAACTAACTCCCCAACAGCCGTAATGGCCGGAACCGTGAAATGGTTCATAGGAAAATTCCTAATTTAAACCTAGATGGGAACGAACTGCAAATAATCTTTAAGTGGGTCTTCAATCCACTTTTCTATGACCATAGCCCATTCATTAAATGTTTGGACTCCTTTCTCGTAGACTTCTTCCATATCATGTTTATTGTAAAAGAGAAACTGAAATTTCTCTTTCGATAGAGCAACTCCATGAACCTTCCTTGTTTTTGCCATTTCCTTGGCATATCTAGTATCATGCTTGTCATCTTTTGAGTTCTGGGGTTGAGAAGCCGCCTAATCAAACTCAGCTTATTCTTCTCATTAGAGTAGTACTCTGGGAGACTCGACATTTTGAAAGGTACATCTTCTTCAAAGGTCTAAATTCATCATCGCTTTGTCCATAGACAAAAACATTGAGAGATTATACAACTTGGCTGGCAGACTTGCGGTGGAGAAAAAAGCAATCTAAATCTACCGGTGGTGAGCAGTGAAAATATATTTTCTATGGGCTAATCTTAGCCACACGATCGTCAATTAAAAGAAAAACGAAAACAAAAATGAAGATTGCGAGCTCAAAAAAAAAATTCTTTGATTTTTTTTGTATTATTATTATAACATATCTGCGTGAAAAACGGAAAACAAGAAATAACTGAAAAACCTTCCTCTTTAAATGTTTTTGGTAATCGAATTCATTATAATAACTTCTAGACTCTCCATGACCAACCTGGACAAATTATTAGACTTTGAATTTTAGCTCTTCTTTCCTTCCACGTGATTCATTACCGTCTCTAAGATATACATTATTACTACTAAAAAACAATTGAACTTTGACCATAATAAAAATGTAAAATTGGTTAAAAAATAATTTTTTACATATTTTTAACTAAAAATAATCAAAAAAATCGATAATAATCTAAAATTGGTCAAAAAATTTTAGTTACAAATTGCCATATCTTCTTATAGTGTACACAATTTGACGAATAAATAGATGATGTTAGCAATCTTGCACTTGGAGTTAAGCATTTCAATATTTGTTTAATTAGGTTATATTCCTTTCTAACTAGTCTAATTAAACCCTTTGTTTGGATATCATTCTAGAAGACGTATCTCATATAACGTGGTTTACGTATTATTATATAGTTAAAGATTGAGATTTGTGGTGTAAAGAGACTCGTTGAAGACCAATAATAGAGATTTAATGAATAAAAAAGTGATTAAGCTAAGAATTAATATAAGGGTATAGAAGATTGAAAGGGATTGAAAGGAAAGAAAAGAGTGGAATCAATCTTTACACGTTTAGAAGTGATGAGTTCAATTTGACAACACTTGCAACTCTTTGGAATTGTCTTATTGTCTCTTCTTCCTGCCTCACCCATGTGTTCGGTTTTCGTTTTTTCCTTTTCCTTTTTTGTTCTTTTCTCTATATTATATGGTTTTATACTTCGAAGTGGATTCCAACTTGGCCAATCTCAACTCTTTTCGTTTCCATGTTAAATTTTGGAAATTTATAGTTTGATTATTTTGTGTTCAAAGAACTACGACATCGTTATATGGTTTGGTTGGAATGTTAATAACACAATATGTTTATATTTGCTAAATCACTAACTCTAATTAGTAAGGACTCAACAGCAGATCGAAATATCTGACAAGGATCAACGCATAGTCATCACTTTTCGACTATACATTCCATTGAAAATTGGGGAGCCCTATGTAAATACTCCTCCCAATGAATGAATTCAAACCCTCTGATCTTTTGATACCAAGAAAACTACTAATCCATCATCACTTAATTACTTTTTTATTTTCACAATAACGGGATTTATGTAGAAATTTAGGAAAAATATTGTGGAACTTTATACTTCGAATATTTTGTGTTCAAAAACTATGACTTGGTTCTTGAAGTGTTTATATATGTATATTGGAATTTGTTTTTTTAACAATCGGTTCAATAAACTCAATCATAACCCAAATCTTATTTCTTAAATCTTTTTCTATTGTTTTATAATAGGGAAAGTCGAACACTGATACTAATAGACTCAGAAATTTTTGACATATGTATATTGGTTTTAGTTTTAAGAATACATGTGTATATTACCTAAATTAAAGAATTTTAGCCACAAATTTTTTCTGTAAAAAAGTTTAAACCGGTGACATCTTCCAATATTTGTATCTTTTTATTTTCGAGATAGTGGGATTTTCTGTAAAAGTTTAGAAAATAATATTGTGGAAAATGTAATCATTATATTTAGTGAAAGAAAAATCAATTCTACTTTTCTCTGTGATATATAAATAAATCTTAAAATCTTGCATGAACAAGAAACTATAACCAACCAGTTGTTCTCAAAAAAAGTTGTTTAGATTCGTCTATTTTTTACCAAATTATAAACGATAATCAAAATTTTTATAGACGTACATATCATCGTGTACGTTTAAATTGGATGCTGAAACTCATGGTTTTGTAGAGTTGGAAATGAAAATATCAAATTCTTTTAATTTTTGGAGAAGGAGTAATGCAATAGATCAAAGAAATTGGTGAAATGTCAACATCGTGAGGGATTGAAAACACATGCAGCCTTACTGTGAGAGTTAGTCGGATTATACAACCAAAAAGCTATGGACAAAAAGCCTTTGACCATCCACTATTATTGATTTGCTATGACACACATACGTATTGTCATCACTTTCTCTCTATGCTCATCATTTCTCAGCTTTCACAGTGACTACGTGCGTGCATCTTCTCATGTATAGTAATTTATAAATGTGTTCATTTATGTCCATCTATGTGCAATTTTCAGTGTCAGATTCCAAAAGACGTTAAAACACTAGCTAATTCGACAGTAACAAAGGAAAGTCAGAGATTGGCCTGACAATGTACCGTTTATCTATTTGTTGTTTCTTTTGTCTAAGTCGTTTATGATTTTACGGTTAAATCGTGTGCGGACAATAAATAGTGTACTATATAATTGATGCATACGCAATTGCATTGGTTAATGCTTTGATAAAATATGCAATTTGAAGTGTTTTAAGTTAAGTGGTTAATGTCAACCGCTGCAACCTACACACTAAAAATCTAACTCCTTGAAAATATCATAGATTTAGTTTTTCTCGATCAAGTTAAAAACTATTAAAATATTTGATAAATGTGAGGATATTTTCATTGATATAGACCGATACAACTACAAATAAAATATTCATCTAACTAGTGAAACTGAAAGTGTTTGTTTCTTTGTCAAATTCATTAATTTCATTATAATAGTGAAGAAAAGCAGGTATGTGGCGAAAATATATAAAAGATAAATGCTAAGAAAACTTCTAAAATTCCGGATAAAATTTCGGACAAGATGATCAACTTTGAATTTTTTTTTAAAAAGAATAAAGGTAATTCAAAACTACTAAAAATACTTAAATCTTACAAAATCTTCTAGATAATGTATGAATGATGACCGCTCGTCTAAATTTGTTGTCATTTTCAACACTTGGGAGCTATGTAACGCATGCACCACCTCTCTAATGTTCAACAAAATCATAACAAAAGTTTTGAGTCAGTTATACAATGTAAGTGGTAAATGTAACTTATTCTTTTCCCAACATGTAAAATATGTTTAAAGAATCCTATTCTAGTTATTCAACTGGTTGGAAGTGAACTAAATTCTGGCAGACTAGAGTATAACTCGACAATACGTTCGTGGGGAAGAGTACTTATCTGTCAAAAACAATGCTCTAGTCTTTGACCTAAAAGATATACAATTTAAATATACAAAATAAATTGTTCATTTTTTTTGTGTAGGAAAAATCTCATCCATAAGAAATTTACACTCAAACAAAAAAAAATCATTATCGTATTAATTACTAGATATGATTTGAAACAACTAGAAAATCTGCTACAGTATCCGATATAATAAATTTATCTCGTACTAGCAAATAAATATATAGAGAGAGTTCGTAATCAGGACTAAAAGGACATGCACAAAGTGAAACGCAGTTTAGCCCGAAACAACAATAAAACAAAATAAGAGTTTCAAGTTTTTAGAGTTTGTCTTTGCCACTCCGAGCAAAAATACAAGTCTTGATTCTTGGTTTGATCCGGTTCCGGTTCAATTTTGTTATTATTTATTCGTCTAGTGAAAAGTACCAGACAGATTTGAATTGATAATTTAGTTTCACTTTGGACCCCTCGAGGCGATGTGTCAAAATGACAGTAGACAAGTACACCAAGTGAGACAAATCTAGATACATCAAACACTTTTAAATTCCTTGAATTTAATCCATATTTATTTACTGAAATAAACCATTTTTTTTACTAAATACGTGTCACATTCAATCTACAATTATATACTTTACCTACATAAATTTACCTTTTTGAACATAAATACCTATAGAAAGAACTCGAAGGAAATTGGGAAAATATAATAAAAAGAGTTGGAATTAAATACAAGAACATAAAAACAATAATATATAAACAGTTTTTTTTAATTAACACGCATTTTGCATATTGATTATACAAAATATATAATTACAACTTAACAGAGCTATTCGATAAAATTTTGCCAACCTCTATCTTGTTCATCGCATTTTGTTTTTGTAAGATTAAGACAGTGCACAAATCCTTTACAACGTTCCAATAAAGGTCAGGCATCTACATATTCATTATATATATATATCGACCAATACGTTCGTTGGCATTAGTTATATCGAACATTAATTGTGACTCATTAATTATATTATCCCTGCATCTGTTTCCGATCCACCAATCGCCGCAGGAAATCCATCACCTGATCAGTCATATTTAAGAGACTTAAGTTAGTACATATATAAATGTATATGTACTGTAACACATACATAGTATTAATCATTATATATATATATATATATATATTGTGTGTGTGTGTGGACTTACCTCAGAGGGATCTTGCAAAGAATAAGAAGCATCGGTATCTTTGGGAAATTTGGAAACTAAAATGCCAAAGCCTTTACCTCTTTCTCGTAAAATCTAATTTACATGGCACATATTTAAATTAATTAAACAAATATAATTAATGTTGTATGTTAAGTATATAAAACATTCTTTTAAGTTATCAAATATATTAGTAGCTAATTATGGTTTATATACCTTAAATGCATCTTCGTCAGTCCTATCGTCTCCGATATAAACCGGAAAAACGTTGCTAGAATTCCCAAATCCTGTCGTATCCAAAGTTTCAAACCATATTAATGGTGGATCGAAAAAATAATAAATTTAAATAGAAAAAGACAAAACAAAATTCTTTATTTATCTTAATTATTATTATTATTATTATAAGATTGAGAAAATCATTTTATAATATAGAGAAAGACTCAATTCTCACCAAGTGACTCTAGCAAGAACTCAAGAGCTTTTCCTTTGTTCCATTCAATCACAGGACGAATTTCAAATACCTGTTATCCAAAATAAATTTTATTTATTTACACTAAGTTAAATTAATAAATATTATAAGTAGATTCTCTTAATTAAGTAATGTCAAGTCATACCTTGCGGCCTTGGGTCAGTTTCAGTGTGGGATATTCCTTTAATACCGACCGAACCTGTAGAACTAGTTCGCTCCATTTCTAGTTCAATATGAATTCCATTTTTAATGTCAGTTTTCGTTATTTAACAATATATATTCTTAATTTAGTTTCAATTTCTACCTTCTCATCGACGCAACGAAAGTGTACAGAAGCACAAAACTTGTGGTTTTCTACTTTGGCTCCAGGAGTTGATTTTGTTTTCTCCAACAGTCGTTTACAAACCTTTATAAATTAAATAATAAATATTCAATTCACGTGTATATTTGTTAATACAACAAACAAACAAAAAATCACATTAATAATCCCATGGCTTACTTCATCAATCATGGGAAGATAGTCACTAGCCGGTTGGTACAGAAGAGACTGTTTAACCCAAAATAAAATTAAGGAACTCAATAAGCTTAAAGCAAAAAATAAAGAGTTTTGTTTGTATTAATTTATAATGTTAATAGAAAATTACCCTTTTGTGTTTAGAGAAGCCTTTTTCTGGACCTTTAATGTCCATGCCATGGCTTCCAGCATAATACAGCTCTGCTAACTTCACAAAGTTATACACCTTTGAACAAAAATAAATAGATTAATAAACTTAAATGTATTAAAAATTTGATGATTATTAAAATATGAGGAAAATGCCAAAAAAAAAAAGAAAAAAAGAAGAAGAAATACCTTGTCGATGCATCTACCAGTAACTATAGCAGTGGGGAAACACTTAGCCAGCTTTTTCACTGTTCTTCTCATCTAAGAGGCATCAATCAGAATGTAATTAATTAACTACAGAGATTAATATGATTAATGTCAAAATAGATTTAAGACTCAACGAACCGTTTTTGACATGAAAGCTCTGTCTGGATCATCAACAATGGGAGAGAGAGTACCGTCATAATCAAGAAACATTACGATTTGTTTTCCTTTTGAAGCTTCCATGATCTGTTCGAAGTTCTCTAGTGCTGATGGATGCTGCATCTGTAGTATAAAGAAGAATTGTAAGAGGAAGAGTCATTAAGAGTTTGTGAAAGAGTGTGTAGATGGAGATGTTGACTTACGGTCCATGAGTTGAGAGTAGAAGGGAGTGATTTAAGATGAGTAGGAGAAGAAGCTCGCATTGAATCAACCCAAGCGTTAAGTCTTTGTCCACCATTATTGATGTCAATGTTCTTCAGAAGCTTTTTTTTGGAAAGTGAGATGTAACCAGGAAGAAGTTTTTGAGAAGAAGAGTTGTTGATGTTGATGTTGTTGTTGTTGGTGTTGGAGATGATACTTGACCTTGTGGTTTCTGATACGACAACGTTTTGACTAGCTGACATTCTCTGTGGGTTTTCGAGGACAAAGCTTACTGAGAAAACAGAGTAGAAAAAAACCAGAAAGTTTAGTTATTAGATGAAATGATATTTTAGATTTTGTTGAGATGAAATATAAGCTTTTACCCATTTGAGAAATTAGGGATTCGAGGTGAATACGTGAATCTGAGATTGAAGCAGAGAAAGAGAGGCAAGAGATGATGAGGATGATGATGATTTGTGTGTTTTCTTTGTGAGCTAGAACTTAGTAGTAGCTGCGAATTGGTGTATATGTAGACGAAGAAGAACCAGGCAAAAGTGGGACCTACTGGGCCTAATAATGGGTTTGATGGGCCCACTTTAATTATGGTCATATTTACATACGTTGTAAACTTATAAATAAAGTTTGCGTGTCTGATTGTCGCCGAAATGCGAGTCGTCGAATCCGCGTCTCCTCGGTTCTTTTTTTTTTTGGGATTATTATTGCATAATTAAGTAAAACGTGAGTTTTTTCTCTCTCGAAAGCTCACCACTTCTGATAACTTTTTTGGTGCCCCAGTATCTCCGATACATTTTCAAAACATAGTACAATAATCTCTTCCTCCCGGTTATTTTTCTATAATTTTTTTACTGAAACAAATCAAATTATTTGATCGCAATCAGAAATCTCCATTAATCAAGCAACAGTCACACTTCACTCCAGATCTATTAGACGGTTCGAAGGTCGCATAAGAGCTACAAGAAATTGCGAAGGAGCACTATTGAAGTTTTACTCACATCCAAAAATAAGTCAGGTTTAAAGTACATCACAAACCCTAGAATAGACTCAGAGCTGGTGGAGGTTCTCCGATCAATGACTATCGCGGAGGATTCGGTGATAGACTTACCGGAATATGGGAATTACCACTCCGACACGACCAACCAACACAGTCTAATAGGTAAATTACTAAACCCAGAATCTGACGCTTACAAAATAGAATTAATGGAATGGTATTAGAGAGGGATACATTACAATTCCGATTTCAATCAGAAGAAGAGTTACACGAAATTTTAAAATATAATTACTGGAACTTTGAGGATTAGGAGATAGTTATAGCCAAGAAAGATATCCATTTTACTCTTGAAAAACTTAACTTAGTACCTATGTGGATTAGACTATCGGAAATCCCTATAGATCACTTCATGGTGGACCTTTTCAAGGCGGTGGCTTACTCCATTGGAGAAGCCGTAGAGCTAGACTTCGACCCAGAAAAACCACATCTTCACCCTTTCATAAGGGTAAAGATTATTTTTAATATAACACACCCAATGCATCAATGTAAAACTCTCAGATTACCCACTGAAGAAATCAAAATGGTTAAGGTGACATTTGAGAGAGTCAGGAAACTCTGTAATAATTGTCGCAGACTAACACAAGATAAAGACAAATACCACTTCACAACTCCGAACATGAAACACAAGGACAAAGAACAACAGCACAAAGACTATGAAGCAGAAAGCCAACTTAACCAAGAGAAGCATAAAGAAAAACCAGAGACATAAGCTACTACAAGTAGATTCAGACCAGACAAGGTACCCATAGCATCGAAGACACAAGCCAATGAGGAATGGGCAACCGTGCATACAGATACAAGCTAAACTGATGAAACCTGAGGCAAATACCTCAACAACGGTGTCAATTACTAATCTTAAGCGGAATATTGCAACACTAGAACTGACACCACTAATTCAAATGAAGGCGAGAACACCTGCGAGCGACCAACTCTTACTCCTAGATGAGATGATACCTCCAGATAAAAATGACATGGAAAAAACAAGATACATAACATATAAGAAACAAAAAACAAAACCAAAGAATATCACGAAAATAGCAGAGGAGGCAACCAAGATGCTATATGGTGTGGTGACTGTCCAGAAGTCATCCGACAGTCAATGAGTATATTGACTTGGAACTGTTAGGGAGTGGGGAGCACCCTGACAGCTCGACGTCTCAAGAAAATACGGAAAATAGTATTTCCAAACATTTTGTTCCTCATGGAGACAAAAAACAACAAAAACATATTAGAATCAATAAGAAGATATAATGGTTATAATCACATATTCACAGTAGAGCCAAGAGGACTGAGCGAAGGACTAGCTCTTTTCTAGAAAGATCATATGAAACTACAAATAACACATGACTCACCTCACTACATAGACTCAACCTTCTTCGTTGGGGAAGAGCAGGTCAAAAGAACATTTATTTATGGTCACCCAGTGACACATTTATGGCCAGCTGTTTGGGAAGCCATACAAAATCTGGAGTTGGGAAACATTTTTCCTTGTTTCCTTATCGAAGATTTTAATGAGATATATGACAATCGAGACAAAGCAGGCGGTCTATTACGCCCAGGGAGTGCCTTTAGAAGTTTCAAATCATTCCTGAGAAACTGCAGAATCAGGGAACCATATAGTACATGTCCACATTATTCTTGGATGGGAAATAGAGGAGGATAGTGGATTCAGTGTAGGCTGGACCATTGTTATGGGAACACAGAATAATTTCAGAAATTTTCTAGATCCCTAACAACATACCTGCCAATCATGGGATCTGATCACAGACCTCTTAATACTAAAATCATGATAGACCCCACGACATATCACAAACGGTTTATCTTTGACTAAAGATGGATCAAACGACGAGGATTTGAGGACATCATTAAGACAAGTTGGTCAAGATCAATAAATAATCCTCTCTTCATCACATTGGACTGCATAGCAAAATGCCGTAAAGACATCTCTCGATGGAAGAATATAGTGAACATCAATTCACAAATACACATAGAGAGGACCAAAGCTAAACTGGAAAGTGAAATGTCGAAGTCAAGCCCGGATACTCCTCTCATTGGCCAGATTAAGAATGTGCTTACACGACACTATAAAGAAGAGGAAAAGTTCTGGAATGAGAAAAGCAAAATGCAATGGCTCAGAGATGGAGATCAAAATACCAAGTTTTTTTCACAACTTTGTGAATTATAAGAGAGTTAAAAATAAACTTATCTATCTCAAAGACCCCCATGAAAACTTGCACTTCGCATAGGGCTCCAAAGAAGATATTGCAGCCAACTACTTCCAGACACTATTCCAAACCTCATCACCAGAGGGGATACAAACTGCTTTACAGGGACTTCACCCCCAAAGTTACCACTGAGATGAACGAAAAAAGCTTCTAAAGCAAGTCTCCCCTATCGAAATATGACATGCGGCTTTCAGTATCTGATGAGATAGCTCACTAGGGCCAGATGGAATGACTGCCAATTTCTTTCATGCATATTGAGACATCATCATTGGAGACAAAATCATTCACGAAGTTCAACAAACCTTCCAGAGAGGCTACTTTCCGGTATAGTGGAATTACACTCATATTGCACTAATCCCCAAATGTGATAACCCTACGGAAATGAAAGACTTGCGCCCAATAAGCCTCTGCTCAGTCATCTAAAAAATCATCTCCAAAATAATAAAGAAGAGGCTTCAAGAAATCTTGCCACTCATAGTCTTTGAAACCCAATGAGCTTTCACAAAAGGTAGACTCATCTCAGACAATATTCTGATTGCCCATGAGATCATACATCACCTTAATACAAACAAATGGGGTCAGGGAGGTTATATGGCTATTAAAATAGATATATCTAAGGCATATGATAGACTTGAATGACAGTTTCTTGCATAAATACTTAAAAATTTGGGATTCCATCGAGACTGGATTAGACTTGTGATGCTTTGTGTTATAACAGTAACCTACTCGGTGATAATCAATGGAGCTCATTTTGGATTCATTACTCCACATAGAGGTCTTACGCAAGGATACTCGTTCTCCCTATTCCTATTTGTTCTTGGCACCGAAGGCCTTATCCACATCATGAGAAATGCAGAGGATTCTTACCAAACCGAACACACTGCTAGCTAAAGTGTATGAGGCCAAATACTTCCGTAACGCTACTTTCCTTGACTGTGGAATTGGAATGAAACCTTCATATGCATGGAGAAGTATCTATTATGGACAAAAACATCTCATGCAAGGACTACTGAGACATATAGGTAATGGCAGAACTACCTATGTGTGGACTATAAAATGGATCCTCCATCACCATCTGAGACCTCCCATTAGTAGAACCACAACTTTTAATGTCTGCCAGAAAGTATCAGACCTGATCACACATGGCGAATGGAACTATCTAAAGGTCTGTGACACCTTCATACCAATGGATGCCCAGAAAATACTTTACATTCCCCCCCAACGTAACTGTGGAAGACTCTTGGATTTGGGGCTATAACACCTTATGGGAATTGGCTATTCAACCAACAAAACAGCAGGGGTCGGGAGGAATCAACAACACATACAGATTACACCACTACACTAAAGGCTAAAATTTGGGACCTTCATATACCTAGAAAGATATCAATATTCCTTTGAAGAGCTCTCTCAGGGGCTTTAGTAGTAAAAGAAAGATTGAAACACAGAAACATTACACAACATGAGCAGTGCCCAATATGTGGAAATGGATCTGAAACAATCAATCACTGCCTCTTCCTCTGCCTCCCAGCCAGAGTATTACTTGAAATGGCTTCCATTCCTATACCCCAGCATGGTTATGCGAGAGACTCTATCCACTCGAATATAGCCTTTCTCATTAACAATATGAGCAAAGCAACAAGATCAACACACAAAATAGCCTTTCCATGGATTCTGTGGGCAATATGGAGAATGCGAAACAGCTAGGTGCTTCAGGGACAAAACCCTGATTTTCAGGAAATATTTAGGTAAGTTATTCAAGACTCAGAACACTAGAACACATCGCAATAGGATCAATAAAACCGCAATGGTCACCAACACCAGGAGCCAAATTTAGACTGAGCAGCCACGAGGTTTCAATATAAGATCAACCGGAAGGTTAAATGGGCACCACATCATAATCTACATGGTGCAGCTCTTATTATCACAAAAGACAGAACAACAAACTGGCTACACGCGAGATATGTAATCGTTGATGCACCTACATTCATGAGCCTCAATTCTTCTTCGCATCGGAGGGAGACCTCAACTCGATTCTTAGAATGCAGTCTTTCATCTACAACGGCTGGCTTGTTGTAACTCAAAAGTGGATGAACCACCCTCCACCGAACTTCCTCACAAAGATACACATATGGGTTCAACTCAGAAATCTCCCATTACAGTATGCGTCTGAGGAGGCCGTTCGTAAGATCGCACGTAATGTTGGTGAAGTTCTAGAAATGGATCTCCACGACTACTCTGTGACTCGACCATTCCTGATTCGAGCCAAGGTAAACTTTAACATTGCGAATAAGCTGAAATTCTATAACACAGTGCAGTGTGAGAATGGCGACAACTTCCAGGTCCAGTTTTACTATGAATGGATTTTGCGGTTTTGCTTTAACTGCCAACGGATCACGCACACCATAACTTTCTGCCATCACATTCTCACGACAGAAAATTACCTTGGACATCCACTATCAAATGCACATAATGGTATACTGAGCACAGAAAGCGACACTTCTTCGACATCCACTATCAAATGCACATAATGGTATACTGAGCACAGAAAGCGACACTTCTTCGGAGAATTCGACCATCATATCTGATTCTGAGGCCACGCAACCCAACTCTCCATTCACGGAAGGGACGCTGAACCAAGAGGAATCAACGAACCATGCCACAGTCACTCTAGAGGATGTACTCCCCAACCCCAATGATACCTTTATGGCGGAAGTGAATGTTACCACCGGACTTGGACACCAACATACATTTAAGTCCCTTACAAGACAACACGCCTACAAAACAAGGAGAAAATGTTGCGGTGGATGAGACAACTGACATCACAGCAGACATGGACATGAAACCATAGCCACTCTGACCTGCCAATCTTACTCACGGTTCTAGGCTTGTCGTAGCAGCCTAGATCAATAAGTTGGATGAATCCTTCCCAAAATCTTTATATCTCGATCTGGATTTTCAACTAGTTGCATTATCAACTAAATAGGAATCTTTTGTCATGTGTAGGGTTGAGTTGATCTCCCCTTTTATCTATGTAATCTTGTTATGTTTTAACTTCAGTTTCAAGTTAAATCCAAGTTTCTATATTTATACTTGGCTCAAAACTCTATAAGATTTTGAAATTTTTGTCAATAAATCAAAGTTGTTGGAAGAAAAAAAAATGAAGTAAAACGTTTTAATTATAAAATCATTACTAAATTGGAAAAAAAAACTACACTAATATATATATAATATACGATCAATTCTTTTTAACTTTTCGGTAAATTAAACTACATTCTAATGTATTACAAATTTTAGCTTCAAATTGGATTTAATTTATTTTAATTCCATATGTAATGTTTTCTCTCACCTGTTTTAACTATTACTCCTATATAATAGTCTTGTCCATTCAGGCAATTAATCGGTTATCAGTTTGGTTATTTTGAATTTTCGGTTTTTTAGTTTCAAGATTTAATGTCTATTGAGTTATTATTAAGGTTTGTTTCAGATTCGGTTCAGTTTTGGAGTTGTATAATATAAATAGAATTCGGTTTCGGATCAGTTATTGCATCAAAAATACATGTTTATAACTAATTTTTAGTCTAAATAGTTTGGTTGGATAGGTTCGGGTTCGAATATGGATTTTATACCATTACAACTTCGGTTATATTTTAGGTTCGGTTCGGATTCACTTTATAACCGAACCCGAAATAATTTGTGATTAAAAATATTTAGTTATTTGGATATATCTAAAGTTTAAATGACTCGGTAGAATCAGTGCGAATTGCGAATTCGGATTCGGAATTCAATTATGAATTTTATGCCCGGACTAACATCAATATTAAACAAGTCTGTATGTTTCTTGCCTTCTATAATGCTTTCCGGAAGGAAACATTTTCAATAAATGAGATTCATGTACACACTCCTTTGAATTTAGATGTTTATAGGGTTTCTTTTTTTGTTTAATACATTAATTAATAACTTGATATGTAATTTCAACTCACTGATTATTCTTAAAATAATGTGTAAATGCAAGTCTTTTCAAGCTTGAAATTTGTGAGTTCGCTAGAAAAGGAATTTAGAATTGTGACACCACCTTGGCCTTGGTCTCTGATCGCTTTACCAAAACATCGATCATAAGAAATGAATAGTCTATGATTTCTTAATATCAGAGTTTTTAAATATATATTTGACTTTGTTAAGTTCGTTTAATGTATTTGTGAAAGCACATTACGGGTTGTTACACGTCTGAATCCCATAATAACTTGTTGTCAAGCTTTAGAATTTTCTAAAATAATATTTACTTTTTCTTAACTAATATGACAAGAATTCTAAACTCTTTAATCAAAATAAACCATCTCCAATGATCCCTCAAAATAAAATAAAAATATCAGAATAAAAAAAAAAATCGGCTGAATGAGAGAAGAAATGAGAGAAAATCGTGTCCAATAATACTTGGATATAACCATTAGTGCAGAAATCTCACTCATTTTAGTGTTCATTCATTTAAAGAGACAAAATAAGGAAAACATTAAAAATGATCTTAGAAAACGATCTTTCTTATTTTTTTCGGTGCTTTGGTTAAATTCGAAATATGATAACAATCATTTTCCCTACAAACTACAGATTATGAATGCTTAAAAGTAGTAAATTAAAGATTTATGACTTTACGGGGAAACATCATTCTCATTCTGTATATAGCTAGCTATAATCAAATCGAATGGAAAACAATGTAAATTAAATTTGAATAAAAACTCAAATTGTTTTTTTTTTTGTAAGTACGGAGTTCTCAAATGTTATAGGATGAGTAATAAAAAAAACTCAATTGTTACGATGCTACTTTTATATATACAAAAACGAAAATAGTTTGCCGGTACGTGTATCGATTCAATGTATGTTGAATAGTGGACATTTAGACTGATGTGAACGTACGTAGTCTAATGCTACTTTCACAAATGTCATACTTAACATACTTTTTGCCTAAGCATCGGTCTCTGTTCAATTAAAGTTCGTACTTCCTTTTTTGCATACTACGCATGTTATCAGTTATAGCTTAAGGACTTATAGAGCGTCACGGTGTCAGGCTACTTCGCCAGCCAATGGACGGGACAAAGAGCATAGGAGATCAAAATGACTCATAACGTGTCGGTCATTACTTAAAACTATATGTGACCCAATCCAATAGTTGTGTTAGTTTATTGTCTGGGGGTTTGGAGGCTCGGGAGTCGAAACTCTGTAATTGGTTGTTTTCCAAACATTTTAAAAAATTATTAAATTTTGTATTTTATCTAAATAAAACATATTTTATCACAAATTCTAAAATAATATAATAAGTCACAAATCAATCTACATAATTCAAAGAGTCAAAAACACTAAAAAGACAATAAATTTTACATAAAAAAAATTCTTAAAATATCAAGTAAAATGAAAGAGAGGGAATAAAATTTTACACATATTGTTTATAGTAAGATTATCACGATCAATTTTATTATTTAGAAGAGATAAGAGATTACAAAGTGGTTTTAGTGTTCCATTAGTGAGATTGCAGTGATATAAAGTTTACCTAAGAAAAAGTACGAGAGAACTATGCTAATCTCACCACAAACATATATTTATTTGACTAGTTGACTTCTGGCTTTGGTATAAATATTTTATATGGTGAAGCCTGATGGGTACACAACAAACCACATCATCGCACTATTGTCTTGGCGAAAAACATGAAATACTCAAAGGGTATATAGAAAGAACTAGATGTGACTTGACTCTTTTGAATCTTGTCGTGAGCTTCGAGCCAAACACCACACCAGTGGTCTAGTCCAGTACGTGTCAATGTTGAAACACAAACTGATAAAACCCCTCCTCTAGTCTATACTAAGTCGGCCCTTCTCTAGTCTATATAGTTAAGTCGGCAGGTTAATTCTTTTTTTCTTTCATAAATCTAAAACCGAATAATTAAGATCGAGCATGTTTTTTGTTGTTGTTGTGCATGGAACCAAACTATAGGTTGTACTTACTGTATATCCTCAAATTTTCATCAAATGAAATATTTACATTCTTATAAAAAAAAAAAAAAATCGAGCATGCATAATAATGTAGTAATAAATAAAAGGATAAAGTAGTATTACATACTCCCTCTGTTTTTATTAGTTAATGTTTTAGAAAAAAAATTGTTTTTAAAATGTTGTGTTTACAATTTCAAATGCATATTTGGCCTAAATTTTCTTTTGCCCTCATTTAGTTTTTTCTTCTCTCTTCTTTAACTTTTTTTTTTTATCTTCAAGGAATAAATAAGAGTATAATGTCATAAAAATTAATATGTGTGAAAATCATAAATCATCAACTAATTAAAAATAGAGGGAAGAGGGAGTATTACTTTAGTGTATACGTGTGCCCACGAAGCCCACATGTTCTCGTTCTCGACTAATGAATCGAACCTTTTAATTTTTATGTTTTTTCTGTTGGTTGCTTAAAGGTTAACGTAATTTGCTAGTTAACCACTCGTTTTAAGAATTGTTTACTGCTTTGTTATGTTGTTAATTTAGGGTTTCGAGGTGATTAGTTCTAATTATTTATTTTAGCCTTATGTGTGTTTCTTCCACCGTATTCTTTTGTTTTTGTTTGTTTGTTTAATTAATATTGATTTTGGGTTTTAAGTGTGAAATAATAGACTGAAAGAGAATACTTCATTGAATAACAAAGAGAAGCTATAAATAGCTTTACAACAAACTGAAGCAACTAGAAAACAGGAACCACTTGACACTAACAAGAATGAGTCTAAGAGTGACTCCACTAACTCCCTAAAGAGTTGGACTTAATTGAAAAACATAAAGCTGACTCGATCAATTACTAACGGACTCAAAACAACCACTAACATTAAGTTTAAACAACTGTAAGATTGTGTTAAGATCTATGGCTCGTGAAAACAAAAACCAGATGTACAATTCTAAAGATAAGTATTTATTTAGATCATTGATTTGGTGAGTCCATATAAGTTTAGATTAGGTGTCATATACACCTTAATTAACATAAGACATTAAAAACCAACGTGAACCTCAAAATATCAAACCTAAAATAGAATCAGGCCGAGAAAACTTCGGACGTTTTGTTTGTTTGTTTTGTGAAGTCTCTCACTTTCTTTCTAAATATCGACTAAACAATCTCTGGTTCATTTTCTGTTTCTCTTACAAGACCAGGTCAACAAAAATAGCCATAGAAAAAAAAGAAAAGAAAAACACAAACAACGAACAGAAAGAAGAAAGGGAAAAAAACAGAAGACAAAACCAAGTTTACTGAGTATCTGACAAGAGAAAAAGAAATCTGTCTTCTTCATCTTTTTTGTTATAATTTATCTGTATTAGTCTTATCTTTTTTTGCGTTTCTTTGATCATAATGCCACTTCGTATAAAATTATCGATTCGAGAAGAGGACGCAGAATAATTTTAAGCTTCCTCCATTTCTTATCTCCTCTTCTTTACAAACCAATCATTAGGTATCTTCCTGTATTATTCTTTTCCTGAGGTTCCATTGATTGTTTCGTGAGGGGTTCACGATTCTATCTACTGGCGGAAGAATGGCGGAAAAGCCAGTGGAGAAAAGGTCACGTTATGGGTTTTTAGGTATTGTGTTTGGTAGACGTGGCTTCTGGCTTAAGAAATGTCCTCCGGATAATGGTAGCCATAAAAGCACAATGAGCAGCAATAATGCATCAACTGCTACCCCTAACACCGCAAACATTCAGTTCACCAAATCTCCAGGTACCGATTTTAATCCGAGGAAGCTTCAAGAGAATAAAGTTATACCAGAGCAAAACGAGAACCAGAACCAGATACAGAGACCTATACCTAAACACTCATCAAATCAATACCCAAATAACCATCAATTAGATAGTAATGGGAATTACCAACCAAGTAACAATCAAGAACAGGTACAACAACTAGGGAGGAAGGTTCCCAGGGAAGCAATTGGTTTATCAGGTGAGTTAGAGAGCATGATCATGGATCATCAGAAAGCAAAAGGGAACAATGGCTCTATGGTTAGAGCTTCTTCAAGCAATATGATGTTGTTTGGCAATCTTGGGAACTTGAAGCAGCCAGGAGCAGCGGTTGGGAATCAAACCACTAGTCAGAACAATAGATATGGGAATACTAGTGGAGGTTATGGGGTGAGGAAGTCAATGGAAGAGGAAAGACGAACATCGGCTGCACCAATAGCGGTTTCAAATAACCAAGACCAGCCAGAATCTTTGTGTAGGGCAATTTCTACTCGAATGGATCCTGAAACGTTAAAGATAATGGGTAATGAAGATTATAAGAATGGGAATTTTGCAGAGGCGTTAGCCTTATATGACGCTGCTATAGCCATCGATCCCAAAAAGGCTTCCTATCGTAGTAACAAGAGCGCGGCTTTAACAGCATTGGGGAGAATTCTTGAGGCTGTATTTGAGTGTAGAGAAGCAATCAGAATTGACCCTCATTACCACAGAGCACACCATAGATTGGCTAGCTTGTATCTCAGGTAATCACATAAAAGCCTACCTTGTGACTTAAGTAATTTTTATCATTTCTTGGTTATAAAACAAACTTGAAACCAATAGGTTAGGAGAGGTTGAGAAATCAATATATCATTTCAAACATGCGGGTCCAGAAGCAGACCAAGAAGACATTGCGAAGGCTAAGATGGTACAAACAAATCTCAACAAATTTACAGAGGCCAAAAGATTGCGAGATTGGAACACTTTGATCAAAGAAACGGAAAACACCATAGCTACAGGTGCTGATGCAGCTCCTCAAGTATATGCCTTGCAAGCAGAGGCATTTTTGAAGACTTGTAGACATCAAGACGCTAATGATGCTTTCTCGAGATGCCCGGTTTTCGATGGGGAAATGAGCACAAAGTATTACGGACCCATTGGTTACGCTGGTTTCTTGGTCGTCTGGGCTCAGGTTCACATGGCTTCTGGCAGGTTTGTTCTCTCTGAAACTGAGCCAAATATGATTTATTGTACTCACTGGAATGTTGCCTTAACGACCAAACCAAACACACACACAAAACTGAACATCTACCTTTACCAATCATGTTTAGTTATGTATCCGACCCGAGCTTGTGTGTTATATCAGATTTGCAGAGGCAGTTGAGGCGATTCAACAAGCGGGAAAGCTGGACGGTAATAACAGGGAAGTGAATATGGTTCTCCGGCGTGCTCAGGCGGTTACGGCTGCGCGATCACGAGGCAACGATTTCTTCAAAGCCGGAAGATTTCAAGAAGCTTGTACGGCTTATGGCGAAGGATTAGACCACGACTCGAGAAACTCAGTTTTGCTATGTAATCGAGCGGCTTGTCTGTCTAAAATGGGTCAATTCGATAGAGCCGTTGAGGATTCCACGGCTGCACTTACCGTCCGTCCTGGCTACACCAAGGCTAGACTCAGAAGAGCCGATTTTAACGCTAAGGTAATGATGTGTCTTCATATAGAAGTTATTTGGTGCCTTTTTTGAAAATTCTTTGTTACATAAGGTTGTAACTTTAAGCTAAATCTTTCTTTTTTTAGCTTGGGAATTGGGAATTAGCGATTGGAGATTACGAGATATTGAGAAAAGAGACACCGGAAGATGAGGAAGTGATCAGAGGATTGTCGGAAGCTCAGAACCAGCTCAGGAAACGCCGTGGCCATGACTCTTGAAGAACAATCGTCATGGTTTTGTTTTTTTTTTTCCTTTTTTGATTTTTTTTGACCGGTAACAAATGAGAAATTATTCAATTCGTTAAAAAGAAGTTTATTAAGCCTTAACCGAAATATACCGGCGAATTTCTAGTTTTCTCTCTCGGTGTAAATATAAGTGTTCGAGTTACAGATGTTCAATAAATAATACTTATACTTTAGAATAAGAATCAAACGTTTACCTAAAAGTATATGTATTTATCTTGCATGTGCCAGTTTCTTTTCTGTAGAATAACGCAGTAAACTTAAGCTGAACTGAAGATGGAGAAGAAGAAGAAGAAGAGTTGAGAGTTGATATTGGTTTGCATGCAAGGCTTTAGGATTAATTTCTTATATATACATGCAATGGCAAACTAGTTTTGTTATGGATAAGTCAATCTTTCTCTCTACATATAAGAGACAGCCCCATGTAGCAGAAGAAGAAGAATGTTGAACAATCTTATCATGGAAGAAAAGCTGCATGATGATGATGATGATGTTTTGGAAGGGGTTTTACCGGCAATTGCTGGTGAAACTGCATGGCTTCTGCGTTGCTGCTCTTCTGTTGGTAATGGATATGGCGATGAAGTGTTTCCTGGTGAAGCTTGAGGCGGCTCTATCTTATCTTCTTGACCTGCAAAAAACATGGTATCATTCGTGATCCCATAAAAGGGCTCAGTGGTAATGTTTTGTTAAACTCAAAATCTCACATTTAGAAGCTGACCAGCCTAGCTTCATGTTCTCTCTATCGAAAACCATTCGATACCCTCTCATGTAGTTCTCTGAAAGAGAAAAGGATATGAGTGACGGAGACATTGGTCTGAAGATGTATAAGAGAAAGAAAGAACGACGATTAATAAGGCTAACACATACGTCCTATGCTTCCTATGCTCTGTCCGCTAGGACTGATAGGCAAGCAAAATTGAACAATTCCCTGAAAATGATACATGATAATGTACTAAATCAAGATTTATTTTCTTGTATATAACATGAATCATAAACTGTGCATATATGATCTAACCTGACTCTGTTGGACCACAAACAAAGGCTTGTAAATCACAAATGTGTTATTCTGCGAAAACTTGAGTTTGACCGCAGGTACCTTTGGCTCAACACTATCTCCATAGAAACATAACGTGAAAAATTATATATATAAACTAAGCACGAATCTTCATTCTCTAAAGATGTTGTGTACCTAGATTCGTAGCAATAGCCCCATGAACCATCTTCAACCCTCCTAATTGTAGCGTTTGCAGCGTTTATATGTCTGTCAATCTCCGTTGCAATTTTTCTGTATATATCGTCCGGTAGATAAGTAAATGATTGTCCACTGTCAATAAGAGCGCTGAAGCTCGTTTGCTTCAGACACGAGTTGCCAATACAACAAGCCTCCACACCCACAATGTATGTCGTACTGGAAAAACCAACCCAAGATGCAAATTAGTAAAAGATGACTTAGAATGGTAAGATTGTAAGAAGCCTATATAGATCATTAATTACTATTTGTTGTCAAGCGGAAGGAATTGTGTTGATTTTTGCATCGACGGTCCCATGTCACCGAAATAAAGTCTCCCTGAATCTTCCTCATCAAAGCACATCGAGAAAGAGTTTCGCATGAGTCCTGCTTTAAAAAGAAAACTTGGAACAGACATTTCTCCAGGTCCTAAACCCATCAAACCATCTGGAGCAACCCCATTCAAGTATACACCAGTTTGCTTCTTACCACATCTGCAATATGAAGACACACTAGGTTAATACTAAACTCAGAAACACAAAGAAACGTAGTGCATACAATAGTAAAATTAATATGCACCCTATAACAACTCGAGCCTTGACAGAGGAGGCCTTCATCAGTCTATTGTTAGTACTAGAGGTGAGATGTAAGGTGTCTTCAACAAGTAATCCTGAGCTCGAGGTATTTGCAGAAGTGTAGTTAACAGTATAAGGGCATTGCTCCCTCGGGCTCTCACAATCTGAAGCGGATCCACAAAGCTCATGGCTGCACAAAAAAGCTTCACTGGTGCTTGAACTTGACGGATCATACTCATTCAGATCTTTAGTAGCCTGCAGAATATGTGCCCCCAAAGATGAGGAAGCATCTGCCAATCAATCAATTGGAAATAAGCGCTAAACGGGTCATCATTTCACTAAGATCCATGCTACTAATCTCCTATCACATACCAGGCTGCTATAATGGGTGGATGTCAAAGGCGCGCATTGCACACAGTTGCAAGGAATCCAAAGTATATCACTTCCAGAATCTAGAGCCACAAGAAACGACACATTTGGAGTCCCTATGTCGATCCATGTGTAGTGTAGCCTGAGTAAAAACGTCAAACCCAGTAATCATATAGGCAACAAATCACTACCAATCTACAAAGTAGATTGAGTTAGTCAAAACTCAAAACACAGGACTGATTGACAATGCTTCTAACAATATAAAATGTGACTTTCCTCGGAATCAAATCTAATGGAGAGAAATTTCGAAACTTCAAAATAAAAAGAGGAATTGTTTATTTTTTAAGAGTGAAAATTAGAAAAAGTTACCATCCAAAGTCATCTCCGGAAGAAAGCATTTTGCTTCCTTCTGATGGAACAAGGGACTGAAACTTAGAACCGAGATTCATTCTCTGTCTTCGAAAATCATTTCTCACGAGCAACTGATAATACTCCAAGCTCCGCTTCTCCGGAAACGAATCCGACGAAGTCGGAGTATTAATCAACGCTCTGCCTTCGTCAGAGAAGCGATGAATCAGCGTTGAGGAGACGACAAAGGCTAGAGTCTCTTCTGTGGTTAGAGTGAGAACACAGAAGAGTAAAAAAGCCGATCGTAACGCCATTTTTTCGAGTTAGGGTTTTGGCTGAAACAAGAAACAAGTTTCAGATTGAAAATCCTATCACCGTTAACGTAAAATGAACAATCGCAGAATCTAGTAAACTTAAGTTTTCAATATCTATAGAAGAGAGATACATCGTAAGGATGTTGGTCGGAGTTATGACTGACTGCGAGTGAGTGGGAGAGAGAAGGAGAAACTTAACGGGAAGAAAGTATGTTCAAAATGACGAAAATACCCCAAGCAGGGTACCTTACACGTGTACACTTTGTCCGGTTTGGTTTCAATGAAATTACGGTTTTGTCTTAGCCAACAATTTTATGGAAAATGACGTAACCACCCTGAGCTGGGTACCACTAGTCACTAGACTACTCAATCATTCGTTCGGTTTAAATTCAACGGTTCACCATAAACCAAAACATGGTCCGGTATTGCACCACCTTTAGAAACCCTAATTTACATATAAAACCCTAAGCCGATCATAAACCCTTTTCTATTGTCGGCAATTTTTGCCGGAAGTAATGGGTTACGGGAAGCACAAACGATCTAGAGGAGGCAATTCGAATCGAAGCCAAACCAGTCGGACTGATAATCTCGGAAGGTATATTTTTCTTTGCGAATGGAGGTTTTCTCTCTAATTCCGATTTTGTCGTAGGAGACTAATTACGAATTCGATGAAACTGCAGGGAAGATGAATCGCTTCCTCTTGATCAAGGTACTAAATTGGATTTTTCATATGGTGGCTAATTTGATCGGCTTTAATGGTTGAATATACCAGAAATGTTCTTATTTGGTGATTTTTCGTAGAACCTGAGGATGAAGCACCAGGTCCAAAAGTTCAATTGGCAATGTGGGTATGCATAACTTCCTTTTATGTTTATCAATAGGTTGGAAACAGATTCTAATCCAAACTCAATTTTGAAGATCAAACTGCTTCACTACTCAGAACTGTAACTATTGTGTGTTTGTTGGTTTAGGATTTTGGTCAATGTGATGCCAAGAGGTGTACAGGTCGTAAGCTTGCTAGATTTAACTTGTTAAAAGTAAGTATCATGAGCTGATAGAAATGTTATATGTGTCCTCTTCTTTCTTTATGTTTCAATTGAAAATCCGGCTGCTATGATTTTGTAGGAACTGCGGGTTAACACAGGCTTCGGAGGAGTTGTTTTAAGGTTTACCTGATATAACTGTATCTTAGGGTCATTAGTAATGACATTAGTTAAGTAGATGATGCATTTTTAATCCTCTGTCGTTTATTAACGCATTCTGTGCCTTATGATATTGGCAGTCCAGTTGGTAGACAATGTGTTTCAAGGGAAGACTATGATCTGATTAAACGAAAAGGTTTAGCCGTTGTTGATTGTTCTTGGGCACGTTTAACTGATGTCCCGTTTGCAAAGCTGCGTTGTACTGCTCCTCGTCTTTGTAAGAACTTAAAATCAATACCTTTGCCAAATCTTGAGAATTAAGGCTGATCTCTCGTAAATGATTCTTCTTTTTTTTATTATAGTACCATGGTTAGTAGCAGCTAATCCCGTAAATTATGGAAGGCCATGTGAGCTATCTTGTGTGGAGGCTTTATCTGCCGCTTTAATACTCTGGTGAAGCCATAATTTATTCTTCTAGAACTTATTTTCTTGATTGTTGATACAATATCCTGTTTTCTAAAATGTCTTGCTCAACTTGTTTTCCATCAGTGGGGAGGAGGAAACTGCAGAACTTTTGCTAGGAAAATTCAAATGGGGCCATGCCTTTTTATCTCTTAACAAGTAAAAAAACAGAAGAAGCTCAACATTTTCACATTGTTTTTCTTTTTGATAGGTGTATACAATTGGAGTATGTATTTTTTTTGAACGAGGTCTCACTCTATTGCAGGGATATTCTAAAGGAGTACTCCAAATGCGAGAATAGCGCTGAGATTATCTCAGTTCAAAATTCTTGGCTTTCTCAGCAAACTCAGATCCCGAAACAACCACCTGTACTCGAAGAACGTATGTCACATCTCTCAGTCTCTCTATCATTTTCACATGCCAACCATTTGATGAATTTAACTATGACTGAGATGTTGCTTCTGGTTCTTTCTTGTTTGGATAGGTGTTAGGAAAGGTGGTGAATCTGGTGAACCAGAGGATGATGATGAAGATGGTCTCCCTCCTCTAGAGAGGAACATGAACCATATCAAATTGGAAGACAGTGAGGAAGAAGAAGACGACAGCGAGTGAAGTGAAAGCTATTAAGTTTCTAACACTTGAAGCAGTAGGCTGTTGGGTTTTTCACCGGATTCTTCCGGTGTATAATGCCATGTAGTATGTTTATTTTTTATTAATAAAAAAATAAGAACTAATCACTAATATGCATAAAATGTGTGTAGATTTTACTAATGGGGAAAAAGTCAAAAAAAAGAGTCTTCTTCAGTTTTTCTCTAGTTAGCCATTTCTCTTTTTCTCTCCCTTCTTTTCTTCCTCACGCTCTCTCTTCTCTTTCTTCTTATCACTCGTTATTTTTCTCTCTCTCTTATTCGTTTTTCTTCCCACTTCTTCCCTCTCTCTCTCAAAGATAGCTTCTAAACTCTACCATAAAAGACCTGAAAGTTTACTACTCAACAAATCAATTGTATTTGTCTATTTGTATGCAGAATTATTTAAATACTAATATATGAAATTCTTTCTAAATGAAATTGATCTATTTACTATCATGTTCTATGAAATTTAAAGTAAAGAAAAGCTATGGTCATTAATTTAGAACTCCACAAAAAATTTCAAAATTAGTACAAACCATAACAAATTTAGGCATTTATAATGAATAATACATAGTATACTTCATAAAATCAGAACAATACATAACTTTTCTTACCAGATTACCATGAAAGTCTACAAAGTTGACTACACCTCAACAATAATTTACCAAACTTAGAATTTTCATCCTCAGACTGAAACTTTTAAGTCCACCATGCAGGGTTTGTAACCTATACCAATGTCTACCATGAAGGTCTGCAAAGTCTACTACACTTCAAACGACAGTTTACCAAGTTTAGAAATTTCATCCTCACACCGAGACTTTTAAGTCAACCATGCAGGGTTTGTAAACTATACCAACGTCTACTATGAAGATTTGAAAAGTCTACCACACTTCAAACGACAGTCTACCAAGCTTAGAAATTTCATCCACTCAGGAACTTTTAAATCCACCATGCATGGTTTGTAAACTATACCAACGTCTACCATGAAGGACTATAAAGTCTACCACACTTCAAAAGATAGTCTATCAAGCTTAGAAATTTCATCTTCACACCGGGACTTTTAAGTCCACCATGTAGGGTTTGTAAACTATACTAACGTCTACCATGAAGATCTGCAAAGTCTACCACACTTTGATCGAAAGTCTACCAAACTATCTTGTTTAGTCCACTACGCATAGGATACAAGTGTACCCTATCATTTAAAATCTACTACGCTTGAGCTTTTTAGTTTGGTAAATTTTGCAACACAAAATATGTTGATCAATTTTCATTTATGACATTTTCGTTATTATGTTTTTCTCCAAACAAATAAAAAGTAAATTTATATTTTTAAAATTTTAGAGGCTATTTAAATAAGTGTTAAATAGTAGGTATCATATAAGTAATTAACCATATTTCATAAACTATATTAGTAATGAGCCAAAAAATATCTACTCCCAAATCTTGAATTTAAATTGAAAGTCTCATTTTTTTTTTCCAATGTAGAGAAAAAACACAACTTTTTAGGTCAAACAAAATGAAAATAAATCGAAGTGGCAAAAAAAATTAGAGAACAAGAAAGGAGAAGCCCATCTTTTAAGTATCTCTGAAAAAAAACCATAAGTTTCCTCTCTTCTCTGCGATTTTAGCTCTCCATCTCTCTCTCTAGGGATCGAAATCGGCGTCTAACGTCATCGTTTTGGTCGTGCTACTCTTTTACCCTGCTTCCGCCTTCTAGGTATCTCCGTTTCACTCTCCGCCGCGCGATTTCTCCAGCTCCGTCGCATTCTTCTGTCTCCTCGCCTAGCTGTAAGCAAATCCGGCTGCTTTTCTCACAAATTCACTAACTACTCGGAGGAAGTTAGCTTCTTCTGCCTTCTCCAAAAGTTTCTTGTTTTCTAGGGTTTTGGTGGCATGAGTAGTGTGTTCAGTGAGCAGATCCTGATTGATAAGCTCGCAAAGCTCAATAGCACTCAACAGTCCATCGAAAGTATCCTCTTTTAATTTCTTGGTTTTGGAATTTATTTGCATTTATAAGTTCAGGTTTATACTTAGATCTTGTAAATTATGTCAATTTTCCGATTTTTGTATTCTTAACCCTTTTGGAATTAAGCTCTGTCACATTGGTGTATATTCAATCGAACCAAAGCTGAATTGATCGTTACGACATGGGAGAAACAGTTTCACAGTACAGAGATGAGTCAGAAAGTCCCTCTTATGTTTTTGGCCAATGATATTCTTCAGAACAGTAAACGTCAGGGTAATGAGTTTGTGCAAGAGTTCTGGAATGTTCTTCCTAAGGCTGTTAAAGATATTGTTGCTCAAGGAGATGATCGTGGCAAAAGCGTCGTCTCACGTTTGGTAAATTCTCTCTCTCTCTTTCTTTCATTCTTCATCGGAGCCTTTGCTCGGGCCGTTTGATTTTTGTTTTCTGCGAGTAAGTGTGCTACTTTTGAATGTCGTGCAATTTTGCTTATAGAAAGAACATGTTAATGTTTTGTTAGTGCTCAGTCTCATGTTTTGTTTTGGGGGTAATGTAGTGTTGATGTTACTGATGAAGAACTTTGAGGTTCTTGAGATGTGTGATGCTATACAGAAAAGTTAAAATATGAATAAAGAAGATATTTGCTGATTGAGATATTCGGATTACATGATTTGTAGGTCAAGATATGGGAAGAAAGAAGAGTGTTTGGATCTCGTTCCAAGGGCCTTAAAGATGTAATGCTTGGAGAAGATGCTCCTCTACCACTCGAGGTCAGCAAAAAGCGGCCCCGTGGATCCAAATCTGCAAAACGGGAATCAAAATCCAGAACGGTAAAACACTAACCAAGATTTCTTTTTCTTCTTGATTGATATCAGTCAAATTTCATTAAAGTTTTCTGTTTTTTTCCCCTTTGAACCAGAAATCGTCATCAGTTGGAGGTGTAGCTGAGAAGATAGCATCAGCGTATTATTTGGTAGTTGCAGAAAACTCAAATGAAGAAGCTGAGATGAATAAGTGCAAATCTGCAGTTAAACGTATCAGGAAGATGGAAAAAGATGTTGAAGAAGCCTGCTCTGCCGGTAACAATCTGTTCTACCAACCATTAAAATTATCAGACACAATAATCTGTTTATTGTCTAATCTAAGGAAGTATTATTCATGTTTCTATAGAAAAAGATAACCCGAAGAGAAAATCATTGGCGAAAGAATTGGAAGAGGAAGAATACCTTCTGAGACAATGTATCGAGAAACTTAAATCTGTTCAAGGAAGTAGAACATCCCTTGTAAACCAGCTTAAAGACGCTCTACGTGAGCAGGTAATATTGCTTTTTGCACTTTGCAAATTCACTATTCGGTGATTGGTCTTTCATACTTTTGCTTTACATGAACAGGAATCCGAACTGGAGAATCTCAAAGCTCAGATTCAGGTATGGCTTTGTTTCCCACTGCATCTTTAACTTTGTGACGTGCCCTTGACCAATGGTCATTAACGTTTTTGTTCTTATAGGTAGCACAAGAACAAACAGAGGAAGCCCAAAACATGCAGAAACGGCTTAATGATGAGAATTACGTATCAAAACCAACAACCGATGCCCCAGTCTCTGTTACCACGGTAACCGAAACAAATGACAACGGAAAGTCTGGTCAAGGATCAAAAATGACGCCTGCGTCTATCGCTGCAATGCTCACAGCATCGACCTCATCACATATGATCATGCAATCTGTTCTATCTTCATTTGCAGCTGAAGCAACAAAGACGTCTGGTCTATCCAAATCAGAGAGCACAGTTCCAGTCTCAGACACTAGTCCTTTTCCTCCTCCTTACAACAATTCGCAGAACGAGACACCCACCACGCAAGGTCAGTATCATGTAATCCTTAATCCAGCACCGCCACCACCTCCACAGTTCCTAAAACCGCCTGCAATGAACAGCCCTTATGGTTTTGGTAACATTCCATTAATGCCCCCTGGACTTCCACCGCCACCACCACCGCCGCATTTGATAGGTAATCAACAGCCTCAGTCGAACTCAGGTCAGCAACCTCAACAAGGTCAGACTTTCCAGCCACCGGGAATAATGTACTATGGAGCTCCACACCATTCATAAGCTTAGAAACGCTCTTAGTTGATAGCTTTTAGATAGTTCTGACCCTTTTTTTATCTGCTAAAATGTGGTTTTAATGATTACATTGTTGGGTCAAATCAAAGTAGAACTATTGTTCCTCTGGTTGTAGAATCCTCACCTTTTTTCCTTAAGAGATATTTGTGCCACAAGCTTTACAACATAATGTAATAATTCTCTCCTGTTAACTCTCCAGCCCCTTCCGCTATGTATCTATTATGCCTTAGTACGTCAAAAATCGAACGTACTTAACCAATAGGGACATGAGATTAAATTTATCCTTCTGAACATTCTTTTACATTGCTTTTCGTGTTACAGTGTCATAAACCCGAACCTGACTAGCCTTCACTAAAGCCTTGGTCAGAAGAAAGTCTTTGAGCCAAAGGGGCATATGGTACATGATTGCCGCGAGAATTGAGTAACTGCCTGAAGAGAACCAAGCGGTCGGGCTCTTCTTCAGCACTGCGGCTACAGTGTCTTTAGCGAATGTTTCTGCAGGAGTTGGCTTCATCTTCTGTAACAGAAACGCCCTCTCTCTGATAGCTTCCTCGTAAGGTTTGTATAGTTTCAGTTCAGGCATTTTGTTGAAGCTAGCTACAGCTGAGTTTACTATATTTGTTCGTATTCCTCCTGGGACAACATTGATGACATCAATCCCAAAGGGCCTCAGCTCCAACCTTATTTTGCCAGAACCATGACAACCAACCGAAAAAGTAAAAACCAAAACCATACCATGTAGTAGTTTGAAGAACTATACCTCAAGGTATCGGTAAGAGTATGAATAGCAGCTTTGGTGGCTGTATAGACACCAGCGCAAGGACCAGGTGTCATAACACTGATACTTCCAATGTTGACAATCTTTCCCTTTTTCTTAGACGCCATGTGAGGTACTACGGCTCGAGTCATCCTCATGGACCCTGCATTGATTAGTTCAACTCTTCAAAACTTTATAGCAATTCACATACACATCATTCGAAGTCGAAAATCCTTTTTTTTTTTTACCAAAAAAATGGTATTGAAGGTGTTTTCCATGGCGGAAATTGGAATCTCCACCAGAGGTCCGACGCACTGAACTCCGGCATTATTAACAAGAATGTCGATCCTTCCCAACTTATCAATAACCTCCGACAAAACACTACTCACGTTCTGGTCAGAATGCACATCAAACTCCTTAACGAACAACCTCGGATCCTTCTCAAGATCCGTCATGGTACTCCGTGATCGACTTGGCTACCACTCGACATCCATCGCAGTGAACTCACGAGCCAAAGGGTGACCGATCCCTCCCTGCGAACATCCTGTTATCAAAACCACGGGTCTCTCGTCGCTGCTTTCCATTTCAAAGAGCTTTTCTCGAAAGTGGACGTCTCTACCCAAGTCAACATTCTCACCAACTACATAACCATTAGAGTTTCTGTTTCGTATCACAAGTCTAGATTTTCTGACAGTACCAGATAATAAGAAATTTGATCGTTGTGGAACCAATCTTTTCTTGGCTACTTTACAGTTCCAAGTCACTACTACAGAGCACTGGGGAACGAAGTTCAGTGAGATAATCTCCGTAACAAAATCGTGTAACGAATAGCAAACACATAACGGTTCAGACGAATTAGCCACTCAGATTTTTCAACTTCATGGCAAAGATGATAATATCACAGAGAAGTAACCAAGTTTATAGAGTAATTTTCGTAACTTGCGGTAATCTTCTGTTAAATTGAAATCAAGCAACACCCACTATTATACGATTATCCAATGCATGGACAAAGAATTCCAGCGTTTATCAGCCCCCTCTCCCAAAAAAATTCAAAAAAAGAGTTCACCTTTCGAATTTTAGATGCTTATTTGTGGACGTTATTCAGATATTAAACATCTCTCTGAGAGTTTTATAGAAGAAAGGAGGTTTATTTGAATTTGCATGTCTACGTTAACTTGGGTCATACGGTGCAAACAGACAACAACGTTTTTGTTATGTTTATTACTTGTGTCGAGGCAACCTTTAATTTTGGAGGACCAACACTTTGTACAATCATGTTATTCAATTATTGATCTTTAGTTCCATAATCCATACAAGCAAATAGTACAAGACTAGCAAACTTACACATATTTCATGTTTGGACCACCACCACCTCATTTGATAGGTAGTCAACAACCTCAGTCGAACTCAGCTCGGCAACCTCAACAAGGTCCAACTTTCCAGTTACCGGGAATAATGTATTGTGGAGCTCTACACCATTCTTAAGCTTAGAAACGCTGTTAGTTACTATCTTTAGAAAGCTCTGACCCTTTTTTATTTGCTAAAATGTGGCTTTAATGATTACATTGTTGGGTCCAATCAAACCTACTGAAAGATCGAACCTACTGAAACATACGGACATAAGATTAAATTTATTAGTTTGAACATTCTTTTACATTTCTTTTTCGTGTTACAGTGTCATAAACCCGAACCTGACTAGCCCTTTTTCACTAAAGCCTTCGTCAGGAGAAATCTTTGAACCAAAGGGGTATATGGTACATGATTGCCATGATGGTTGAGTACCTACCTGAAGAGAACCAAGCGGGTGGACTCTTCTTCAGGACTGCGGCTACAGTGTCTTTGGCGAATGTTTCGGCAGGAGTTGGCTTCATCCTCTGTGATATAAACGCCCTCTCTCTAATAGCTTCCTCGTAAGGCTTGTATAGTTTGAGCTCAGGCATTTTGTTGAAGCTAGCTACTGCTGAGTTTGCTATATTTGTTCAAGTCTCAATCTAAGAATAAAGGTTCTAACTTTTGTCAATCTGTGTTTTTTTTGGGACAGTACTAAGTTTTACGTTTGAACCATGCTCTAATTTAGTTAACCACTACTTGAATTAGAAACAATTACTGAAAATCGACTTTTTAATATGTTTTGGTGTCAGAAGTACCAAATTGCTGAGCTTTTAGCAATTTTAATGAAAGATTAATTATATGGTTGGGTTAGGTTAAGTGCTTTAACTGCTAACCAACCAATCACATGTCAAAGTTTTGTTAGATATTATATCTTGGTGGTTGGTTGTAAGTAGGCCTAGACATTATAACCATAACCGAAATATCGAATCGATCTGAAATATAAGGAACCGAATCGAATCGGAATCGGCTAAATAACCGAACGGTTCTTTAATTCAAGAATTGGAACCGAATATATACATACCGAGAACCGAATAGTTACCCGAAATAACCGAAACACAATTATATATTTAAAATAATTATTTATATAGAATTAAATAATTTAAATATCTAAAATTGTAACTATAAATATAAATTGGTGAGTTAATTTGAACCAAAATTACTAAAAATCTAAAATATTCAATTTTTATAATTATTTTATGGTTTTTCTAAAATATTTTTGAATTTTTTTTAAAAAATTAGATAGAGGTATTCGAACCGAAACCAAACCGAATTTTAATAAGTACTCATTGGTTACCACATTTACAGAACCGGAACCGAAACCGAACTGAAACGAATTTTAATAAGTCCCATTAGTTACTATGTTTCCATAATCAAAAGAACCGAACCGAAGAACTGAATGCCCTGGCTAGTTGTAACAATTGTACTTATTACGAATTAACCAAAAAGATTATAAAAATCCAAGAAGCTTAGAGAGAGAGCTATATGCTGAAGAACATAACATCAAAGATTTTTATTATAATTTTGTAATTAGTTGATATTATATGCATGTATTAACATGATTTACATTATGAAGTCATAGTAGAACTGTAGAAGGAACATATACAGTAGTTAAGCAGAGAAAAAACCATTGGATGTAGCTACAGAAAACTGAGATTTAGCTTCAAATTTGCTTATAAAACTTTCAATCTTCTTCTGATCAACCCCAAACATTGTCATTTTCTCCGGAAATTTATTCCACCACCCACCATCCGATGCTTTCTCTGCCGGTAATTAACTCCACCTTGTGATCATATTCCTCCGCCACTAATATTGCTATGTCCGCCGTTGAATCCATTACTCGATCTTCTTCTATCGGTTTATTTCAAATTTTATGCCAAAAACACATTCAAGATAGAGGCTATTAATATAAACACATTCAAGGATTTACTTTTGGTCAAATTGTATATTACTTGACTCTATTGGTTTTAGTGGTTTCTAGGTAAAAAGGTTGGCTAGGTTTATTTCTTCATACCATGTGCACCGACCAATTGTAGTTACTTGTTTCCGTTCATACAAAATAGTTTTTAAAGTCCTCTGCTTTCCGGAATTGTCCAAATAATGTTTTGATTTTTGTGTAAATCTTTTTTTCCTTTGATAAATAATTTTTGTGAAAAAAATCATTCTCTTATAGAATGTGTTATAATCGTGAAATGGTAAGTCCACTGAATACTGAAAGATGATACTATCTCATGTCCAAAAATCAAGTTTCATTGCTATATTATGTAGAAATTTGGCTATTGGACCGATCAGTTGTGATCCAGTGTCGAAAAAAAAAAGTTATACAAGTGTGTATAAGTGTTCATTGGTTTTTGGGCAGGGTAAAGAAATGATTTGGGGATTTACTAAACGTTGTCGTTCGGCTTTAAAAAATCCTAAAATGAATTATATAAGGCCAGGCCCATATAGTGCGCTAGGCCCATGTTATGCGTGTAAACTGTATAAGCCATGTTAGCGCATGTATTCAAAAAACTCTGAATTAATTACGGAATACATCCCGACGCGCATACATAGCATGTAGAACGCGTGTCACTAATTTGGGTTAGCTTACGACTACAGAAATCGATGAATTTTAATTTTTTTGGGAAATTGTAGTAATCCAGGCGCGTGTGAGAAGTATCTATTTAATTTCTTCTTTCTCTTCCAAATTTTGTTATACATTCAGAATTTTTTTATAAATTCAATAATTTACAAACAATTAATCTTTGTATATATCTTCCGAAAAGCAAAAGATCGAATTAAAAAAACAGAAGAAGCAGAGTTAAGCAGAGAAAAAGCCAGTGGAGACAGTAAGAGCAAACTGAGATTTAGCTTCAAATTTCTTCTTTAAATTCTCAATCCCAGACATCATCATTTGTTTCGCCGGTATGTTACTCCAACGCCCAACCTCCGTCGAAATCGAAGCTTTCTCCGCTGTTAGCTTCACCATACGCTCGTATTCCTCCGCCACTAATATCGCTATGTCCACCATTTGAAATCTATTATTACTCGATCTTTCTTCTTTATCTTTGTCGGTCTTCTTTATCTTTGTTTATCTTCAGTTCTATGTCAAAAGCACATTCAACATGGAATGTTTTTATAGTGTTAAAACTGACTGTTTCGGATAAGGATTGTTTCCCTTTTTTTATTTTTTTATTTTACTACTTTAAAGGAAATAGTTTCATAGAATTGTATGATTGAATCATACACATGATTCTATTGGTTTTGGTCGTTTCTATAAAAAGTTGGATAAGTCTGTTTCGTCATACCATGTGCACTACGTGGATTTACTCTTGTTTTTGATATGATTGAATCGGAAAAGCACACCGGTTTTTCTTTATACCAATGGCCAATAATTCCAAAATTGGTCAGAATAAGTTCTGTCGGTGCCCATTGGTATTGTGATATTATCCATTTGGACCTCCAATTCAACTGATGATTGTATGTTTTGTATAACATGTTTGTCGGACCCAAGTCTTGTTCACAGTACTTTATTGGGCCCTTAGATTATTTTTAATCTTATGAAATAAGCCCATTAAGGGAAAGAAAGTAACTCATCTTTTTCTTTTTATTTCTTTCCTGAATATTGGATATATTCAATTTCCGCTGCACAAATATTGAATCTTTATTTTTGTCGGCTTAACCAAATGTATAACAAGTCTATTTGTCGAGTGTAATTAAAATTTGGATTACTTTTTAATTTTAAAGTAAAATAAATAAATAAAATTTAAAAGAAGAAGATAAAATGGAGTCAAAGGAACCAAAAGGAAAGAGAAGAAAAGGAAGTAATCTTTAAAATGAAGATAGTTGTCATTTGTCTTTGGATTATATCTCTAACTCATTCTTCTCTACTTTCTTCTTTACATTCTTTTCCCTTTTGTTTTTCTTTTCTGTTAATTCTTTTTAAAATCTTTTTCTTTTTTCATTAAAAGATGTATATATCTTCTTATCTTGTGAGTTATCATCATGATTTATCATTGATTTATATGAATTGTAGTAAAAATATGAGATATAATGAGTAGTTACAAAGTAAGGCTACTTTGATTATAATTAGCAAGACCATTATATTTTTTTTCCATAATGAGTCTCGTTCCACAATATGTACATATTATTTATAAAATAAAAACTGTGCAAGGAATGTCTCTAAAATATATATAGATTAACAAATGGAAAAACTGTCAATTTAACATGGTACTTATTAAAAATCGTTGATTAAACATTAAATTCCGGATGTGATTGATTAAACATTCAATTTAATGTTGACTTTAAAAAAAAAATCAAATTTTGTGTTGACTCGGCCAATTGAATATTCTATTAATTTTAAATTGAAAATTTCTCTAAATTCGAAAGTCAAATCGATTTTGAAAGTTTGATTCAGTTCTTATCTTCTTTATGAAGAACCTCAAGCTTGATTTTCTCTTTCATATCAAGAATGAGTTCAAATTCGTCGGTTTGAAGTATTGAATACAACATTTCAAACAGACGAATTTGAGTTCATTCTTAAAAGAAAAGAGAAAATCAATTTTAGGGGTTCTTTAGAAATAAGATAAAAACTAAATCGTATTTCGAAAATCGATTTGGTTGTCGAATTTAGAGAAATTTTTTATTCGAAATTAACAGAATGTTTTTTTTTTGTCAACGTTGGATCGACAAGACTCTATCCATAACCTAAAGCTCACTCCCAATAATCTCTTTTTTAAGCTACTATAATACAGTGGGTAGGAATCGAACCATGGTTGTCAATTGGCCGAATCAACACAAAATTTGATATTTTTACAAAAGTTAACATTAAATTGAATGTTTAACCAATTATATCCGAAATTCAATATTTAAATAACGATTTTTGGTAAATATTATGTTAAATCGATAGTTTTTTTATTAAAAAAATATTGAAAGTAAAATTCATATAGAAAAGTAACATAACTTTAACACCTAGCTCGTAAGTTGGATACGTAGGATCTACTTCCTCTTGCCTAATTTTATTTCCCTTTTATCGTCAAACACACTTAAATCCTAACATCCTTAAATAGATCACAATAATAAAAATTAAAGAAAACAGAAGTTTTGCCTGCGAACCTTTGTCTCTCTCTCTGGTGGTACTCTACACTCTACAACAGAAAAATATCATATTATTATTATTATGAGAATATATTTTAGGGTTCGGAAAACAGAAAAAAAAAACTATTTGATTAAACTGCGTGAATATTTATGTTTGAAGTACAAATGGAAAATAAAAATTACGATAGCCACTCTTAGTGGCAAACCACTTTTAAATTAGATACCACTTGAGAATAATTCAACATAATAGTTTAAAGTTAAGTGTTTTTTTGAAGTGGATCTGAGATCTTATTTCTGTCTATGGATAATAAATAATGTAAACTTGTCTAGTCATGAATTCGGTAAATGACTAGGATAGTATTACAGACTATCAATCTTAATTCGAAGAAAACTTTAACTGGGCGATTTGTCATATCTCAGGGTAAGAGGAACTCGGCCAACACGTCATCAAGAAGAGAAATGAAAATATTTCTCTTCTGATAAGGAATATTTGCGGATATCTCGCAAAATTTTCAAGGATAGCATCAAATCTTAACCAAATTGTAATATTTTCCATTTCCAATCTCTTATAAATAGAGGTAAAGGTCTCCACAAAGAGACCACGTTATTACACAGACATACAAGCAATACAAAGCAACTCGACATTCTTGCTTCCTTCTCTTTGTTAATTAATCAAGATCCTTATTCATCTTCCCTCTTGAATCAGAGAGTTAGATCTAAACTTTTGTGCTAGATCCTACTCGAACAATTGGCGCCGTCTGTGGGGAAGACAAAGAAGGATTTCCTTACGCAGAATGAAGCAAAGAGAAGAGATCCCAGGAGCAATGTCAGGAAACATCATCGAACTTAACTCGTCGAAAAGGCGTGTCATCGATCTGACTCTGGATCCAGCTGACCGATCTCAAGGTGCGAACCTCAATGCAGTACGAACTGCGGAGGAACACTAGGAAGAGCGAACAAACTCGGAAGTCCAGCTAGAACCTCCAACTGATTCACCATCGCTAGCCGTCATGATGCAAAACATGATGCGACAGATGGAAGCTACAGAACAAAGGTGTAATGAGCGCCTGACCGACTTGAACAAAGAGCTGGGATGCATAACATGCATCAACCTGCACCAATCACCACGAGTCATGAAGATGTGCTCATCAGAGTGCAGAGAAATCTCTTTTGCGATACAGCGAGTCCTCAATTGACAAGCCCAAGAGGACCGGGTTTAGCACAGTCGCCTCAACAAGTCCTAGTAGTGTTAGATGTCGCAACTATCTTTGGAATGATGAACGACATGAGATCAGAGTTCCACCAAGAAACTAGCACAACACCTGAGATCGATCAAAGTTTCACCAAGCAACTGTCTTCGGAATGATGAACGACATATGATCAGAGTTCCACCAAGCAACTAGCTCGGCACCCAAGATCATAATTCCACCAAGCAACTAATTCTAGCTCAAGCAAGAAACTCGCCGTTTTCACAGCGCTTGAGGAGGATCTCGGTAAGTCGCGGGCCAAGACTATGTTGTCCTTCATATAATGGAACGACTGATCCATTAGAATTCATGAGTGCTTTCAATGTCATGATGGGAGGCCAACTCTTCGCAGAATCTGACTAGAGACACGCTTGTTTGGTTCACCAAACTACCAACGAACTCTATAACCAACTTCAATCAACTAGCCGAACTGTTTATGAAACAATACACGATATTCGTCAATCAGGACACTTCGGTAACAGAACTACGCTCCTTGAGGCAAGGGAATGACGAGACCCTGAAGTCGTATCTTGGCCGTTGCCGGAAAATTATAACTAAAGCCAAGGTCAGTGACGACATAACCATCGAAGCTTTGCATATCAGAGCGGTTTGTGATGAAGCACTTCAGAGAGACCTCTTCGTCAATCGATAAACTACGGTATTAGACACTTTCGACCATCTACGTTTATGAGTCCGAGATAATATCTTATGCTGCTTGATGTCAGGCATCTAGGCATGTCAAGAACATCGAAAAGCGGAAGATATTGTCTCAGACTCATAAACCCCCAAACGTTCCTGAATCTAAAGAATCTATAGAAGAATGCTAGGAACCAAGGCAACATTACAACAAGGGAAGAGGGCATATGAATACGCCTTACAAGTTAGTGAGACGCAGAAACAAGACAAAAGGCCATGGGACAAGACCTGGAACAATACATACAAGCAACCTCGAAGTGCAAGCAGTTGCAAAAACTATTAGTCAAGAAATATAGCAAAGGAGAGATAAATGTGTCTTTAGAAGAAACACAGCGATTCCGAGCACAAAAGCGGAAAGAGGCAAAATTGTGCAATGCAGCTCAAAACTCAGAAAATCTAGAGAACATAGAGAAAGAGTAGCCAAAGCGAGCAAAGAACAATATCATTCTTCCCAAAGTAGAGCCAAATATAACAGACGTACATGTATTCATGGGAGATTTGCAATCGTGTGACGATACGATAAGGTCGATCAAGAAGCATGAGAGGAAAATCGTAGCTACAATTAGCCATAAAATAGGTTTAGGAGATAAACCGTTAAAGCAGAGAAACTCATACATAATCTTTACAGCTGAGGATTTAAACAGTCTCGATTTTTCTCATAACGATCCCCTTATTGTAAAACTCCGAGTTGCCGACTGTAATGTATCTCGGATTCTTATAGATACCGGAAGTTCAATAGACCTAATCTTCAAAGCAACATTAGAAAAATTGGGGCTTCTAGATGCCAAGTTAAAGCCGTTAGACAGAACCCTAACTGCTTTTGATGGAAGTTTAATTCATGCCTAGGGATGATGAAATTGTCAATCTCTATCGCGAGAGTAACAAGATGGATAAAAATATTGGTAGTTGACAAATCTCCAATTTACAACATCATTCCATCCAGCTATCATTAATGTGTCAAAATACTAACCGAGATGGGAGTTTATACTCTTCGTGGAGACCAAAAGATTTCATTAAACATGTTTTATCGCCAAATTGAAGCTCATAAATAAAACATGTATGATCATGGCATCCGTCAGCAGAAAGGCTATATCGGAACCCCTTGTTCCTTAAAAACTAGATTCATCAACTGTTGAGCTCATAAACATCGATCTAGCCGATTCCTCTAAGTGCGTTAGTATTGGCGTGAATTTGGATAAAAATATTCGAGCTAAGTTAATCTGACTGTTGGAAGAAAACGTCAAGACTTTTGCGTGGTCTATAGATGACATGCCTGGAATTGACCCGAACATGGCAAGCCAGAGACTGAATGACGACCCGACATACAAACCAATCAAGCAGAAACAAAGGAAATTAGACCTGGAACGAACTAAAGTAGTAAGTGATGATGTCAAAAAGTTGAAAGAATAAGAGTCGATTGTCGAAGTATAGTACATGGAATGGTTGGCAAATCCAGTTGTGGTCTCGAAAAAGAATGGTAAGTGGCGAGTCTACGTTGACTTTACCGATTTGAATAAGGCAGGTCCAAAGGATAGTTTTCTTTTGTCGAGTAAAGATTGTATCGTTTAAGACACAACTATAAACGAGCTATTCTGATTCATGGATGCATTTTCTGGATACAATCAAATAAAGATGCATCCCGATGATAGAGAAAAGACGTCATTCATTACACAGTGAGGAATGCAGAAGCGACTTACCAGCGTTGCGTAAATAGGATGTATGCTGATCAACTCGGTCAGACAATGGAAGTATACATTGACGACATGTTGGTCAAATAAAAAAAAGTCGAGGACCATGTCGATCATCTAGCTTAATGTTTCAAAACCTTGAACGAATACCAGATGAAGCTAAACCCAACTTAGTGTACCTTTGGAGTAATGTCGGGCGAGTTTCTCGGCTATATTATCACACAACGAGGGATCACGGCGAATCCCAAGCAAATGACGGCAGTGAAAGAGTTATTGTTTCCAAAAAGTAAACAAGAAGTTCAACGTCTTACTGGACGAATTGCCACGTTGAATTGCTTCATCTCTCGATCAACGGATAAGTGCCTTCCGTTCTATCAGCTGTTATGCGGGTACAAAAACATCAAGTGGGATAAAGAGTGTGAGAAGGCCTTCTCCGAGTTGAAAAAATATTTGTCCACACCACCAATATTGGCTAAGCCGAAAGCATGCGAACTGTTGTACTTGTACATAGTAGTCTTAGTCGCAGCAGTAAGCAGCGTTCTTGTAAGAGAAGATCATGGAACTCAGTATCTGATCTTTTATACAAGCAAATCCCTTGATAGAGCAGACTGTTGATATCCATCCACATAAAAACTTGCTTTAGCACTTGTTTCTCGGCTAAAAATTTGCAATTCTACTTCTAGTCGCACACAATAATTGTTTAACCAATCATTCGTTGCATGCAGTATTGCATAACCTAAATCAATTCAGAAGATTGACCAAATGGACAATCTAACTTAGTGAGTACGACATCAAGTATAAGGGTCAAACCAGTGCCAAATCCAAGATGTTGGCCGACTTCTTAATCGAGTTGGCCCTCGATCTAGAAGTCGTCGAGACATATCAAAGTCTCTTCTAGAAGCTTTACGGTGATGGTTCTGCATCAGAGCTCGGAATTCAGTTATAAACTCCAGATGGGCAAGTTATAGAATAGTCGTTTCGGCTGGCTTTTCTCTCGTTCAATAATGAAGCAGAGTATAAACCGCTAATCGCATGGATCCGACTTACGAAAGAAATTAGGGCATGCATTTCGAATGTTAATATGATTCCCAACGTGTAGTCAACCAAGTCAATGGGGGATACAACACCAAGAACGATCGGATGGAAGCATATGTGAAACTCGTCAAGGGAAATGTCACTGTGGTATCGGAATCCCTAGGGCCGAAAAGTATCGATGTACCGAGTATCCAATTACCAAAGGGAAATGTCACTGTGGTATCGGAAATAACCAAGATATCTGAACGATCTGAGATGACAAGTTCAGAGGCTGACATGCCTACCGGGAAAGACATTGATTGGAGGGATGAGATATTATCGTACATAGTGGACATAGAGACTCTTGAAGATAGATGGACAACAAGACGACTTAAAGCCAAATGTGCATATTACGTGCAAATCGATAGAAATTTGTATCCAAGAAGCACTAGCGGGGTCGTGCTTAATTGTATTCATGGCGACGAGACGAGTGATGCAAGAGACACACGAAGGTGCTGGTGGTAACCATTCAGGTTGATGGTTCTTAGTGCAAAAAATTCGAGTACTCGGATACTTTTGGCCTACTATGGCGCAAAAATAGGAGAAGTATGGTACAAAGTGCAAGCAGTGTCAGTGACATGCCCCTTTAATTGTTGGAGGTGGATCCTAGATTCTATTTGAGTCCACGGATAACAAGCAGTGTAAATATGCTAAGTCATGAACTCGGTAAAATGACTAGGATAGCATCACATACTATCAACCTTAACTCGGAGGAAACTTTAACTTGGCGATTCGTCATATCTCGGGGTAAAAAGAACTCGGCCGACAAGTCATCAAGAAGAGAAATTGAAATATTCCTCTTCCGATAAGGAATATTTCCAGATATCTCGCAAAATCTTCAAGGATAACATCAAATCTTAACCAAATTGTAATATTTCCCATTTCAAATCTCTTGTAACCGTCTCTATACATTATAAATAAAAGTGAATGTCTCCAGAAAGAGACCATGTTTCTACAACAGACATACAAGCAATACAAAGTAACTCAGTATTCTTCCTCACTTTTCTTTGTTAATTAATCAGTATCCTTACTCATCTTCCCTCTTGAATCAGAGAGTTGGATGTAAATCTTTGTGCTAGATCATATTCGAATATTTTTGTGTCATGTTTCTATAATCTATCTTTCTTTCAAATTTTTCGTATTTATTACTATTTTTTTTTAACAATTCATAATATCTTATTCATAACTTAAAATTATCTCTAAACCTCTTATATTCAATTTTATTGCAATATTTTTAACACGTGGTTATACTTGGTGGGCTAACGAAAACATGATCATACACATAAATACCACTAGATTCATAGCTCTTATTTATCTCATCTATAAGTTGATTATAAATTGTGCATTACTACTGTTAATACAGGAAAATGCACCAAATCAAATATGGGAGTTAGTATTTATAGTAACATTAAAATAATTAGTAAAGATGCAAAGTGGGTACAAGTTGCGGTCACACAATATGTCTCCTATGCAACTTGAAGAGCCAATCTGTTCTAATCATTTATTCTAATATTTCTTTATAATGTTATTCCTTTCCAAAAGTTTATTTTACTTTTTTTCCGTATATAATTCTAATAAAATACGATTCTATTATTAACAGACGAATATGTGAATGAATATTTATCTAGTTGGAATTAATCACATAACAATAGCGGTTTTGAGCTAAAGCTCATAAAATTAGAATTTTAAGTATAAAAAAATATAAAAAATTTAGGAATATTAATTTTCTAAAATCTCTTTTAAATACTATTGGTGGTTGAGACTTTGTTTATTCTCAAAATGGTAAGGATTCAATTGTCTTTAAGGCAACACATTAAAAAAGAAATTTTACCACCATATTCGGTTGGGTAGGCTCTAACATAATCAATATAAAGATTAGAAAAAATTATAGAAAATGCTCCTTATAAATTTTAAACCGTCTCTAATACCCTTTTCTAGTATTTGCACGAAATAAATATTTTAGTATAAATGATATTTCGAAATTAGAGATATAATATACAGTTGTGTATATGGATATATATAGTGAATTATGTTTTTTAAAAATAGAAAATATAATATAATAAATTATATATATAATAGAAGAAAATACAATAAAATTGTTCGGACAGAATTCTAAACTCAGATGAGGATATTTTTAACAATTAAAAAATTAAAATATATATTTGACAAAAGATTAAAAATGAAAGTATTTTTTTACAATTTAAAACTCAAAAAGTATTAGGTGAATCGTCAGCGTTGCGATGAAGTTACGTACTTTGATTGATTGATGTCTTAAAAGATCCCAACATTGGAAATTAACCGACTTTTTGACTGACACCACAAATCTTACCACAATCATTGACTCTGTTTCTTCCCACGCGCTACTAACCGGCGCGTTTGTCGTGATTTACACCGACGGACGGTACTCGCCGCAAAACTTGACGTCTACTCATTCTATGTATTGTTGTTGTTGCAGATTTAATCACTAATTAATTATTACTGGATTATGGAAACAAATAAAGAAGAGAAATCGGATCTAACTTTATAAATTCTAATCTACCTGGTGCGCACATCAGCGAGGTAGTGGAAACATGACAAATGAGACAAGGAAACAAAAAAAAAAATAGAGTCTAAATTGTAATAGATGAATTTAATTATTTGCATAGCAAAATTTAACATTATTTTTAGTGAATTTTAATAAAATATGAGATAACAATTTTTTTTTAAAATGGTTACAGATTAATTTGACATAGGAAATTGGTGAAAACTTGCAACTATTAGCAAATAAAGATAGATTAAATTTAAATTATTTTTTTTAAAAATTTAGTTCATCAAGCCAAACTCCCAACTATTTAGACTTGGACCGAATCACCTGAATCAACCATTTGGTGAAGGTGGAGAAAGGGAGGCTCGGGCCCAAGAGCATATGATTAATATCAAATTTTTAAATTGTTTTATGCAATCAGATCAAATCCTATCACAGAATACGAATGTGTCAATTGTAGTATGATAGGTATCAATTCAAGTCAAGTGTGTTACTAGCAATCGAGAATTATACAGATCAACCTAATTCAAATTCGATAATCAGTTCATTAAAATGTCACGGAACTGAAGCTTAACTACAACAATAAAACGGAGACAGAACATGCAATAAATAACAACTCAGCAAGCAAAATAAGCGGAAAACGAAATAGAATAATAACGATAATCAATAAACGGAAATAAAGGTTCAAGAGAATTTAGATTATGGATCAATGCTACACTATAGGCTTCCAGACTTGTTTAACAACCTATTACGAGCGATTTCTAGGCAATAAATTCAACGATAGCACAGCTACTCCCGTGGTCAGTGTACTGAACAAGCAAGGATCAGACCTAACTTTTGTTAGTGGAATCCGAACAGGCATGCATTACGAAACAACTTATTCTAGCCAATAAGTTATCCATGCAACCAATCCCTTGGGATAGACAAACATATCTCAGACTTTGGTTCTATCAAGCATTTTGTCGAACACCTTCCGGGTTAGACAAACCAATATCAGATTTCTAGTGATCAAGTAGAAACAAGCATTAGACACACCAAATCTAAAGAAATCATAGCATGAAAGAGCTTAAACAAACTGGAAACACCTAGCTTCACATTAATCTAACTATTTCCTCTTAAACCATAAGCAAACTACTCACTAATCACCATGATCAACTCAGCAGAAACCTTAACAAACATGACTAGCAAGCTTAAAGAAAGATAAACAAGGAAGATTAAAGAAGAAGAAACAGAAACTCAATGCATTAAACTTAGATTAAGCAATCATAAATTCTGGAAATACAAACTTAGCCAAAAAAGTAAGAAACTCGTCTAGAAAATTGGTCGAGTCCTTCAGCCGAGTGACTGGATTTCTGTGAGATCTTCAATAAACTCGAGTCTGTTGGTCGAGTCGGGGCTTTGTGCTCAGCAGATGGCCAGCTCGAGTGTTGGATGTTGGTCCCTTCAGTCGAGTAGAACCTCGGATGCAACTTGGTCAAGATGAGACTCAAGCCACCTGGTCGAGTGGTTGGGTCGAGCTACGAGTAAAACCTTCAAAAATTCTTGACTCGACCAAGGGCTGATCGAGTGTGTGTGTCGAGTATGTCTGGTCCCAACACTTAGATGTCTCCTCTGATCACGAACATCATTCCGTTCAGGTCCACGTCCATCCTAACGTTCATCAGCTCCCATAATGGTCCAAATTCCTACTAAAGTACCCAATATTGGACCAAATGCAGTATGCATGCTATGCAAATGCAAAATGTACGGTACAGACTTAAAACGACTCTAAAATGATGAGAATGTTATGAGAATGTTATGAGTATGAAAACTAAGCTAAATGAGACTTTAAAACATGGTAAAATTCATGCATATCAATAACCAACTTAATAATTTTTTATTAGAAGTTTAAGTTTTTTTCATTACATTAGCTAGATTGTAAGACTACTTACATTGGGGGTGTTGAAAGGCTGTTGAAAAAAAAATTCAACAGTTTAATCACTTTAATGGAGATGTTGAATTTTGTGCTGAATTTAAATGTGTTGAATTCGTAAAAGATGAGAGAGAAAATATCATGTGTCAACTTATCATTAGACCAAAATAAATTAAGAATATTATTGTTTTTTTTTCTCTATACTATTAAAACTCAATTATTGGATAATATAATAATTTCTTTAATTTTATTTTTATATCAAAATTTGTAATTTTTTATTTTCTATAAATTGACATCGCTTCATTTGATTTGGACAAAAAAACATCTTATTTTGTCAAAATTGATCCCAATAATAACCTTTTCAATCCCCAAAATTCTAATAATTACTCTTTCAACTACCCAAATCCCAACAATTATCAATTTCAAAATCAACCTCCTAACCAACCCCAACATATACTCAATTATGGGTATCCTCTAAATTTCTTCATATTGTCAGTTGTTCCGAATTTTAATCCATATATGGGCAAATATACATCACGAATTTCAAGCGGATTTAGTCAAACATATATGGGCAAAATTTGGAATGTTTAGAGACTATTAAAAAAAAATTGTAATGTAAGAGTTTTATAGTTTGTATGTGTAATATTATAATAATAATGTGTATTTCAATAAAATTTAAGTGTGTTTTAATAAAATTATATGTTTTAATAAAAATGTGGGGTAAGATGTTGAATTTTTTTTAAACAAAATCATTATAGTGTGTAAAATAAAAATAGATGTTGCATTATCAGGTGGATGAGAGAGAAGATGATGTGGAGTAAAAAAGAGGGTGTTGTATGTTGAAACCATTGTAAATAGTCTAATGGTTTTAAGAGTGAGCATTCAGTCTTTGTCAACGGATATTATTGATTATATTGTTAAAAAATTAAATTATATTTAATAATTATCTTAAACATACTTATCATATAAAACCATAAAAATGTCAACATTACATAGTGATGTTGGTTGAATAGGAGTTACTATCTACATTATTAATAAATAGTAGTGGTATAATAAAAAAAATTTCTCCAAAGAATTTACAGTAAAAACAAATTTAAAATATTAATAATTTTAAAAAATAAGAATTTACAGCTAAATCAGCTAGTGCTTTGGTTGAGGATGGTGATTCATTAGGCTCAGAGTAGAAGTCAGGAGCAGATATGGATTTTGATAATAATAATAATGATGTTAAAGACCCTTCTTTGATGAAGGCAGCTGGGGACGTTGAGATTAATTCAACTAATTCGGTGGAGCCATCTTCTACTACGAGTGCATGTGGGAAAAAGGGAGTTAGGAATGCATTTACGCTTCGTGGTGCTAGTTAAAAAAAAGGAATGTGCAGAACTTCAAATTTCCAAGGCGTAAAGGGGACAAGAATAAATCAGAGGTCAATGGGTCAAAGGGTGTTGCTTATGGTGATGAGGACGGGGTTTCTCCATCAACTTGATTTTATTTCCTTCTTTTATGAATAAGATTCTTAGTTGAAATTGGCGGAGTATTGGTTGTTCTTCTTCATTTGGTTTTATAAGAGATTTAGTTTTATGTAATAAGCCATAATTTATTTTCTTATGTGAGACTAAGAAAAATAATTTGTATTTGAAAAATTTAATTGTTAATTTGGATTTTGATAATCTGGTTATTGTTGAGCCTCGGGGTGCGAGTGGTAGTCTTGTTTTGCTTTATTCTTCTTCTTTTGCAATTTCAGTAATTTATAAAGATAAGAATATGATTGATATTTCACTGAATGTGGATGGGAGGAAATGTTTTATTACTTTTATTTATGGTGAACCAGTTCAACACCTCTGTGATGGGGTCTGGGAGCGTTTTGTGCGGTTTAGTTTATCTCGAGATGACTCTTGGCTAATGGTTGGTAATTTTAATGAGTTATCTGGTAACCATGAGAAATCTCGTGGTCGGTTGCGTAGTGCTTCCTCTTTTGTTTCCTTTAATAATATGTTGCGTTTTTGTGGGATGCTCGAGTTTTCATGCCATGGAAATTCCTGGTCTTGGCAGGGTATGCACACATCCGGAGTTGTTCGTTGTAAATTGGATGAAGCGTTTGAGAATCCAGGCTTGCATATCTTTTTATCCTTTGCGCAGAAGTTCTCATATCAAAACTCAGGAAGGTTAAGTTGGATAAATTGCTTTCAGAGGTCGTAATTGCTTGACGGAGTCCATCGGTGTCGCATCTGCTTTTTGCGGATGATAGTCTCTTCTTTAATAAGGCAAATAAAGAGGAATCTTATGAAATTTTGGGCATCTTTCAGGATTATGAGGTGGTTTCTAGTCAACAGATCAATTTTGCTAAGTCTTCTATTCAGTTTGGTCATCGGGTATATGCTATTTCTAAACAAGAGGTTCAGGATGCTCTTGGTATTCGTAATATTGGTGGTACGGGGTCTTACTTAGGACTCCTGGAGAGTCTTGAAGGCCCTAAATCTAAGGTTTTTGCTTTTGTTCGGGATAAGGTTGAGTCTTGGATTAATTCTTGGTCTTCAAGGTTTCTTTCTAAAGGTGGTAAGGAGGTGCTTATTAATTCGGTCTTGACGGTTTTACCGTAATACGTGATATCCTGCTATAGGCTTCCTGATGTTCTAACCACTAAGATTACTTCGGCTGTTGCGGCTTTTTAATGGCGGAGCTCTCAGTCTTCTAAGGGTATTCATTGGGCTATTTGGGCTAAGTTATGTTGCGGAAAGCATGAAGGTGGGCTAGGTTTTCAAGCTATCGAGGATTTTAACACATGCATTCTCACCAAGCAATTATATTGTATTCTGGATTACCCAAATTTATTGTTCTCTAGAGTTTTCCGAGGTCGGTATTACCGGGATTCAAATCCATTGGTGATGCGTAATGTGTGGTCTCCTTCCTATGGTTGGCGAAGTATTATTTCCGCTAGAGCGTTAGTACGTAAGCGTTTGATTAAGCGTGTTGGGGATGGTTCTACAACTTCGGTTTGGCAGGATCCTTGGATTCCTAATTCTATACCGCGTCACCTGTTGGTGAAGGTTCCCTCTATCATCCGTTTCTTACTGTGGATCAACTTATTGATCCACATACCCGGTGTTGGCGTCATGTTTTGGTTCGTTAGCTTTTTTCTTCTCAAGATGGTTGTCTGATTTTAGGGATTCCGATTTCGCAATTTCCTCGTGTTGACTGGTTAGGTTGGCATTTTACCAAATTTGAGAAATACTCAGTTAAATCTAGTTGTTGGGCTGAGCGAAATCTTTTAGACTCAAAGTGTAGAAGGTTTGGCCCGTCTTTTCAGATTCTGCAAGGGCAAGTTTGGAAAGAAAAATGTTCGCCAAAGATTAAGCACTTTATGTGGTAGGCTATTTCTGGTCATTTGGCTGTTGGGACCAATCTAGCTCATCGTCGTATTCCTTGTGCTCAGTCTTGTAGTCAATGTGGTGCTGATTTGGAAACTGCTAATCATGTTTTGTTTGAATGTCCACTGTCGGTTCAGTCTTGGGCCTTATCTAACATCATGTCCGCCGTGAATGTTTTCCCGAGTGGTTCGGTATTCTTAAATTTGGATTTTCTATTCTGGCGGATCCCTCCGGATGTCGATAAGAGCAGTATATTTGGTTATTGTGGTTTATTTGGAAGGCCAGAAATGACAAGGTATTTTCCAATGTGGATATGGATCCATGGGATATTGTTAAACATGCGAAGAGGAAGCGGCTGCGTGGCTCAATGCGAATGTCAGGCCCACTACCACTTCTTTGGTTTCTGTAGGGAGCTGTCAGAAGCATGTGATTGCTAAGGAGTTGCTACATAAGCCTCTATCTCTTTCTCTTGCTTTCACGGGTTATAAGTGTTTCATGGATGATTCATGGAAAGATTCTAAGTACTACTCGGGTTTGGGGTGGTACTGTTTTTCAAATGGTTTCGATGGTGTTAACTTTGGAGCCTGTGGTGTCTTCTGTAGTCTATTTCCGTTACACTCTGCGATCGAGGTTCTGCTTTGGGCCATGACTTCTCTTCTTTCTCTCCAGATTTCAGAGATGGAGTTTACGGTGGATTGTGCTGAAGTTATGAAGATGGTGGCAGATTCTGGGGGTTAACCTGCTTTTTCCCTGTTTACAGATGAATTTGTTCGCCTTTATAGTCAGTTTTCACATTTTTTCCTTGCTTTGATCTTTTCACATTTTCTGGTTTGCAATGATAGGGATTCTTTAGAATTTTTTTTTTTATTAATAATGTTCCCTAATATTGATTTTTTTTATTATGATATAAATGTGTTAGGTTGGAAAAAAAAAATTAATAAACATGTCAATATTGGTTATTGACTCAGTGTAGATGCTGTATTTTTGCTTATTGCGTAAAGACAAACATCACCGAAGAATCAAGCTATTAAAAAGAAAAGAAAATTTATCAGGTAATATTTATATATTTTTTTTCATTTTATTGGGTTTAGAAATTTAAAGAACTCTATCAAAAGGCCTCTCTTTTAAGTTGTCGTATTCTCGCATGATCCTTCTTCTTCAACAATATGACAAGACCGGAGAAACAAACTTTATCATCCCTCCTATTGTCGGAGCTGCGGATTTCAGGGTTTTGCGTCCGACTTCTTCGCTGAAAGTGAAAAGTTCCTTTGCTTTTCTAACTTTGTTCTTTTTATTTATGATTTCCGCGGGAAAAGTTCGTGTTTTTGATGCCCTATAGACACAAAAAGACCTAGAAAAAGGTTCGAACTTGAACCTCTGTTCTTTCTGGATTATGGTTTTATAGGTTAATTATGAATATGATAATCTCTGCTAGACTGAAAATTTGATTCCATATAGTTTCCTGTTTGATTGCTGTTTGGTCTATGCTCTTAACCGATCGTTGAAACTCTAGTCTTGATTATAAAGTATCTTTGATATTCTGGAGTATGGCAACTAAAGCTGTAACTTTTTTTTTCATTCTGATGCTCGCTTTTGATTTTCTATTTGATGATTGGCTATGTGATATTAGGTTCTATCTCTTATTCTCTTCACCTTCTTCTCCGAGTTGCCTTGTATCGAATTTTGACTTTTGTCCAAGAATGTTATATCAAATCAATGAGAGATCACAGAGAGTAATGGAATTTTTCCTTATTGGGAGGTGTTTAAATGGTCCACCATTAGTGGCTAAAAGAAGAAGATACAGTGAGATCCAATAACTGACAATGACATTTGAGTTTGGTCTGTATTAGGAATGCAATAAGAGGTTTTAAGAACAAATTTCAATGAACTTTATTTGATTGACAACCTTTCACAACACTAGTAAGAATAGTGTTTTTCTAGTGTATATGAGCCAGATGTTTCAATGGAGCTTATAGAAGAAGTAGAGGTAGTAGCGTTGAAGAATTGGGTGATGGAAAATGACTTAAAGCCACAACCTTCCTTTTTTGCTTTTCCCTGCAAATCATCTTATTACATGTCTCTTTAACTTGTGATCTTGTATCTGAGCAAATTACAATTCCTGATTTTGATTTGTATGTATGTATCTCTTATGTTGTTGCCAGTTGAAGAAACATGAATACAACATCGACACATTTTGTTCCACCGAGAAGGTTTGAAATTTATGAGCCTTTCAACCAAATCGGTATGTGGGAAGAAAGCTTCAAGAACAATGGAGGCATGTATACGCCTGGCTCTATCATCATTCCGACAAACGAACAAACAAACAGCTTGGTACGTAAGTTTTATTACTTATCTTAGATAAATTCTCTCATTTGAATACAGAATGTAAAGGCTTCCTTTAATCTTTGATCAGTCAGAGGATACTTCTCATGGGACAGAAGGAACTCCTCACAAGTTTGACCAAGAGGCTTCCACATCTAGGCATTCTGATAAAGTAAGTTATACTAGCTCATTTGGCCATCTTAATCCTTTGACGAAGATTTTGCCTACTGAATCTTTGCATCTTCATAGATACAGAGACGTCTTGCGCAGAACCGCGAGGCAGCCAGAAAAAGTCGCTTGCGCAAGAAAGTATGAAACTTTATGTTTGGCTGTAACTCATGAAACAGCAAATGGTTTTGTATTCTTTTTTGACTGAGTTATTGAGTCTTGTCTTGCAGGCTTATGTTCAGCAGTTAGAGACAAGCCGGTTGAAGCTAATTCATCTAGAGCAAGAACTCGATCGTGCTAGACAACAGGTTAGTAAAACTTATTCTTTTTTCATTGAGTATCTTTATAGATATAATGATTTTATGATCATAATGTTACAGGGTTTCTATGTGAGCAACGGAGTAGATACCAATGCTCTTGGTTTCTCTGATAACATGAGCTCAGGTGTGAATCTTTCGACCATTTATGAATTCTCTCCTCACAAAGCAGTTTCGTGATTTCACATTCTTTTCGCTTGTTAGGGATTGTTGCATTTGAGATGGAATATGGACATTGGGTAGAAGAACAGAACAGGCAAATATGTGAACTGAGAACGGTTTTACACGGACAATATAGTGATATAGAGCTTCGTTCACTAGTCGAGAATGCCATGAAACATTACTTCCAACTCTTCCGAATGAAAGCAGCCGCTGCAAAGATCGATGTCTTTTACATCATGTCAGGAATGTGGAAAACTTCAGCAGAGCGATTTTTCTCGTGGATAGGTGGATTTAGACCCTCAGAGCTTCTCAAGGTAATCCAAAAACCTGTCTTTAATCCATAAAAAGTAACATTATTCTTACAATGATTATGGTTATGGATTTTGTTGGTTGGTCAGGTTCTTTTACCACATTTTGATCCTTTGACGGATCAACAACTTTTGGATGTATGTAATCTGAAGCAATCTAGTCAACAAGCAGAAGATGCATTATCTCAAGGTATGGAAAAATTGCAACATACATTAGCAGAGAGTGTAGCAGCTGGGAAACTCGGAGAAGGAAGTTATATTCCACAAATGACTTGTGCTATGGAGAGATTGGAGGCTTTGGTTAGCTTTGTAAACCAGGTAAATAAGAAAGACAAAAACTAATGAGACTCTTAGGAGAAGAACTGGTTTATTGAGTTGTTTCTTAAAACTGTTTTTGTAGGCTGATCATCTGAGACATGAGACACTGCAACAGATGCATCGGATCTTAACTACGCGGCAAGCTGCTAGAGGATTGTTAGCATTAGGTGAGTATTTCCAACGGCTTCGAGCATTGAGTTCGAGTTGGGCGGCTCGGCAACGTGAACCAAGAGATTAAATGTTTGAGACGTTATGAATAAAGAATGAAGTTCTCTGTAGATTTCCGACAAGAACAAGAACATAAGCTCCGGTGTTTATGAATGATTCTTATTTTGTGTTTAGGGGAAATGTTTGAGCAAAGTTGTAAATATGATCAGCAAACGTAAGGTTTGTTTGTAGCTTTTTAGAAACCAATTTTTCGATGGTTGTTGTTTATTTTGGTTTTTGTATGTAGTATTATGATAAATTACATATTTCCATATTCTTTGCTTGTGAGTTATATACGTCTTCGATTTTGAATTGTCCTTGTCAAAGAAAAAGAATTTGGACCGCAGAAAAATAAAACGCATGTAATATGCATGATTTCTGCAACTTTGGTCAATCAATTTTGCATAAGGACAAAATCCCTGAAATTAAATTACAATTCAATAAAGTTATAGTTGGTAAGATTATAGTGAAAATCACAATATTGTAACAAGAAATTTTTTTAAAAAAAAATCAATAAACAAGCTCAAATAAAATGTTTCTGTCAGAATCAATGGGATTAGATTTTCTTCTACCTTTACAAGGAAAGGGAAAAATAATCAACAAAATATAAATGTAAAAACACCTGAAGAACTGAATCATCTGATCAACTAGAGAAACATAAACCCAGAAATAAGAAATAAAAAATGGAATCATGGGTGAAGAAATCCGTAGATTTACAAAACAAAACAAAAAACAAACCTCTCACGCAGAAATTGAGGTAAGATGATCAAGAACTTGTCTTATGTTAGGCCTTTCATTAACAGAGGCAATGCACCTGATTGCAATAGCAAGTGCATCCTCCATTTCCTTTGAAAACTCTTCCCCACCTGCAATGTCTCTGTCTATGCAATCCATTCTCCTACCTTCTTGATCACACATCCGCACCCAATCCGTCAAATCAACGGCTCCTGATTGACCCGAGATTATGTCACCCGCGCTTCGTCTAGTCAAAAGCTCCATGAGAATCACACCAAATGCATAGACATCAGATTTGAATGTGGGGATTGGTTTAGCCGCTGAGGTAAGTTCAGGAGCTGAGTAACCAAGCGCACTCATATTCAATATATGTTCCGCTACACCAGATGGAGTCATCAGACGATGAATACAGTAATCGGTTATTCGCACCATGTTACTGGGACTTGTGAGAATGATGTTTGTTGGCTTTAAGTTCCCATGTGGCATTGCTCTATCATGAAGATAGAGAAGACATTGAGCCACTTCAACCGCCACTTTTAGTCTTTGGCTGAAGGACATTGGAGAATACCTTCGAGGAGTAGTTTCTGCAGAGAGAGAGATTGGAACAGTAAGTTCTCTTAAGTCTTAAGGGTAGTCACTAAATGGCTAAAAGGTGACTACTTTTTGTTCGAACAAGATATAGAAAGGGCTTAAGGAGTTAAGAGATTTTGTAATAAGAGCTTCTAACCGTATAGATGCATGGCCAAGCTCTCTCCTCTTAGATAATCAGAAAGGAGAAGTCTTTCTTGTTCTCTGGGACCCCAATAGTATGCTCGCAACGGCACAATGTTCGGATGTTTTAAAGACCCGACTTTTTTAGCTTCCCGCGCGAAATCTTTTTTATGCCTCACAAGTCCAACTCTCAACCATTTCACAGACAACATGTGTCCGTTATCCAGTGTTGCTTTGTACAGTGTTCCGTGGCTGCTTCTACCAAGAACTTCCGCGGGAGCTCGGGATAACTCTTCTGCTGTGAGTTTTAGTGAAACATCTAAAAAGAAGAGTTCTCCAGCCAATCGATCGGGTGAGTAAACATCTAACATCACAGGCTGGTCGCTAAAACGAGGTGAGGATAATGGGGAGCCTCCTGAAATAGACTTCCGTCCAGATGCTGCAGGGTAATCATCAAGGAGGTTAGGGTTTGTAGTGGCTGAAGTAGCAGGCACACTCTGCTCGGATATTTCGGCTTCATATCCGGGTATCCCAGATAACGACCTTGAATTTGCAGTGAGCAAGTGATCATTTGAGAAGCTTAAAGATGATGACGGGTGCTCAGCATTTGAGCTGAAGTTGAGAAAGGATGGACGAGAGGAGCGTCCAAACTTGCCATCTTTACTCGTGGCTTGATCAGTAAATCCGTTCCTCCCATGAAAGTCCTTGAGCTGTGATCGATGATAGACAAACAAGACAACAAGAATCAAAAGAGCAGCTCCAACAGAAGCAACAATAATTGCTATTTTTATACTCAGCTTCGAATGGTGTTCTTTCCCATGTAAAGACAGATCACGAGTAGAATCCGCTGGAATCCCACCTGGGAGATTTAGCTTGGAGTTACCAGGATAAAATGACGAATGCGGGTAGTTTCTAAGGTTTTCCGGAATTGTGCCTGATAGGTCATTATATGACACATTAAATCCCACCATCTGGGAAGGTAGCCTATTGGGAATTTGACCCTTAAAAGTATTGTTCGACAAGTCGAGGTATTCAAGACCACTAAGCTTGCTAAGGTCGCTAGGAAGCTCCCCGGACAGCTTATTATTGGCAAGGTTAAGCACCCTAATTCTTTCCATTGTACCTATATCCCCAGGCAATATACCCGTCAACGAATTGGTTGAGAGGTCGAGCAACTCCATCTGAGGATAAAAAGTTACAGCCAAAAGTTCACTTGCACCTGAACCTCGAAAAGGAATTGGCCCCTCCAAGTTATTCATAGAGAGATTCAAACTTCTCAAGCTTGCAAAAGTGAAAAGGCTTTCTGGAATGGGGCCACTGAACTTGTTTGAACTAAGATCTATCACAGAGAATTGAGAAACCCCTGAATCATCCCATAGGGAAGGCAAGCTACCAGCGACAGAGTTATTTCTGATGTTTAACACACTTAATCTTGAAAATGCAGAAGTGAAGTTCGGCAAGCTTCCCGACAAACTGTTTGAGCTCATATCAAGAATATCTGGAGTAGCTTCCCACTTTTGAACAACAGATACGTCGCCAGAGAAACTATTCCCACTCAGATCTATCACTAGGCCACTTTTCAACATCGATGGAAGATCCCCAGACAGGCCATTAGAAGAAAGATTCAACATTGTTAAAGTTGTTGAATTAATTTCACTAATTGATCCTGCACTTGAATCAAAAGAAACTACTTTAGTTGACGTACAAAGACCAATATTTATACAAGTTGAGACAAATAATCCACAAATGTCTAGTCTAGACCAGGAAATTAATCAAATCAATACTTAAAAATAAAGTTCAATAGTTCCCTAAAGTAGAAAGATTCAGCAAATTGACAAATCTTGCTCAGGGAAAATGGTAAGAAGAAGAAAAAAAAGTTAATGTACCTGTAAAACCATTTCTACTGAGATCTAGCTCCCGTATTGGAATCGAACTCTGCAACAACTCCTCTGGCACTGAACCGAATAACTGGTTACGCGCAAGCTTCAAAATTCTCAAACTTGGCTGTGATCCAAAAGCTGGCAATTCTCCATTGATCTGGTTATTTTCTAAGTCAATAATCTCGAGATTCTTGAACGAGCCAATGGAATCCGCGCTGAAAAACTTGCCATTTAACGCATTGTGGCTTAAGTTCAAGTGACGGAGAGTGTTCGAAATGCTCGAAATGTTGTCAGCTGGTAAAGACAAGCCTCCATGGAAGCGATTGCAGCTCAAATCAACGAACTCAACATTCTTCAGCTCAATGAAAATCTCTCCTACATCTCCCCAAATCTCATTGTTATGCAAATCCAAAGATCTTAACTGCTGAAGATTCCGGAAACCAGTAGGAAAACCGCCTTTGAACTTATTGGCAGACAAATTGAGATGATTCAAACCCCAGAGTTCCGAGATCCGAGCCGGAATTGGTCCATAAAATCCATTATCTGACAGATCTACGTGCTGAAGCGAGGAAATTGCTCCCAAAGAAGGTACAAGACGACCCGAGAAACTGTTCCCAGATAAAGAGAGGTTACTAAGAGAAGTAAGACCAGTAAGCGTACTGAATTTGAGTTCGCCGGAGAGACCAAGACGGTCAAGATTAATGGCAATGATAGAACCAGTTTCAGGGTCGCAAGAGATACCAGGCCAGCCATTGGGGCAAGTAGAAGGATCCGAAAGACTACTTGTATCTGACCATGAGATAGGTCGATGAGAGGAATCGTCACGAATACCTTTACGAAACTCGAGTAGAGATCGGAGTTCGGAGTCGGTAACGGCGTTAGCACCCAGGAGGAGAAGTGAGATGAAGCAGAAAGCGAGAGTGAGTAAATGACTCATTTAGCCTTCAACAATCTCTCTCCCTCCTCAAGGAAAAATGCAAACTTTAAAGAAGAATTAGGGATTTAGGGATTGTACTCAGAATCTGAGAATTGAAAGAGGGAAGAAGAGAGAGAGAAAGAGAGACAGTGTGTGTTTTCTGTGACAGAGAGAGAGAGAGAAAGAGAGACAGTGTTCGAGGTTTTCCAGGAATCGAATGAATTTTTAATATTATTTTATTATTCTACAATGCCTTCAATTTGCATTTTTTCTTCAATTCAAAAAGATTTACAGTTTCAATTATCATTAAACGAATCATGAGTTTTCTCATTGATGTACCTCTTTACTACTTTACGATGTATTTTTTCAGGATTATTATCCGATTAAGATGACTTCAGTACTAAGAGAAATTTGACTGGGCTATAAATGGGCTTACCCTTCTTGACAAAAATTTTAGAAATGGGCTTACCTTTTTTTTTTTTTTTTCAACGGGCAGATAATATTATGATGAGTCACAACTGGTCGGCCCATTAGCCAAATTTCTGCGTGGAACTCGATCCCGGGTGCAAGTGCGCCTTGCCATTTTAGTGGACTTACCAACTACCACTGGACTAAAGGCCACTTGCAAAAAAAATGGGCTTACCTTATCAAAAATAAACAATTTTGCTGCAATATAACAGTAAAAACAAAAAATTAAATATCTTCGGATTTTTATGATGTAGAGATAACCTTGACAAAGACATTAAATGTTGACAGAGAGAATCTTTGGATTTAAGATTTAGAGATCATTTTGGTATTTAAGACATTAAATTTAAATGTAACACAAATTGCGTCAAGTCATTATCACTTAATAACAGTATATAGATATTCAAATTCGATTGGACTTGCTAATTTTAATCGTTGCTTTTGGACCAATTGGCTCATAGCTTTTTGTTGGAGTTGATGCGAGTTTTACAAACTGAGTAGGATATTTATTTAAATCTAACTCTCTAAATTCAATATCCATAATAAAAAATGAGAAATTGTAGTAACTAACATAAAAACTTATCAAAATTAGTTTATAGGTCTAGTCTAGATTAGTAGCTTCATGGACGCAAAATTCTAACCATTCTCTCTTATTTTTTTCTGATGTCATTATCGTTCTTCTTCTCAGATCTCATATCTTCTTCATCAGTTTTTGGATTACAATAACAGATTTTCATTCCATGAATTAATGATTCAATGAAATCGTTGTGTTATTCTCAACAAAAAAAATTGCGATGGGTATTAATTCTAGGAAAAAAATGTGATAAGTGTGACTTCACCATAGAAGAAGATATCAGAGACGGTGGTGGTAGATAATTACACGATGTGGAACCGATTATCCTAATTTAGGGTTATTTCATTTCATTTCTGGGTGTGGTATTCTTTGTTGGTGAGTTTAAGCAGCAAGTTCTTCAACTTGTTTCTAATGATATATGCAAACGAATCAGTTGACTTTAAATAAATTAGTTACTCGATACATATTTGTTGCGCATACTTATATACATAATAACCGCAAAAATTTTATTTGTAGTTTTAATGACCAGTCCATCATCTAACCGGGCTTGTAGCTGGAGATGAAGACCTGATAACCGCAAAAATGGGCATGAGTTTGAGTTAGAATATGATTTTTGAAGATTCGTACTTGCCTCCCTATTGTATAACTGGGTCTGAGTATGTGTTTTGGTGTATTGATTGTGTTTATTTCTGTTCTGTGTACTTCGTTTTTAATTAAAAGTTCTTAAGCAACAAGTTCTTCAACTTGTTTCTAATGATATATACAAATGCATCAGTTGACTTCAAATAAATTTGTTATCCGATACATATTTGTTTTGCATACTTATATACGTAATAACTGCAAAAGTTTTATTTGTAGTCCTTTCGCAACTGCAAACATAAAACTTATAGATAACATTATGAATACACATTAAAATTATTGTTATCAATAAAATTACAAATTTATTCATGATAAACCAAGATATACATACATATTGCCTCACTTTACTTGTGCACGGGTCGCATCCAAAGCCCACATACTTGTTCTTAATCAACCCCCCCTCAATAACAGCTGCCGAAACTTGCTTATGGAAATCACACATCTCAACTGTCGAATATTTCTGCGCCTTTGTAATCAATATCCCTCATAACTTGGTGCACATTATTTGAAACAATTTTTTGCACACTTTTATATTTAGTAGCTAAAAAATATATTACCCGTAAACAAACCAACCTTCAATTTCGATGTCTTCATCAAAATCATCAAAATACAATGGTGCATCTCGCTCGGGCAAATGATTCGGGATAGCACGCTTGTTGTCAATATCTATTTTGGGAACCACCACATTGAGGAGATTTTTTAGATGGCCACTAACCTCCACAGTCTATTACCAAGTATTAGTATTAAATGTGTTTTACGTGTATTTATTTTATTATCGACAAAAGTATATACATATAATCGAATTGGTTATTTGATCTATGTAAACGTGAGTCCCTATGTATTAATGAAGATATGTATTAATGAAGAGAATATGAAATTATAATATTATTTCTTGCTAAAAAAGTGATACGGTAGACCATAAAACCAAAAATAATATTTTATTATTTCAGAGACTATTTTATATTTACTCCCTCTAATTTACTATTATTTTCTTAATTTTGAAAACCATATACTACTTTCTTAATTAGTTTTTAGAATTATGATATCTTTCAATTTTCCCATAAAAACATCTATAAAAAATTGCTTTGGGATAAAAAGTGGTGGCAATAAGATATGATGAAGATAAAAAGAGAAAAGAGAGCGAGAGAAGTGGTGGAATATTATATGATTAGTTTTGAAGATGAGTTTCTTAAATATATATATATAAATAAAAACAGACTGGAAAGGACAAACGCATGTCGTTGAGTTGCTGTGTTTTTTCTTCTTTTTCTTTTTAATTAAATACTTAATTAAAATAAGATAATTCACGACCAGCTTTCTTCTCATTATCACATGCAGATCGGACGCGACGGCCGACGGAGAGTGTGTAGTGTAACCAAACACGCCTTTAAGCTGTTTCCTATTCATTTACCTGCTTCTATTTTGTCCGTACACTACGTGGAGTCTCACTACTTCCATTCTTACTAACATTATTATTGAGTTATCAAAATTAAGCAAGTGGCCTTTAGTTTAGTGGTAAACTGGTAAATTCACATAAAACATGCGCACTTGTACAACCAATGATCGAGTTCTACCGCTTATATTATATAAGAACTTAGCTAATGGATCGGCCTGCTGTGGCCCAATATTGAAAAGAAAAAAAAAGTTAACCAAAATTAACAAAAGTTCATTAGTATAATAGTAAGACTGTAATAATACACTAGGTTTTATATGTAGCTCTATCTGACTGATTGATTTTATATATATTCCCACTTGGAATATATTAGTTAGAAAGTTGTCGCGAATGTTAGTGATATATGAACATGTATATTTTAAAGAGTCTATTTAAGATGCTCTGCTTTTAGAATGTCATTTTCTGAAACCATAAAATGAAAGATGCCAAAATTATTTTACATATTTTTGTCTTTTGCCATCTCTCTCTATTGTAAATAGATTGGGTCCATCGAAATAAATACCATTTTGTCATTGTCGAAATTTGACGAGTTGCAATACCATTAAGATATTGAGCTTTTCCTAACAATATTATTAATCGTCACGAATAACAGAGAAATGCAGTTGCTAACTATAAAAAGCTTCATAATGTAGAATTATAAAAAGTTGTCTCCAATTTTCCGCAAAAAAGAATTGGTTTCTCTGCTTTTCTAAGTACTCGAACCACTTCTCAAGGAGAATACAAACTCATTAATAAAAAAAACATACCGATAGTTTGTTGTTCGACCTTGGCTTTGTAACTATAAGCTCTCAAGAGTTTATGAGAGCACATTGACTAAATAAGCTTCATCTCTGTTGAAGCGGCCACCAAAAAAAGCTATTCTGGCTTCTGAATTATCTGATTCTAAAGGACTTCATGAGCCTTACCATAGTACCGGTTTATGAATGGCGACTGCAAGAACAAAACAAGATGTAAAAAACCATAATCAGAGCTTTATAACAAATTACAACCAAAACCTTTTTTCTAATATATCAGTTTTTTAAATGGGTAAGTGTAACAGTCTTAAACGATTGAAGGTGGAGTTTTTCTTTTTTGTTCATACCTGGACGCTAGAGACGTCTGGTGTATCTGGTGAGGGCTGAGGGTAGAATTTGTAGAACTTCATTTGTTGAAAGGCCTGCTTTGTATCTTCGCTCATTTCTTCTATTGCTTTCTTTCGAGCTTCTTTGGCCTCTCTATTCGCTTTCTTTGCTGCTCGAACTTGCTCTTTAACGAATTCCTGAGGAAAGGAACAATGGGAATTAGAGGAGATACTCAAGTGTCAATAACTGACAATGGCATTACAGCTCAAACTTACTTTGAACTCATCCTTTTGTTCACCAGGTAATGCTTCCTCTTCAACCAGTTTATCAACAAATTCCTGCGATAGATGCACAAAAACCCATGTCAAGATTCAGATACAATGAATGCAATTCGAACACACAAGGAATGAGCATTGCAAAGATGACGACTCTCCTGACTCAATTGAAGAAGTATTTCAAGTTTAATCGTACAGAAAAGCCAAACACACCTGAATTTCATCGAACTCCCAGTCAAATTCACATACCACCTGCACAAACAGAAAATCAAAGCTTAAACATAAAGAAATACTCAAAGCACTGTGCCTCTATCAGACCATTTCATGTAAACCTGCTTCTTCCATACACTTACTGCTTGTCACAAAACTTACCGGCGGTTCAGAAGGGAACATTATTTGGACCTCAGTACTCTGTTCAAGTTCATCTTCCTTAAAGGGTTGATAGAAATCTGCAAAGCAGAAAAAATAAGAAAAGAAAAAGATTAGAATTTGTAGTTGCATGCCACATACATAAACATACTCCACTGGCAAGTGACAACGACCTGCCATTTGCTATAAATGGTTCACTTTGGAAAATTTAACTAGTAATGGTAGATGAATAGAACTCACAAGGAAGGCAATACTCAAACTTCTTAAGTTGATCTTCTTTCATGTGTCTGAGAGCAGATCTGCAGATAATGTACAAAGTTAAATTGAGTACAGAACTAGAACATTCAAACAATACAATCTCTAGAAGACTACATATTTGCACTAGCAAAGACCCATACCTCAACTTCTGCACTATAAAGAAGGATTACTAGGCAGAAATGATGCAACAAACAATGCAACCCATCTCATCACAATCTTATGTTGGAGCTGTGTGAATCCATGTTACATGTTCTTATTTCAATACATATGAAATGTAACTCAAAATCCCTTCATACAGTCATCACACTGAGAAGAGAAGACAACACATGTTACTTACCTCCTCTGCGTACAGACCAAGGTAAAAATTTGACAATTCATCCTATCAAGCTGTTTGTATCTGCAAGAAAACAAATTGCAGGTAAACATCAGAGGTAAGAATAGCCCAAGATATAATCTCTGTTTCTCTTCTCATTGATTAAGGCCATTCCACCTGATGTTTAAAAGAGCATGTGGAACTCATAGTACCTTTTTTCAGTCGGAATGTAAGGAAGCCAGTCCATTTTCATCTTTTTCATTGGAATGATTTCCTCCACTTCTCTCTGAACCGATGTAATTCCTATCTTATCAGAAGGCGGAAAGGGTGATTCAATCTGCATATATAGTATAGATATATTTTAGAATCACCATAGCATAGACAGCAAACAAACGTTGATAAGGATTTAAACAGGAGCTTACAACAACAATTGCTGGGACATGGACAATCTTGTTTAAACCTTTGTACGGGACTAATTGAGCTGTAGCGTAAAAAAGAGGAAATTAAACAGGAACAAGAAGCAAACGTTAAGGAAAAGGAAGAAAGCATACTGCACAACCTGAGAGATTTTTAAGCAAATTAGAAGAACTAAAAGTCCCAAAGATGATTTAAAGAAGCCATACAATAAGACAGTAACTCCCAAAAATTAAACGACGTAAAACAAATAAACAAGACAAACAGCTTACGCTCTGTACAGCCAAAAACAAAGACTTTCTTTCCATAGAGCTTCCCTCTTTCCTCTAATGCTTCCTGACACAGATGAAGACACATAAATATCAGAATCTTGTCAACCCCGGAAAATCTATGGACTTAACAATACACAACAAAAATGGGGAATGTAATCCAAACAACTTACTTCAAGATTTCTGAAATCCCAATTGAATTCATAAAGTGCATCTAATTGATCCCACTGCAATCACAATGTAACATCCATAAGCCAGAGAATATATTGGACTCTCAATGGAAACAGTAGCTCGAAATAATATACCTCAGTTCCCACTGGAAATGCAGCCTTCCACAAATCCTCCTGAAACCACAAAACAAGTGCACATGTCAATTTGCAACTCACACAACAGCGAAAAGACAAGAAAACAATCCCATTGTTATGATGTTAAAATACAGAAGTCCTCAATGTATATTGATAATGATATACAGCACATCATTCCTTCGGGAAAATTTCCCTCCACTAGCTCAAGCTCGCTGTGAAATACCATATATGGCATACGATTATTCTCATAGGAGCAAAAATCCCCAAAATGTAACACATTGATTAGATGATATCTCAGACTAAGGTTGGCAAAAGCATACCAGATTACGCTTATCCTCGAAGTATTCAGGTTCTTCTTGTGGTTTGGTCGCTCGAGGTTTCTTAGCTCTCGCAACCTGTTTCTTCTCATCTTTACCCTCAGATTCCTTCTTTGGGGCCCTTTTTCGCTTACCACCACGACGAGCAACAGGTTTCTTCTCATCTTCTTCATCGGCCTTGACCTTGACATCCTCCTGCGGCTCAGATGGAGAAGTATCTTTGACCTCATTGTCGTCCTGATTCTCCTCCTCCTTTAAGGAATCAGGTTCCTCCGGTTTTTCATCTTCCTCAGCCTCCACTTTCCCATTCTCCTTTTCCTCGGCGACGACTTCCTCCGGAGGCTGTTGACTCTCCTCCTGTGTTGTCGTTGCCTCCAGAGACTCAGCAATCACCTCATCGTTCTGACTCTCCTTAACAGCACCTTTGCGACCTGCTTTCGAAACACCCTTTCTCTTTGCTCCTTTCTTCATTGCACACCTAAAAACTAATAACGAAAACGAACCAAACACGTTAGCTTGAGAAACCCTACTAGCTTCGCCAACGAAGCGAACAGATAGAGATAGAGATAGAGAAAGAGAGAAGAAAAAGCTAGGGATTCGATGGCGGTGGATCCGGAATTTCGAATTTTTCAGGAGACAGACATTTTGGGGGTTTTTGTTTATTTTTTTCTTTTTTCGTTTTTGTCCAAATGTGTTGTTGCGTGATTTCAACGACCGCTCTTGAGGAAGAGGAAATAGGGTTTTTGATTTTTTCGCCAAATAAATAAGGCGCCGTTTGCGAAAAATAATTGTAAGGCCTAAAATTAAAATAATTATTTATTTTGAAAATTTAATTATTTTGAAATTTGGATTGGAGGAAGTTTGACGAACCTTATGGATGGTTCTACTGTGGCGGAGTCCACCCAACGACCAACGATTTTTAGGCTCCCAACGGGTTGTTAATGGGCCTATATATTTTGTACCAATTATAGGCCCAATTTGGGAACATTAAAGCCTCAACTACTGTACTTAACAAAATAGTCCTAACCATTCGGGTTTGGTTCGCTTCATTTTGATTTTTTAGTTTGGTTTATTAGGTTTTTGATTTTTTAGTTTGGTTTATTAGGTTTTTGATTTTTTATTCAGTTTTAAAAATATGATAATTAATAGATATAGACTAAAATTAGGTTGAGCTTCGGTTTATTTTTTGGTTCTAAATAAATATAACCAAACTAGATCTAAGATAATATTAGTTTTGTTTCGAATAGTTATTTATAACTAAAATACACATATATGATTAATTATTTTCTAGTACAAATTAGTTTTTGTTTTGTTTGGTTTTCGGTTAAAAATTGAATCGAACCGAAATCAAAATTATCTAAATATTGGAACTAAGCGATTCTTTGATTGGAACCAAAACAAAACTGAATAACTATTTTTATTTCGATTTTTATGTCTGAGACTAATGCACATACATACAAAACCTGTCTGATTTTGTTACTCGAATCCCATTCAAAATTTCAAATAGTAGTGATTCGAATACGAAGTAGGAGCATCCTTAATGGTTGATATCCATATCAGTCTCTTATCATTATAATATTAATATTTTTTATATTGTGAGACTTGTAAAAGTATCTCATTTTTTTTACTTCAATTGGTGTGATCCTAACAGAAGTATCACACTAATATAATTTTAATATTCTAAAGATTAGTTTTAAATTTTATCAAATTTATTTTAAATTACAAATTTTTAACTAATATAATACAATTACATCTTAAAATATATTATATATATGTTAAATTTTTAAAATTAATATTAATAATATAAATTAGTATTTAAATATAGTTTTCTTTTAAATAGTTATTATTATTTTACAACTAAATAATACTATTTTATTTTTATTCTTATATTTGTCTAACTAAAATTAATAATAAATATTATAAAAATATATTTTAAAATTATTTATAATAAAACTTAATAGATAGCTAATTTTATTTTATAATTTATGAATAAATTCAAATTTTGAAAATTTAACTATAATCTCTCAAATGAGAAACTTAAGAGAAAGTATCGCAATAAATATAATAATTTTTTATTATTTTATATTATTTTATTAGTGTGATATTCATTATAATACTTATATTGGAAATGTTCTAAAAGGATCTTCATCTATGAATCTTTCATTTTGAGTCTCTCAACAATAAACATTTAAGAATTTAATATAATATTTTTCTAGTTACATTTTAATTTTGGAAAATAATGGATCAATAGTAGGAAGACACATGGATTAAGAGTCTCTCATTAATATATTGTTGAAAGACTTTATAAGATAGAGATGCTCTAATGAACACATCAAATATAATATTAGTACTCAGCTTTTCTAAAAGTTTGCGACAGGCATGTGTAACTCATATAAGATCGGTTTGTTTGTGTGTGTGAACGACACAGTCTTCTAATGGTAGTGCGATGCACGTGAGGATGTAACCCTTTTGAATCTGTTCTTCTTCAAGAAAGGAACCTAGTGACTGATCCACTTTTCCAGACACCATCTTTCCACAACATGTCCCACAAGTCCCTGACCTGCACGAGTACGGGAGTTCAAGTCCTGCTTTCTCCGCCGATTCAAGTATGTAACTATCTTCATTTCCTTCGATCTCGTGCTCCTCTCCCTCAGGACTTATCAGTTTCACTCTGCGAGACGCCATTGCAGTCACCTTCATACTCGACGATGATGACAAGACATAAGTCTTCTTCAGCTTAGTCGTAAACTGAGATTGTGTTGGTGATATTAGAGGGACTTTTATGATGCAAGAGAGTGCTTGATCCATTAATTATGCTTTGGCTTCGGTTGGAACTTGAGACTATGCAAGACAAAACGAATCCAACCAAATTTATATATGGATACTTATAGCTCATACATCAGCTCAAATACCTTACATGTGATGTGACACGTCTAAAGAGAGATGCAACGTGTAACTTATAGCTCACAAACCTCACTATAGGTGGTATCCAATTTACATAGGATGTCAAATTAGTTTCAAATAATAGTAATGGGGTTATTTTAATAGTTTAAGCATAAATAGAGGACTGATATGCAATTTTTTGTTGTTTTGTCACAGTAAAATTTTCTCGCTGACAAGTGACATCCATTGTTATCGACTCGAAGCTTTTAAGCTTTAACGATTGGGTTCTGACGAATCGAGCGAAACCATTCAAAATGTTAACTTCGAATTGGCAATCTTCTAAACCTGCAATCTTCGGGAATCCGATTTTCCATCGAGGATTTGTCGAAAAAGGTATTTCGTTTCGCCGCCGGTATACTCTCCGGGTAGCTTCTTCACCGGTTTCGAGATTGGCGAAGGTTTCGGACTCGATCACATCTTCCTCTTCTACTCCATTGTACTCGAATCCGCAGGAGCCATCGATCTCTTCCCAGTTGACTGAGTCCGTGGGACAGCCTCCTCTCCAACTTTCTCAGTGGACATTCACACACAAACACTTCATCTTGCTTAATGTCGTCGCTTGCGTCGTAAGTCTCTCTCTTTCTCTTCATCCACGAGATTCTCGCCTCAATTTCAGCCTTCATACTTGATTTCCCTCTCGGATTTAGGTTTTTCGGAATACGAATTTCTTCTCTTTTAGGTCATTCAAATTTCTTGCTTCTTCCAAATTCAGTTTTAGCATTCTATCATTACCTCTCAACAATCGAATCGTTATATCTTTTGATTCTAATGCTCAATGAAAAATCAGATTTTTTCACTTCATCATGATGGGTTCTTTTATACACTTGCAGACAGCAATTTCAGCATCATGGCTATTCTTTGCTGCAATTCCTGCTCTTCTGGTTCGTTCTTCAACATTTCGCCTTTACAGATTTGTATCCCAATGATAAAAGTTTTGTGCTTGATTTGATTTCGACATATTTGTTACTTTGGAATGTTAAACAAAAAGGCCTTCAAGAAAGCAGCTGAGTCTCTTGAAAAGCTTCTAGATGTAACCAGAGAAGAGCTACCAGATACAATGGCTGCTGTTCGCTTATCTGGAATGGAGATTAGTGACTTAACGATGGAGCTCAGTGATTTAGGGTTTGTTCTCACATTCCTTAATGATTTATCAATTCTTCATATCTCCTGTAACTTCAATATTGTTGTCTTTATTTTTGTAGCCAAGGCATAACTCAAGGTGTTAAAAGCTCAGCTCGAGCTATCCGTGTAGCTGAAGATAGACTAAGACGGCTAACAAACATGAATCCAGGTTCATTCTTCAATTCTAACCTCTCTTTTCGCAAACTATAAACTTCATGGTTAACTCCAATTTCATCTCATTCAGTAGCTTCGATACAGGAGGTAATGCATCAAACCAGAACAAAGGAAACAGAACCAGTGATGGCGAAAACAGCAAGGGGAGTCAAAGAAGGGCTCGTTAAGGGACGTTCTTTATTGCAATTGTTCTTCACATGTAGTCGCTTCTCCAAAGCCGCCACAAATCATTTTGCAAAGCGAGCTAGTAGCAATAGCAAGTGATCGATCAGATCTCACTTTTCTCTTGCCCTTTTTCAGAGTCTTGCGAGTCTAGCTCGAGTCTTACTAGCTTAAGAGTGTAGTTTGATTGATATAAAATTATGGTATTGATATCATGATTGTTGAGATGCAACTACTAAACAAAGATTATCCAATTCTACATTAAGATTAGCTACATGTCGTAGTTGTTAACTCCACCTCGTTTCCCGGAGCTAATCGGTTGTTTCCTTCCCCGTTTACCTGCCAAGTTGAGACCCCTCGTTGTAATTTCAACAGATGAATCTTCTTCTTCCTTCTCCACCTGCAACACAGAACAAAAAGCATACGTTGAGTTTACAGAGGAGAGAGAATGATTCATATTTACATTTCTTACCATCTTTGAAGAAGAAGAGGAGTGTCTGAGATTCAGACACTCGAGGAAACTCATCACAGTACGTGTAATGACGTTGGTGCAACAATCTCTCTTGTTATCTCTCTCTTGCTGCATCTTCAATTCTCTAGTCTTCTGACTTTGTCTCTTTGGTACCAGAAAGATCAATCATTCTTTTAAATGCGATTATAAAGCGGTGAGTTAGATCAATGTTCTGTTTTCGAGTGGCTGTCTCTTTCTTTGTTTAAAAACCAACGATTCGTCAACTAGTCCATAAATATCCGATTTATACAACTGTTGTTTTGGAAAATTTCGAGTTCGATTAAGATTTGTTATCAAGAAGACGTAAGACTTCTCATATCCGATTTATACAAATGATAATGGTGGAATCCCATCTTATCACTACCTTTGTTGAGCATACGTAGAGCGGGACATGACAACAGAATATACATGTCTATAAAAACCAACACTTTTCAAGATAAGAGATCTTAATATATGTATTTGGTTTTCTATAAGACGAATATGATCCTTTTTTTTTCTTTTACAATTTCTTCACTAGAATCAAGATTAGATCCACGTTCCCCGTTTTATTATTACGCATTAAGAAACATAAAAGGACTTACAATGTTCAGAAATTACACACACAACTACACATATCACCAGGCTAGTAAAAAAACTAGCCGGACCTGTTGTTGGTACCACCAGGCTTGCCAGAACTAAACCCTCTCGACTTCACTTCTTTCCTTCGCGGTGTATAACTCCTCGACGTCACTTGCGTTATCTCTAATTCTACTTCCTCCTCTTCCTCTTTTTTCTGATTTCAATTTGTATTTTATATTCAACAATTGAAGATTTTATCAATCTTTATGAATTATGATTTATAAATAAAAGCAAGAACAGACAAAACAAATTAAGTTTTTAATGGGGTGGTGATGTGTCCGCACTAGAATTGTGTAGATGATTTTTTCTTTGTGATGTGTCAACGTCTCAGTAAAGTTTACTTAAACTATATGTATATGTATTTGCCAATAATTAGATTAAAAAGATTTCATCTCAAACATAAATATGATTCTAAAACCCAAACATTATCATGTGGAAATACATTATTCTCATGAGTAGAACTTTAATGAAAAACACATCAGAAATGGAGTAAAAAGTCATATAGATCCCTATGTTTTTTTTACAAATATAACAAGAATGAAGCAGTACAATTATTACCTAATGATTATAAGTTAAAAAGTATATATCTATTAATCATCTCATGATCTCAATCCAATAAGTCATGAAAAAGGCAGTATTTAGAGGAGACATTTGTACGAGGAATCTGTTGTTCAAAGAAGACTAGATCTAATAACATGAATGATTGATTATTGCAGAAAGTACTAACCGGAAAATCATGATTAGAAGAAGATCGTAAACCGAAAAGCTTGAGTGAGATAAATCGGAAAGTTTGGTGAATGAACCTAAAAGGGAACCAAAGATAATAAGAAACTCCTCCTCCTTCTCTCTCCATTTGCTTCTTCTTCTGAGTCGCGAGAACTAGGAAGTGAGAGAGTAAGTGACTCCAGTCTAGTAAAACATATAAAGGCTCATTAGACTGCACTTGCTATTATAATATGCTAAGAATATGAGTATATACATAATTAGTCTTAATAATAACAGCTCATTTGGGGCGTCTTTTCGTAGAATTGCATGTAATTTATTTATGTTTTCCAATGTTGTATACTCACGTGCTTCATTTTCATTGATGTTGATCAGGTTTTTTTGTTTTTGAAGGCTCATCGAAGTCTCCTCTTCATTTAAGTTAGGTGTGTAATTGTATGAGTTCTTTTTAATTTGGTTAAATGTCTCACATAATAATAATTCAAATGATCTGTCAAATTTTACCCCACAACTTTGATAATTAATATATTATTAATGTACCTAAATATTGAAATGTTTGTTAATTATACACAAAACTAAAATTAAAATTCCAATTTCACCCGATTAAGATTAAAAATCTGATTTTACCCGATTTTGAATTTTAAATTTATGAAAATAGATAGAAATACTTAATTCGAACCCGATCTATACCCAAACTGAACCGATTCTAAAATTAAAAATACTCGAATAAGTCTTAAATCAATGGAACCGAAAACTCGACCTGAAAATGGCTCTGTTGACGAAAAACTATCTTGATCCTTTGGGTGTTTTTAATGCTATGTATGTTAGTTCGGGTGAGATTAGATTTTAACTTTAATTGTGTAAATTAAGAAGAGGGGCAAACTTTGGGTGTTCCGAGTAACATATGTGATAGTACGAGTGAAATTAGAATTTTAATTTTAATTTTGTGTTCAATTAACAAGTGCATTAATGTTTAGGTACATTAATAGTTATATGAAAGTGTCGAGATGGAATTGGACCAATCACCTATAATTCAATCTCTAGAGTATGATTATATCCTACTACTACAAATGATAGTTAATAAGAAATTTATACCAAATTATTAACCTATATATATGTTTGTAGTGACTAAGTAGTTTAACTACTGTGTTTTAAACTTTGTATTTTTCTTGTATAAAATCCCCTTTTTGTGAAATAACCAAAAAATGGTTTTATCCCATCTATGTACATTGTTTTTTTTATTATTCAATACCCATTTTTTAGTTTAATATTCTACTTCACTTTCTCATGTAATTATATAATTATATTATATTATTTATAATTGAATTTTTAATCATGTTAAAATATGCTGCCACATGACATAAATATCTACTTTTTTCTTGATTCAATACATAGTTTAATTCGTATCATATTCAACATGAGATTCAACATCTCATTGTAACAATTAGGCTGTTGAATAAAATTATACAACAAGCCATTGTAAACATTCTAATGAAAAAACTGTAGTTGAATTTTAGTTGCTGAATTTAAAGGAAAATTGCAATATATGAGCAATCCCATAAATTTCTTCGATGATCAGCTAAAATACTTAAAAATAATACATAATTATTCAAATACTCTTATAAAATTTTAAAATGTCATTTTGTCATTTTTACATGTATAAACAAAAACATAATAATGAAAATACCATTAATGAGAAGTGTCATGTCAGTCTACCAAACTAAATGTCATGTCAGTGCAAGCTCCACCACACTCTACCATGCTATTATCTAACTCCACCAAGCACTGTCAAAGAACTATCGTACTAATCTTTGGGTTTTTAGGAAGTCATAATGCTGGGGACAAAGTGTATGAGGTGTGGTGACAAAAGTTTCAGTTTGTAGAGTTGATCGAGTTTAGTAGACGTTGGACCCTTTGTAGTAGATTTTGGCGGAGTTAGTAACGACAGTGTGGTTGACTTTAGTAGATTTTGTATCCCTGTGTGACAGATTTTGGCAGACTTATCTCTCATAGCTTGGCAGAGTTAATAACGACTGTTTGGCAGAGTTTGATAGATTTTATACACTATGTGGTAGCAGAGTTATATTTGATAGTGTGGCAGAGTTAGTAACGATAGTGCATCAAACTTTAGTAGATTTTGTACCCATGTGTGACAGATTTTGGCAAAGTTATCTCTCATAGCTTGGCAGAGTTAGTAACGATTGTTTGGCTGAATTTGATAGATTTTTAACATTCTGTGGCAGATTTTGGCAGAGTTAGATTTGATAGTGTGACAAAATTAGTTACGACAGTGTGGCAGATTTTAATAGATTTTGTATCCCTATGTGACAGATTTTGGGAGAGTTATCTCTCATAACTTGGCAGAGTTAGTAATGACAATTTGACAAAGTTTGATAGATTTACTACACTGTGTGGCAGATTTTCTAGCACATTTATTACAGATGTACACCATTGAAGCACACAAATCACCATTGTTGATTGTGCTCATTTCTTATCTTTTAACCTCATTTTTTTGTTATTGGATCTATGAATCAAATCATCTTAGTTTGTGGAAATTGGAAATTGGTTCTTTTTAGTGGATATTTCTCTTGGTTATATGTGAGACTCTAAACTCTCATAAACTCTGCCAAGCATCATGTACACTCCACCAAACTCTGCCATGCGTTATATAAACTCTATCAATCTCTGCTATGCTCTACCATAGTAATTCTAAACTCTTCCAAGCATCATTTACACTCCACCAAACTTTGTCATGTGTTATATAAACTCTATCTAACTATGTCATGCTTTACCATGGTAGTTCTAAACTCTGCCAATCATCATCTACACTTCACCAAACTTTATCATGCTTCATATAAGCTCTATCCAACTCTAATATAATATTGCTAAACTATGTCATGCATCATCTACACTCCACAAAACTCTGTTATGCATCATTTACACTCAACTAAATTTTGCCATGCATCATTTACACTCCACAAAACTATACATCTTTCAAACTCTACCAAGCTCTATTAAGGCATTATACCAAGCTACTTCTAAGATTTACCATGCTGTATATAAACTTTAACTCAACTTAACTATACCAAACTATAGGCAAACTCTACCAAATAAATTTACACATTCGAGACAAACTCTACCAAGCTCTAAACAAACCTAACTCTACCGAGCTCTACCAAATTATAGGCAAACTTTTCCAAACTCTGTCAAGCTATAAACATACTATACCTAACTCTACCAAGCTAAAGTAAGAATTATAAGCAAACTCTGCCAAGCTATCAACTAACTCCACTGAACGAACCTCAAAATTCGAGACAAACTATACAGAAACAACCTAATAATACGAGACAAAAAATTCATTTCTAAACCTTAAAATTTCACATAGAACATTTACCTTGAAGAAATCACAACAAATTTTGCCTTAAATTTGTAAATCTCTTAGGTTATGGTTCGAAATCTTCAAATTCTATCCAAAACCCTATGAAAAAACATAAACAAAATCAATATGTTAGAAATCGAGTTCGATTTCGTGAAAACCCTAAGTTTTTTAGTTCGATTTTGTGAAAACCCTAAGTTTTAGAGTTCAATTTCGTGAAAACCCTAAGTTTTCGAGTTTGAAATTGATTTCTTCTTCTACGTTAGGTTTCGATTTTGAAATATAGAGAGACAAAAGAAAAAGAGAGAGAGAAGAATAAGATTTTGTTCATTAGATGAGAAAGAGAAGAAGAAAATGAAGAAGAAGAAAATGAAGAAGAAAAAAAGGATGAATGAAATGAAGAAGAAGAAAAGAAGGAAAAAAAGAAATGACTTGGAAGAAAAGAAGGAAAAAGAAAATGACGTGGAAAAAAAAAGAATTTTTTTTTTTTTGTAATGACAAAAATGACAATCCTCTAGCTACTTTATGTTTATAACAATATAATCACTCACGCATGAGAATGTAATGTAAAGTAGCTACTTTACATTCTCTAAACAAATGTATTCACAACTCGAAACTAGGATTTAGACTTGTAGGTTCCTCCAGGCTTCCCGGAACTCGTAATCTGTTTACTTTGTCTCGCTGAGATTCTCATCGACGACACTCCTCTCGACCTCACTTCAACTTCTGTATCGTCCTCTTTCTTCATATTTTTTCATCACACAGATTTTAATTAGAAATTTGGTATCATATGATATAATATAATTACTAAGTAAAAAAAAACACTTTCCTGTCGATTACATTGAGCTTCCAAATAATAAATTTCCAAATAAAAAATATAAAGTTACTGAATCAAGTGTTGTTTATTACAATTGCTTTCAGTACAAGTGATCATAAACTTTTTGAAAATTTATTTGACATCATCAACACATATTAATTCAGAATTGTTGATTACATAAAGATATTATTCACCTCATAATTATTACTCGGAGTTCTTAGACCAAAGGACGATCGGAGAATTTCACAGATGAAGCTAAAAGGAAGGCAAAGAAAAGAACAAAATCCATCTTCTCTAATTCCTTGTCTCTCCATCTCTTCTTCTAATTATGTTTAGAATAGACTTTTGGGCCATTAATAGAGAGCTCAAATCACTCATCATTTCATCTTAGTCAACTTTCCTATCATGTTATTCTGTTATAAAATATGATAATTGAATATATTGATTGTAACAGCTTATCTCTCGCATCTATTCATATATTGTATGCTCCTCGTTTTTGATTTGTTTATATAGTCGGTAATATGGTAGGGTTATTGGGCCTAACTCAGTCCATATAACTGAGGCCTATGATTGAAAATTAAAACAGAGCAAAACGCATCGTTTTAACCCAAAAAGTGAAATAATGACAGTGGGCTTTGAACCCACATCCTTTCGGCCCACAACCTTAATCTGGCGCCTTAGACCAACTCGGCCATATCAACTTATTGTTCATTCTTAGATATTTTTTTATATATAATTCAAATGAGAATATAAACATTATAAACAGAATGGGTCAATGTCACCTGAAGAATTGTCGGCAGACTGTAGAGAGTAACTTTAAAGCAGTGAGAAGTCAATGTCTCTGAATATGAAAATGAATAGTGAAGAGGCAAAGACACGAGCTAAGTTTCAGAGATCCAACTCCATGCACACATATCGGTGTCTTTTAATGTTTACAAATATATGATCAGCGACGAAACCTATGACTTCTTTCTTTTCTCCTCGTTCATGTCAATTTATTCTAGATTCTAAATGGCAGCGATGGTTAAAATCGTATGGTTGAATATAGTTAGTACGATGATATTTTTCGACATGTTAAGTTATATCACCTATTATTTCAAGAGTATATATTAGAATGTGATTGATATCGCACATCGAAACTTATGATCATTCTTACCTAATATATATAAGCTAGGAGTCAATTCAATTATTACCAATTAATTTTGAGTTGCAATCGCATAATTTATTAGTTTCGTGTCAAAAAAGAAAAGTGATTTCAAAAGAAAAAAATTGTTCGCCGATGACAGGTGGTCCAGTGGTAATAGTCACTTTATAAATCTTCAGGCACCAGGGTTCGATTCCTCCCTAATGCAAGGGAAAAGAAAAAAGAGATTTTAAGATATGGAGTTTGGCTGTGGATCGGACCTTGTCGATCCAATTATAAGAGTAAAGTTGACAATAAAAAAAAATTTGTTCGCATACGAGCTAGTTGTATTAACAGTATGTTTAAATCTCAGTTTATGCGGAGAAAAAAATATTTCTAAAAAAAAATATCTAAAAGTTGTTTTCAGATCTACAAAAATTAAAATTTTGATGAGAACTTTGCTGTTAAGTTTAGGTCTAAAGCTTTGTGTGTCGTATGGGTATATATTGGATGTACAGTATAATGAAAAAAATAAAAGTAGTTTTTTTTTGGTTTATTAAAGAATAAAAGTAGTTTTTAGTCTACGTTTTTCTGGAATCTACTCGACAACAAATCTAAAATGAAAATATGGTGTCATGCTAGAAATAGTTTCATTAGAGGAAAAAATAAGCAACGTCACCGTCTCTTGAGTCCTTCACCAACATGGAAGCATACTAAGAGCCTATCTATTTATGTCGACCAAATTTAACAGATTTTGTCTTAACATGATAAAGTTAAATCAGTTGATTGATTTTAACATGTAAATTATTTGTCCACCGACAGATCAAACACACCAAACACAGGTGTATGTGAATCCATCCTTGAAACACAGAATGCTCTTGCTCTGGTTCTGATTGTTGTGTTCAGTGTTCCGTCCAACTATAGGAATAGGAACATATGAGTTTTTATTGACAATCTTCTACTCTTGAGCTAGTTATTCGATTTATACATACTACCAGGGGCGGTTCATATCATACATAGCGAAAAAATGTTTTGTCCCTGATTAATACTAAAAATATGCTTAATTACTATGTAATTTTTTTTAAATAGGTCATAAACTACATTAACATTGTCAAAAAAAGAATTTGGCCCAAAACAAATGTTTCACTTGCTTATGCTCTAATCCGCCCTTGTCTACTAACATGATATGAGAGTCTTTATACTATGTTATGATTGTAGACACACATAGATATCCAATCATACAAACTTCACATATAAGATATCTAGTTCTAACCGTAAAAAAGATAGGAAGATGCATTAGTATATTTCACATTGATTTTTTTTTTAACTAAAGAGTTTCCAAACCTTATAGAAGGAATTATATTGGACTATTTTCTTAGGAGTGGTGCAACCCACGGATATAAACTCACTTCCGAATATTAAAATGGATCGAGAACATATTCATATTTGTGTAGGGGTAAGGAGGAAAATTTATTTTAGTTTCGTATGACAAGAGAATCAAACCTACAAATTTCTTAAAATACTAAATCCGTCATCTACCATTTGATCATAAGCTGTTTGTCATATTTCATATTGATTAAGTTTATGAATCTTGTATGTGATAAATTCTTTTAATTTGTATTAATTTTTGGATGTAAAAATACACGCATACTACTATTTTGCATGGATATGAATAAGATAAGTACTGCACCAGGGAAATGACTCGGCCAAATTGGATTAGGATGACTCTTGCTAACAATATTTATGACGGGAACAAGAGCCTAATGTCATATTAATTTGTGTGTTTCGTCTTTCTCTTCATTTATTACAATACGACACAGTATATATTTAGATAGCAATTTCCAAGTAGGATGCACCAAATTGATTCAGATCGTCCAATTTACAATTATGGCTCACAACCATCTTGCTTTGTCTACGTCCCATCCGATTTATTTCTATATCGATTCTAAAATATCTAATTTTCGCAAAAAAAACAAGTGGAAATATTTCGATATTTTTAGAAATTTAGATATCAACAATTCAAAGCACGTAGACTAAGTCCTTACAAAAACAAAGAACCAAAATTGATGAATATCTTTCGCCATTATTAAGACTGATAACGATAACACATATATCAAACCAAAATCACTATAACGACTAAGTAATACTAAAACGACAATCCATACCTCTTGACAAAATTATATAAATTATTGTAATTTGTAAGAATAACCAAACGACAAAATTCAAAAACTCTAATTATCGTTTCTTTAACTTAAATAATTCCGTTACAACGGCACGTAACGGATACTCCATCTCACAAGAAAGCTTTAAGACCTCACTAAGATCAACTGGTTCGGTCTGATCCTGACTCCACTCGAACCGTCTTACTAACTCAGCTACCCATCGAGTCACAGTAGCTAACCCCATATTCTTCCCCGGACAAACCCTCCTACCCGCTCCAAACGGCGCAAGCCTTAGATCCGATCCACGAATATCCACGTTATCAATTCCAGACCTCTCTGGGTCGAACTTTAACGGGTCGGACCATACAATCGGGTCGTGAGTAATAGCCCACATGTTGACCATCGCTGTAGTTCCCTTTGGAACCACCATGCCGTTACTGAGCTGAACATCTGACGTGGAAAGACGAGCCCACGAGAGTAATGGTCCAGGTGGATGCAACCTTAAAGACTCCTTTACAACTGCATTAAGGTACGGCAATTTTGCAAGGTCAGCATCTGCAATCTCTTCACTATCTCTCGCAGCCGTTAAAATCTCATCTCGTAACTTGGCTTGCACGTTAGGGTTCAGTACTAGCTCGGCCATGGTCCACTCCGTTAATAACGCCGTTGTATCTGTCCCTCTAAAAATCATCTCCTATTAAAAAAAATAAAGGTACAGTATAAGCACCATAAATGCCAAAAAACATTACAACTAGACCGTTACATATACCGTTAAATTTAATGTGATCAAATTTGATATAAGCTTACCCATAAAACGGCGATCATGTCATCTTCTTCAAGCTTCTCATCACCGTCTAACGATAACAAAACATCAACAAAATCTCCAAAGTCTGATTTATTCTCTGAGTTACTGAATCTGTGTTCATCGATGATTCTCTTGACCAGGGTTTTGATTCGAGGAACGAGATCTGAGCAACGTTGGTTTAACCGAACCGAGTCGTAGAAATAACTGAGCCATGGAAGATAATCAAACCAATTAAAAGCACCTAAGAGCTCGAACCCTTCTCTAACCATTGATGTTAGTTCATCAAGATCCTCTTTCTGAGTCAGAGGGTCGTATCTTTTCCCGAAAACGCTTCCCATGATGTTGTTCAAAGCGGCTAATTGCAAGTGTTTCCTCAAAACGACGGATCCAACAACGTTTTGCTCAGCTGAAACAGCTTTAACCATTTTTGCGTAGTCTAGCTGACGTCCAGCTTCATGTGCTAAAATACGCCGAGGAGCGAATAAATGAGTCGATGCAATCCTTCTTAACGTACGCCAATAAGCACCGTTTGGCGCAAAACCTATGGCTCGACTAAACATAAGACTCTTAGCCGACTGCTTAACCGGCCGGTCCGCAAAATGAGGTGACATCAAAATCTCACGAGCCGTGTTCGGTTCAGAAGCTACAATAACCGGCGTCGAACCGAGACTGAAAGCCATAATCTCAGTATTGGCTCTGCTCCAAGCCAGGGTCGCTAACGTCCGATGAGCCAAGCCACGGCTGAGAGTGAAAAGACTACCGAATATTGGTAAACCTCGTGGACCCGGAATCTTAACCCGACCCATTCGGTTACGACCATTTTTCCATGAACCGCCACCGCCTCCGGCGAAAGCCCACGTAAGTATAGATAAAGAAACAACGGCAAGAAAAAGATAGCCGAGAACTGACACATCGTGTAGGTTTTGTGATCCAAAAACGGCAGGTAGTGCGATCATCCAATAACTCGTTTCTTTAGATGCCAAAGTCATCAACACCATTTTGTTTTGGTTTTGATGTACTTTGATCTTCTTGTTTCTAGTCAAATAATGAACAACGACGTACGAAATATTCACTAAAGGAAATATATTGTTTTTGTAAGAAAAATTATAAAATAGAAGAAAATACTTTTTTGGTTAAAGAGAGAAGTAGTTGGAGAAGAACAATGAAGAAGATCAAGGTAAAGGTATCTATATATATATAAACTATATATAAAGCCACATGTATTTCTTGGCAGCGATAATTAAATGCGCAATGCATGGGGAGAGAGACGTCGGTTTTAATATGATTATTGTTTATAATTATCTATATTTATATATGTATTAATAAATGTTGATGTAAGAAATTATAAATATTTGGGAAAGATAAGGTTAAAATGTGGGAGAGAATCACGTGGAGGGAGGAGGTGAGTCGCATGAAGTGGTTTGGTGTTTGGTAAAATGAAAGATTTGTGTGTTTGCGAGGGCGTTATGACAATGAATTCTGCATTTTTATTTTATTTTCTTTGTTGATATTTTTAATTTTTTTTTTTTTTTGGGTTTATTTTTAATGAGGTTCGTTAAACCTAAAAGGAATTCAATGAGTCCACATATTTCGGCTTAGGGAATACGAAAAGACGAAGTAATGAATATGTGTTTTATAAAAATAAAGAAAAAGATTATTAATCGGTTATATTACAAGTTGTGATGTGTGACGTGAGACTTGCCCTAATTTATTCTCATTTACTGTTTTGTTTAAACACCATCCTCGTCTTTTTATTTTCTTGTTTAATAGAGATGCAAATCACGAGTCCTAATTTATAGTGCAACGATGTACACTTTTTTTTCCAGTAAAGTAGAATTTGTTAACTAAAATTTGTTGTTGATCGCAAGTAGTTGTTGAGAGAAACAAACAAAAAATTAACTCCTAAACCAAAGGATTCAAATCTTTATTATAGCTATTTTTATTAAATATAAGATTTATCATTCACAACATAACAACTCTGTCCACACGGATGTGTTTAGTGCTACTGAAAATTTTAGAAGATTTAAGTTCTTTTGAAAACAACATTATATTCTTGCCTGATATTAGGAATATTATATGGTTTACTCTGGCTCGAGATTAGTTGAATCCGAAAGCACGTTGATTTGTCAATCCGTTCATCTATTGAACCAATTTGGAAGAAAAGTTTTTTATTGGTGTGAAGTTCACGGTGGTTATAGTACTTCCGTTGAATCAAATTACCCGAATTCTAATTAAAAAAAACATAACAATTTTTTCATTCTACACTTTTCACATAAAAATTTGCCTTTACGAGAGTATAAGTGATCTTAAATACGAATAAAGACAATCGGCTGTGATTAGAAAACTGGTTAACCAAACGTCTCATGCAATTTGTATGTTGCATATTTCTAGCTCTTCGTTTACCCTTTTTTCAAGATAATGTTTATGAATATTTAATTAACAAATTGGTGATAATTAGAGAAATCCAGGTGGAATCTTAAGAGACAGGCATTGGCAGGCACCAAAAATCATTCATTCTCCATGTTAAAACATGTTAGGTAACAAGTTCTTATCTCAACATCAATCTGTCCAAAATAATTATATTTATATAGATTCTAAAAATGGACAAAAAATAAAATGAAAAGAAACATATGAATGGTGAAGAAAGGAGGTTTGGCAGGGAATGGGACGTATAGACAAATAAGAGTAAATGATAGGAGACATGAACCATACCAATGTTCCCTAAGTACTCAAAGTACATTGTACCTTTTCTTATATATATACACGTATTCTACAAATTAGATTTTTGTTTCATTATCTTTGATTTACCACTATAAAAATTAAGTTATTGTGACAATTGTATTGCGATTATAAATATTAGTAATAATTTATGATGTTTTATATACAATTTTGTTACAAATTCTATTTGTTGCGGATCATTGTGACTCTATTTCGTAATAATTTGTGATAAAACTGTTACTAGATTTTTTGTCACAAATATAGTGACGTTTTTGTTACCAAAATGCATTTGTAACACTTATATTGTAACCATTTACAAATCGTCACAATTTCATAACAATATATTCACATTGTGACAAAATATGTGTTATTGTGACGAAATAGTACGTATAAATACAAATTTTTTCTTCTAGTGTACGATTGAAGTACATATATATTATATATAAATTATGATAATTTTATCCAAGGATATCTCTCTGTACACCAAATTTGAAGTATTACTATGGACGATGACATATTTGAGTTCACTCAATATGTTAGAAGTAGTGTTCGCGACAAACAACACCGAGTTTCTAAAGATGATAAATCCCTAAAAATTGGTTGGCATTTTTTCTTTATTTGGATACAAGAGTTTATTTATTATTATTATTTCTCGGTCTCTAAACAATAGAGCCGAATTACTGGTTCAAAGGGTTAGAAGTATTTTCCAAAAGTGTTTTAATGTAAATATAACATTATCCAAGTTGAAAATTACTCGGTCTGTTTCTAATTGATTGATGTTTTAGAAAAATAATTTGTTTCTAAGAGAATTAATGTTTTAATTTTCCGATTATATTCAACCTTAATTTTTATTTTATTTTATATTCACTTAATTTTTTTCTTCTCTGTTCTTAAATATCATTTTTTCAAAAAATAAACAAGGTTTTTTTTTTTGATAAAGCAACAAAGTTAAAATGTTAGTTCATAATTTTTTAAAATATGGGTGAACAGAAGGAGAAGGAGTATCATATTTAACGCATTGGCCTCACCGACAAGGTTCTACGTTCTATGCTAGTGTTGACTCGACCGTGTCAGTTGAGACCACTAAGTTTTGAACGACAGTGAGTCTGATTTGGTTGACAAACATATTTACAGGACCGATTCAGTTTTTCTGACATCTTGGAAGTCAAGACTTGGAGATATGGCTTTGGTCGTTCGTATGTTTTATATTGTCACACTAGGTAAAATGTCGAAATATGATGATATTGAATTTGAATGATTTACTTTAAGAAAGTAAGCAGAAATAGAAACTTATGCAGGTAGGGACATGGAAGTTAGGCCGTAATTAAGACTAAACATTAGATGTTGACAATTAACTGTTTCGTCTTTTCTGTCTTGTCTTCACAATTTGCGGGGTCCATTTTTTACATTATTTGCTTCTAAGCTACTTTCAAAATCCATGATACAGTTCGAGATACTTGTTGGGTTACTAAGAAACTCGTTAGGCCAAATGGGCTTTTCATACAGGTCCATTGGGTCAGATGGGCTTTTTACTGGCCCATTAATCCAGATGGGCTTAATGTTTCGGAATCCGGGCCATTTTTGTAATGCGAAATGGAGTGGTTAATACAAAATGATACTTGAATTTGGAACAGTGTCCATGTTTTGAGGTTAAGCAATTCTAGTAACATCTTCCTAACACTGTTCGTGGAAGGGAGCTACATATGCATAAAAAGAGAGACAAATGGATTCAAACATACATAAAAACCTGTAATCACAATACATCTTCAAATTCGAATCATAAGTCAATAATAAAAACTGCTCCTTCGCTACAAAGAAGAACCCTTCAAGCTTTGACGCAGCAGTTGAAGCAGCTGAAGATACTTCTCCTTGTCTGTTCCAAACAACCACACCAAATTCTTATCTTACTCACATTTTCATAAATGAATGAATCATATAATATAAATGCAAATGCAATTCCAAACATTCAAGTGCTGAAACAATCAAATCAAAACATGAATTTGGGACCTTACAGAAGGAGAATGTGGTTGGTGATGATGAGTGGGAGAGAACTCTCGTTTGTTTTCACTTTGGACCATCGTGAGTTTAGTTGTTGGTGTTGTTGATTGAGGTGGCTTAATGAGCTCTTCCTCGTTGCCTAAACTGGCTCGAGAAGGATCTCTCTTGTTTTGTTTCCTCATTTCTCTAATCTTAGTGAAATCCATTGAGTAATCAGGCATTGTTCCTCCTCCTTTTTGGTCCCAATCACCAAATTGTGGCACTGATAGCCATGGGGTATTCTTCTGCATCAACAAAATGCAAATTCAAGAGGTTTCATATTTTGAATTTTGAAGCATAGACTTAAACATAAAACAAAACTGAGATATTTACAAAGCGATGCATTATGAGGAAGAAGACGAATTCTCTTAGAAACTAATTCCAAGTTCTTGACTTTATGGAACCCTTTACAAGCTTTGATATCAATTATCGAGAAAATCAAGCAGGATACTTTTATCAATCCAATAAAGTTCGGAAATACCAAGTAGAAATTATACCTCGTTATGACAAAATTTCTGCTCTCGAGATGTTAAAAAAGGATGAAACTTTAGAATATAGTAAGTGGAATTTTGTTTTCCGATTACCCAGATGCTGAGTTTTTAATTTGATCGTACCACTACAACAACAGTATCAGTCGTGCTTGAGCTTGTTAAACTTCTTAAAACCATGTTCTATTCCCGACAGGATCAAAACTAGCAGATCTCGATTTCTTAGTAAAAAACAAAATTTCCCAAATATATTTTCTCGGGAAATCTAGAGAAAATGAAACAGATGAAGATGAAGAAGAAGATGTTTGTACCTCTTTTCGATCGTCCTCCATATTATTTCAAATTGTAAATAGAAAAGTTAACAAAAATAGAGAGAAACAGAGATTTTTGTTTGGTGATATTTCTTCTTGGATTGTAGCAAAAGAGAAAATGGAGAGGCAAAATCATTTAAAAGCAAAAGAAAATAAAAAGAAAAAGATAATTGAGAAATTATTACAGCAAAAAACAGCTCGATTTATACCAATCAAAATCATTTTTATTTTTTTGTGAAACAAATCATTTTTTTGAGGGCAATGATATTACTAAACAATTACGGAAAGTCCGAGGTAGTGTACAATAATCACGAGAATACCATTTGTAATTTTGACTTTTTTGATCTCCTTTCGGTGTTGGTTTGAATATAATGTTGGGGGCATAAACGTAATTTTAGGTTAACGATGTCATTCATTACAACTAAAACAGTTGAAGTGTTGAAAAACATATTTGACCCAAAAAAAAAACAGTTGAAGTGTTAAACCCATTATTAATTTTTTTTTTCACTTTCTTGTAACTGTTAATTTTTTTATGGTTTAGAAAGCATAATTTGAGTTAAGACTAGTTCAATAGATTCGACAATAAAGTTACTTACAACGATTGGTACGAAAAGTTATTTTCTTTTACTTTAGATGACCAAACAAAGTTGTCAATTTGTAGTGCCATGGTCCATGCGTAGCAGTTGGAGAAAAATTCACTTTTTTTGAATAAGAATTATTGACCTTAGGTCTGTATTGGGCTCACTAATAAAGCCCATTTATATAAATCAGAAGCGATGAACGTCGACGTTTTGGGGGCAGTAAACGTCTACCGATAATTCGTTTGCGTTTCTTGCTAAAGTTCAAATTTTTCTGGTTTGATTATCCTCAATGTCGTTTCTAAATGTAAGTCTTGTCTATTTAACGAAGTCATATTATCGATCTTAAAGTACAGAGATTTGTAATGACTAATTGTTTATCTCTCTTTTTATTCAGAGCTGCGTTGGACATAGAGGAGCTGCTAAACTCTTTCATTCGCGATTATATAAGAATGGGTTGGACAAAGATGTATACTTGTGCAACAACCTTATTAATTCTTATCTTGGAACGGGTGATTTGGTCTCTGCACATAAGGTGTTTGACGAAATGCCTGAAAGGAACTGCGTTTCTTGGGCGTGTGTTGTTTCAGGGTATAGCCGTAATGGAGAACATAAAGAAGCTTTATTGTTCTTGAGAAATATGATCAAAGAAGGGATTTTTTCAAATCAATACGCTTTTGTAAGTGGGCTTAGAGCTTGTCAGGAGTTAGATTCTGTTGGGATTTTTTTCGGGAGACAACTTCATAGCCTAATGTTCAAACTTTCTTATGCAGTGGATGCAGTAGTTTCTAATGTGCTCATATCAATGTACTGGAAATGCATAGGGTCTCTCGGTTATGCTCTCCGTGCTTTCGAAGACATAATAATTAAAAATTCTGTATCATGGAATTCTATTATCTCGGTTTATTCACAGACTGGGGACCAAAGATCTGCATTTAAGATGTTCTCTAGCTTGCAATGGGATCATTCTAGACCAACTGAATATACTTTTGGTAGTCTTGTAACTACTGCTTGTTCTTTGACTGAACCAGATGTTAGGTTGCTCGAGCAGATCATGTGCACTATTCAAAAATCAGGTTTTCTCACAGATCTTTTTGTTGGCAGCGGATTGGTGAGTGCATTTGCAAAGTCTGGCTCATTAAGTTATGCTAGGACGGTTTTTAATCAGATGGAAACAAGAAACGCAGTCACCTTAAACGGCCTAATGGTTGGTTTGGTGCGACAGAAACGAGGAGAAGAAGCAACTAAGCTCTTTATGGATATGAATAACATGATTGATGTCAGTCCCGAGTCATACGTAATTCTCCTAAGCTCATTTCCTGAGTATTCTTTAGCCGAGGAAATAGGTCTGAGAAAAGGCAGAGAGGTTCATGGACATGTTATAACAACTGGCTTAGTTGACTTCATGGTTGGCATTGGAAATGGCCTTGTTAATATGTATGCTAAGTGCGGCTCAATAGCTGATGCTAGATGTGTTTTCTGCTCCACAATGGAGAAAGATTCTGTCTCCTGGAACTCCATGATCACTGGTCTTGATCAAAATGGCTATTTTCTAGAAGCAGTGGAAACCTACAAAAGTATGAGACGACATGAAATCTTACCTGGAAGTTTCACACTGATTAGTTCGCTAAGCTCATGCGCTAGCTTAAAGTGGGCAAAACTAGGACAAGAGATTCATGGGGAAAGCCTCAAATTGGGGCTTGGTGGGAATATTTCGGTCTCAAATACGCTTATGACATTGTATGCAGAGACTGGTTATCTCAATAAATGCCGTCAGATATTTTCCTCCATGCCAGAGCATGATCAGGTGTCTTGGAATTCTATAATAGGAGCTTTAGCTAGTTCAGAAGGGACAGTTCTTGAAGCTGTGGCGTGCTTTTTAAATGCGCTACGAGCGGGACAGAAACTTAACAGAATAACCTTTTCAAGCGTACTTTCAGCTGTGTCATCACTTTCATTTGGTGAATTGGGCAAGCAGATACACGGGCTAACTTTAAAGTACGATTTTGCAGATGAAGCAACCACTGAAAATGCGCTTATAGCTTGTTATGGGAAGTGTGGAGAGATGGATGGGTGTGAGAAGATATTTTCAAGAATGTCAGAGAGAAGAGATGATGTGACTTGGAACTCAATGATCTCGGGGTATATTCATAACGAGCTTCTTCCCAAGGCCTTAGATTTGGTCTGGTTTATGTTGCAGACTGGTCAGAGATTGGATAACTTCATGTATGCGACCGTTCTTAGCGCGTTTGCTTCTGTTGCAACGCTAGAGCGTGGGATGGAAGTGCATGCTTGTTCAGTGAGAGCGTGTTTAGAGTCTGATGTGGTAGTTGGGAGTGCACTTGTTGACATGTACTCCAAATGTGGAAGATTAGATTATGCTTTGAGGTTTTTCAACACAATGCCTGTGAGAAATTCATATTCTTGGAACTCGATGATTTCAGGCTATGCACGACATGGGAAAGGCGAAGAAGCTTTGAAGCTTTTTGCAAATATGAAGCTCGATGGCCAAACACCACCTGACCATGTTACGTTCGTGGGAGTCTTGTCAGCTTGTAGCCACGCGGGGTTGGTTGAAGAAGGGTTTAAACATTTCGAATCTATGAGTGATTCTTATGGCTTAGCTCCTAGGATTGAACACTTCTCATGTATGGCTGACTTACTGGGCCGTGCAGGTGAACTAGATAAGTTGGAAAATTTCATCAACAGAATGCCAATGAAGCCTAATGTTCTCATCTGGAGGACTGTACTTGGGGCTTGTTGCAGAGCAAATGGTCGAAAAGCAGAATTAGGGAGGAAAGCAGCAGAGATGCTTTTTCAATTGGAGCCGGAAAATGCTGTGAACTATGTGCTACTTGGTAACATGTATGCTGCTGGAGGAAGATGGGAAGATTTAGTAAAGGCGAGAAAGAAGATGAAAGATGCAGATGTTAAAAAGGAAGCTGGTTATAGTTGGGTGACCATGAAGGATGGAGTCCATATGTTTGTTGCTGGGGATAAGTCACACCCAGCAGTAGATTTGATTTACAAGAAGCTCAAGGAGCTCAATAGAAAGATGAAAGACGCTGGTTATGTGCCACAGACAGGATTTGCCTTGTATGATCTAGAGCAAGAGAACAAGGAAGAGATTCTGAGCTATCATAGCGAGAAACTGGCTGTTGCGTTCGTTCTCACAGCCCACAGGAGCTCTACGTTGCCAATCAGAATAATGAAGAATCTTAGAGTTTGTGGTGATTGCCACTCTGCCTTCAAGTATATATCAAAGATCGAAGGGAGACAGATAATCCTAAGAGATTCAAACAGGTTCCATCATTTTGAAGACGGTGAATGTTCGTGTAGTGATTTCTGGTGATACCATGAGTCTCAAAGGTGTGAAGACGATCAACTTCACATCGAAAGAAAACCTAGTGGCAGGTTCTTTCCCAGATGGAGCTACCCTTCCAGAAAACCGGAGACAGTGCTTGAAGCCTGAAGGTGTGCAGAAAACATCAATTTGCTTTGTCCTTTTTTTATGAATATATTAGTTCTCACACTTTCTGCTCTTTATATAGGTTTTTGAGGCTTTAGCTCGAGATACTGAATCTATTATTTGTCACCATATAAGAGAAGCTCTATTTGGCCTCTAATCTCGGCGGTCTGCTGGGGCAGAAGATTTTGGTCAGTTCAATCTTAGAGCTATTGATTTCTGTATCTTAAGTGTCATAAATTCAATGTGTATGTCAGTAATTCCAATCTACTGCTTCCTGGATTCTTAATGCCTGAACAATGAACATGAGTTCAGACTTCAGAGTCCTTGAAGAATCAAATAAAAGGAAATAACATGAACTATTGGATTGCATCCAAGTCTTTAGTATCAATACAAAACTTTGAAACATTACATGTAACGAACCGAATAAAAGAAATTTCAAGCAGAATCTAAGAAATCAAGCTTAACCTTGGCGTTTTGCTTGAGAAAGACCGGTTAAGGATCCCTGAACCCAACTCCGAACCACCATGAGTCCATATACCGATATTGTTACTTAGAACCGGTCTATGACTCAACATTTGAACCGGAGGATTTCTCCATTTTGGAATCGGACGGCTTATGAACAATGACTCAACCAACGTTCCAGCTTCAATGACAGCTTTATGGAACTTACCGTTCTCCGGTAACATTCTTCCGAATCCAATAATCTCCAGCACAACGGTCTCAAAATCTTTTTTGTTCTCAAAAGCAAATCCCATTTGATTCGACTTGATGCTGTAACAATCAGAATCACAGATCTCCGGCAAGGTATAGACAGTTGAGTTGGAGATGAAATCCAGCGAAGATGCAGACGAGAATCTCGACGGAGATTCGTCGAAAATTTTATTGTAACTATAGTTTAGATGATCGGTGGTTTCTGGGTAGTCATGGGGTATTTGTTGTTGTTCTACGGCCAGCAACATGGTGTTGAAGTGCTCCTGTAATTTAGAGAGTTCGGCTAGTGAAAGTTTCAGATTTTCTCTTGCTTCGTCTCTTTCTTGTACAGCAAGTCTCCATAGATGATAAAATTGTAGAGTTTCTTTGTACATCTTTATATTTTACTGAGCAGCCTGCTTCAAAGTCAAAAAAAAGTCATTATTAATTTCTAACTCATAATTGAAAATATAGTACTAAAAACATTACCTCAAAATCAAGATCTTTCACGCTAAGCCATCCATGAGCTTCATGAAAATAGTGAATCCAGAACGAGGAAGAAGGTTTAAGAAGTTGAAATGTATAATTAACTACAGTTTATGCATTTATAATGGGAATATTGATTAAGTGTAGTCATTCAATGACCAAAAACTGTGATGGAAAGTTTAATTAATTTTTTTATAAAATATTCAAAGATTAATTTGTTATTTTGGAGCTTGTATTTAGTGGAGAAGATCATATAGATTCAGTTGCACCATATATAAATCGGTATATATGGTTATTAAACTTTTTACTTTTGGAAATATAATATTAATGAATTCCACTAAAGGTAAGTGAATAAATCTAGTATATAAAAATTTGGTTAATAGACCGATGAATTGTGACCCAATTACAAAAAAAAAAATTGAAATCTTAGAAGATAATAATGAGATAATTACTGCTGACGTGGTAAACTAAAAGTGGTTATGTAGTTAGACACGTGGCAGTTTATGAGCCTTGAATTAACATGCATACGTGTGTTTTTAGGACAATTCTTCGGTCACACGTTATAAAAGAAGCCTCGAGAGTCGTTTCACAATTCTCTTATTCAAAAGAATAGGAATTGTATTTTTAGTCGTTTGATGTCTACATTATACCAAAAATGGGATTAAAGACGAATCATCTCCATAGCCTCAAGCTTTGTTCTACCTTCTTCACTAATCCGCTTCCTTGCTCTACTCCATTTACATTGAAACTATCCTCTGTTTCTAACATTAGACATGGAGTTCCCAATATCAAAGCTCAAGTTCCTGCTATCAGCTCCAATTCAGAGGTTGAATCGCTCTTCTCGACTGAAGATCATCATGATCGGAGGCTGATCGGTAAGCAATCAAACAATGGAGCGTCTTCAATTTCTTCTGGAGTGAGACTTGAAAACATAAGCAAGAGCTTTGAAGGCGTGACGGTGCTCAAAGATGTGACTTGGGAAGTGAAGAAAGGAGAAAAAGTAGGTTTAGTCGGTGTTAACGGTGCGGGGAAGACGACACAGCTTAAGATAATTACGGGTCAAGAGGAGCCTGACTCGGGAAACATAATTAGAGCGAAACCCAATATGAAAGTTTCCTTTTTGAATCAGGAATTCGAGGTTTCGATGGGGAAGACAGTGAAGGAAGAGTTCATGAGTGCGTTCAAAGACGAGATGGAAGTAGCGTGGAAGCTCGAGAAGTTGCAGAAAGCGATCGAAGGAGCTACTGATGATTTAGAATTAATGGGAAAGTTACTTGATGAGTTCGATTTGTTGCAGAGACGAGCTCAAGAGGTTAATTTGGATTCTATCGATGCGAGAATCAGTAAGCTGATGCCGGAATTAGGATTTTCGTCGGAGGATTCAGATAGGCTTGTGGCTTCATTTAGCAGTGGATGGCAAATGAGAATGTCACTTGGGAAGATTTTGCTTCAGGTAATAAGAAATGTGATTCCTCTAAATCTGCATTGAAGATAGTTAACGTATGATCTATGAACAGGAGCCAGATTTACTGCTTTTGGATGAGCCAACGAATCATCTGGATCTTGATACTATTGAGTGGCTTGAAAGTTACTTAACTACGCAAGATGTGCCTATGGTTATAGTATCCCATGACAGAGCGTTTCTCGATCAGTTATGTACCAAGATTGTGGAAACTGAAAAGGGCGTGTCGAGGACATTTGAGGGTAATTACTCTCAGTATGTAATTTCTAAGGCAGAGTGGGTCGAAGCTCAAAATGCTGCTTGGGAGAAGCAACAGAAAGAGATTGAAGCAACAAAGGATTTGATTAGTAGGTTAAGTGCAGGAGCGAACTCTGGTCGAGCTTCTTCAGCAGGAAAGGTAAACTTAGCAGCATAGTTTACTACTTATGAAGCAGAGAGTGTATGGAACTTACTTCTCTAGATTCTGTTCTTATAAACAGAAACTGGAGAAGCTCCGAGAAGAGAAGCAAATAGAGAAGCCATTTCAGCGGAAACAAATGAAAATTAGATTTCCAGAACGTGGATTAAGTGGAAGATCTGTAGTCACTGTTAAGAATCTTGAATTTGGTTTTGAGGATAAGGTGAGATGATCTAAATAGACTATCATAGTGTGGATATTAGTATAATGCTTGTGTGTGGCCTTGTTTTTTGATTTTTGTGTGTGTCTGATGTAAGCAGATGCTATTTAAGAAGGCAAATCTAGTGATAGAAAGGGGAGATAGAATCGCTATTATTGGTCCAAACGGGTGTGGTAAAAGCACATTGTTGAAACTGATAATGGGTTTGGAGAAGCCTATGAGAGGTGAAGTGATTCTCGGAGATCACAATGTATTGCCAAACTACTTCGAGCAGAATCAGGTTTGTTCTATCATGAAAGAAATGTCTTATTAGAAGGGATCAGAATACGGTTTTACTCACTTGTTAGCTGTAGGCAGAGGCTCTAAATTTGGATAAAACTGTGATCGAGACAGTAATCGATGCTGCTGTAGATTGGAGGATTGATGATATAAAAGGCCTTCTTGGTCGATGCGACTTCAAAGCTGATATGTTCGATAGAAAAGTCTCTCTTTTAAGTGGTGGTGAGAAGGTAATGTAATGTCTATACTCATCCTCAACATTATATTCTTTGTGTCTCTTTGGTGTTTTCCATAGTCATTTTTGGTGTGGTCTTAGGCACGCCTTGCTTTCTGCAAATTCATGGTGAAACCATCCACTTTGATCCTGTTGGACGAACCCACCAATCACTTAGACATACCCTCAAAAGAGATGCTGGAGGTTCCTAATCACACTCTTCTCTTTTCTATTGGCCAAACTGTTCTCAGAGGCTGAGTATGATCTAATTCTCTGATGCCTCTTTTCAGGAGGCAATCAACCAGTACAGAGGCACGGTTGTTACAGTCTCACACGATCGATACTTCATTAAACAAATTGTAAACAGAGTTATTGAAGTCAGAGATGGTGGTTTAATGGCATATGCAGGAGACTACAATGTAACAAAATCTCTTTCAACTTAGTTTTCTCTTGTTACAGTCCTTTGCCAAATCTGATCATTCTAGGTTGTGTAATTTGTCACTGTCTCAGTATTACCTAGAGAAGAAGGTTGAAGCTAGAGCAAAGGAGCTGGAGAGGGAAGCAGAATTGGAGGAAAAAGCTCCAAAAGTGAAAGCAAAATCAAAGATGTCAAAGGCTGAGAGAGAAGCACGGAAGAAGCAAAAAATAAAAGCGTTTCAAGCTTCCAAAAAAAAGTCCAAGTCAAGCAAAAATGCCAAGAGATGGAATTAAAGCTCCGCACCGAACTTTAGGCGTGATGTAGAGTTTTGATTTATTACTCGATTTTTGAACAGAACACTGATATTCCCCTTGTAAATTCACTTACGAGTTACCATATCATGTATAATAAAACAAGGATAAGTGTCATTGGAGTCAATATAACAATAAGTAAAGAGTGGAAAATAAATTGTGGTTGTAAGATAAAGTAAGGAGTTGAATTAGTTTATGGTTGTATTGTAATATAGCAAATAAGTGTGAAAAAATTTAGAGAACATTCTTTGAGATATTTTTTGAGGTTTGTACTATAAATACCCATGCTTGGCAAGAGTTGTGACCAATCTTGAGTGAGAAATCTAAAGAATATTCTAAAGAGTCTTTGTAATATCATTTGAGTGTTCTTAATAAAACATTTTACTTTATTACTATTTATTACTATCTTCAAATTCTACGAGTTCATTCTCATCATAATTTTCTTAAGAGTCTACCATTTGATCCTTACAATCTCTTTTGTGGTTGTACCCATTATGTGTCTGTCATTGTGATCCTCAGATATACCAGAACATGCAAATTCAACTGCAAATCACCGGTGCCCCTCAAATTGGAAATTCATATGCAGCCACACTACGCCACCAAATGGCGTATAGAGTCCAAAACCATGCAATAGATTTAAACCTCCCACAAGATACAGAAGATGCACTCCTCATACAACTAGAGTCACAACACAGTCCCTCTTGCATTTACATACCTATAACGTATAAATCAATACTGATTCTTTCCTCGGACTCTGCCTGGGACTACAATGTTAGTTGTGTAACTTAATAAATATTTATCAGTATCGCATAGAGAAGAATGTTCAAGCTAGAGTTAGACATCTAGAAGAGAAGCACGGAAGAAGCTGAAGACGACGATGAAAAGCCTTTCCGACATCCAAAAAGAAGGTATATTTCATTGAAAGCTTTGGAGCATCCATTGTAAATTACATTCATCGTAAACATGAAGGTATCATTCCAGAGATTCTGGAAAATTAACTACAGAGACATTTGATCAGACAAGCTTAGAAGGTTAATACAGCACCCTGAAAGATGTTCTTAATCTTAGATCTTAGAGAATTTTCTGCACTACTCAAATCTCTTGACAAGGGAGAGATCATTGAGCATCTTCTCAATTGCTTCATCATCATGAGCTCTTCCTTTTGTCTACACAAAAAAGAAGCTTACATCATCTCGAAAGTCCACAGACTTATTTGTCCTTTTAGGTTATCCAGTCTCTACTGGATAGAAAAAGTATAAAAAAATTTACCTTAAGAGAAGGAACCATTGCCACTGCTTCTTCAACAGTTTCAGGACAGAGATTACCAAGGACACAGAGCTGTTTCAATAGCCACAAATGCAATGGTTTAAAGTCCTCTGCTGAAACGATCTAGTTGATGACAATTGACAACAATCCAATCTAAATTTTTTTAACATCTTACCTCAAACTCAGTAAGTCGATGTCTGCTCAGAATTCTATGAAAGTTGAGTTAAGGTAAACATGTTGCAGTAGAATCAAACGGCAAAAGTATTAAAACCAGTGACCATAAACTCTCAATCATAGAGAAAAGCAGAATCAATGCAACTATGGTAACACAATTCAGATTCTCATAATAGTAGTCTTTCCAATAAAGATTAAGCATATCAAAGTAACCATTGGATATAGAACTATGAATCAACTAATTCAGAAAGAGGATACTCTCGAACTTGTCTAACAGCATCTGGATTCTTGTACCGGCTGAATCGTTTTACATATTGCAAGGATTTCTCAAACACCCTGCAAGGAGAAAAAATAACTTACTCAACAAAAGTCATCATGAAAAACAATGATGTTTTTTCCTAATAGTGGAATCGGCATAACTATCAGTCCAATAGCCAGCCTCACTAATCTCGAAGTAAATGCATCAGTGTAGACTAATATAAAAACCTGAGCACATTCTTCAATTCACAGTCTCCAAGATGGAAGTATTGATCTTTATGAAGCACAAAAACTAATACTTACTGAGAAACTTGATTCATGGGATCCTCGGAGACCTGCTGAAGCTGTTCATACTTGTGCTCAAGGATCAAAGAAACTTCACAGTTCATTAAGCACTTTGCCTTCAAAAACTCTGTTGTCAAGAGAACATAACCCATAAAATTCAGTGCGAAATGTCCAAAGGTTATTAAAAGGATATAAAAAACGGTAAGCTCAATCCGAATTCCAAAAAGAATGCTTTTGAATCGTAGTGCATTAAGATCAATTCAATGAAACGAACGAATCCTAAAATTGCAAGTATATCAGCGTCGGATATGGAGAAGGGAATAGAGAAATACCATCTCCGATCTTGAGTTCAGCGGCGTTCTCTTCTTCTTCCCCGGACATGGCAAGTAGTATGAAGGAAGATCGAACCCTAAGGCTTTTCTTTTTTCTCGTTTAACTAACGTTGTAAGAAAATGTTACGCCAGAGACAATAAAAGGAAGAAGCAAGAAATAAAAAAAGGAAACTTAAACAAACAAACCAAAAAAAGCTAATTAGTTAGACCGGGTTTATATACCGAACCGGATTGAGCTCAAAACAATTAGTTAATGGCCCATTAGGGCCCATTTGATGAAAACGGATTATCGGCCGAAGAATCTGAGATTTCTTGTTCAAGGGGTTGGGAACTCTGCGGTTTTTGTGTGCTCGGCTACTCCAAAATCTCTTCTATCTCTCTCGTCTCAACTCTTGTGAGAGACTTAAGCTTCTTCGTTTCGTCTCCAGAATTCTAAATACTCGTGCTTTGAGTCGATTCCAGTTGTTTTTCCACGATGGTGAGTCCTCGATTTCTCAGATCTGAGGTTATATTTTCCCCGTTTCGAAATTTTGCATCTAATTCCGTTATATTATGGATTTCAGGGAGAAAGTGGGAAGCTTGAAGCCTCGATAGATCGGCTTTTGAATGAAGAGAAGCAGATGAGACTGGCGGAAAATGTTGCCGGTACAAGGAAAGCCGCCACTGAGATTCTTCAGCTTTGTTTCGAAGCTAAGGACTGGAAACTACTAAATGAGCAGATTCTCAATCTCTCTAAGAAACGTGGTCAGCTTAAACAGGTATTTTTTTTTATCCTATCAATTTGTGGTTTGAACTTATAGAGAACTTGGATTTTTCGGTTTGGGTTCTCTTATTAGTTTCAGAATTTGAAGGGGTTTTCTAGTTTATAGTATTCCCTATTTGAGCTCTAAATTGCATAGGGAGTGTTTGGTAACCCTAATCTTGGAAAGAGAATAAATACATAAGCACAGAATTCAGGAGGATTCGCCTTTGTGTTCGATGCAAACATATTTTAGTGGGATTTTGTCATGTGTTAGGTTGCTTTTACGATTCTTCTGTATAATCTTGATAGGTTCATTGTTGATTTTTATTAAAGCTAATTTGGGTTACTGCAGATACTGATGGTTGTATTTAGTTCAGTTAATTATTAAGCTTGGTTTCATTGGTTTTACTTTTGCTTTTTGCGTGTTTTCTTGGTTTAGTTTCTTGATACAGAATTAGCCTTAACTTTTTCATGTAGAGAATTATTGTTGAATAGACAGTGAGAAGTCAACTTCAGTGATTTTATGAACTTCTCCTTTTCCAGGCTGTGCAATCCATGGTGCAGCAAGCAATGCAGTACATTGATCAGACGCCAGACATTGAAACTCGGATAGAGCTTATCAAGACACTGAACAATGTATCTGCTGGAAAGGTGCGAAACTAAGAAACTGATGGTGTGTCTTCCCTATCATAACTTCATCATTCTGTGTAATTGTCTGCCATTGAAATTTTCATGTATAGATATATGTTGAGATCGAGAGGGCAAGACTAACGAGGAAGCTTGCTAAGATTAAGGAAGACCAGGGTCAGATAGCTGAAGCTGCAGATCTTATGCAAGAAGTTGCTGTAAGCGTTTGTGCATTTCTACTAAATCTCTTGGAAGTCTTCTTTCCTAGTTAATCCCTGAAATTAGATAATTGAATAACAGGTGGAGACATTTGGCGCTATGGCAAAGACTGAGAAAATTGCATTTATCCTTGAACAAGTAAGGACATGTGTTCTTATGTTGCATTTTGATATCTATGGTATTTCATTTGTGGTGGCTTACTACTTTGTGTGACCTTTAAAGGTCCGCCTGTGCTTGGATCGTCAAGATTTTGTTCGTGCACAAATCTTGTCTAGGAAGATCAATCCTAGAGTTTTTGATGCGGATTCAAAAAAAGATAAGAAGCCAGCTAAGGAAGGTGAGAACATGGTAGAAGAGGCTCCTGCTGATATACCAACCTTGTTGGAGCTTAAGAGAATCTACTATGAGCTAATGATTAGGTAAGGCCGTTTATTTTTCCTGGCCAACGATATATGACATGAATTGCATTATGTTTTCCACTGAATTCTGATGTATCTTAGTTGATTTCCGTGGTATTCTCATATTTTTACTAACAACCATATAAATTCAATTACGTAGGTACTATACTCATAACAATGAGTACCTTGAGATCTGCCGTAGCTACAAGGCGATATATGATATTCCTTCTGTAAAAGAAACCCCAGAGCAGTGGATTCCGGTAAGTTCATGCCATTAGTTGGATGGAAGTGGGTAGTATACATTCTATAAGGTTGGTTTAATTAACTTTCTTTGATCTTCAAAAAATAGATTCTTAGGAAGATCTGCTGGTTCTTGGTCTTGGCACCTCATGACCCAATGCAATCAAGCTTGCTCAATGCCACTCTGGAAGATAAGAATTTATCAGAAATTCCTGATTTCAAGTATATTTTCAGTCTCCGTAAATTTGGTTTTTTTTTTCCTTTCATTATGAGTATTCTGACCTCAAGAGGCTCATCAGTCTTTTGTGTTTGATATTATTTGTTGCAGGATGCTTCTAAAACAGGTAGTGACAATGGAGGTTATTCAATGGACATCTCTGTGGAACAAGTACAAGGAAGAGTTTGAGAAAGAGAAAAGCATGATTGGAGGTTCGTTGGGTGACAAAGCTGGTGAAGATCTAAAACTGAGGATTATTGAACATGTAAGCCTCTCAGTTTATCTTAAAGCTTGTTTGCATAATATGTACGTGTTATTAATAATATATATGAAAATTTGTTTGTATGTTCTGCAGAACATTCTCGTTGTGTCAAAGTATTACTCAAGGATAACCTTAACGAGACTTGCACAGCTTTTATGTCTGAGCATAGAGGTATACATCGATCAAATTTACTGGTTATATAAGTAGTATGTTTCTTCATACTTGTAAGCTTTTGATAAAATTGTTGGGAATTGTGGTTTCAGGAGGCGGAGAAGCATCTGTCGGAGATGGTAGTGTCGAAAGCACTGATAGCAAAAATAGACAGACCATCAGGAATAGTGTGCTTCCAGATCGCAAAGGACAGCAACGAGATTCTAAACTCATGGGCTGGGAATTTGGAGAGGCTTTTAGATCTTGTTGAAAAGAGTTGCCACCAAATTCACAAGGAAACCATGGTTCACAAAGCTGCTCTGAGACCTTGAACATGTTCTTTAGATCTTCATGAAACTTTTCAGGATCTTTTTTCATTGAGTTATAAAAACAATGGTTTCCTTTATTAAACAAAAGTAGTTTGGTTTTTGTACACTAATGGAGTATTAGCCACTTGATTGTTTTAATCAAGGTATTGTTGGTGGATTAATTATTTCGTTTTTTGTGTTTGAGATTTTTAAGACAAAATACATGAACTCAAACTCAAGTCTTAAGAATAATCTCGTCTCGTGTCCCCTCCGAGTCTTGCGTAAATGTGCCCTCAAAAGAGATCCAAATCTTACGCTGACACAATTACATAACATTGGAGCTAAATACTATGGGCACATGTATGTATATTATAATGTTAATTACTTAATTTTGTTATAAGAAACCAATTTTTAGTGAAAAAATGATTAAATTAAATATAGAAAGAGAGAAAGAGAGGAGACAGCTCTGCCAGTTCATCATCTCTGGTAAAATAGTCCACGTTCAGGCGTCTTTGGATTTCACCAACACCGTGACAGCTCCTTAGATCTCTCCTCGATTACTCTCCCTTATTATTATTATTATTATTATTATCCATGCTTCTCTAAATCCAAATCTCACACTTCCTCTTCTTCTCTTTTCTCCAATTACGATCTAATTCTTACAATATGGACGGTGCTGATGGAACCGTTCGCGTCAAGCCCGGTCGGGGATTCGAAACCGAGACAGATGCGGCGGTTTCATCGCCAGTTACTCGTCAGAAAGCTGCTGCTGCTAAGCAATTCATTGAGAATCATTACAAGAACTACTTGCAAGGTTTGCACGAACGTATGGAGAGGTTCGTTCGAATTACCTGATGAATTCTGATCTGGCGTTGCTTGCTTCTTTTGAGAGATAACTTGGTGTTTGACTTGAGCGGAATTCATTGAATTTTGAGTTTGATTAATGTTTTTTTTTTCTTTTTCAATTTGAGTATTACAGACGCAGGGAATTTCAGCGGAAAGTGCAAGAAGCTCAGTTACCGGTTGAGGAACAAGATGAGATGATGAGGAATCTGGCACGTCGTGAAACTGAGTACATGAGGCTTCAGAGACGTAAAATTGGTATTGACGACTTTGAGCTTTTGACCGTTATTGGCAAAGGTGCCTTTGGTGAGGTAACATCACAATTCTTGAGCTTGTTATAGCTGAGATCTATACGTTTCTCTCGAATTATGACTATTAGAGGAATCAATTTCCAGGATATATTTCATCTTTTAAAGTTATATGTTTCAGGTTAGATTATGCCGTTTGAGATCTACATCTGAGGTGTATGCCATGAAGAAATTAAAAAAGACTGAGATGCTTAGCCGTGGCCAGGTACATCAATTATCATGAGATTCCACCACCATATACCTTTTCCTATGTCATTGGACTTCGTTACGTTGCTTCACATTTTGCAAGTATTTCTGTGCTTTTGCAGCAGAACCAAATGAGTAATTTTGATAGGTTTGCTTGAACTGGTTTTATCTTTTTAGGTAGAGCATGTCAGGTCCGAGAGGAACTTACTTGCAGAGGTTGACAGCCGTTACATTGTTAAGCTTTTTTACTCTTTCCAAGACTTGGAATGTTTGTATCTTATCATGGAATATTTACCTGGGGGTGACATCATGACTTTACTCATGAGAGAAGACATTCTTTCTGAAGATGTTGCCCGCTTTTATATTGCCGAGAGCATTCTTGCTATCCATTCAATCCATCAACACAACTATGTTCACAGGTATCATCTTTTCTCTATGCCTAGTGTTCACATGTGTTGGACACATCTCATATAAAGTCCATCTAATTACTAGTTATTGCTGGAAACATATATATATATATATTCTGCTTCTCGATTTGAGTTTGTTTCTTCTTCCCTGTAGGGACATCAAACCTGATAATTTGATACTAGACAAAAGTGGGCATTTGAAGCTCTCAGATTTTGGTTTATGTAAGCCACTTGATGATAAGTATTCTTCACTGCTATTAGAAGATGAAGAAATGTTGTCTCAAGATTCAGAGAGCCAGTCGGGAAAAGCAGAGGCTGACAAAGCACCCTGGCAAATGCCTAAAGAGCAGCTACTACAGTGGAAGCGTAATCGCCGTGCATTGGTATATATGCTGCTTCCTGTAATTGAATTACATGGGTTACTCATTATTGCTAGACTATAAAAATCAGTTACCACATTCAATGTATCTTGGGTAATCGTGTTTAATCAACTATTTTATAGGCTTATTCAACTGTTGGAACTCTTGATTATATGGCTCCAGAAGTGCTTTTAAAGAAAGGATATGGAATGGAATGTGATTGGTGGTCTCTTGGCGCAATTTTGTATGAGATGTTAGTTGGGTATCCCCCATTCTGTTCTGACGACCCTCGTATAACATGCCGCAAGGTAGGTGTATATAGCTTGTTAGTCATGCGTTTTATATATATCAAAATAAATTTCATGCTTGCTCAAAGACTTCTGCTTTTATCTCAGATAATTAACTGGAGGGTATGTTTAAAATTCCCTGAAGAACCAAAAATATCAGATGAAGCCAGGGACTTGATTTGTCGGTTGCTATGTGATGTTGAATCAAGATTGGGAACCAGAGGTGCTGAGGAGATAAAGGTGAGACTTCTTAAAAGGATATGTAAAGATATGTTCCATTATCCTAACTTTCATTCTTGACATCATTTTAATTTATTTTGTTCATGTTTTAGTCACATCCATGGTTCAAAGGCACCCCATGGGACAAACTGTATGACATGGATGCAGCGTATAAACCCGTTGTTGATGGCGAACTAGACACACAGAATTTTGAGAAATTCCCCGATGTAAGTTAGATAGAATCTTAAAAAGCTTGTCATGACATGATGTGTGACTTGAGGCAAGTGTTGAAACTGACTAGTCGATGAACCCAATACTTGTTTCAAAACTACTTAAACTTAGAAAAGTTCTTATGGGTCTCAGTGTAAGCTGTGGATTTCCTTTGCTAAAAGGAGAAGGTAAATCGTCTAATATCCTCATCAAATTTCTTGGTATCTTTTTGTAGGTCGAAGGATCGTCATCTGAAGCACCACAAGTTGGTCCTTGGAGAAAGGTGACGCTCTCCACTTGATTCCTATAATATAGTCTTGTGGTTAAATTGACATATCTGGAAATGTCTCAGAATATGATAAAGCTAGCAGGCTTTGTTTTAATTATGGTTGAGACCTTAAGAGTATCAATGTCACAAATGAAAAGAAAACTGCTCAAGAGTTTGGATAGTTACAGATATAATTTGGTGCTAACTTCTAAATTGTTTGAGCAGATGTTGACGTCCAAGGACACTAACTTCATAGGATTTACGTTTAAGAAGTCAGACATCACAAGATCAATGGAAAATTCAGGTAGTCTGCATATCTCTAATCTCTTCTGCTCATAACTTGCTTTCAATGTAGATTGTCTTGTAGAGCGAGGTCCACTAGTTTATTACATATCTAAGTTTTAGCTGTGACATCGAAATGTAGGTACGGACCTGAAATCAAATGGATCAGCAGAAGCCCCATCGTTGATATCATTGTTAGGTAACATAACAAAATTGATTATTAATCCAACAAGCCTTTCGTTTTATGGTTGTATAGAAGAGCTTGACCTTATTATATCATATTCAGGTCGGATCAATATGGAAGAAACCGAAGGTGGTGCGTTAAACCACAAGACATAGACAAAATACATATAATATTTGATTTTTTCTCATATGCAGTTGTTTGATCATTTTGCAAAGGCACTGAAGGCAATAGTAGTTTTTTTAACCACATGACTTATATTGGTTCATAAAACTTCTATTTGCTTTCTTTTGAATTTTTTTCTTTGTAACATATTTGTTATCTTTTTAATTGGTATCTATAAGAGAAAACTGTAAAGCATGGAAAAATAATTTCTGGAACAATTTACACCTAAGTTTATAAATTTGAAATTGAAACATTGAAAATGAAGCTCGCTTCACTGCCACATGCTACTTTTTTGATCTTATCCTTCTCTTCAATTGAGATTAGAAAAATAAAACAATTGGATGGGACGTTTTAGAAAATATCTAGATAAATGGGCCTTTCTTGGTAACATAGTACAACTATTTGGGCCCATCATTAACTAGGCTGATTTGTATGATGAAGTGTCAATTTTTGACCTCGCTACTCTTTGAAATTTACGAATTATATCCATCGTCTGGATATCGGCAAATTCTATTCCTCAACTTGCTTCTTCTAATTCGAAACCCTAACAAAATCCCTAATTGACGAATTTTCCGTTTCGTCGACGAGAATGGAGTTTGACGAATACGAGTACCTGGAGAAGACGGTTGAGGAAAAAGATGGGTTGAATAAGAAGGAAGAGAGTGGGAACGAGAAGAGCGAGAAGAGTTACAGAAAGAGAGAAGGAGATAGGCATGGTGAAGAAGGTGGTGACGAAGAGCGAGTGAGCAGTCGGAGTAAGAAGTCTCGTGGAGATGTCGAAGAGAATGGTGCAGGTAAGAGAGATCGGGAGAGAGAGAGGCACAGGAGCAGCCGAGACAAGGAGAGAGATAGGGATAAGGTTAGAGAAGGATCAAGAGATAAAGAGAGCGATCGAGAGAGGGAGAGGAGTAGCAAGGAGAGAGATAGGAGCGATAGGGACAAAAACCGAGAGAGAGAGAGAAGAGAGAGGGAGAAGGATAGAGAAAGGAGAGAAAGGGAGAGAAGGAGCAGCAGTAGATCTCGGAGGGAAGAGAGGGAACGCGAAATAGTTGAGAGAGGAAGCAGGTTTGTTGGATTCCTTGTTATGCTAGCGTAATGGCCAAATATGGAATTCAGAGTGTTATATAAACAATGCAAAGCTTCAATGAGTTCTTCAGTTTGTTTCAGATATCAATTTAGTATTACTGACTGAATGTTCTTATATGATTTCACGATTGCAGGAGACACAAGGACAAAAAAGATGAGCCTGAAGCTGATCCGGAGAGAGACCAAAGAACGGTTTTTGCATATCAGGTAGATTATATATCTTTGGGTTTATATTACTGGGACAAAAAGATTCAACACTGCTAAATTTACTGATTAAACTAACCTATCTGGTTTTTTAATGAGCAGATGCCTCTTAAAGCTACCGAGAGAGATGTTTATGAGTTCTTCTCCAAAGCCGGCAAGGTCAGTTATTTTTTTTACCAGCCGGTTGTATTGTTTAGAACATAGCTAGTATTAATATCTCTCCACGACTCTCAATTTTCAGTTACAAGGTTACTAGTGTGTTCCCGTTTAATTGATGGTTGCTGTTTCAATGTGCTTGATTATGACACCACTGAAGATAATCTCTTAAGTAAGACATATGTTGGGATGTGCAGTTCTTGTCTCTAACAATATAATAAATATCACTAATTAGTTTGCTTTATTGACTCTTTCTATTTGCTTGGATAGAAACGCTTATTGTTCTCAGCGTTTTTTATAAGTTTCTTTCTATGGAGAAATGATATCATCAAGTATCTGTTATCTTTGCTCTTTGATTTCATGTTCTGTTCTTTAAAATTTCGTCAAATGTCTGGTATCTTTTCCGAGTTATGTTGGTTTTTGTTCTTATTGTTCTCCGTTCCTTATATTTCAGGTGAGGGATGTGCGATTAATCATGGACAGGAATTCAAGACGATCAAAAGGGGTCGGGTATGTTTTTCTCTCTGTTTCTATTTAACCTAGTTTTGTGTATGTGCACTTGGTACGTAATATTCTGCATATTCAGTTTTCTCTGCAATTTCAAGAACTCAATTTAAATGTATTCTTAGATGCACTAGCCATGCGATAATGATGAGGATGATGGCAATACCTTGCACACTTGTTTAATCAATTCTGCGTGGTCAAGGTAGATGCCAGAAAACCTGAATCCTATTTCAGTTGTTACTTTCCATTGCAAGAACTGCCAGAGAGGAGGGAATCCATTAGCCTATCAATATGATTAAGATTCTTTGTTTGCAGTCCTCTATTTGGGATATTCATTGATGGAGGAGCTTGCTTCTATTATTCATTGCTGTTTTAGATTAATTTATGTACTTTTATCATCACGGGCTAACATTTTCTATTACTCTAGGCCTCCAACCCACCAAAAGAGACTCAGCTTGAATCCCCGCACTAAAGTTTTTTGTTTCCAACTTCTCTTTGCTACATGCTTTTGTAAGTTTTTTTCTGATATTTTCGTCCTACGTCTGCTTCAAGTCAAGTATATCTCTTTGTTGGTCTTGCAGGTATATTGAGTTCTACGATGTGATGTCAGTTCCAATGGCCATAGCTCTTTCTGGACAGCTGTTTCTTGGACAACCTGTGATGGTTAAGCCCTCGGAAGCTGAAAAGAATTTGGCTCAAACTAATACCGCTACAGGTGGTGTGGGTGGTACTGGCCCTGTAGATAGGAAACTTTATGTGGGGAACTTGCACTTCAACATGACAGAGTTGCAGCTTAGACAGGTAAATATCAATTATCGGTTCTAGACATCTTCCCTCTCCTTGGAGTTCTCTAGACTGATGTCTTGACGGTTTTCTTCATCTCTTGCCTTTATCAGATTTTTGAGCCATTTGGTCCGGTTGAGCTTGTTCAGTTACCACTTGACCTTGAAACTGGGCAGTGCAAAGGTTTTGGATTTATCCAGGTTAGTGTACCACGTTTATAAATTATTTGGTGCTCTTCTTCTTCGTTATTCCACACTTACATTATGTTTCTTCCCGTAGTTTGCCCAACTTGAACATTCAAAGGCAGCACAAATTGCCTTGAATGGAAAGCTGGAGATTGCTGGTAGGACAATCAAAGTGAGTATTGAACTTCTTGTGGATAAAAGATGAGTTTTTGGAATTTTGCACATATCTAATGTTACATTTTTGTAAGGTTTCCTCTGTCGCTGATCATATTGGTACACAAGAGGCTGCTCCTAAATCTGCTGATTTTGATGATGATGATGGAGGTGGACTGGTAAGCTAGAGGATCTTTTCCTTGTACTCTTTGGCTCCTTTATCTTTAATGCTTGTTCTTTAACGATTCTCTCACAGGCTTTAAATGCACAATCAAGGGTTCTGCTTATGCAGAAGCTGGATCGTACAGGTACTGCAACAAGGTATGTCTCTTGTATGCATTTTTTTTTTTTTCTGTTTAGTTCACAATTCTTGTTGTTTACGCAAATCTTTATTGAACGTATGCGATTTATCCACAGCATGGTGGGCTCTCTTGGAGTACCAGCGCTGAATGGAACAGTTCTTAATCAACCGGGCATTAATCCTAGTTTCCCAACAGCAGTGCTTCCAACATCAGCCATCCCATCTTTTGTCACTGAACCTGTTGGTCAGCCAAGTGAATGTCTTCTACTGAAGAACATGTTTGATCCTGCAACCGAGGTCAATTCTTGCTGCTTTTATTTTTCATTAGAGAGCTGTGAAATCAAAACCCCAGTCTTAGCCTTATGTGAATGGAACGCTGTTGGCTCTTTTCAACAAGTAAATTTAACATTAAACCGTTATATTGTTGCAGACGGATCCGGAATTTGATTTGGATATCAAAGAAGACGTTGATGCAGAATGCTCGAAGTATGGCAGCGTCAACCATATCTGTGTAGACAAGTAAGCATTTCGATCAAATGACGTAGCTAAATGTTTAGATGATTATGTTTATTAGTATGATAATGGTCCGAATCTGGTAAAAATGCAGGAACAGTGCGGGTTTTGTCTATGTGCGGTTTGATTCAGTGCAAGCGGCAGCGGCAGCTCAAAGAGCAATGCATATGAGATGGTTTGCTCAAAAGATGATATCTGCAACTTTCATGGTAAAATAGAATCATTCATCTCTTTCTCTCTGATTATTTCATTTGTTTCTGAGGTTTAGTGAATGAATATCTTTCATTAATTGCAGCCTCCACATGAATATGTAGCCAAAGCCAAAGCTTGATTTTGAAGGTATGTCAGGGGTTGCTTCGGTAGATGTTCTTGTTCTGACTGGTATAAAACGTAAACCGATCCAGATTTAATCTATTGTCTGAAATATGTTGAAAATTATATAATAGGGCAAAAGATTATGGGTACCTTTTGTTTCTTTTCGTTGGTTGTAACTTTCCCATATATTGGTCTTAAGAAATATTATTTTTGTTTTCTTAGTGAATTTGCATCTTTGTTGAATTTTGCATTGTCTTATTCATCTTCGTGAAACTTGCTGTACGTAATTTAACTTTCAGCCAGTTTTTAATGAGTCTCTGCCTAAATCACTAACCATTCAAAGCATTCAGCTCTGTTCTTCAAACAAAAGCTTGCACCGCCAATTATATACTCCTTTAGCCCGATCTCTTTACCATCCGACTTCAGCTTCATCGACCAATCTTTACCTTAAACAAAACATCCTTCCAATAACAGTTAGGCTACCATTTAAAGTATAGAACCAACTCTTCAAATAAAACCGAGTTCAAGTCTATTATCACCCCAAATCCTCATGCCTCTAGACTTGGTTTCAGTCTCTCTCACCTGCATTCTTATAAAAGCACGAGTACCAAATTCAGTAACAACAAACTCGAAAGACAATCTTACTCCGAGTCAAATAGTTTTTACAAACCTCAACGACATTCCAAAATTGGTACTCTTAGTTTTATTACATTAATGAAATCTCTCGTCGATCGTATACACATGCATAAGAAAGAGCCTTGATTTTATTTTAAATGTAGATAACAAAGAATTTACTGGAGTATTAACTTGGAAAAGACGAATCCCAACACGCCTTAATATCATACAGAAATACTTTCATGCGTTCGAAGAATTTTTTTGTTTGTTTGTAGAAAAAGACAAAATCCTTGACTCAGATCATAACTTTTTTAACTTTTTTCTCCCTCGAAAAAATATTCTCAAACTCCATCGATTCTTATGATCTTCATGATTCTGTAACATTATCATATCATACGATAATCAAACTAACAATTAAAAATCAAGTCTTTTGCGCTCAATCTACTCGTTCAGATCCTCCAACAACTGTAGTCTTTCTTTTTCCTAACAAAGAAAAAACATCAATGCATAAATATCTTAATCATACTACAATGTAGATTAAACCATTAACTACAAACCTAACGATAAGTTGTTTCAGTCATCTATTAACAACTCTGATTGGTCTCATCGACATGTAAATGCTCTCAATCGTCCTATACTTCTTCTTCTTCTTCCTCATTGATATTACTCTCATGATCACAGTATCATTCGTGCATTGATGATCTTGATTGATATCATCATTCATACCGAATATTTCTTCAATCGTCTTCTTCTTTTTGTTGATTATATCGAGATTACTCTCTTCATCACTTAGATGCATCAACTGTTCAGCCACTGGTGGAGAGTTGAAAACACAAAATTGAGCGCTTGACATTCACGCGCTGCGATTTTCTCTCCCACACAGTGCCGAATAAGCCTCCGCCTCAGTCAATCGCACTCTCCCCTCTGGTGTCCAGCTTGCCGGCACTGCGAGAGGATTCAATTTATTTTCTATTTAATTGCTTAGTTCCCTCTGATACTCGGGTGAGTGTTTCTCTTCGTCTCCTCTCTCTATGCGTCAGTTTCAAGTCAAGCTTCAGTGGTCCAGAGGGGTTGCGGTAGCGTTCACTTCGGATTTCTAGCCGAGGACATCTTTAAATCTCGAGCGCGTCTCCGTCTCTTCTCCCTCGTCTCTGCTTCTCTCTTGAAAATAGATCCAGATCTGCTTTGCTCTGTTGTCAGTGGAAGCGCTTTTTCCAGTGGATGGGGCTGATGGGACCTCCTCCTTTAGACTTCGGAGTTCTTGCTTCTGTCTTAGGGTTGAGGTAACCGGTTTGGAATTCTTATTAAAGTAGTGCTTCCTCTAGCATGGTTTGAGTTAGGTGGTGAGGGTCTAGTTCGTTCTGGATCCTTCGTCGGTGTGTACGAGTTGCTAGGTTTCTTCTTTTCCGTGTTTAGTGGGAGTGTTTTGTTGGAGTTCTCTCCATTAATCCTACTTCTCGGTGGTTAGTGACTAGAGCTTCTTCGTTTTTTAGTATTTGCCTTTTCAGTTGGAGCTCAGCTCATTTTGAGGCTTTCTCCTTGTTGACTAGTTGGGTATTGCGGCTTAGATTACGGTCTAGACTCTTCGATTCAAGGTTAAGTGTGTTGAGGATGTAGTAAGGCCAATGGGTTGATCTTGTGGCTCAATTTAGTAAGCCTTGTTGAAGCCTTCTTGGTGTGTCTGGTTTCGTTTTGAGCAAACTCATGGTGTCCGCATAGAGTGACAGCCACCAGAGACAGTGTCTGGCTCATTCTTCTAGTGTCATTGTTGATGGCTATGTCTACGAGCCATCGTTGAAATGCTTCCACCCGCCTTTGTTTAGATAGAATCGAGATTGTCCGAATATCTTCGATTGCGAAAACTAATTCGATGTCTCCAATTGGAATTCACCAAAATCTTTACCACTTCATTAATTTCAATTGTTAATGTCCGATAAACAAGGTGTCTTGCAGAATTGACTCAACACCGAGAAGAATTTGAGCTTTGAATCACCGAATTTGGTTCGGATTCAAGAAAAAAGAAGAACGATTAACCCTAAGCTAAGTGTTGACACAATCAATTATAGAGTTTCCCAAAATGGGTACATCTCTCTTCAGGTTTGAACCTAGAATCCACTAATCACTCTCTCTCTCTATTTTTTCTCTGTTACAGGTGATCAATCTTTGAGCTTGAGCTCGAGGAAGAAGATAAAGAAGTGTACAAGGTTCAGAGATGAATCTGGCCTTTTATGTGGCTAGATTCATTACAGAGTTAATGATACTAAATGGGCCATATTGGCCAAGAACAAAAAATTGGCCCAACTGACTGATGATCCATCAGACTCGAGTAATGACTCTGGTGGGCTTCAGTTTCGGCCCACAGCACATTCGGATTATGATGACAAAACCCTACAATTTCCAATGTTTTGACTTCATTTGTCCAAAACACTCTCTGCCGCTTCTGATTTTCTCTCTGCATGCGATTCATCTTCTCGAATCGCCGCCTCCGAACCTTTCGACTTGCGAAGAAACTGCTTCGTTCTTCCTCTCCGGCCTTCGACTTGAAAGTGTAAGTCTTCCTCTTCCTTTCTCCTCTGATTTCTTTGAGTTATGTCGCTTGAGCTTTCTTCTCTTTCGACCTTTTCCTTAGCTATGTCACTTGAGATTCGGTCTCTTTTGACTTCTCCGAGCTCAGTCATTTGAGATTCTTTCTCTTATGACTTCTTCTTTTCACTGTTAACTCTTTTCTAAGTCTTTTACTAACAGATTTTCATGTTTTCTTCGTAGATCTGGCCAAGAGTGTCTCAGATTTGAAACTTTTTGACTCTTCAGATCTCCTGTGAAGACTTCCTGAGCTACGCTCTGTCTTCTTCCATGTTCAGTACTTGCATGTAGCTGAATCATCTTCCTGGTAAGAAAAAATAAGATAGGTTTCTCTTTCGATGATTATTCTTTTCCTGAATAATTAACGGATCTTCTTTTCTGTGTAGATCTGGCTTGGAGTCTCACATATTCCAATGCCTTCGTCTTTTCAGATCCCCGACGAAGCCTCGCTTGAGCTGTTCTCAACCATCCTCCATGTTCAGAGCCTGCATGCAGCCTCTGAACTTCTCTCCAGGTAAAACCTTCGTAAACATGTGCTGGATTAACTGATGTATGGATTTTCGTGATTATAACTCGTCCATCTTCGATGACTTCTCTGATGTAATTATATTTCACCTGTATATGCTTTGTTCTTTCACTGCACATACGATTCTTTGCTAAGTGGATAGCGCTTTGAGAATCACAGAAAATTTCAACAAGTTCTTTTGAAACTTTCATTTCTGTGCATAATCCTTGAATCCATATTGCTTCTCTGCTTGCTTCTGACAATGAAATATATTCCGACTCTGTAGTAGATAAAACAACCACCTTCTGTAATATGGATCTCCAACTCACTGTATTGTTTCCCACTAGGAATACATAACCTGAAATTGATCTCCTTCTGTCTAAATCTGCATCACAGTAGCCTCTGATTTTAAAATATGTGCCTTGTTTGAATGTCAAGTTTACTTTCTTTGCTGACTTCAAATATTTTATTATCCAGTTAACAGCTAACCAGTGTGTTTTTCCTGGTTTTGACATGTATCTACTGACGATGCCAATTGGATACGCGAGGTCGGGTCTAGAGCCAACTATTGCATACATCAGACTCCCCACTGCACTGGTGTAAGGTACGTCTTCTATCCCCTTTCTCTCTGTTATCTCATCTTCAGTAGAAACATTTTTCATCTTGAAATGAGAACCGAATGGAGTTGTCACTGACTTACACTGATCCATATTGAAAACCTTTAAAACTTGATCAATGTAATTAGTCTGTGAAAGTGTTAATGTACCCTTCTCTCTGTCTTTGTGGATAACCATGCCTAGAATTTTCCTTGCAGCACCTAAGTCTTTCATCCCGAATTCGCTGTGAAGTAGATGCTTTAGCTTTGAAATTTTTGTCTTGCTTGTTGATGCAATTAACATGTCATCCACATATCAGAGTAGATAGATCATGTTTTCAATTGAATCACCTTTGATATACACGCATGGATCATACTCGCTTTTCTGAAAACACTGCTTGCTCATGAATTCCTTAAAACGTTGATTCCATTCCCTTGGTGATTGTTTTAAACCATATAGTTATTTCTTCAACAAACAGACCTTGTTCTCACTGCCTTTAACCACATATCCTTCTGGTTGTTGCATGTAGATAGTCTCATGTAGAACTCCGTGTAAAAAAGTTGTCTTTACATATAATTGTTCTAACTCCATGTTCCAATTAGTGACTATTGATAGTAATAGCCTAACTGAAACATGCTTGACCACTCGAGTAAATACCTCATTAAAACAATCCCCTCCACCTGAGCAAAAACCTTTAGCTTCTAGCCTTGACTTGAATCTTGGTTTTTCAACGCCTGGAATTCCAGGTTTCAACTTGAAAATCCATTTACAACCTATTACCTTTTGATCTTTAGGTTTATTAACTAGATCCCACGTATGATTCCTTATCAAAGAATCCATTTCCTCATTTGAAGCTTTAGTCCACTTCTTTCTGTGTTTGTTGTTCATAGCTTCAACGTAGGTCTTAGGTTCCTCAATTTCTATAGTCTCTGAGCTAGCTAGAGCATAAGCAACTAGATCAGCTTCCTAAAATCTAGATGGTAGTTTTACTTCTCGTCTCTGTCTGTCCCTTGCAAGAAGATAGTCACTTAGGTATGTGCTTTGATTTGTTTCTTGTTCATCTCTAGAACTCTCAACACTTCTTCCTGTAATCTCTGAATTCTCTGAATCTGAAACTGTTTCTCCTTCATCCTGACTTTCAATATCCACTATACCCTATGAATTCTCTTTAGTTCCTCCACCTGATTCGATGTAGGTTTTCTTCTTAGACTTGTCACCCAGAATTTCTTCTAAGTCCCCCTTGAAAGTCATACGCTTCCCTGTAGCCTTTTTAACTCTCTGAATTTCAACTGAATCAATGTCACTTTCTGAACTTAGATCCTTAAACAAAACAACCTCATTGAACATCACGTCTCTGCTTATGATAACCTTATTCTCTTCAGGTAACCAGATCATATATCCCTTAGTTAAAATTCCGTAACCAAGAAATATACCCTTTTGAGCTCTCGTACTTATCTTGTCTTGAACTGAATGTATATAGGCAACACAACCAAAACTCCTCAATTGACTGTAATCTGGCTTAGTATTAGACCATAACTCCTCTGGAATTTCAAAATTAATAGGTGATGAAGGTGACCTATTAATAATGTATATTGATGTGCTAGCAGCCTCAGCCTAAAACTCTCCACTTAAACCAGTTTCTGCCAACATACTTCTCACTTTATCCATTATAAACCTGCTCATTCTCTCGGATACACCATTCTGCTCTGGTGTATAAGGTACAATTTTGTGTATTTTTATCCCTGAAACTCTGCAAAGATCATCAAACTGAGTATTGCAAAACTCAAGTCTATTGTATGTCCTTAAGCATTTAATCCTTTTCCATGTTTGATTCTCCACCAGAACTTTCCAATCCGAGAATGCTTGAAAAGCATCACTCTTCCTCCTTAGGAAATATATCCACACTTTCTTAGAGTAATCATCTATAAAACTGATAAAGTATTGAGCCCCCGATATGCTAGGTGTAGTATTCTGTGATCCCCATAAATCCGAATGGACGTATTCTAAAATACATTTTGATGTCTTCTTAGCCTTGTGTGGAAAACTAGCTTTATGTTATTTTCCTAGTACACACGCTTCACAGAAACTTAGGTCCTTGATTTCTTCACCTTTAATGCAACCTTTCTTAACCAAGGTTTCCATTGACCTCTTTCCCATGTGTGCAAGCCTGCGGTGTCATCTTGTAGTTGTATCTACAATACTCTTTGCTACATTAGCTTCCTGTGATCTAACTTGACCATGAAGATAGTACAACCCATTTCTATTCTTTCATGTGTGAACCTTTTCACTTCTTTTATAGAAAACAACTTGGAAATCCTTCCCTTTATAGCTACAACCAGCTTCCTCTAGTTGACCATATGAAATTAGATTTCTGCTCATGTCTGGTACATATCTTACATCATTCAATTTGATTACTGTCCCATCCGCATTTTCCACTATAATTCTGCTAATTCCCTTAACCTCACATGAATCATCATTAGCCATTAGCACACGTCTTCCTTAACTCTTTGAAATCTGTAAGATATTCCCTTTTAGGTGTTATATGAAATGTGCAACCCGAGTCTAACACCCATTCATCTTCTGTGGTGACTAAGCTGACTGCATACGTTGATGATTCTGGAAGAACTACATTTGCTGAATTACTCCCTTTTCCGTGACCCTTGTTCTGACCTCTTTGTGGACAATCCATCTTCCAATGATTTTCATCTCCACAAGTCCAACAAGCCCTCACATTACTTTGCTTCTATCGTGATTTAGAACGCCCTCTACTCTTGGATCTGCCCTTTCCTTTTCCTTGACCTTTGTTCCCTCTTGACTCAGTTCTGCCTCTACTTTCAACACTCAATCCTTCTGCTGAATGCTTCTTCTTGTACAGTTGACCCTTCTGTATCAGATTTGACTTCATTCTATATGCTCCGGTAATCACATCATCCATGGTTAATGAATCTTTAGAATTTCCAAATTGTAGGGTATGAACTAGAGGTTCAAAAGCAGGAAGTAAACTATTAAGTAAACCTATAGCTTGATCTTCATCTTGAATAGTAACCTTCAAACTTGCAAGATCATTAACTAGCTTCAGGAATTTATCCAAGTTTTCCTCAATTGTCTTATCCTCATCCATCTTGAAACACGAAAACTGTTTCTTTAGATAGATTCTGTTAGCCTTAGTCTTTGTTTGATAGTCTCTCTCCAATGCTTTCCATTGACTATGTGCAGTAGGTTCATTCATGATCTTCCTTAGGACTGAATCTGTGAGACATTGCCCGAGCAAGCTCCTTGCTCTTTTATCTCTTTTAGCCCATGAAGCATCCTTCACTACAGCCTCTGTCTTGACTCCTTGATCACCCTCTGTCGTCTTCTCAACAACAGTTTCTTCATTCTATTCTTCTTCAAGAACATCAAGCAAGCCAAGAATCTCAAACTGACAAAGCACACGGTATTTCCACATACCAAAATCTCCTTTCCCATCGAACTTCTCCACTTCAAATTTCCCCATTGTGGGTTCATAACTTGTGATTTCCTTGATTACTTGATCAATTACCTGTAGAATAATAGATCAAGTTAAGTTGATTACTGTAATTTCTTGTTACTTGGAGTCTAAGCAACCCGATTTCCTTGAATATTTGAAAGTTTCTATGAGATTGTGTTCGATATTTGAATTAAACTTGCAATTAGAATTCAACTCCCTGATTTGAATCTTGAGATGAAGTTCTAATCAGTTTCTTTGATTTTGTCTTGTTCTTTCTGTGATTGTACTCCTTCTGAGTCTTCAGTGTTTCCTCTGCGAGATTCGTCTCAAGATTGAGACGAGTTCCTTCTTTGCAACAGCCGATGATCTTCAAATCACTGCCGTACAGCGTAAGTTTTTTTTTCTCCTTTCTTCCCGCCTTTTCTTTATTGAGTCTTCTTTGTTTACCACATCATTGATTTCAATTGACTGGATGTTGTATTGATTCCATGTTTTTTATCTTTTTTTTGCATGGAACCAAATTTAAAGGTTCTACTTCTTGTAAATCCTTACATATTTCGTTATATGAAAGATTCACATTCTTATCAAAAAAACTGTTCAGCTGCTTCCATCTCTGTCTCCGATATTATATCTTCTCTTCTCCTCCGTTTACTACTCTCCTTCTTTGATTGGTTTTTCTCCATAGTGAAACTTGAAATCAAAGTTTTGCTTCTGAAGAAATTATGTCTTGCAAGTTGCAATTATGGAGAGGTTTTTGTTTTGTTATTTATTTGTAGTAAATTTCTTGGAGGATTACGTAATGATGAGGAGGGTTTTAATTTGAAGGCCATCAGAAACTGCGACGAGCTGCGAAATCTCTCTCTCTCTCCATCTTTTTAACTATATTTTGCAAATTCATTCCTTATATTTTATTATTTCAGTAAATCCTCTCATTATTTCCTAAATTTACATATTCACCTCTCCACTAATATAATTCACGGTTTTTTTTACAACTTCAAATTTCAAGAAATAGTTCTACTTAGTGGAAAAATGTTTACAAATGAAAATTGCAAGCCAGATTAAAGGAAATCCGGTCTATGATTCAACGATCTAGAACTCAATAGAAAAGAAAAATAATTCAGATAACTCTTCAATCTTACAAAATTTTCGAAGTAAGGAATGACCCGTCTATGAAATTCATTATTTACTTCATATTGGAATTATAAGTAAATGAAATATACTTATATCCCAAGAATTTTGTTAGTAAGAATACATAATGGAATATTGTTGTCACATCTTTAGTAAGGAATATCTATAAAAAAATTGAGATTATTTATTAAAAGAGTAATAATGTAAAAAACCAAATACGAAGAAAGAATAGGTGGCCCAATGTTTGTTCTGATTTAGTTTACATGAAAGTGAATTCAAATTTCACTCAGTTTCATTTGGAGAACTTAGGCTATAGATCGACAAAAAAACATGAATGATCCTTGTTTTCGTTGAAATAGGTTAAAGTCAAACCAAGTAAAACCAGTCGGTTGACTTTGACTGATTCGTGCTTTTAAGTCTTTCTCTAGAGAGAAGAATAAGTATTACCATAACCATCTTCGTCTTCGTCTTAAGTAATTACAGAAAATTTCTCAAAATATTTCAATGAAAGAATTAATAATAATATAAATCACTCTTTTCTGTTTCACATTCACTAAAAAAAGAACAAGGACAAATAAACCATACCTTCTTCTATATCTACAATACAACACCTTCCAAAAATAACATTATATATCTAAATTCTTTTTTTTGTTTTGTTTAATCTAAAATGGGTCTTTTGTTCCCAAATTAGTAAACACAATAAACAAATGTGTGACACTTTTCCTTTCCTCTTTTACTTGCCTCTGTGTAAAAATATTTTTATCAATCAAAGACAGTCTAAACCACAGATCTCAAGGATAGGACCACCTTTGGCCACAAAAGGATTGACTCGGACCCAAAGAAGTGTAAGGATTGAGGCCAAAAGGATCGACCAGACAAGAATGATGGTTGGCATTCTGTTTTGTTTCCCAAGCAGACCTTTTAAGAAAGGATAAAGATGAATGATGACCCAAAGAGCAAAGAACAATCTTCCGAATAATGGTCCCCATGAGTCATATCCGTTACTGATTGCATCAGAGATTCCCACTATGACTCCTATTACGTTTATGATGAGGAGTGTAGTTGGAGGGATCAAGAGTGAGGTCCATTTGAAGATGTAAAGTTCAGAGAATTCACCATCATCAGCTGCTTTAGATGTCACAGTGAAGTTTGTGTTGACACCAGCTAAAACTTTGAGCAGACCTTGGAAGAGAGCAAAGAGGTGAGCTGAAACACCTCCTATCACCCAAAACTGTTCGTTTCTCCACCAATCATCGATCCCAACTTTACCCCATTGCATCTCGAGAATACCCGTTACAGCAATTGACGAGAATAGTGCCATGAAGAGGATACTTGCATAGTTGCTAATCTGCATCAGACAAAGAGTGATAATTTTTAGAGCTCAAAGATGTTATTTTACTTTTCCTCAGAACATGAATTCACATAAAACATACTATAAGATAAATACTTCAGAACTCAAAATGCACAAGTATGAATGTAACAAACAATGTAATAAAGACTCATGTTTTACCTCGGGAACGATGAATTTTCCAGTTAGAAGACAGATAGCCGGGAGAGAACAGTAAACAAGAAGTGGAATAGAGGTCCACGGGTAAACCACAGAGTTGATGTAAGACAATCTCTCAAGTCTATTCAAACCACCTCCGTAACCATACCAAATAGGGCAATGTCTGCTCAAGAAAATCTCAACAGACCCGAGTGCCCACCGAAGAACTTGATGAAGACGGTCAGAAAGATTGATAGGCGCTGATCCTTTAAAAGCAGGTATCTTGGGTGTACAGTATACCGACCTCCAGCCATGAGAATGCATCTTGAAACCAGTAAGAATATCTTCCGTGACAGAACCGTAGATCCACCCAATCTTTAATCAATTTCACAGAGACAACGAAAGTGTTAAAATTTTATTGCAACATGAAACATAAAGTGCTTAAAAGTTTTTCAAAGACAACTTAATTACCTCTTTTCCCCATTCGGTTTTATCTTCATATCCACAACTAATGACTTGGATGGCTTCTCTAAGCAGAATAGCCGGACTGGCCTTACTAGCAAGCCCACCATTCTCCATACCAGCAGACGCAACAAAAACAGGAGATTGTCCAAACTTCTTCTCCAACTTCAATTGCGCTGCCTCTGGTGATTTCGCCGCATTATTAGTGCCTTAGAAAAAGAAAGAACCAAAAAAATGTTCAGCAATGAACTAAAACTAAATGTTGAAACCAAATGATTTGGTGGATTTCTTCTATTTACCGTCGGTGCCACCTTCAATATTTTCTAAGGCGTCCCTGTTCTTCTTTTTCTTATCCGTTGTCTTGGTCTTACGATTCTTTCTTAAACTACAACAAAACAGACACCATTTAGGCCAGCAATTGCAAGTCATACGCCGAGTCTTCTTCTCCTTTGGTGCATCATATCCATAAAGTGCCAGTCTCCTGAAAACACACCCAGTTCCGACATATATAGGGCCTTGTAGTCCATCCAGACCTTTCATATTAATCTGTTCAACATCAAAACTTTGTCAAGTGAGAGCAGATTAATAACTCAAGAAAAGGATACGGTGATAGAGAATGGTGTACTTACATCAAAGAATACAACATTGCGATTAGAGTATCTATCACTTTTATCGATTCCATCAAATCTTTGAGGAAACTGAACATAACAAATTTTCTTTCCCGATTGAGGATCCATCATGAAACACATTGCTTCCCTAAGCGCTTTACAGTTATTGATGTAGTGATCACAATCCACATTTAGAAGATAAGGAGCATTTGATAGAACTCCCGAGACTCGTATCTTCAATTAAATATAGCAACATGAAAAGAAAGAGTCAGAAAGTTAGCGAGAGACCATCATAAGTCACTTTAAAGAACAAAATCAAGTATTTTGCATAATTATTTACCAAAGAATTCATGGCTCCAGCCTTCTTATGATGGTCAAATCCAGGTCTCTTCTCACGAGAAACATATACCAGCCGAGGCAACTCGTTGTTTTCTACATCTAGAACACCATTATTTCCAAGGAAGACCTGTTTACAAGAAAAAAGAAGAAAATATATTGACAAGTTAGAGAGTATACACGCACCTCATAGAACAAAAAGAAACAATCAAAACCTCAGAGCATCTCACCTGAATCATGCCAGGATGATCTCGCACGTTATTACCGGGCCAAGGAGTACCATCTTGCATAGTCCAACCTTCTTCAGGCACTTTCTGTGCAGTCGCAACTAAAGCATTGATCTTGACCTTGAATTCTTCATAATCTCTCTGTGACCAGGAAGAAAAAGGATATTTTCTTTAATAGAGTTCTAAATTTTTCTCAGGATATTTATGTATAAAGACGCAAGAAAGAACAAACCTTCATGGCTCTACGTTCCCTAACAAATGCAGGATGAACTTTGTTCTTTAAATAATCCATCTTGTGACAAAAATACCATTCTGGAGCACGTGGCTCGATATTGTATTTCTTACAGAAAGGAACCCATTTCCTTGCGAATTCTGCTGTTTCTGAAAGTGCTTCAAAAGTAAGCATAGCAGCACCATCATCAGATACATAACAAGCAACCCTGTCTACCGGATAATCAACCGCAAGAATAGACAGAACAGTGTTTGCTGTAATAAGCGGAGGCTCTTTCATTGGATCCACCGTACTCACAAAAACATCCACACCAGCTAGTTCTGATGGTTTCCCTTCTTTCTCATACCTCAATGAGAGCCGGTCCAAGTATGTTTCTCTCTCTATAGGACACCATTTAGGGAACTGATCAAGAACCCATGAAACCGCAAACCATATTTCGCATATCACTGATATTAGCCACAAAGCATAAGCATCTTTGACGGGGTGAAGAATACGGTAATGGAAAAAGAGACCAAGAATCAGAAGACGGAGAACAATTAGCATTCTGTACGGATTAATTTTGCTGGACATTATTGGTATTTTCCTAGACAGAGGCTGCCTTCCCTCATCCATCCTAGAACAACCAAGATAATGCTCTTAAATACCAAGGTAAAACAATGAAACAGGACAAAGAACAGTGTTTTTCTGAAAAATTTACTGTCTTACATGGGAATTTCAGCATCATCTCCGTCACCAAAACTTGAATCTCCGTCATGTTTAACCACCTGATATTTCTCATTTTGCTTCCTCTTCCACTCCTCCATTCGATCCTTCCACGCAACACTTCCATATCCATAAACCGCAAGATCTTTCTGAGGTACCATTGGTCTTGGATGTGCTGTAACAAAGTAAACCACTAGCTTAGTAACAACAAGCAAAAATGAAAAGGAATCAAATACATTACCTAAAATCAGGAAACAAAACTTACCAGCGGGGTCAGCAGTATGTGGTTGATGATACCTATTGACATGACCAGGTGAAGGAGAAACAATAAGGGCATGACTCTCAGAAGAAATCTCAACGTCCTACAAAGACAACCAAACCAAACAACTAAATAAGCAAAAAAAACAAACAAACAGAATTGAAGAGGCAATGCAATAAAATAGTACGAGGACTGGGAAAAATATGAACCAACCTCCTCTCCATAAGTCAATAAAGGAATCTGGGAGCCAGGTGGAGCAGAAGACAAATCAAATTCCGAGTTTCTGCGAGTAACAGTATCAGATTCAACGCCACTCTTATAATCAAACTCAAAATCAAGATCATCAATTCCATCATCCTCCTCATCTCCTTCAACCCTTGGACTACCTAAAAACAATAAAACACACCTCTTTTACATTCATCTACAAATTTAAGATTAACCAAAGCTTAAAACCAATTGAAACGTTAATGTCACCTTGGAGGCGCTTGTAACGAGTTTTGCACTGAGGACAAGACTGGTTTCCTTCTCGTCTCTCGTACTCGTAGCAAGGTCTACAGACAGGGAAAGCACATTCATTACATGCCACAAAAGACTCTCCATCAGCTGTCAGCTCTATCTCATCTCCACAAATTTGACATGTTTGCCCACTTAGTTCTTCTACTGATCTTATCTGTATGAAGGTACCAGACACAGAATTATATATCTGATAATAGAGATTATGAATCAAACACAGAATGGAACTGGTCAATATGGATTAACTCAAAATTCTGTTCTTTTAAGCAAACTATTAGATTTTGGTATTGACTCAGTTTCAATTGGACCACGTTACACACTTGAACTCATAATTCAATTTTCACCGACACAAACTTTCACTGTACATCGTGATCAAAAAGTAGGTAAGAATTTTGGAACTTTAAGACCTAATTAAGTTTAATAACGGGTAAATGTAAAACTCAGATCCAGAAGAAGAAAAAGGCAGAAACTTTACACGAACCAACGAAATTGAAACAGTGGGTGCACATCAAAACCAGAAAAGAACGAATAACAAAACGAAAAAAGAAAGAAAGAAAAGGTTCAATTTTTGATGTTCTTACTCGGGCACTCTCGTCTGCATTAATCAAAACGAACTCATTCCTGTTGTGAGAACCGGCGATAAGCCGACCACCAGTATTCATATCTCCGTCAACAAAGTCGATAGAATGGAAAATTCACACACACGCAATCTAGAGAGTGTGTGTGAGATAGCTTCCGGGTTCTGCAACAGGTCAAATCAACCCATCTAGGTCCCGAGAGATCCAGTCTTTTCGACTCCCATCAAAACATGCAATAAGAAGCTTTAAAGTTGAATCTCAGACGATTTATGAAAGAGATTTCTCAGTTTTCTGTAGAAGCAAAGCAATGAAGAAGATTTAAGAAATTGGGTGAAGGTAGGTATTATTGAATGAATCAATCTATTCTGATTCTCCAAATGTACACACACACAGAAGTTCACAATAAATAAGGGAAAGAGAAATCGAAAGATAATGAAAGGAGAGCTGCAGATTATTAAAGAGAGAGAGAGGCAAATGTAGAAGAAACAGAAGATGAAGAAGAAGACTCGTAATGAAGAAGAAGAAGAAGAAGAAGAAAAAGAAAGAGAGAGCAATGAAGTATGTCAAGTATAAGTATCAAGTATCAACTACCAATAGGACTCTTACGAAGTGGATATCCAGTCTAATTTGGTTGATCCGTATCCGTATTCGTATCTGTATCTGTATTCGAAAGGGTTGGATATCCATGGTCCGGATATCTTTTTTTATATATATATATTTCTTAAATGGGCCGGATATCCGCTCTGTATCCGGTCCATTTAAGATTCGATTTGTATCCGTAGTCTAAATGGGCCAAATATCCGCTATGCATCCGACCTATTATTTCATCCGATCCGTATCTATACCGTATCTGCCGGATATTTAAATTTTCGATTTATATCCATATCCGTTTAGTCTGGATATTTGTGTTACGGATCAAAATTCGGATACAAATACGAACATGCGGCGAATCATGAATTATGATTTACAGTCCTAACTACCAAGTACCAAACCAAAAATCAAAACATAGAATTAGTAATTAATTAATAAATTAAAATATATTTTTAGACAAATAAAATTATGTCGGACCCACCAAAAGTGTGTCGTTTGGCGCTCTCTGTTCTCCACTCCAATAGTTCTTAACAGTTGTATTTTGGTAAATATTGCTAAAGAAAAATATAGGGAAGGAATTATAAAGTAGAAAAAAAAAGCATAAGGGACAACTGAAAAAAAAAAAAAAAAAGAATCATTTTTGAGTCACAGAGTATTTATCGGAAAAGGACGAAAAATTATAAATAGGGTAAACATTGGATCTCCCTTACATTTCTTTCACTCTGAATTTTGTTCTTCTGTCTTCTTTTTATTTTATTTTATACTAATTACAATTTTCCCACCCAAAAAAAAAATACTCATTACAATCTAAACCGACCAATAACAATAATAAAAATATCTCTGACAAATTTTTGGCTTGTATGATCGGTAATCCTTGAAGATGTTTCTGTATGGATAAATTAGTATCCAAACAAATTGAGTGTTACATGTATTTTGTGTAGAGCTATTTAAAGGCCTAAATATTCAACTTATATTCACTAATTCTTGGCTATATTATAATTAAAATGTGGCTCCACCCACCTTTATTTGTCATTTTTCTTTTCTCTTGTTTACATTTATAAAATTTAATGAATTTTTGACCATAAAATTTGCTACAAGAGGAAAAATATTGTGAAATTATTGAGATTGACATATCACCTCAATCCTCATATAAACATTGTGAAATGTATCTATACATTTGCCGACAATCCATATTTCTATAAATAAACTGTTTCTTTTATTTTTTATTTACATAAACTTTGTCAAGCAAAGAAAAAGTAACTATATACAGAATATTAGCTTAAAACCAAAATTTTATATATTTTAATCATAAAAAAAAAGATGAAGTTACAGCTGTATTGGAAAGGAAACTTTGTTATAAGGTTAAAACATCACACATTCTATATCATGTAAGATTATAAAGCATTCTATGTATCGTTTCTTTTTTTCCAAATTCTTGGGCCACATCCTCTTATTGGAAAATTAGAAAGTGTCGGTGCCACATGTATTTTTATTTGGCAAAATTATTAACCGTAGCATCTTTTTGTTTCGTCTTAAAAACTTCCAATTCCGGTAATTAAATGAATTTGTAAGAAAAAAAACAATAGTTCGTCCGTGAAACTCTTATCAGTTTGGTGATTATATATATTTTTAATAATAGTTTAGATATATGGACATTGATTTTACCTTACTAAACGTGAGTACAACATTTTAAAAATGAATTAGGTTTGAGCTATAGATCAAATATTACCGATCTAATTGACAAAAAAAAATAGTTCACACAAAAATAAGTTTAAAGTTTTGTTTTTTTTACATAAACATACGGGTTTAAGACTTTAAATTAATCTATCAATTTCTTATTCAAAAAAGCAAAAAAAAAAAAAAAAAAAAAAAAAAATCTTATTTTACTTTGTCGTTGACAACACAAATTAAATCATCCACGGATGGAGTCTTCGTCGGTTCATTAGAACAGTAATGTGCCAACACTTATTAGTCTCTGTTTCCAATGTGAGTCGACAAATCTTAAGTTTGCTAGAATAGTGCAATGACTGTTAGACAACTGTGATCTTACATGACAGTGCAGCAACAACCACTTTATTCTCTTTGGGGTAATTTGATAAAGTGACTTGATTTGCATTTGACAACCACTAAACCATTTATATTAATATTTTCCAATGATTGACAATGATCTACAATTTCTTATGGACAACTATTGTATTTTTGATTAACTCCAGTGATTTATGATCTTGGTCTAATTTTTCAAAGATCTATTATCATATGTTTGATTATATGGAGATATGTGGTGTTTTATGGACTTAATTCGTGATATGACTTAAAACTACTCATTTATATTCTAAATAATTGATAACAAAACATAAAATTTGGGTTGATATCTAATAGTAACATTTTTAACTTTAGATCCCTTTTGTATTTGATTTTCTGTTCAAGTGTGTAGTTATTGTTAGATTGCTATGTAATCTAATGTTCATTGACTGTAAATGTGTTTAATGTTACACTTAAATATGATTTTTTTTTGTCACCAAGTATTCATTGGATCGAAACCGGTCTATGAATTAAATTGCCAAGAATGTACATATATGGTCATCGAAATCTCTTCGGAAGCTTCCAGCAATTATCCAAAATTGAAGGAAAAAATCTGACAACTTTAAAACTTGTAGGACATTACAACCCTTTTTGTTTTTGTTTTTTTTTTTCTTTTTTAATAGAAAAATGAAAGTTTAGTGATCCCTATAAAAATAGTTTAGGTTTATTCAAACCAATGTAAACCACATTTTTTTTTGAGAAAATATAAAATGAAAACATGGTATTAGCTTTAAGATCGCACACGTAGAAAACAGATTGAGAATTATACTTTTACTATAATCTGATAAACATCAATACATTTCTAATTTCATATCCAAAGATTTTTCACCACTGAAGAAGGGGTCGACAAACTGAAAGCTTACTCATGAGATATGCATAGGAGGAGGATGATTAAGATCAGTGTCCATCAAACCAGTTTCTTCTGTCTCTGTGTCTTCGATTTGACCGGCCTCTTGACCATTGTCTGTATCAGAACCCCCGAGTCTTTGTTGTTCCTCAGGCGTAGGAGTGTCTGCAATTGCATCACTCTCCATTGCCTCTGCTTCACCCCTTCCTCCTTCAGTTTCAGCTTCGCTATTAGAAACGCCAATCTGGGATCCCTCTGCTTCCTGAGATCCACCTTTGGTTTCTTCTTTCTTAGCTCGTTTAGACTTTTCGTTCGGTTTAGCTTGGTATTTTGACCGGACCTCAGGTGGCAATAGCTCAACAGGGACAACTCCTTCAATTCCCAGATCGGTAAACTGTATAGAATATAAAGAAACAAGTTTGAAAAACCAGTCATATCAAACATTTAGAGATCGAAATCGAAGCACATTTTACCCTAGAAAATCCTTCCAGGTCTTGCCGAGCTGTAAACCGGAGACCTTTCCAGCAGTAAACCTATCAAACAGTAACAATTGTTCTGTTGAGAGTAATTCAATAAAGCATCTTAAAAGTAAATAGTCATAGGAAAGTAACATACTCTATTGTTTTTATGATGGTACTCATCTTCTATGCCAGCTGACGGGTCCATCTGAGATTTTATTAAAGCACCAGTTAGACTAATAAGGCATCAACCATATTTCAAATGTTTGTGAAAAACAGAACAAACAAACAATATGTTAGCTCACATCTTCTGCTAATGGTTTCCAGTAGTCTGCAATGGCAGGGGTTCGTATACGTTGAGAATCAGTCAAAGCACTCTGTCATGCGATAAGAGATACAATTATTGTAGAGACATAATATGAAGATCAATCCGAGGGAGAGTGGTACAGCATGTGGCATCAACACAAAAACGAACAGGGATGCAAAAATATACCGGATTTTGATCTGCCCATCTCCAAAGTTGGGAGAGTTCTTTATTGCCCAATCTCCATCTTTGTCTCCTACAAAAGAAAAAGACAACCCTTATAGATTTAATACTCTTGATGTACATTTACTAATTTTCACTTCAAGGGACTAGTGACTAAAAATCACCAAGGAAAAAACGTCTCTTAGTTTCTCGAACATTAACGTATTCTAGAACTTTTAGCGGTTGAGCACTCAGGCGATTACATGACAAAGAAACTTTTCCCATACCGCTTCTTTTGCCCTGCATTAGGTGATTTCTTCTCTATTGGTTGCTTCTCAAATGGTGGGCATCCATCACGTTTCCACCAGACCTATTATTGTAAGTATTGTAGAAAATCATTACCACTCGGCTTCAGGTCTGAATTATCATGCAGCAGGGAAGAGGAAAATCAGTACACATACCCAATTCTTTTCACGCTCCAATATATGCTCAACTGCACGGAGGAATTCTTTTCCTTTAGGTGGAGTGATCTCAAGCAGTTTCTTTACGCGCTCCTCACATGCTTTGAGTTCTTCCTTCTAGGCCGAAAAAATAAACTATAAGCTAGGTTTTCAACCTTTGAAACAAAGCAAAAGGACATTTCCTCATTGACCAAGCAAAAAAACTGACCACGGTTTCAGATGGCAGGTCTTTATCGTTCTTCCCTGGTGCCTAAAAGGAAACAGAATTAGTTATACCAGACTACCAGAGAGACAGTAATTTCACTTGCAATCCCTGAGAGATATTTACCCTCAAATAATCAAACAGAATGAGGCACTGGAGAAGAATATGTCGTCGGAAACTTGAATCCTTTAACTGTGACCAAAGGTGAAAACACGTGAGTAAACTACCAAGTTCAAAATTTGTATGTTAACAGATGTTAAATATATTCCTAGACAAAGTGATATAGGTCTATAAATATATAGATATATGTGTGTGTGTGTGTGTCTATGGGCGCGGCGCTTGAGCATCCACATTATAATTACCTCTAAACCCATTAATTTACTACTTGTTAGGTACTTTATATTGAAAGTTGCTGCCTCTTCCTCCAAACTATTAGCCTCCCCTTCTTCTTCGCTTAGTGGTTGAGCGTCAAAGGTGTTTAATACAACCTACACAGGACATTCAGGAGGCAAGGTTTAAGAAGATTTCTCATTACCTTGGCGTGACTTAAATATGCATATACATACATATAAGTAGTAGCCAGGTAATGCATTATCGCCAAACACCATAGATCACATACCGCCAAACTGGATGAAAATTTCTGCCACTTGGTAGATGCAGAAGTAAGAGAAACAGGATTACAGAAATACTCCTGGAAAAGAAATTAATTTTTCAATTAATTAAAGGAACACTACCTCAATAAATTAACATAGAGAAACTTAGATGCCATCTCCAGTAAAGCTGATTATGCATGATACAGCGACAGTCTATAAGACAACCCTTATGATAAAGGAGCAACAAAAAGCTCCTTATAAAGTTCTTTAACTATTACGCACCTGTAAACTCCAAAATGTCTTATAGAAGTTGAAATCTACAGAAATGCCTGAGAAGCAATGACAAAGACAGAACAGATAACACGTTTAGAATTGTCTAATGGATATAAGGACCAGAAGGCATAGAAAAGAGTTTTACTTGCCATTTGGAGGATCTTTTTCATATTTGGTTTCATTGGATGTATTGAAAACGCCTTTTATATTCACAGCTGTAAAATAAGTCAAGAAAGTATCATTTACACAAGTTCTAAACTCCACATACCAAAGAATGTATATGCAATAACTTACGCAAAACCCTTTTTACCTGATCGCTCTGATAAAGGAAAAAAGTGAGCTAAAAACATGAGAATTCTTCCACAGAATACCACATCATTGGCCTGTAGGCCAGATTGTGAAAGCAGTAAAAGGATTTAGTAAAGATTAGATGTGTTATAAAGATATATATTTGACAAGAGGAAGTGGAATAGGATGCAGATAAAGAACCTTTGACAGTCTTCGGAGAAGCTGGTTGCAAGTCCTCAACATTACAAGTTTTCCACGTGCAAAAAGCTCTTGCTGCAAATAAATTAACATACAAGTCAAAATATGAGATACTCATACAACTAACACAAAGAGGAAACTTTTAATTTCTTCTAAGACATGCCTTGCCCAATATATCTTGTTTGCTTTCAATATAACCGAACACATCTTTACAGTTTTTCATAGTAGACATTTCTGTCAAATCCTCCAGGAGCTGGAATATCATGCCAGCTTCTATATGTTCTTTCTCACAAAGAAAAAGAACAACATCTGTGGGAAAAAAAAAACAAAGGATGTGAGAGGTTGGATAAAAGTAATCAGCAACAATCACGAACAAGATAATAAGCAAAAGATATAATAGACAACAAGAGAATAAGATGTTTTATGGGCACACACTTGCAACTATATAAACTAGCTATGCAAATCAACTAGAGAACGCTTTGGAAAATATTGCTAACCTAGAAGATGAGGAATTTGGCCATGTATATTTTCAACAACATCATCATCATTATCAATTAACCGACCATACTGCATTATTCGCTCTCCTGATTGAGCAGCCGAAGCCTGAAACACAGAGGAATCCACACAGAAAAAATCAAATGACTATATCAACAAGTATATGCATACAACGAAAATAACTAGTGAAGAGACGACAGACCACTAACTCCTGCAGCACTGTCCGGAGCATGTTTTCAAGCATTTGGTTTTCATCTTGGGCCAACTTTGTTTGCTTCTGTCGAATGAGCAAAAACAACATAAGACCAAGTTACATAAATTAGCAATCTACAAATAGAAATTGGAACATTTACAACATATATTAAAACCCATTTAGTCAATGTTCATTTAAAACAACCAACTCAAAATTGAATAAAAATACTTGGAGCCACAGCAAAATTTTATACTGACAATATGACACAGCAGAAACACTAAACAGTGAAACACTTGAACAGTTACCTGAGGTTGTATAAACTCTTGAACAGTCTTGAGTGCAAAGCTTTCAATTGGACCTCCCTGCAGTATAGCATCTCTAAATGCATCCTGAGAACCACAAATTGGACCAAAGCAATTTTAAAGATAAATTAAACTAGGCACAAACAAAAGGGTCCAAATCTGTTAATACGGAGACATAGAGTCAATGCTGTAGATTAAACACGGCACAATCAAAAGGCTCGTAGGATACCATTCTAAATAAGCCAAGCTTCCGTCTTCAATTGCAATCCTGAAATTGGGAAAGAAGACCTCCTGAGCCCAAAATAAGCTTATGGAAAATTGCTGACGGGAACAGGATCAAAGAGGAGGATTTACCAATTACACTATCACCGGTTGTTGGCCGTCAGGTACCGGCGACAAAACACGGCAATGGATTTGAGCAGCAAGTGAGTCGCTCGATTTTAGATAGTCGAAAAAGGTCGTCGATTTAAAAAAAAAAAGGATGTGAGAAGAAGAAAGTAAAAGTTAGGGCTTAATTTTATAAAATGTAATTTTTATATGATCAATGGGCCTAATTATTGGATGGGTTTTAATATCTTAAGATGAAATACTTTGAGCCCAAATGAATATATTGATTTAATTTCTGAGTCCACTGATATTGGGCCCTTTTAATTTTATAGGCCCATTAACCAAATTGTGTAAAACATGTGTTTGGTTCTCTCCAATTAAATAAGAAAACAAAAAAAGTAAACGCCATTATTGAAAAACACTCACACCTTTCTCTAGCTGTTCATCTCCCCAACCACAACAAACCAACTTGCTTTACTTTGCTCTGTCCAGGGCAAGAGCATCATCCTCAATAAAGCAAATCCCTTTTATGTTCTCTTCCATTTAATTTATCCTAAAAAATCATTTGCCTCTAATTGCTTTTGTCTGAAGAATTATTTAACTGACCAGAAAAAAAAACTTACAGAAGAATGAAGGGAAAGCAATAACCCCCAAAAACAAATTCTAAAGCATCAAATTTGGAATATTTCCCTTTCATCTTCCTCTTTTTTTTGCCATTATCTTAGTAATCTCTCTGTATCTGTTTTTTTATTTTCGTCTCTCTTCCTCGATACAGTAAAGCGTCATCAAAAGGATCTTCCTTTTATCTGGATTTATCAATCTGATTCTTGTGTTTTTGTTTTCTGATTGTTTTATCTTTAATCGTTTGAATCTAAACTTATTTGGTTCTTTCTGAATTTAATCTCTGATGAATCGAATTCATCAAAAGATTTCTCTTTTAGATCTGGTGATGTAATACCAAATCGTTTTACTCTGTTTTTGATTCTGTAAAGTTAACCAAATTTTTGGAGAAGGGTGATAATTCCGTTGCCGGAAATATGGATTTGGACGATTTCCGATCGATTATGGATAACGCAGGTGTTGATGTTTGGACATTTATTGATACTGCGATTCTTGTTGCGTCGCTTGACTATGGTCAAGAGCTGAAACGGCGGAGAGATAACATCGTCGAGCGTCTTTACGCGACTTCGATGGCTAACAAGTGTAGAAACTGTGATTTTGGTGGCGGCGGAAGCGTTGCTGAGGCAACAGTTGCTAGGGTTAACGGGAGGATATACGAGGAAACGGAGAAGGAAGAAGAAGAAGCCGCAGCTGATGAAGCAAGAGAGAAATCTGTTAATGGTGAAGACGATGATGATTTCGATCCGTTTGCTGGTTTGTTTGACGATGAGCAAAAGAGTATTCTGGAAATCAAGGAAAAGCTTGAAGATCCTGATCTGGTTCTACAGTCTTTATCTCTTGAATCTTGATTTTCAATTTCCAGTGATTGATTTCAGATTGAAGACAGAATTGTTTGTTGTGGTTTCAGTCTGAAGATTCTTTGGTTGAGCTGCTTCAGAATCTGGAAGATATGGACATAACATTCCAAGCTCTTAAGGTAGTAAACATGAATCAAATTCGACGAAACTAACACTCTTGATCGTTCAATTGTTGATAATTTAAAGGTTTTGATCACAACTTTAGGAAACTGATATTGGGAGGCATGTGAATCGAGTTCGGAAGCATCCATCGAACAATGTTCGAAGATTAGCTAAACAGCTTGTCAAGTTACGATCAAATTCAGAAACGTTTCTGCTCAAAATTCAAACATACTCTTGATTTCTAATTCAGTCTTACTTTTGTCTCTACAGAAAGTGGAAAGAAACAGTAGACGAATGGGTCAAATTTAACCAGCCTGGTGATCTCGAACCTCCGAGTTTGATAGGTAAAGATAAAAAATAACAACTCTGAATCTCAGAACAAGCATCTTGCTTATCGATCTCAGAACAATCAATCTCTTCCAATGTAGCCGATGAGGACTCACCAGTGCAGAAAGCTCTCCATAACGGTAATCGTCAACAGGTAAACATCTATAAAACCCTTTTCGCTTATCGGTTAGTCATTGAGCTTAAATTGAAATCTTTTTCTTACTCTGTGGCAGGTTCCTGATTTTGGGTATTCACCGGTTCCTCAGAGTAAGTAATTGAACAATAATCAGTTAGTTTGGATTGATTTTTGTTCCATAAAGCTTATTCCTTTTCTGATATTGGACAGATGGGTATTCAGGTCCAAGCAAGAACAGTAAGATTACCGAGCCAGAGAGAAAACCAAGACCTGTTGCTGCTACTCCTCCTCCTAGGAGAGAATCACCATCTCCAGCCAAACCTTCCCGTCCTTCCCCTTCTCAACAAAACATTCAGGTACATTACCAAATTAGATCCTCATATCAATGTTTAAAGACTTCTGATGGCAGTTATGATCAATTTGGTTTGGGAATTGCAGAGGGACAAAGAGCATAAAGAAGTTGATTTCGACACAGCCCGGAAAAGACTACAACAAAACTACAGACAAGCTGAGAATGGTTTTGAAATTCTACCGACCATCTCCTGTTTTAGTTTGCAGATTTGATTGGATCGTTTCTGACTGTATTTTTCACGTGTATGTTTCTATTCCAGCGAAAAAGCAAAGGACTATTCAGGTGATGGACATTCATGAGATCCCAAAACCTAAGAAAGGTGGGTTTTTTCCACGAAAAGGAGGCAGTTCTCAAGGTGGTAGACACTGGTAAATTGGAAAAGATGAAGAGTTAAAATCAAACGAGGAAGAAGAGAAAAAAAAGACGGGGAACTAAGCTCTGGTTTTTGAGACGTCACAAGAAGACAGTGAATTCTAAGTATGTTTCAGGAATTTGGAATTAAGTTGGTGGTGGGTACACTTGTTTTCTGTTTTGTTGTTACTATTATTTCTGTTAAAGAACATAATTTTCTTGGATTTTATTAAATATTATTAGACTCGAAGAAATCAAGTTTTCCATATTTGTGTTTTTGTTTTTAGACAATAATATGCATAAATATATAGTTCTTTAAAGAAAATGAATTAATTTCCTTAGGAATTCATTAATTTTTCTTTGGTCATATGCAGATTCATGGTTTGCGGGAAGTTTTTATAAAAATACTGTCAAATGTAAATTGAATATGTAATTAACGGGTGAATCTTGTAAAATAATTTTCAGGCTTACAATGAGTACCAGAAATATAAATATTATGACTAATATAGAAGAGAGAAATGTAATATTTACTATGTCGATCTTAGCTCTTAGATTTAAGGAAGCAGGAAAGAAAGGAACAATTGAAATTGATCTTTTTGATTTTGTTGTTATAGGCTTTGTAATGGCGTAGGTCCAATGTGAAATGATGAAGAAGACACATTTTTATTATCTTTTTGACCGAATCATTGTGGATACGCATGAGCTGTTTTCGTTTAATAATTGTAATAAAATATATACAGAGTCTTTATATTGGTATATTCTAAGGGAATAAGACAAGATTATGCTTAAATAATTAGATTGATTTGCTTTGTTTAATCCATTTTAAAGTACTTAAATTGATGTGTTTTTTAATTGACTGTCCATTGAGAAGACTCAAGTGGCAAAGATAATCCACTAAGTAACTCCACATGTACACCACATTTAATTATGTACTTTTCTCTTACTATTTCTTTATCTAAACCTTAACTACATTTTTCAGGAAATCATTAAAAGAAAATCGAATTAATAAATTGATAACCAAAATGCATGGATTCATCGCTTCTACTCTCTAGAAGTTATAATATAAGAAAACAATTATTTTATTAACTTCATGCGTTATTAACGTTCTATATTTTAATCAACAAACCATGTGAATGTGATATTTATCAATAAATGCAAGCGATGTGACTTGCTACTTACTAAATGAAGGATATATACCTTTTGAACCAATATATTTTTGGGATTTCTCTTAAACCGGATTTCGATTTACCAATTACAAACCGAAAACCTGCTTCCACTAATAACTGTAGATTCTTTAACTAATACATTCTCTAACTCACTGGACTTCTGAATCTTTAACAAAAGAATATGTCTTTCTAGGCTTTTGCTTTCTACCGTTGCTTAGGATCTTTCGCTCTTCTGCTTTCTCCTTTATACACTCCCCATCTTTGTCTGAGTAAAAAGTATCCAGAATTTGCAACAACGAGCTCTTTTTATCTTCCCTATTCATCTCTTGCTTCTTCTCCGAGTCATCTCTCTCTGAACCAGAATCTTCATCCTCTGAGAGAGATGGTTCATACACTGGAAGCTTTTTGATCATCGGATGGTTAGGTGATGATTCAGAGACAGGACCGAGTTCTTCGAATGACATGTCTGAATCATCATCTTTTGAAGACTTGGCATTTGGTGAAGGAGTTGTAGGAAAAATGTAATTAGCTGCTATTCTCACTCCATCCATTACTTGAATTAGAGACTGTAGGTTACTATAACCAAGCTTGTCAACCGCTAAGTGGTAACCGTATTCTTCTAAGAAGTCTTTCCTGAAACGGATCAGACTATAGCCATCAGGGTATTCCTCTGTTATCTTTTTTATCAGCTTCTGACAGTCAGCAATTGCATTGCTTTTGTATCTGTCCAGCTGTTTCGGGTCCATAGAACCAACAGAAACTCCACTATGAGCAACACTCTTGCTCCTTTTCTCAATATCCGAGAAGATTGAACTCAACCCGTTTGAAGCATGACGGTGGCCAGGGCTCGATCCTTTGATGACTTGGAATGGTAGAGGAGAAGAGGGGTTTTCTTCAATCCACTTATTTTGTGATATTAGTAAGCTAACTAAATGAAGCATGCTTGATTCATCGAGGAGTCTGAGACAAGAAGGCCCTTCCTCCTGAAGATTTTTAGCCATTACCTCCCTGACAGATGATAAAAGAAGAGAGCATTAGCTGAACCTTCTATACTAAAAGACAACAAAAGGCTTATGGAAGAAATAATAGTAATAGTTCTAAACCGATGATATATCTATATAGTAATCAATATCTACTCTAAATCCCTGCAAAATCAGGAGCGGAGAGAATGTAAGAACCTTGTCCTTGAGTGAGATACTATAGCAAAGCCTCTTGGAGAATTAATGAAAAATTCAACATCACTCCAGAAAGAAGCTTTTGCGAAAATGTCGTCTACTTGAGAATTAACACTGGCCAGCTCCAGATTCCCACTTGATTCATTGCTTAAAGCAGTGTTATTTCCCCAGAATTTGAAACTCTTCAAAAAGCGACTTAAAAATCCTGGACTTGCGTCTTTTTCTTCACTGCCTACTTTACCAGTCCCTACTTTTTCCTCCTTGACAGACTCAGCAACAAAAGACGGTGAGATTTGAGACATTGAATCAGTTTCCTGACTCGATGACTTTAAGTTCCTGTCCTCTTTATCCTCGTCTCCACTTCCAAAAACAATATTCTTTTCTGGGAGATGCTCTGATTTCATCTCAGGTGAACCAAACCATAGTCTTTTTAGCTTTTGAAAAAAAACATCTTTCAAGGAAGAATCACTTGCCGCAATAAGAGCAACTTGATTCGTCTTGTTTGGTTTGTCAGTTGCCTTAACGTCCTTATGGCTTACCAGAATGGGCTCTTGGGAACTTTCTGGCGATTCCTCTGTGACATGTTTCTCATTCTCTGTTACATCAATTTCCTGCTTCTTTTCAAGTGATTCGTCTCTACTTCTGTCAGCCAATGATTTTACATCGTTTTCTAGTTTTGGCGATGTAACATTAGCAGTCTCCTTCTCTTTAATCTTCTGATCAACGGCAGTAGACAGGCCAGGACTAGGACCAACTTGCGTAGGAGGAGTCTTTTCAGCGACAGCACGAACAGTTACCAAGCCGTCACTTGCTGTAGTAATCCGTAAGATATCTGGCATGGATAGCAGAAACCGAGAAAACTTCTTATGTCCATAGAAATCGTTATCGATTTCCAAGTTGCTCTTAACCAGCTCAGCACGGAGTTCTGTAATTTGCACCCCCTTTGGATATGACTTCAATATCAGATGAATCTTATTAACAACTTCTTTTGGAATGGGACGAATGTTAACAGAATTCAAATTCACGATAGAGGATTGCTCAGTGGTGGTTGCAATTGCAAATGGATCAAGAATAGGAATCCTATAGTGACCATACCAAGAGTTATAAGGACCATCAGGAGGCTGATTAAAGTGCTTACCAGTGAGATTCTCTCCTTTGACCAAAGCATCCCAATCCCACATAATCGAAGCAGCACTACAAAGAACACTGGAAGCAGATGATTTGCTAGCAAGTAAGATGTTGTAATTGCTCATCCTCAATCTGTGTAATACACTTGAAAAATCCTTATCACTAGAGATAAGCAAGAGATGAGCTGGAGGTGGATTCTGAGAAACCCAACACATAAGATCTGTAATTAGTGATCTATCAGCACTGTTCTTGCCACCATGTGGAACATGAGTGAGACTGATTCCGGTAGCGGAGAGAGCATCTTGGTTTGATCTGGAGAGCTGCAAAACGTCTCCGAATGCAGTGATTGTGATTGGACCTTTAATTCCACTATTTCTGATAGCTGCGGTTATGGATTGTGCTAATTTGTAGACATTGGCTCCTACCGGCAAATTACAGTTCTCGAAGTCCCACCAAACCGAAACCCTAACTAATCGAGACTCTTCTTCATGCGAATAACGCCTTGAAGAATGGCTGGAACCAGAGCCAGTGGTGGTGGAAAATGAAGAGAAGTGAGAGTTCGTGAAGAGAACAGCAATCGCTCGACTAGGAGATTGAGTTTTGTAGGAAGAAGAGAGGAAGGAGAGAAGTGATTTGGATGGAAAAGATCCAAATTTCATGGTCGGAGAACAGATTTTTGCTCCGGAGATAAAATTAAAATGGAGAGACTTTGTGAGGGTTTTAGGAGGGAGGAAGACGAAGAAAGGAAAGCAGTGCTTAACCCTAAATAATTTTTTAATTTTATTTATTTAAACCGAATCGAATCCAAAATAGAACCAATTTAAACCATATGGTTTCTATTCTCCTCTAATTCGATAAGTAATTAGGGATTTCAAACATCATTTGAGAGAGAAAGAGAGGAAGATATGGTGACAAAGGAGCAAGTCGAAGCTTCACTGACGTCGAAACTCAAGCCTCTTCATCTCGTGAGTTTTCTTCGACTCTTAATTTCATCTCTTGATTGAATCTTCTTCCTACCAAACTTAAGTATTGTTTCTGCATCGTTTTATGAATTTTGGGTGAAATTTAGAAATTCGAATCGCCTGAGAAGATGGATCTTCAAACATGTCAAAATTTGAGATTTTTGAACAGCTCACTTGGATCAAACCGTAAACTTTAATAATTAAAACAGAAGAGAGTATTTTGGGGTATTCATAAGTTTTTTGTTGTTAGGGTTTAAAGTCATAGTAGTACTATGTATTGAATTCTCATCATCTGAAAGTTCCCATCACTAAGTGTTATCTGTTTTTAACAGAAGCTAAAATATTTTTGTGTGAGTAGTTAGATATGATTTGATACAATAGAATATATATAATCCTAAACTTGGTGTTTTCTTAATGTATTTATAACTCGGGATCTGAGTGTTCTTATGGAGAAAAATTCGTGTGGGGTTGTTTGTGAATTCTGACTCGAATCCTATTTTGGGTGTTGTCTTACTGTTTTGTTTCTGGTGCAAGGATAATGTTATAGTTTTACAAAATGTGAAGATTGAAATCAATCTAGTGTCAATCTGTTTTCCTTTTCACTCCATTGATGTGTTCAGATTCAATTATTCTATATTTATCTTCTATCCTATAGAAGTCTCAATGGTTTGATCTTCTCTTAGAACTTTGTACTGACATCGTTCATTTTTGTGTACCAGGAAGTCACTGACATCTCTGGAGGGTAAGTACAGGAATTCCAATATCATACATCTTTAATTCTCTGCTTATGGCAAAATCTCTTGTTCTTGAATCTTAATCTTAGCTAATCGGTGTTGCAGTTGCGGTTCGAGTTTTGAGGTTGAGGTTGTCTCTGAACAGTTCGAAGGGAAGAGATTACTAGAGAGGCACCGTATGGTGAATGCTGCACTTGAAGTAGAAATGAAGGAGATTCATGCTCTCTCAATTAAGAAAGCTCAGACTCCACAACAATGGAAGCCACCATCAGATGCTACTCAAACCAAAGATGCATGAAACTCTGTTTTATAGTAGCCTTGTGACAACAAACAGAGCAAAACTATGTTTGATACTTTCTGGTTAACTTGCAAACCCATTAGACTAATACAATTCACAAGATGCTGCTCTTATTATCCATGTCTTCTTCCAATAAATTGCAGCTAGATGGATTCCTCTAGGCATAGTTAAATGATCAGATGCATGAAAATTTACTTAATTTTCTATGAAAAAATGTTATTTTTCAATAGTTTACATTATTCTTATGTTTATTAATTTAAAGGGGAAATCAGAGAAAACCCAATGAGATTTGCCTAAGTTTAATACAAGTAGTATATTGCATAATAATGTATGGTGGGGAAGTGATAGATGCTAAAAGGATAGATAAAATATTCTTCTCCTCACCATAAGAATCACTCTCTCTCTTCTCCCTAATCTCATCTTCTTCTTCCTATTATTAATCTCCATTCGAGTTAGAGATCTTGTGATACAACTGGCAATGTCGAGTAAGCTTATGCAGCCACCATCAATGGCTGCTTCGCGTGGAGCAATCCCAAGAAGTAGAGCTGGAAACGTTAAGGTTTCAGTTTCTTTCAGTAGTTCGAATGGCAAAGCAATGAGTTTTAGTGATAACTCAATTCGTCTCAGACCCATATTCGTCAGCAAAGTCACAGAACAGAGCTCTGCTTCCTCCTCAAATGGATTACAAGAAGAAGAAGAAGAAGAAATTACAATATCTCAGATTAAACAAGAGCTCTACAATGCTCTCGAAGGTGATTAGATTCGCTCCTTTCACAATCCTATCATTGAGAAAGTTCCAATGAACAATCTTTAGGCTGTGCAAAAGCTTAAAATTTGGATTTCAATTGTTTGACTTTTTATCAATTAGACAATTTATTTTGTTGATTTAAGGGATCAACAGAGGGATATTTGGAGTTACATCTGTTAAAAAAGCAGAGATAGAAGGTCTGGTAAAGCTATTAGAATGTCGGAATCCGACACCGGAGCCGACAGAAGAGCTAGATAAGATCGAAGGTTGCTGGAAACTCATTTACAGTACAATCACTGTATTGGGTTCTAAACGAACTAAATTGGGTCTTCGAGATTTTGTCTCTCTTGGAGATCTTCTTCAACAAATCGACATTGCTCAGGTACTGTATTAACGAATTACAGTTTTCTAATGATGACGTTCTCTTTCAACTTTAATCTGAACATTTTTGTTCATTCAATAAACGAAGGGCAAAACGGTCCATGTGTTGAAATTCGATGTTCGTGGATTGAATCTACTCGACGGCGAATTTAGAATCGTAGCTTCTTTCAAGATCTCATCCAAATCGGTAAACATTTTATAATAACAGTTTTAGATTCTTCGAAAAAAATCGAGTTTTAATTGGAATTGCATTTGTTTGTAGAGTGTTGAAATAACTTATGAAAGCTCAACGATCAAACCAGACCAGGTCTGTATGTTTTTCTCCGACATAAATCAATTTATGGAGAAAATAAAATTAGAAATTCCTGTTTTTAGATAATTTTCCTGATTTGTGTTGGAATCAGTTGATGAACATTTTCAGGAAGAACATGAATCTGCTTTTGGGAATCTTCAACCCCGAGGGACTATTCGAGATTTCGTATCCTTTATTTAATAATATTGCAAAAGGATAATCACATCACTAATTATATTATTCTGGATTCCTTGATTCTGAGAATTTCTGCAGATATTTAGACGAAGATTTACAGGTAGGAAGAGATGGAAAAGGGAATGTATTTGTCTTAGAAAGAACACAACAACCCTAAATCTTTATACTTCGATTGTTTATTGTGTTTTTCAAACTTGGTTTCACCAGAAGAAATTACTTGTTCCTCAAGAAAAGTTTTAACTTTTTCTTTAATTTCGTTATATTCTGTTCGAGACCATCACTTGTTGCAGATTAGTGTACTTCACATTGTTTTTTTGTGGGTGGGATTTTTTCCAAAAAATCTAGATTACTACTTTTTTTGTCTTGTGAAAATATGTGTAATTGTTTTATTGTTGGTAAATAATACAGTATAGTTTATAGTGAGCTTGCTAAAGTCATACTGTATCTACTTGGCATCTTACAAAAATTTAACAAATGAGTTTACAGAATTTTTGAAGTGTGGGTTATTTTGGCTTCAACAATGGTTCATATATGCTTGTGTGAAATGACAATGGAAACATAAGTTCTGTTATAGAATTTTTAGAATCGTTAAAACTTTAAACTTACATTATTGGAGAAAGAATTACGAAAACTGATGACAAATAACCAAGTAATTTTGGTATAGGGGCTCTCACTCAAACAGGAGATCATCATGTTCATTCACACCAGGGATCTATTTCACTTGGCTAGAAGCATTTACATAAGTTTTTCTGGCTCCCGAAAGGATTATAATGAAAGGGAATGATGCGTCAATTATCAGTATCGAATTTCGATCCGTTCATACTGATCAGAGTTGGCGGTCCTTATTGTCATCACATTCACATTTTTTTCACCGTATATTTGGGCTTAAGTGGGCTTCTTATTTGGGAACGTAAACTAATTAATACTATAAGTAATGGGTGGTGCTCATCATTTTTTTCAACACTAGGCTACAATTGGCCGGTCTATTAGTCAAGTTCATACATAATATAAGCAGTGGGAGTCGATCCCTGAATGTGCAAACGCGTCTACCTTTAGGAGACTTACCATCTACCACTAGACTAAAGACCACCTGCGTGGTGCTGCTCATTTAGCGATATCAAAATCTCATCATTCGACAAGTGGTCCATACATTTACATATCAAAATCCCATCACATTCACGTTTAAAGTAAGCTTGTTCTCTACTATGAAACGAGTGGTCACATATCGTTTGATACATGCATGATGCATGGGCTTTGATAAACGGCCTTAGACGGAAAAAAAAAAGAGGAACATTTTTTACTCAAATTTAAAAAGACCTAAAATTTGTGGGGAAATTACTAACCTTTAGAGAGAAAAATAGATAGTCTTTTTTTTTCTTGTCACTCAAAAATAGATAGTTTATCCAATTATTTTTGATATAGTAATTGTGAAGAAATATACGAGAAGAACTACAATAAGCGGAATGAAATATTGAACTCTCTCTCTCGGATTTATATTTTACAATAAAAACATCAAATTACTAACCTTTAGAGCCTTGAAATAAATGTTCTGTTTTGTCAATAATAAAATGGGCACATACTTTCTGCCAGCTTAACTATTTCGATGTTGTAATTCTCAATGGTATGTTCAATTATATAATTCCATTGAAAAAAGAAGGATGGGCAAAACGGCTAAGACCACTACCTAAACATTATAATAAGGTCGATAGCATTGGCTTTCGCTTAGGCAAGCTCATCAAGAAGACATTAGATTCTTTAGAAGATTCTGTAGACAACTATGAAATCAGTAGAACAAAGTTAGGAATTTAGACAACAGATAAAGTAGGAAAATTACACATTTCGTGTGTGTGTGTATGAGTTGTCTAAAGTATCGATAAAGTATATATTGGTGATTTGGCTGGACCGACCATTTTAAATCTTTCCAAAGGTGGGACCAAAAATGAACAGATTAGGAGAATTAACAGACTGTGATGTTTGTTTCTTTAGAAATTTTGTGATTTAGACTTCGTTAGAAAAACCCAAAGGCGTAACCAATAATATTTCATGCTTACCTATAAAGAGAAGATTGTGAAAATGATTGCTACCATCCAAACGTTGAATTTGGTGTTTAAACACTACAAATTAGACTATGTGATCATTTATATTTATGTCATTCGTTATTTCTGCTTATCATAGGTCGTTTGTTGTCAACTAGAGAATAATAATTTATTTGTTTTCTTAGGCTAAGATTTTATATGGCCAATACCAATTGATATTACATTACAACTGCAATGCGACCTGATAATTAAAAAGAATTTGTCTCATACAAATGAAGGATTGAAGACATCCAAACAATTTTTATAATGTAAAAAACACGAAAAAAATTGAAGCAACGACCATATAAAATATGATATTTTCTTGCTTAAAGGACAAAAAAACCAGCATCATCACAAGCATCCTAAAGAAAAATAGAATAACACTAAAGTACAAAGAGACTTCTTGAGACATCAAAGGGTTCTAAAGAAAAAGAAAAAAAATTTAAAACAAGCACATAACAACAGATAGTTCAGTTCCCATCTCAACTAGGGAAAATAGATTGGTAACAGACTCACCACCATGAAACCACAATATGAAAAACTTAGAAGCATTTCCTGTGAACAATTGATGGACCAGACTCGTCGTACTCTCCCTTTGAAATCCACATCTGCATTTACACAACCAAACCAGATTTCAATATTTTCACTCTTTTCAAGTTCCAAGGGTATAAAAAAGTAGTAAAGTTGGGTTTTGTTCTTACCTGTTGGAAAGTACTGAGGGAGGCGAGGATTGATCCTCCGATCCAGACACTGTATTTCCTCTCCGGTGGTGCAACAACCTTGATCTTCATGCTGCTAGGTGCAAGTGCGGTGATCTCTTTGCTCATACGGTCAGCAATTCCTGGGAACATGGTGGAACCACCACTGAGGACGATGTTTCCATACAGATCCTTCCTGATGTCGACATCACATTTCATGATGGAGTTGTATGTTGTTTCATGGATTCCAGGAGCTTCCATTCCGATGAGTGATGGCTGGAAGAGAACCTCTGGGCAACGGAATCTTTCAGCTCCGATGGTGATGACTTGTCCATCGGGTAGCTCGTAGTTCTTCTCCACTGAAGAACTGCTCTTGGCTGTCTCAAGCTCTTGCTCGTAGTCGAGAGCAACATAAGCAAGTTTCTCCTTGATGTCACGGACAATTTCCCGTTCTGCGGTTGTGGTGAACATGTAACCTCTCTCTGTGAGAATCTTCATGAGAGAATCTGTGAGATCCCGACCAGCAAGATCGAGACGGAGGATTGCATGAGGAAGAGCATACCCCTCGTAGATTGGCACAGTGTGAGACACACCATCACCAGAGTCGAGCACAATACCTATCATAAAAAGAGAAGAACCATAAGCAAAGACAACAAAAATCAGAATATAATACAGATTTGCATACTTTAAGTTGAGAACTAACCGGTTGTACGACCACTGGCGTATAGGGAAAGAACAGCCTGAATGGCAACATACATGGCTGGGACATTGAATGTCTCGAACATAATCTGAGTCATCTTCTCCCTGTTGGCTTTAGGGTTAAGAGGAGCCTCTGTGAGAAGAACTGGGTGCTCCTCAGGGGCTACACGGAGCTCGTTGTAGAAAGTGTGATGCCAGATCTTTTCCATGTCATCCCAGTTGCTTACGATACCATGTTCGATTGGATACTTCAAAGTGAGAATACCTCTTTTAGACTGAGCTTCATCACCAACGTAAGCATCTTTCTGGCCCATCCCAACCATGACACCAGTGTGCCTGGGACGACCAACAATACTTGGGAACACTGCCCTCGGCGCATCATCACCAGCAAATCCTGCCTGTGAAGATATGAAAATCACGATCAGATGACTACATACACATCTACAACAAATGACGACCCAAATAATATCTAGTGTTACTCACCTTCACCATTCCAGTTCCATTGTCACAGACGAGTGGCTGAATGTCCTCACCATCGGCCATCTTTTACTAAGCAAAGGAAAATGAAACGTTAGGCAATTAAGAAAGCTTATTAGGAGAATGATATGTTCTAGGAAATTAATCGTTTTTCTCAAACTTCAACTCCGAATCCGAACCAAATCACAAATTAGTTTCAAATTGAAACGTAACTATACATATTTGATGACTGATCAAATCGGGCATAGAGTCCAATTCAAATCAGACTAAGTTAAACAATCTGGGTTTAAACTATACAGATCTCAAACAGCAAACACTTAGAAATTGACTTGCAAACATCGACCCTTGACAGATCGAAGACTAAAAACTACATCAATCCAACGTACATATTAAACACGAAATCATTTCGTACGAGACAACTCCACGTCACTACAAATAACAAAATTAACAGTGACAGATCGAGTAAAGGGAATCGAATCCCCGAACTTCATAGATCTAGAACATAAACCCAAAATAAACGAAGATTAACGCAGATCGATTCAACCAACACCGATCAAATCACAGAGCAAATCATCAAAAACAAAGATATGACCCACTTTAGCGTAAAACTCAACGCATGCTTAGCAGATCTAGCAAAATCAGCATAGAAAATAGAGCAGTAACCAGGAGAAATCAAGCGATAACGGATCTAGAACTCACCTAGTAGAGAAGACGATATAGAGGAGAAGACGATTCCAGAAGCAGCGAGAGAGAGAGAGAGAAATAGAGGAAGCAGAAACAAGAGCGGCACAGCTATCACTAAGGAAACTGAAACGAGTATATGTGTGAATTTATATAGCTAGGATTTTTCCCCTCATTTCACTCCTCTAATCACTTTTTTATTTTTATTTTTTATTTTAAATATTTTTTTCGAAAATTAAATTATACAAAAAGAAAACTGCAGGAGAAATGCTATGGTGACCTGGCTTTGACACTCTTTTTAGCTCACCGACGCTAGGTCGGCACCGTTAGATTGTTTAAATTGATCTCAACCGTTGATTTATGATTCTCTTCAAATGAACTGTGAGTGGTTCGGCTTAGGATTTATCGGCTCGGCTTTTGTGGTTCGGACAGCGTTCAAATTTTATTCTCGAAATAACAAAAATAATAATATTAAATAAATAAATAAAACTATTGCAGACATACGGACTTTGTGGTTTCTCCCGTGACCGTTTTTTGAAAATCTATGGAATTTAAAAAATTTCTTATTTATTTTAAATGTTTATTTTTCTAAGATTTAAGTCTTTGAAAATTCAAACTTCTTTTTTTTTCCTTTCATATGACTTCTTGAAGATTACATAGGGTAAAACATCAAAAAAAATTACAAAAAGCTGAAGAAAAACAAAGATATTCCCAAAAACTATATCCTAAAATGGAAAGCTAAAAGATTTAACCTAAATAAGTTAATATAAGAAAACTAAGTAAGAAACTCGATATAAAGCAAAAACCAAACACGATGTTCGAAACCTCCACACGACCAAACTGAGTCATAATGACAAGCGAAACGTTCTATAGTGGATGGGTATACCTCACATATATAAGAGCATGGCTTCAAAACCGGCAAAAAATATCCCACAATACTCACCGGAAGTGACGAAGTCGATTTGCATTCGACTAGAAGACGTCTAACAGAAACCACATGAAGACTAGACCATGATCTAAATCTTGGAGTATAGACAAGAAACGTAACAACCTCAGCCAGTTGAAACCGAACTCGACACAGAACAGTAACATAGGCAAACCATTTACACCATATCTAATTCTAGAGATCCTAATAAAGCCTAAACCGGACATAAAGAACACACACAACTAAAAAAATCGGATCTAACAGATTGGAGAGATGAACCTCACCAGAAAGCATCAACCTCCAGCATGCCCAAGATCCGGTAAGACTCCATGGAGATCGACCCACCGGAAGAGCTCTACACCCGCTTGAGCCACACAACTGCCTTTACCACCAAAAGAAACCGGAGACAAACAGCCAAAGCGTCATCTATGACGAAATAAAAGAAAAAATGTCGGCAGTGCTATGAGAGCTACCTACCATCACCGCCAAAACAAACAAAAATCTGAGGCAACTAGGTCAAGCGATGGAGAGCTCCAAAGCGAGAGTTTAGGACATATACTCAATTTTCTTTTGAGAATTCAAACTTTAATAGAGACGATTGAAACAAAAGAAATCGACGGAGACTTTGCAAAGTTGTTTATAACACAAATACATGAAAGTGGGATTGTTGAAGCTTTAAGAGTTTTTTATTTTTATCAATTTCAAAAGTTTTCATGCTTCTAAGTTTTTTTTTTCGGTTGTAGTAATGTTATATATGTGGTTATTATGTGTTACACTTTACAAACATGATAATTAAGATAAATAAATATATATATATATATATATATACGGAAAATTTATTATTTTAAGGAAACAAATAAAAAATTATAGTATTAAATCAAATTAATACATAATGTAAATCTTTTTAGTAAAATTATTAAATGTTTCATTAGAGTTTCATTCCAAATAGTCGCATGATACCATGTAAAACTAGAGGTGGGCGAACGGTTCGGTTTGTTCGGGTTAACCGGGTCGAACCGATTAACTCAGTTAACCGAAACCGAATAAAATTGATTATTAAACCGATCGGTCTGATGTTAAATTGTAATCGGTTATCGGGTCGGTTCGGTTTGGTATTCATTAACCGAATGAACCGAAATTAAAAGTCAACAATTTTTTTTGGCATTGACTATACTTTACCAAATCAATCGAACCCCAACCCTAATTTCTTCACTTCTCTTCTTTGCTTCTCTACTTCTCTTCTTCGCATCTCAACCGATTCTTCCCATCTCTTCCGATCAGATCACCACGAGCTCTCTTCTTCACTTCACGAGCTTCCGATCACCATCAATTCGGAAGAGGAACCCAAGAAGCTAAAATTCGACTAATCCTAGAAATTATCTTTCTGAGATTGTCAACGCTCTTCAAAAGAGGAACCCAAGAAGCTTCTCTCTTCACTACAAATCTCTTTCTCTTTAAGAATCCCTTCCTCTCTCTCAACTCTCCTTCACTTGTCTCTTTCTTTGCTTCTTCACTGCTCTAACATTGTTTCAATTTCTGGAAAGTTCTCTCTTTTTTTTCTCTATACTCAAACTCTCAAAGGTTCGAAGGGTTTTCGCTTGAGAACAAGAAAATGAGATTCTCAACTGGAAAAAGGAAAATCACGAGATGAAGAAGAAGATACAGTGAGTTTATCATTACCTTCTGAATTCCCCATGGATGATCTCATCGATGATGTTCTCGAGAGAGTTCTCTCATGGCTATCAACTTCTTGTTGGTTTATTTGGTTTATTTGGTTTAATTTTTTCTAATTCGGTTATTTCGGTTTTCTAATTCGGTTTTTTCAGATTTTTTAAAATTTTGGTTCGATTCGGGTTAAGAAACCGAATTTATTTTTAATTTCGGTTTGATTCGGCCTTTAAATTTTTCCAGAAAACCGAACCGATTAAACCGACTTCCGAACCGATTTGAATCGAAATTAATTTCGGTTCAATTCGGCCATTTTATTAAAATCCGAATAACCCGAAAACCCGATTAAACCGAACCAAATAATCCGATTAAACCGAAAACCCAGGCCTATGTAAAACTATATCATTTGAAATTTCACGTGCTTCTATTTGGAATTGAAGGGAGCAGTTGTTATTTAGGTTTTTTTTGTGGTCAACCGTTACCTTTATTGATATATGGTCAAATACAAGACAAATATGTCCAAATAGAAAGCCATTAAAGAAGGACGAGACTGGTAGTTGGCACGATTAATGAAAACAGAGGATAAAGAGGACGTAGTTGTACCTACCTGTTCGATCCCTCGAATCCCGATGACCTCCTAAGATACGATTAAAGCTTATTCAGGTGCGGCTTGGTTAGCCGGAACCCTCACCGCCTGCCTTGGCTGGTGTTTCTTCAAACATGTAGAATCCAGATCGATGACGAACTGTTCATCCGTCGCTTTCGTCCGATCCCCTTTAGGCGCTGAAGCCTTGGCTCTCCGAGAAACAATCATTGACGCTCTATCTCTTGGTTTCAAGAAGATAAGTGTTGCTTGTGACTCATTATTAATACAAGCCATCACACAGAGATATCAATTAAAGGACATTGTCAGTATCCTCCAAGACATTTGGAATCTATCCTCGTTTTTTTCTGAAATTTCGTTTAGTTTCGTTGGTAACTACACAGTATACCTTAAACACAATTCATAGATTTGCCAAAAACCATCTTCCAACATTAGTTGATCATATTCATCATCTAATTACACAAGTTGTTCTATCCAATCTGTATGATCAATTCCTAAAGATTCAGACCAATAAGCTCTTGATTCAGTATGAGAGATGATGTTATACTTATCTCTTCTTATGATCCGTGATATAGCATTTGATAAAGCATGAAGGGACAACGATTTGTCTCATAAATTTACTCTTTTGTATTGATATCCTATTATCATCGTTCCCCAATTTGGAACCAAACTCGACCAAATAACCTTACATGATATGTGAACTTGTTATTTAGGTTATAGATCAAATTTTGTCAATCTAATTGTTGACCAAATAATTCTTACTGCCTACTCTGCGAGTACTTGAAACAAATTTTAATATCATCTTGAAAAACCAATTTTAGTTGACTAAACCAAATAAACACCATTGATTGTTGCTTGAATGAAAGAGTTTGTTTGAGGTCAGGCAAATTGACTTGGTGATTTGCACATTGTTTACCTCAAATTAAAGTGAGTGTATTTAATATACGGATGTGTGAAGATGTTTTACATATTATAAGTGTTGTCTTGGTGTATAAGAATTCTTGTGAGACCCAATTTGATACTATTAATTTAACTAGTTTGGGATCTAGCAATAATATAGTCTCACAACATATTCTAGACATTGATACTATACATTAATTTGGGTGTAAGTCCAACATAAATGACTCCAATAATTCAAATATTAATCAGCTTTTGGAATGATTAAAAGCTTTATTAATAATCTTTTTTGAAATAAAGATTCATTTCCCATGTTGGAAAGCATGTGCTAAGTCCTTACACTTTGTCAATATAAAAGTTGGAAAGTGATGTGGCTTGGTTGGCAACTAAATTAATCTAAATGTTTATGGCTACTTTTATAAGTTTATTATAAGTCACATTTAATTTTCTTAACATTTTTGTCTAGAAAACAGATAGATAGAGATGGAGGTAAAAAGTAAATTCAAAGGGAAGCCAAATATGTCATCATTTGTAATTGTATTTCAAGGAAAGATAAGTTGAGCCACCATTCAACATTTCTACTTTACATTCATTGCAATTTTTGAATTGCATCTTTGTCTTCTACACATTAAAAAAAAAAAAAAAAAAGTTCTGTTATAAAATTTCAATATTCCAGATATCATAAATAGAATAAAAAATTCAATATTCGATTGGGAAAATAAATAGACAACTCGTTTACCCCTTTGTTCGCTATGGGCCGACGTATATGTACCCATTTAGGCCGACTCAAAATAGCCCATTACGAGACTTAAAGACCCAATTATCTTCACGGATTGGTCTGGTTTGAAATTTATGAATTCGTAACAATTTATCAAGTGTTAACAAATTGGTTCGGTTTCAAATTATTACATCATATGCAAGACCTCAAAAAAAAAATTATAACTTATACAAAAAATATCTTTTTAGCCAAATAAATTTTAATTCAAACAAAAATCAGACCAATTGCGAAGTATAATCAAACCTCAAAACATATATATAATTAACTATATAGTATATATATATATATACATATATCATATTGTCTGGAAATAATAGTATTTATAGTAGAATATGAGATCATATGTATTATGAATATATGATCAATAATGTGGTATGATTGACTAGAATATTGAGTCGTTTGGTACGAATATGTTTGTCTGAGGTATTTGGATACTTATGTGAAGTAACAAAAGGAAAATTAAATAATAAGTGATTACAAAAAATGGAGACCCTAGCCACGTGGACGTAGGGTCAACCGCACGTGTACGTGAGCGTGGACAGAAGTGCACACGCAGGCATGGACACATCACATGCCGTGTGATGTATATATATTCACTCGAGCCAATTTGGCTTATTATTATATATTGTTTTGTATCTTTACATTAATTTATTCAATCTCACACGCATGCATGATTAATACAGCTTTTCAGAGGTGACCAAAATCAGGCTATCTTATAATCTCATTACATTTTATGTCAAAAAGAAAAATCCTTTACGGCTGAATTATATTACATTAGGAATAATGGTCAAATTGTATTACAATTTTGAACACAAGTGGAAATATCTTCATTCAAATCCAATTTCTTTAGTATTTTTTTCGACTTTATTCATAATTAAATCGAGAAGATTCGATCCATAACCAAAATTCAGTTTTAAAGTTTATTTTTTCTTTCACTTAGTATCGGAAAAAAATCAAACCCCAATACCTAAAGATTTGTAAAGTGACTACTAACACAAGACCACATGTCTTCGATAATTGTTTTAGTATCTTAGGTATTTTGAATCTTAATACAATTTTAAATAATGAGAGAATTTAGTGGGTACTCCACCATGTTAATCTTGCAGCCCGAAATGTTTTTTTCTTTTCTTTTCTTAACAAATGTTTATATTCATTCAGAGGCTAAACAGTGTACCAAAATAGAAAGCCCGAGCAAAATCTTTAGCATTACAAGCTAGAGAGTTTAGCATATGATTTACATAATGAGAAACGCACCAAAGAGAACGAGACTCTAAATAAACTTTTTGGTCGTGTGAAGTCTTTCGAGTAAGTGTGCTGACCAATCTTCTGGTGACTCCACCTTCTTTACCAGTCTTAAGCAAGTTGATGCAAACTTCACTTTCAAAAATTCTAGACTGATCATGTACCTATAGCAAGGTTTAAAACTCCGAATGAATGGCCGAAAGACTTTTCCTAACTTTGCGAGCTCCCACACAAGATCCTATCACCAAGTTTGGAAAACAATACTACCAAAGTCAGAATCCGTCCATGAATTCTATATAGATATGTGAATAAAAATGTTTGTTCTTGTTGGAACAACATAATGATGTTTGTGATCATAAATACTTGTTTAGTAGATAATCTATCACACCTAATATGAATTTTAATGGCATAAAACTAAAGTTGTAATCGAGACAAGAGAGTGAAGGGTCCCTATTGTTCATGAAAAGTATATATCATCACATGGAATTCCAATAAATGTATTCAAACTTTGAATGAGAATCAAGTGAATTTATATAATTATTTATAAAAAAATTAGAAATGATAACGCTTTTAGTACTAACCCCAAAAAAACGTTCAATGAATATCTGATTGTTTAGGAAATATCACATCAAATCCTCCAATCTAGATCTCTGCAACCGTTGGTCAATCGTATTCACGTCGTCGACTACTCAATATCATTATTGAATAAATAAAATAAACAAAAAGATACATCCAAAGTTATCAATTATGTATATAAATATAATCTTGATCACACGCTTTAGCTAAGACTTATACCTTTCGTTCGCATTCATATTTATTTATAGAAATTGACATTTTTGTAACGCACGAACACATTATTATTTTTTAATCAAAGTCCATTTTAGTTTTATTATTGCTATTTTTAATTTTTATAAATAGTGTGTAATTTCAAACCCAGTCCACAAATAAATCTTTTTTATATATGTGTAAATGAGCCGGAAACAAAAACTTATATCTACAAAATATTCAAAACAATATGTATTTATTTCGCGTAGCATGTGAATCAAACTTGAAACGTATTGCTAACAAGGCTGCTGTGTTGGTATTATTTTTATTTTATGATATATATACTTTCTCTATGCATGGTCGAATAATATGTCTTAATGTATTCAACTCAAATGGTAGTCTTGTAGTATAAATTCCAATTTTTTCTTTGCCGTTTATTCATGAGTAGAATAATTTTCAGTTTGTTTTTGTTACAAAAAAAAAACACGTGAATAAAGAATAATTTAACCATTGATCGGCTTATATTAACCATAAATAATCTACCAAACAAATATGCCATTATAGACTACAATTTTTTTTTTGTCAACATTGGGTTACAACAGGCTAGCTTATTAGCCAAGTTCCTACATAATGTAGGCGGTGGAACTCAATCCCTGATTGTGCAAATGCGCATGTCTTATATGGACTTACCACCTGTCACTAGACTAAAAGCCACTTGCCCATTATAGACTACATTATCAGGACTTATATTAGTTATATATATCTTAATACTTACGAGTCCGGATTAATCTACGATTATAATATGGTAAACATGTCATATATAAAATTAATATTCGAACGAAACTTTCTACAAATGACATTTAATCTAGTGATATATGGTAAATCCACTAAAAATATGCACATTTGCACAAGTAGAGATCGAGTTCTACTGCCTACATATATAGGAATCCTTTAACTACAAAAAATCCAAATGATAAGAAAAAGGAACGAAGCTTCCTTGTCGGAAAATCCAAATGATAAAAAAAAGAACGAAGCTTCCTTATCGGAAAATCCAAATGATAATAATTCTTTAATTACAAAAAGACCATTCTCTCCTCCTATTTTACACTTACGTACGAACGACCATTATTTCGATGGAGCTAACAACTAACAATCCCCAATATCAAAAATGAAGAAAATCTGATCTACCCATAGCATTTGCTTAGAGATAAAGCAAACTGAAATCTATTTACATCAGTTTAAACCAAAATCAAAATAAAACCACAAAATCATACATTAGAACTTCAAGGAGATAATCTAGTAGTCTTGGTACTACTTAAACCGATTTCGTTATGTTTTCGTGAAGGACCAGAAGCTGGAAGTGGGAATTGACGTGGTAAGGACCCCAAGTACTCTACAGTTTTGTGATCTTGTACTTGATGATGATGATGCCGAGGTGGTGAAACTACGTCGTTGTTTTGTTTGGGTGGAGAACTCGTATTGAGCACGTTCATTGTTCTTGCTCCATTACAGCAACTCAAAAAGACAAGAAGAAGAACCAGAATTAGGGTAGTGTTCGTGAGTTTATATGTTGTTGATCTGCTGTTTAGAGGAGACATTTGTTGAAGTAAAAATCAGGAGTCAAAGAGAGAAAAAGAGAAAGAGAGATCAGAGGGAAATGAGTTATGCTTGAAGGAATTTTCGAAGGGAGTATTTAATATTTAAAAGGAGTTTTTGTTAAAAGAGAGGAGATAGTGAATTGTTGACAGCAAGAACTATGGGCACATCGAGAGGGACAGAGAGAGATTGTGATTGAGAGATGTTGACTTCTGGTTCCTATTCGTGTGTTTTTTATTTTTTTATTATTATTACATTTGGTTTTATTCCTATGTTGTTTTGAGGAAACTACTGGACATTAATCCTTATTAATCATTGATTTATCTTCGCCAAATTAGAAACCATACTAATCCAGGCAAGGGTCTAGCGATATTTCGAAAGATGAATTTAATAAAATTATACAGTTTTAGGAAGTCGTGAAGCTTATATTATTAAATTTAGAACTGAATTTGTGAACCGAAGACATTTGAAATAATATTAAATTTATTATTCAAGTGTAAAAAATCAATTATTTAAGTGTAATCAATTATTATTATATAAGTGAAATGTAAAGAAAGAAAGAGATGACAAAGAGAAGAAAACAAAACAAAAAAAGAAGAAGTGGTAGGGCAAGGTAAAGCGGCGAAAGACTTATCATTAAAATTTCTATTGGTTACGACAAAATAATAATTATTAATGACATTGATATTCATATAGTGTAACCTATATTTGTTTTAGTAAATGTGAAAATATAAGTGAATGACGATATTGTCACTTATTATGATAGAAGTATATAGATGGAAACTGAAAGTAGAAGGCAACAAACAGTAGTTATGTCAGAACTAGAGCGAATAAGATCTATAACTTGTCCAACTTTCTTAGCTTTACTGTTTCCAAACTGTCCATATCTCTATCATTACAAACTGAACCAACGTCATCCACTTATAACCATACACACGTTTTCTCATATGCATCAGTTTTGGTGTTTTTTCTTCTTTTATATTGACTAAAAAGAAAAGCAGATTTTAATGGGCCACTATTGCAAAAATAATAGCCTTAATGAACGAAGGATTGGGCTAAGAGGCCCGTATAAAGCATCCTAATGGGCCACTACTTTTCCATTTTTCGAAATATCTAATAATCAATCACATGGATCAGAATTTTACTCCGATACAAAAAAAAAAAATGTATACTATGAATTTTGGATATGGATTGATAAGATTGGACTGTCGGTGACACTTAGGCTACATAATTTTTAATTTTAAGTGGACTTTGAATGAAACATGTAAAAATGGCCATAGAATCTGTTTGGTCAATAGTTCGGTACCTTTCATCACCTTTTTCTTATTATATGCAAGATGGATTCTACACGAACATTCCAAGAATCTACACCGTTGGTTCGTTATTACTATTATCGGCTGAGATTTATCGGAGAATACAAATATTAGTCTACGTGCGACGAAAGATACCTCAGGCTCATCTCTTTGACCAAAGTTAAGAAATCAGAACCAAACAAGGAAAAGTATTCACTTCTTGTTTGAGTTGTTAAAATAGTGAAGTCAGCATAGTTTGACTCGCTCCTTTTCTCATCTTCTTAAAACCCAACCTCACGAGTCTTAACTCTCTCTCTCTTACAGATTGTTTGCTCTTTTATTCTCTCGGAACCTTGTTTTCTTTCATAGAGCCAAACATGAGGAGCGATGATCTTTACATCACCACCGTTCCTTGTTTCTTCCAATGTCCAATATCACTTGATGTGATGAAATCTCCGGTTAGTCTCTCCACCGGTGTTACATACGACCGAGTCAGCATCCAGCGTTGGCTCGATTGTGGTAACAATACTTGTCCCGCTACGATGCAGATTCTCCAGAGCAGAGAATTTGTACCTAACCTTACTCTCCACCGTCTCATTAATCTCTGGTCTGGCTCCCTCCACCGTCGTGCAAGTGATGTGTCACAGGAATCCGGTACTCCAACTAGAGATGAGATTAACGCTGCGATTGAGGGATTCCAAATCGAGAATGATGATTGTGATGTGTTGTCTAAGATCCTCCAGTTCGGAGGAGAATCAGATGAAAACAAAGAGTTTCTCGCTAATAAAGAGGATTTCTTACGAATGCTTGTGGATCTCATTAGCCAACTAGAGTCCAGAAGTATCTCTGATTCCAAATTAATGCTTATTGAAGAAGCGGTGAAAATTCTGAGCATGATTCGACGGAAAATCGTCAATCGGAGACAATTATCAAACCTGATCTTAACGAACGGCCGAGATTTCTTGACAGCTATCGTTCTATTGATTAAGAGCGGGAATCTCAAATTGAAGATTGATTGCTTCGCGTTGCTGGAGTTTATCGCCGTCGATGACGAGTCAAAGCTTCTAATCGCCGAGAGAAACGGATTACTCACAGAGGTTTTAAAATCGATTAATCAAAACTCCGATTCGAACTTAATCGAAGCGAGCTTATCCTTCTTAATCACGATCGCGTCTCCAAAACGCGTGAAACTCGCTCTAATCGGAGAGAAACTAGTCACAAAGCTCACGGCGCTATTGTCAACAGATCCAACGTCGAGTGTTTCAGTGACAGAAAAATGTCTAAAGCTTCTCGAAGATCTTTCTTCTTGCAAAGAGGCTCGATCGGCGATCTGCGACGGTATGTGTTTAGAGACGGTGATTAAGAACTTGATGAAAATGTCAACGACGGCAACTGAACACGCCGTTACGATTTTATGGAGAGTCTGTTATCTTTTAAGGGAAGAGAAAGCGCAAAATGCCGTTATAAAGACTAACGGAGTCACGAAGATACTGTTACTTTTACAAAGCAATTGCCCGCTTACCGTTAGGCAGATGCTAACGGATCTTCTTAAGGCCTTCAAGGTTAACTCGAGATCCTACCTTTCGGTATACGAAACCAAAACGACACATATTATGCCGTTTTGAATATTTTTTTGGTCCTCCATGTAATGTTTTTGAGGTTCAATTCAGTAGGTGTAGACTGGGCCGAATTTAATAGCCCATCAAGGTTATATTTTCTAATTGGTAAGAGATCTGTTTCCTTTAATGAATTTGTGTTAACTTATAAATTTATTCGTAAAAAATTCCAAGATTGTGCATCTTAATGAGATATAATCATTTTCATTTGATATATACGTAACTCTATAATTAGTGGAACACATTAATGCCACTAGTTATAGTCCAAACACAAAAATCCCAAATAATATACTATTTCTTGTAATCGAATTTGGATGACCTTTTTTCATAGATAAATATTTAAACAACTAACTAAATGTACTTTTCTATTATACAATTATTTGGAATCAAATTCTAATAAAGAAAATTGTACATATGGCCACATACAAAGTAAAACCTTATGAAAACAATATCAAAAATAATAATATTTCAAAACAAAAAAATAATTATACAAAGTTTTATCCTAACATTTATTTCTGCACTTTTTATATTCTTACACAAAAATTTAATATGATTTGTGGAGTAATTTTATTTTTCTTACTTTAATAAACTGTCTTCTATAATATTTACATACATAAGTAGATTTAGTTATTATATATGAAATTAATTCAATTTAATGGTTGAAAATTTTCTCTTTTGAAATGTTTTAACCTATAAGACAAAGAGAAGCTACCTTCTACCAGTAATTTTGAATTTGTCAAAGGTCAGAAAAAAAATAAAAGGAAAGCCGAGAAGTCATCCCAAATTACACTCCAGGTGATGCGCACATCAGTTTCCGTGCGCATAAGCGGTGCACATTAGCCTCAACCAGTCAAAATTGTATATCCCGTCTCCTTCTCCGGCGACTCTTCGTCGTATTCATCATGGCCACGTGGAACGCCTCCTCTCCCACGGCGTCTCCTTGCCGTATCGTCTCCTCGAGACGACGAACGGAAGCTCCACACAGACGCCCTTCCTCCGAATCTCCACCTCCGAGGAAGATGAAATCAATGGCTGAAATAATGGCGAAATCTGTGCCTGTCGTTGAAGAAAAGGAGCAAGATGAAGACGACAGCTATAGTGACGTCGTTTGCGAGAAATGCTGTTCCGGAGAAGGAGATGATGAGCTTCTTCTCTGTGACAAATGCGATAAAGGTTTCCATATGAAATGCCTTAGACCAATCGTTGTTCGTGTCCCCATTGGACCTTGGCTTTGTGTCGATTGTTCCGACCAACGACCTGTAAGAAGTAGGGATTTTTTTGAGTTTCAGACAAAATTCCTATTTTTTTTTCCATTTCAAATATTCTATTTTTTAGTTTTCAAAAAAACCTGGGATGATTTACATGTCTGTGTAAAATGTTTAGGGTTATCTCAGAAGAAGATTTTGCATTTCTTTCGAATTGAGAAACAAACTGATGGAACAGACAAATCGGAGATGAGTCAAGGTACGTTTTTGTTTTGTTTTTAGTATTCATAAAGTATGATCATTGTCATTTTCTAAAACTTCTTAACTTGATGAATCTGAAGAGACGTTTCTCTTGATTAACAGTTTGATGAGTATGGAAGAGCTAATCTTTAGCCAATAATATACTTAGAATCTGGATCAATTTGTTGTACCTCATGTAGGGTTAACAAGCATTGATGAAAACTAACATTATATACGCTATGCTTCAAAGTAACATAGAATGAGCAAAGTCAGTTTTTAATGATTTCATTTGTTGTTTTGAAGAAGAAACTAGAAAGTATCGGAGACGAGCTTGCTCTTTGACAGTGAAGAAGAGAAAGAGAAAACTATTACCTTTGGTTCCATCAGAAGATCCTGATCGGAGGCTTACACAACTGGGCACACTTGCAACTGCATTAACAGCATTGGGTATTAAATACTGCGACGACTTAAATTATGTCCCTGGAATGGCTCTCCGGTCTGCAAATCAATCCAAGTTCGAGAAAGGTGGAATGCAGGTTGAGGAATAATGAAAAACACAATCTTTCAGCTTTTTACCTCTAGCCTTCTCATTTAAGTCACCACTCTTAATTGTTTATCTCGGTTTTATATTTCGCAGGTGTTGTCTAAAGAAGATTTAGAGACATTGGAATTGTGTCGAGCTATGTGTAGACGAGGAGAATGTCCTCCTCTTGTTGTGGTATTCGATCCGCTTGAAGGGTATCTCTCCATTCATTCGATCATTCTTCCCTGAATGAACATAATGGAGTTATTAACATGTTCTTCTTTTACTCCCATTTATACAGTTACACAGTTGAAGCAGATGGTCCAATTAAGGACTTAACATTCATAGCTGAGTATACAGGCGATGTTGATTTCTTAAAAAACAGAGAAAATGACGATTGTGACAGCATTATGACTCTCCTTTTATCAGAAGATCCTTCGAAAAGTCTTGTTATTTGTCCTGACAAGTATGGAAACATATCACGCTTCATCAGTGGCATCAACAATCACAATCCGTAAGCAACAATTCAAAACCTTTTCTTTTGTTATCTTTTCTGATAAAAGTTAATACCATTGAATCAGCACATCACTGATTGTTGCAGGTTTGGTAAGAAGAAGCAGAACTGTAAATGCGTGAGGTATAGCGTAAAAGGAGAATGTCGAGTTTTTCTAGTGGCTACACGCGATATATCAAAAGGGGAAAGGCTCTATTATGACTATAATGGTTATGAACATGAGTATCCTACTCATCACTTCCTCTGATCTCTCACTTCTAACAGTTCTGCAGAGTTTCTAGATCAATTATTTCTTTTGTTGCCATTTACAGGTCAATTAGAAATGTAGAGCTGAATTGTATGGCCTTTTAAGAGGCTATGCACTATTAATTATGAAATTAAATATAAATTTTTTTGGATTGGTATTATGATATGTCAAATGTTAATGGAAGAACTTTTGTTCGATATGAAATGAAATTTTACCTTATTTTATGTTCTAAGAAAAATCCTTCACAAAAAAAAGAAAAATCCTTCACAACCTCAAAAGGTTACCAAATAAGTTTTATCTATTTGATAAGTTTTTACCTCAATGATAATGTAGTTTTTCTTTGAAGTTACATAAACCTATTTATGGAATGAAAAACATCATAACATCAGAAATGTCGTCGTCAAAAAAATCCGATAACTTTTTCTTTAATTCTGATGTATATTAATTATTTTATAAATAAGATATTTGTGATTTTGACTACTTTTTCAAGATAACTTAGTTGCACACTTGCAGTGCCGAAAATTTTCTGACTTTTAAGTTTTAACTACTCTTGTGTAAATCATTAATTTTTGCTCAATACTATCAGAGCTGCAGAATAATAAGGTTCACTTAAAAGCAATGGGCCTAATGCGAAATGAGTCCAGAAATGTTCCAGGCCCATTTATGTAACGGTCTTCTACTCTTCTTCAACAACTGACAAAAGCAGAGCAAATGCAGAGGCAATGACGGAAGCAAATTGTACAAAAGCAAACTCGGCATTTCAAAGCAAGAATCAGTTCTGATCTAATGAATTCAGATTAAGACACCTGTACATGAGTCTAGGGTTTACAAGTTTCATTCTCTTAGTGTGTATATATCTCTAAAGCCGTTGTAAAAAGCTTAAGAAAGTCTGAATGAAACAGAAATTCATCTCCTTCAGTTGAAATGGCTAGGAAAAATCTTGATTTTATTCGCTGCAAAGAAGAACGGACGCAAGAAAGCTTCTTCAAAGTTCTTCAGAGTGTAAACATGTCTTTGGAAATCATGGTAACAAAATTCTTCTCGTTTTAAGAATTTGTTTGAAACTCTCTGTAAAAATGGGTCTTAAAGCTTGAATCTTGATAGCTGTGTTAAAATGATTGGAATCTTATCGTTGGATACTTTCTTTTTGGTTGTTTTCTTTTCCCTTAGGTCGAACGGTTTTAGGGTGTTAGAAACTGTAGTAGAAGGAATATTCTTTAAGTCTTCCATTCCTGGTTTATATGTAAGTTATAGACATGTATCTTATATCTCTTTTGTTTTTTTCGGTATAACTAAAGCGAGCAATTCCTCACGATTTTGCAAGAAGCTTCTCTGACAAAGATCTGTCCCGTAAGATGAAGATACGAGCACGATGGGGAAGCTCTTGGGAAGTAAAAATCTCCAGAAACTCCAGATTCTACTTCATGGAGAAGTCAGGATGGGATAAGTTTGTGAGGGACAATGCTTTGGGAGACCACGAGTTTGTAACTTTCACTCACAAAGGAAAGATGCGGTTTACTGTGAACATCTTCAACAAAAATGGCACAGAAATGATCGAATCTCAACAGTCTAGAGCCTTCTTGGCTTCTTCTAGTAAGTATTGTTTTTCTGTTTGTGAAATAGTGAACCGACTAAACGACATTGGTTATGATTCTTTACTACTTTTGGTGTTGAAACAGGTCGTGTTAAAACAGAACAAGATATCAAGACTGTAGAGGTGGTGTTGTCTTCTGAGTTGAGTCAACGTGTCCCAACAACAGGAGATGAATCTGGGAAGAAGAAACTAGATGAGGAGCATCAAAGTTCCAGGAGGAGGACTAAGTATGTGGTTAATGCCCGGAGAATTTTTGAAAGCGTCTCTTCGTCTTCTGTTGCAGAATTCAGTATCAACATCACGAAATCATACCTCTTGGGCCTGGTACGATAAGATCACTAACAAATTGGGATTTTTGTTTCTAAAAGAACTTGAAATCAATTGATTTTTGGTTTCTTTCAGGGGATCCCGCATTCTTTTGCTGATAATCATATGCCGAAGGAGAAAACAATGATCATGATTCATCATCCAAATGGAAAGACGTCATGGAATGTAAAGTATATTGCGACAAAACAACAAAGTGTTTTCTCAGCTGGATGGCCAAAATTAAGCAAGGAATATCCTCTTTCCATAGGGGACATTTGTACTTTTACACTTGTCAAACCAAAGGAGCTGGTTCTCGTTGTCTCGAAACCTAAGAGATGAGACTCACTCATGATGATGATGGCTGTGAGGTTGTCTTGGAGCACAAACAACCACTTTGATCTTTTAAATATGTTAGGTAATGGACTATGTTCGGTTTATGTTTGGTATCTATCGTAACTTAGCTTTGTATCTTTTGTGACCCGTTGCAATATATGTTGGACGCTTTGAAGTTGAAGATTTAACTCTGTTTTCAGTAACAGACCAAGCAACGTTTGTTCAAGTGATTTTGCTCCAGGCTTTGGTTCAGGTTCACAGAATGCGATTCAACCTTAACAGTTTCAGGTCCAAATTCACTTAAGAGCTCTCAGCTTCTCTGCAATATTGAGAATGACTTCAATAATGACAAAATGGAGATCTGGGCACAAATCAACCAACCATGTTCCAAGACTCACCATAAGATAACAATGGCAAACATAAGACAGCTTTCAGAATATATGCTACTCACTAAACAGAAAACAATGAAACAAGAGAAGACGTTTTAAAAACAAACAAAATTTACACGAACAGAGCTTCAGAGTTGCAAGTAAAACCATGATCATGACCTTTGAGTTTTCTCCTACTTTCTATCTTCATTTATGGCAGCAATCTTGTCCTTTCCACTTTCCTGTTTCTCACAGACATAAGTTTTCATCAAAATTGATCCTTACAGTAATAACACCTATCCTTCAATCTTTTATTTGGTATCTTGCTGCGACAAATCCCTTCTCTTGTTTCAGATTCCTCAAAGTAGACTTCGGGTACAAATAATGAGCAAGTGATGTGAGCCCATTGACCATCATATGTGGGTTTCATTGCTCCACTTTTGGTTGTACACAAGCAGCAAGAGAAGAGGTTTTCTTAATTCTTCAATGTTTTTGATGCAATACACTGTCTGCAAAAATAGTCTCCTGGTATAATCTTAACAAGAGGGTTCCCATTACAGAAACAAGTAAGACTAAAAGTCACATACATCATAGAACATGACTGGATCAAGTAAGGTCCACACTCAATACTCAATATCAAAAGGAGAAAGGGAATTACAGAGAGTAAAAAATGTGATTTGGACTAGTCATAAGAGACTAATCAAATACAACAAAATCTATTCTCAAATACACAATCCAATAACAAGTGATTTTAATGGAATTCAGGAAATACAGAATAACAAGGGATTTGAAGTTGATTTTGAAATACATTAATCCATCAACAATCCAATAACACCACCTTAATTTTAATATTTTTTAGGAGTCAAAATCTATTGAAATTTCGATTGAGGCCTATTAAAAAATGTGTGCTTATATTGATGAGCCCAAAATTCAAAGCCCAAATTCCAAGCCCATAAAAAAGATGCACACATGACACTTCTACCGTCTCTTCCCCTCCGTATGGTTCTTTCCGATCAGTTCTTAGACGTAACATGACGCTCAGTCTGCCGGAGAGTCACCGTGTTTCTATGTTCTGGTTTCGAATCCTACTTCAAACTTTCCTCTTGGTTCTTTTCAATTTCTCTTTGGATATAGATCGTTTGATTTGGGAATGTTGGTTTGGCGAAGCATGAGCGTATTGAGACCAACGTTTCTGAGGTAAAGTATTGATCTTTCCCATTAAATGGCTTCGGGTTCATAATATCTGCCCATTTTCATGCCTGTGACTCAATTTCATCACACTCTCTCGTTTCAATGTAATTGTGCTTAGTGATTGCATATACTTTTTTTTTTGTCATTCTAATTTATTATTCATATATAAGAAATATGTGATTTTGACTACATTTTCAAGATGATCTCACAATTGTACCTTAGTTGCAGTGCCTGAAATTTTTCTGACTTCGACTACTCTTTTGTGTAAATCATTAATTTTTGGCTACTAATGGGCCTAATGCATAATGAGTCCAGAAATGTTTTAGGCCCATTTATCCAACGGTCTCTTCAACGACTGACAGAAGCAGAACAAATGCAGAGGCAATGACGGAAGCAAATTGTGCAAAAGCAAACTTGGCATTTCAAAGCAAGAATCGTCTCTCAGATGAGTCTAGGGTTTACAAGTTTCATTCTCTTAGTATATATATCTCTACAGCCTGAAATAGAAAGAAAGTTCTTCATCTCCTTCAGTTTTAATCTTCTTTTCTAAATACAAGACAGAGAGAGTGTAAGAGTAGAGGAACAAAGAAGGACCGTTCAAAGTTCTTCAGAGTGGAGACTTGTCTTCAGAAAACGTGGTAACAAACCTCTTTATGTTTTTAAGAATTAGTTTGAAAAAAGGTTGAAACTTTATGTAATAGTGGATCTTAAAGGTTGAATCTTGATAGCTGTGGTTTAATGGGTTGGAATCTTTTCGTTAGGTACTATCTTTTTGGTTTGTTTTGCTTCCCCATTATGGGTCTTAGAAAATAGTAGTTAAAGAAACGTTCTGGGTTTATATTAAAGTTTCCAGACGTGTACAAAGAGCTCTTGCGTAAGATGAAGATAAGAGCACAATGGGGAAGCTCTTGGGAAGTAAATATCTCCAAAAACCCGAGATTCTACTTCTTGGAGAAGTCTGGATGGGATAAGTTTGTGAGAGACAATGCTTTGGGAGACCAAGAGTTTCTTACATTCACTCACATAGGAAAGATGCGGTTTACTGTGAAGATCTTCAATAAAAATGGCACCGAAATGATCCAACCTCCACAGTCAAGAGCCTTCTTGGCTTCTAGTAAGATTTGCTTTCTTCTGTCTGTGAAACAGTGAACCGGAGCAAAGCCATTGATTTGGATTATTTACTGCTTTTGATGTTGAAAACAGGTTGTGTTAAAACAGAACAAGATGTCAAGACGGAAGAGGTGGTGTTGTCTTCTGAGTTGAGTCACCGTGTCTCGACAAAGCCAGCTGAATCTGGTAAGAAGAAACTAGATGAGGAGCACCAAAGTTCTAAGAGGACTAAGAATGTGGTTAGTGCCCGGGGAAATTCTGCAGGCGCCTCTTCGTCTTCTGTTGCTGAATTCAGTATCTACATCACGAGATCATACCTCTTGAATGCATTCATCGTATGATAAGAGACTAGCACTTCACAGTTTCTGTACAGAGATTTTTGTTTCTAAAAGTTGAAATCGATTAATTTTTTCTCTCTTTTAGAGGATCCCGAAATATTTTGCTAATGCTCATATGCCAAAGGAGGAGAGAACAATGATCATGATTCATTATCCACTGATGATGATGGCTGTGAGGATGTCTAGGAACACAAGCTACTACTTTTATCTTTTAAACATGTTGTAATGGACTATGGTTTAGGTTTGGTATCTGTTTGCGACCCGTTTTAATATATGTAATGGACTATTAATTTGCCTATCCACTACGTTCTCTTGATTTTAATACTTAAAGAGTCAAAAATCTATTGAAATTTCAGAGGCCTTGTAAAAACAAACAGTATGTGTATACTGATGAGCCCATAGCCCCAAGTCTAAAGCCAAAACCTATCAGTACTAAATACAATTGCATTGAACACAACTAATAGAAAGTTTCGATTCTTTAGCTGTTTGTGTTCAATGTAATTGTGTTTAGTGATCTCATATATATCTGTTTACTCTTCGTTTTACTACTTCATTGTAGTTAAAAAGACAATGGATTAAATCCTTGTTTAAAACGTATTGGGTTTTTGCAGACTAAAGAGGTTCAGAGGTATTCTTGTTGCCACAATTATGTAAACAATAAAGATATCTGTAATCATGAAAGGCTTTTTCTTTTCCCACGTACCTATGAACTAAACTGTAAGTCAAAGTTAATTCTCTTTTTCTTGCTTCTACAAGATTAGGTTTAAGTTTGAGACCAATCTTCTCTGTAATGTGTGGCCCTATGATCTACCAATAACAGAAGAATTATGTACCTAATCCATGTGCCTCTGCTTACTTAACTATCTTTAGGTGAACCACTTAACAGAACTCAGAACCCACTTTGAAATCATAACTGAAACCTACTATTCTTTCAAATTAATGGTTTTTTTTTTCTTTACCTGTCATTTACCATATTCTGCAACTTCCATCATCCTGCTGACTTTTATAGCCAATTCTAACCACTGAGAATCTGAGATGGTGATGGTAATGATGACAATGATATCTATACTTCGTCGTACAGTAATCTTTTGGGGATTTCGTTTTCTTACAACAAATTCTGCTATAACTTCAAGCAAAACTGCAACTTGGGATTATCCTTTTCCTTTATTATTTATGGTCTTAGCCCAACACACTATATATGGAATCATTTCGTATTACTCTGTATACTACTGTATTAATTATAAGCAAAAGAGCTGTTTCCCTCCAAAGTTTGTAACTTTATTTATTACTTGAATTAGTCCTAAAGTTCTGAACTTTCAATTGATATATATAACATGAACGAAAAGTGTGGAAGGTTGTTGAAATAACTTTCTCAACTAAAGTACAATGACAAGGATTTCATCTTTTAAAACATTCCCTAAACCCTTATTAATCTTTCACGTGGTTCAAGCAGATGTCGAAGCCCACTCATCAGCCTGAATAAAGTTAGTCACAGAATAGACATGAACATGCTCGTCCGGAATCTCACTGCTCCATGAAACTCTTTGTGATCTATCTGATCCTGGACCAGTGTTCTTAGATTCACCGTAGTAAAGTGTCTTGAGTGCAAAATCCCCACTCCATGGTAACCATCCATCAGGAGTGATCAAAGCTTCTAAATTACAGCCTATAAACACAGTCCTTGAGTAATCTTTCCATGGTCTCCCCAAGAAGTTTTTGTGCACCTTAGGATTAGCTTTAAACATCTTCATGTACTCCTCTGTTCCATTTATCAAACAGTTTAAGAACACAAAACCAGTGGATTGTGACGGATCGATTCTTCCTTGAGCAGTAACTGCATTCTTCTCCCCCTTTTCAGGTTTGAGTTGACGCGGTGCGATTAAGATTTCACAGTCTTGGAAAACAGCAGCTGAATTGCCAAAGATGAAGTCAACGTTTCCTTGAATACGACAGTTTTTGTAGAACTGACGAAGACCATGAGCGTAAAGAGTGTCTTGATTCCCAAGGAACTCACAATTCTCGAGCAGAGAAAAATCACTATCGGATCTAAACGCTACCGCTTGGTGAGCGTCTGGTCCTGCCGTGTTTTGGATCGTTATATCACGAGCCATGAATCCATCTCCTACCACTCCTATCAATCCAAACATTAAACATGTTGTTAATCATATTGCAATTCTGTATTCATTGAAAAAAATCCATTCTTTGAGTCTATTGGCTAGCTTAAATATCAATTAAAAATATTCAGTGATAAAAAAAACAAAAGAAAATAATTCACGTGCCTGGAATTAATAAGTTGCTTTTAACATTAAAATTACGAAAAACTCACCGACAGTTGCAGTATTGTACGTAGTGATTCCAGGCATCCCGGCGTTTAAAGATCTTGTAATTACCGTTTTGCCCATACCATCTCCGATAAACACGACGTTCTTCTTCTCAAACGGAACCGTTACGGTCTCTTCATAAACTCCTTCGCTGATTTTTATAACAAATTTACGCATTCCGTTATTTTTTGGCGCTGCATTAACGGCGTCTTGTATCGTTTTGTAACCGCATTTTCCGTCTTTACACACCGTAACGTCTTCTTTTAAACCGGAAGGAAACGCCAAATTGGGCCCTGTACCCGGATCCGAACCTGGAACCGGCCCAGTCTTCTCCCAGAATCCGTCTCGTTCGGTTGCTGGTTGAGTCCACGACGCGACGTTGTCTCCGAAGTTATCGTACGACACCATCATGCTAAGTGCGTTGCTGGTGATGTGGATTAGATTGTCGAGAAACGACATCGTTTCTCCGACTTGGCTAGTGTCGTTGACGTACTTGAGCGCAGACCATGAATCGTACTGGTACACTAGAGCTGCGCTCATCCAAGCACGAGCGTCTTTGATTTTGCCACGTGTCAAAGCTTGATCCGTTGATTGGGTACGGTATTCGGAGTAAGAGAGAAGCTGGAGACACGTGTTCGCTGCGTTAGTACGGTTGAGATTCCCTACAGACGCGTCTACGATGGATTTGATTTTTGATTGGCCGGTTTTGAGGTTTCGAAAAGAGACGGAGATCGCTATGTGGATGATCTGAATTGCTTTTGGATCCGAAGGGATTAAACCCGGTTCGGATAGTGAAGATACACATTGGTCTGGGTAACGAGTTGCTTTACAAGCGGCTTGGATCTGAGCCGAAGAATTAGCCGGAGGAGTATCGGCGGTGGGTGATTGACGGGAATTATGGTGGTTGTGGTGGTGACGGGAGGAAGAGGAGGGAGAGGAGAAGATGAAAAGAGAGAAGAAAAGGATGAGAATGGATGACATAGCGATGATTAAGAGACAAAAGGAGGGGATTGGGATTTTTTTACGGTGAGATTTAGAGGAAGAAGAAAGAAGTTGATGGAGTTTCAAAGAAGCCATTGAAGGAGAATGTCTATATATATGTATAAGTATGTGTATGGAAATTAATTAAATTCTTTAGAGATAATTGAAAAATAAAAATAAAAATGGAGAGATGGATTACAAGTCACAGACCATTAGAGTCACGGGCAGTAGATAGTGGAACACTGTGCGATCATGCGCGCAGAGATGGAGAAGAGAGAGAGAAAATGGAATTGGAGTTTTGTGAGTGTTCGTTTCCTTAATTGAGGTTATTTTGGGGAAGATAAGCTGATTTGATTAGATTGTCCGGTTTGGATTCCGGTTTAATGTTGGGAGAGATCTCATGGTTAAGTTCGATTGATCTGACTTGAGGTAGGTAGGTTCAAAATCTGATTCAATCATGGGCTTTTTTCTAGGAAACCCATATTTTTATGATAACATTTTGGGCTCATACCAGCCCACGAAGATATAAGCTATTGCACCTTAAAGCCCTTTTTTTCTTAACATATAAATTATAATAACTTGTCCACCACAACAATTTCAAAATAAATTTCGAATACTTCTACTTAGCCAATCCACCTTCATGTTGGAAGTTTTTGAAATTTGATAAAGCAAGAAGAAAGAGAAAATTCTTCTAAATCTAGCAAAATATTACGAAAAGACTGGCCATTCATCTAGGGAAGTCACCATCTTCAGGATCTCTACATAATCAGTAGCACACTGAATTTCTTGATACTCCAAGACAAGAAAAGACTCCAAGACCCGGAGGAGTGCTTCGATTTCGATATGCAAAGGAGATAAACACTGAAAGACTTCCTGTGCAGTCATAGACGCTCCTTCAATTGAATCTAAAAATAATACCAGCCAATCCCTTTAAAATACTTAAGAGTCTTTCCCATAACTATCAATAAAACACTAAACACCTAAAAAACTTCTTGATCACCTAAAATAGGTTTTGCTTGTGCTTCCCAAAGATCATTTGGAGGTGCACCTTAGCCCATTTTCAAAATATAAGATTTTTGACTATAAATGTAAATAAAGGATGTTTAACTATGTTTAATGGTAATAAATTTATATAAAAAATTAATTTACTTTTCTTAAATTTAGATTTTGATTAGTTTAAAATACGAAGAGTTGAGTTTAAAAAAAACTGAGACAAGTGGGATCACATGTTGAATTAGTTTATATCTAGTGAAAAAACCAGCAAAAATGGTTAAACTGTTCAGTTGTTTTTCATTGCATCCACTAATCAGGATTCAAAGACTCTCCTCTCTTGCTTCTCATAAATCATCAAAAATTTCCTATGTTCAGTTTCATTTTTCTCCAAAAAATAAAAAATAAAAAGAGAAAGAAAAGAAAAGGGTGAAAAAGGTCATTAAAGATGATAACACTTTCGGACCAAACAAGAGACTTGTTCACCTTTGTCTACAGAAGCTGCCCATGCCTTGTAATCACTTTTTATTTTAGACTTTAATTAGATCAAAACAGAAAGAGGACACATAATACTGAGTTGTGATTTGTTTGTTCCTGTCCATGGTCCAAGCACAAAGAGGAAAACCACTATTCAATAAATTGAATAAATAAAAAAGAGAAGTCGCTGTTAGAGACCGGACTCTGAGGAAATGAAGTTTGGGTCTCTTTGGGAATCGTAACACACAATTGCACTTTCAACTTAATAAATAATTTGAATGAAAGTAATGGAGATTGTCAGATTTTATGATTCAATCTTTCTCGGAAAATGTTTTATATTTATTTCACTCCACTCACGTGTATGTATATGTACTTCATTCATTTACATTGCCTTTCATCTAGTTAGGGTTTACAGTTACACTTTATATAAGGCCAAACAAATTAAAAGAATTTTGAGCTATTTATAATTCACCCAAAACATGATTTAGTTAGATCATTTACATTCCAATATATATATATATTATCGATAGATCAAAGTGGTTGAATGTCACATTTACAGTGTTTCTTATACCCGAGTTCAATTCCAAAATATCGTGTTTATCCAACGTAATATCCTCGATATTCAAACTATGGAGTATACATAGAGTATGCTTATATGGAGTAACATTATATATATAATAAAGTTTATGTGTGTATAATACGTAGATGTAAATGTATATATAGTTGGGCGTTGAGTGGCTTTAATAAGAATAATATACAAGGAACAATGGATTAATGCCAAAGAGGGAAACCCTATATTGTATGATTGCAGCTTGCATGCGCAATTTGTATGATTATAATGCAGACCAAATCATAACATATGTGCACAAAATACATTAATTCTACATACATTAATACAATGTATTTATACATTGCTTTCACAATGAGACATATGACATAAGACACAATTGTCATATTTAATCAGGACCGTCTAATTATACACACATACGTATACAAAATGATATATTACGATGATGAAACACGTCTTTCTTATTAACAACAATCATAGATAAGACCTAAATATTGATGAATAAGTCCCCGTGCGAGTGATTTTGATGTGAACCTTTTAAATTTTTAAATTTTGATAAAATAACTTTGCGAGTTTCACACACAATTTACATTGAATCCATCGAGTGGGGGAGAGACAAAATCACGACCGTTGACGAGAATATTAGTATATAAGATAAAGAAAATGTGCTATTTAGTGAAGAGACAAGGAAATGAGAGAAAATTGAACAATATTGCTTATTATGGTGAATGGATTTAGTGAAGAGATTGAAAATTGAGAAGTGAGAATAAGAGCACACAAGTGGTGACATCTTTTGAGAATCAAAGAGAAACTTGTGTTCATTTAAAGTAATTCACAATCCCCTAAGTAGTCGTTACTTTCTTCAAAGCCACTTTCCCCATCTCAATTCTTATTATGAATCTAACAAACACAAACCCTAGCCAACTCTTTAAATTGTCTCATTATTTAGATATGTTTTTCTTATTAAAAGAATTAAATGTAATTAACTATGTGACTTATAAATCTATTAACATAAAAACTACATATGTAAAGTTCAATACTGATAGCACATAAGTCTGGTGATGGCTTCAGAAGACTAGTCAATTTTCTATACATACATAGAAGATTTCAAGAGACTTAGAAATTTGTTTTATGTGTTTTCGATTAATCTGATTCTTCACATTTTAAATTTCAGAAATGATTTCTAAACCATCATGTTAGATGTTTTGCTCGTGATTTCTTTTATGTAAACACAATTTCTTAGTTCATTAGTGAATGAATTCTTTTTTTTTTTTTGGTCAACATTGGGCCACAACAGGCCGGCCCATTAGCCAAGTTCCTACATAATATATAATGTAGTCGGTGGGATTAGATCTCTGGTTGTGCAAGTGCACATATCTTATGTAGACTTACCGTTTGCCACTAGAGTAAAAGCCACTTGTTTAGTGAATGAATTCATGTTGATAAAAACAATTAACTTTTTAAAAAAAATTAAAATGTTTCCTCCGCACAAAAATCCTTATTGCATCATCAACCTAACCCCTCATCATATAATGATCACCTTTCTTTTTTTTTCTTTTAAAATATTGCACACTTACACACACACACATATATATATATATAAGTATAATGCATATATATATATATAATATCACAACCTCAATGGCATTAAAATCTTCACAAAACAAACAAAGATATAAAAGTATGAATAATAATAATATGAACCCATCTCTCTTCCAAAATTACACTTGGAACAACAACAAGAATGATCATCCCCATCATCAACCACAAAATCATAATGATCCAATCGGTATGGCCATGGACCAAAACACACACCTTCACATCTTCAACCATTTCTCTTCTTCTCATTTCCATCCTCTCTCTTCTCCTCTCACAACCACCACAACTCTTTTTTCCGAAGACAACGAATTAGAAGAAGAAGAAGAAGAAGAAGAAGAAGAAGAAGAGCCTCTAGAAGAACTTGGTGCTATGAAAGAAATGATGTACAAAATCGCAGCCATGCAACCTGTTGACATCGATCCAGCAACCGTTAAGAAACCTAAACGCCGTAACGTTCGGATCTCAGATGACCCTCAAAGCGTAGCGGCTAGACACCGTCGTGAGAGAATCAGTGAGAGAATCAGAATTCTTCAAAGACTTGTTCCAGGTGGCACCAAAATGGATACAGCTTCTATGCTTGATGAAGCTATACGCTATGTCAAGTTCTTGAAACGACAGATCCGGTTACTCAATAATAATAAGCCGCAAGATCAAGCTTCTCAAGCGGTGGCGGCTTCATGGGTTTCGCCGCCGCCTCCACAGTCGGATTTCGGTGGTGGTGGTGGTGAAGGAGGATTAATGTAAATCAGGTGATATTTCTATTAATAGTAAGTAAATTATGGTGTAAAGTGTGTAATGGAGCAATTATGGAAAGTGTTTATATAAATATTAAAAATGGATACGAAATAAGGGTTTGTTAGGATATTTATATATATATTGTTGTTGACCAAAAAGGATATTTATATATGTGTAACACCATATATTTTTATATTATGTTATCATTTTGTTTATATATTTTATTTGTAGTTTGGTTTTATATAAGTTTTGGCCGAGTATTTTTCGGGAATAAAAACCATGACGCCATGAAAAAACCTATTTAAATAGTGTTATCATTACTGTGGACTTTTGTCTTTGTATATATACAATGCATGTATGTGTAATATATAGCATGTAATAGACTCATAGTATTATATTATAGAGCAAATTTGAACTATGAATACTCCATTCACCATTGTTGCATTTTCATCTTACGCCATATTTGAACGCTAATAATTACATATATTGAAAACCAATTTGTATGTTATATCGCATCGAAAAGTCCAATGTTATCACTCAAAAACTGAAAATCATTTTAATCTAACACAATGTGATATATGGGTCTTTCGATTTATTGTGAACTGATTTTGAGTTAGAAATATAAATTTTACGAAAACAGGTAAATTTTGTGAAGACGTTTATGAATATAATTGTATATGTATATATACATAAAGGATGGTGCACTGTGAAGAGCAATGTACTTGCTCGTTCGTCTTCGAATTAATGAATCAAAGTCCAATAATAACAGTTGCGATCTCTTTTTTACTTTCCCAATAATGAAAAAAAAACCTTTGACAGAAAACAAACATTAAAAACCAGAGCTTTGCTCCACACTTGTTTGGTCAGAAAACAAAACTCACAAGTAGCGTAGAGAAAGATAGACGAAACCTATATGCCCGTTGACTTTTGTGTCTCCTCACATCCATAGGTTTTAAGAAAGATCGAATGTTAGTGAGTTTCAAGGAAACCTATCTATTTTGCTACCAAGTCCTTTTAATTATTCTTTTTTATGTTGTTGGCCACAGAGTTATAGATATCTAGCCTAAAGATAATTACAAGATTCTGATGACTAGTTTAGGTCAAACAATGTATCGGTAAGATTCCTGTTTTTCACATTTAATTAGATTCAATACAAATATTTCAATTGAGATTTGAGATAATTCATATATGTCAATCAGCTTTTGATCTGACTAAATCTGATCACGTGAAAACTATTGGCGCTGTTGGCAAAACTATTTTTTCTTTTGGGGTTAATGGGCAATATTTGACTGTCCATATTTTATCTTTTCGGCCCAGAAATAGGTCCAAACAGTGTGAAAGTAAGTATTGGGCCTACTTTAATCCAAGTATCCATTTTTCTCTATCTAAAAATCTCGTACGAGAGAGAAAAAACCCACCCGGGAATCTTCGACCCGACAGAGAAATGGGATCGTCTGCGAATACAGAGACAAATGGCACCGCATCACCACCGTCGTCGAATCACAAGCCTCCGGATACCAACGGCGGCACTCATCCTGCTTCCGATCAGACGATCTCAGAGTCGAACCCGTCGAAGAAGAGGAAAATGGGTATGCTTCCGCTCGAAGTGGGTACTCGTGTTATGTGTCGGTGGAGAGACGGAAAACACCATCCGGTGAAAGTAATCGAACGTCGGAGGATACATAACGGTGGCCCAAATGAGTACGAGTATTCGGTTCATTACACTGAATGTACGTCTTTTACCTTCTTTTCAAGTTATGATCTAGGGTACTTTTTTTTGCGTGTGTGTGTGTTGGATCATGAAGTTGGGTCGTCAATTTTGGTAAATGTGTACTTTTGATTATTAAAAGGGTGGAAACATAGTTAAGCTTTAAATCAATTGGATCATTGGAATTGGCTTTAACTTGAGTGAGGTTTTGAGAAAAAGATCCTGCATTGTACGTTGTTTCAAATGATCAATGAGTAACATGATGATAAAGTTAGTGGTTGTGAGATCTTATGATCAATCATCGATGTGCATGTTTTGATTTCGTGATTTGTTTTTGAAATTTCAGTTAATAGGAGGCTGGATGAATGGACTCACCTGGACCAATTGGACCTTGATTCAGTCGAGTGCGCTGTCGATGAAAAAGTGGAAGACAAGGTGCTTTCTTTTAGTTGATGTTGTCTGTTACATAATGTTTTTTTGATATGGATCTGTTGCATAATGTTCCACTTCATTTACATGAGATTTCTTTTCCATCTTTAGCATTAAGCGGGTATGTTAGTCTGTGGTGTACAGGTGACAAGCCTAAAGATGACCCGCCACCAGAAACGGAAGATTGATGAAACACATGTAGAGGTAAGTAAGTCATGCCACTAGAAGGGGGGTCGGGTCTTGGCAACATTAGACTTATGTTGATTCGGTATTCTCTGTTCACGACGCCGCCAGCGATACATAGATCTCCGATCAAGCATCTTCTAGGGTTTAAGAAGGTTCGTCTGGGAAAGAGTGAAGAGAGGGTGGTTAGATTTATGATAAATATGTGTAAGGATCTTAGTGTAGTTGACGAAATGGGGAAGAGGAAAATAGCGTTAGGCCATCATCTTCTACATGTGGGAAGCTTGAAACATTCCTTAAAAATTAGGGTCTAATGTTATTTTTTTCAACTACAAATTATCGAAAAAATTATTGAAGAGGAGATTGTAAGAGAAGATTAAAAGGAGATCTCAAATTTTAGTGACGGTGAAACGATTTCTCCATCTTGGTGAAAGAATTTCTGAACAAATACGATGCATAATTTCTAGAAGGTGAAACGATTTAGCTATTGGTGGATGAATTTACAGTTTCAGGTCATATTTACAATGCAGATGTGTCGTTGAGGTAGCCCACATGTCTGATGACATGTATTAATGAAGTGTTTTGATTGGTTTTCTGGAATAAGAGAAGTAGTGCACGTGACACCCATGAAATTTCAATTTTTTTATATATATTTTGTGCTTTCTTTAAAAATTGACCTTATTCCTACATAATTTTTGACCCTATAAAATATATATCTAATCCTAGTCCAACAAAAATATATTTGATATGTTAGTCTAATATAAAATCAAATAAACTCATAATTTTTAAGTTGAAATTAATTAGTATTTTTAATAATATATATCTATTTTGTTTTTTTTCATCATTAATAATTTTGTATTTTTCAACGGAAATAACAAATCTAGAAAAAAAGATTTTGCATGTTACATTAATTTGTTTTTAAACCATATATTTTACTAGCTAACTTCAGTTTACTTATATTTACAAATTAGGATATAAAAGTGAATTATTTTCTAAACATGACAAATGAAACACTGAATAAATAAGCATCGAACAAATAAATTTTTAATTATGAAAATTTTAATTGATACAACTACAATTTATCTTACTTATAAAATCAATTATGAAAGTGATAACTTAGTATCAATTTAAACAATTGATTATTTTCATCATTTATTAATAATTGATACTAATTTGTGAATTAATGTAAAATATACAATAATAATGTCTGTTTATTTTAAATGATATTAAATTATATGTAATGTTTCATTTGTAAATAAATAACTCTATATAGTATTATTTATTTATATGATACAATATTAGTGATGTGATATACATTATTTCTTGTACTGAAAGTGCACGATCTATTTGGAAGTGTTTAACTTCAATTGGTTTTGTCTCTGACTCCACTTCAGCTCGATTTTTCTCCACTTCTTCCTTTTTCTTCAGTTAGTACTTCCTATATTCTAGCATCTCAAAAACAAATATTCGTTCCAGTTTTACATACAAATCTTGACGATGATAATAAAGTTACATGGGATAAAGCAATTATGGATTTTGATTCTATTATGTAAATTTTGATCGTTTATTTATTTTCTTATGTTTTTTTCTTTTTAAAAAAAATGTTATTCCGATTCTTATTTATTTCTTTTAGGTTTTAAATGTGATCAACTTTCACTTTATAGATTGAGAAAAATGGGATCACATGTTGAAGTAGATGTGAATTAGTTTATGTGTGGTGAAAATTTCACTAAAATTAGTTAAAATTGTTCTGCATTACACCCACTAATCAGGATTAAACGACTACTCTCTTGCTTCTCTTAAACCACTGAAGTAAATTTTGTGTGTTTAGTTTCTTTTTTTTTACAAGTAAAAAGATTATATATTAACATTGACGTTACATAAGAGGAGAATTTAACAACAACAAAACCAGAAAACGGATTCTGAAGCCGATGAAACTTAACATAAACCATCTAGTACCAAACATGACAATAACCATGATGATCTCAACCTGTAAAGCGAATCAATCATGTCCAAAAGAAAGGTACTCCTAAATGGTTTAGGTTTTTTAAAACAAAATAATATTAGACTTATAAATGTAATCTCTTTAACAGGCTAATGCAGACTATAATCATTGTTTATTTGCAGCTAGACTATCATCGAAATCAGTTAATTCAAGTGAATAAATAAACTCAAGATTGATAAACATTAATGTACAAATATACGCTATGATCACCGAAATATTCGGAATGAACATTCCTAGTTTGTATTGAATCTATAATTTTGATACTAACCCAAATACAGAAACCGAAATAACCGAAGAAACCCAATACACAAACCAAATTACAACTTCGGTTCAGTTTTAATTCAATGGTTTCTGACTTTAACCAAACCAAAATAATTATTTTCGGTTCTATTCATTCCCAACAAGAATTAAACCGACTAGAATTTGCTATATTGAGTGCAGCCTTTATGAAGGGTCAATGACCCATATATTCTTAGTCGATGAGAAAATGACTAAGCTACTCTTCCTTTGACTCATATACTCCTCATACTCTCATCCATATTTAGGACATTTTTTTACCTTTTAGTAATAATTTAAAAGAAAAAAAAAAATATATATATTACAAATTAGTGGGTCCGGAGACTAAATTTTGAATCAAACCAAAAATTAAACTAACAATATCCATTTAATTTTTAATTAAAATATTTTTTTTTCATAAAATCAGTTGGTTCAATTAAAATCAGTTGCTTCTAAAATTAATTGGTTCATAAAATTAATTGGTTCATAAAACTAATTGGTTCTATTAAAATCAACCGGTTTATAAAATTAAATAGTTCTAAAATTAATTGGTTCAAATCAAAATAATATATCGGTTCACGTTGGTTCAATTGATACTATATGTAGATTCACGTGATATTATATGTGATATCAATCGGTTGGTTCACATAAAATCATTTGGTTCACGTAAAATCTAATTGGTTCACATAAAATTAAATGTTTTTCGTTCACGTGAAATCAATTGGATCAAGATGGAAGTTTTTCACAATAGAATTAGTGTAAATTGTTTTAAGTTCACATCAAATCATAATCTTTTGATTTAATTAAGAATTGCTTCAAATTGGTTTTGGTTCACGTAAAACCATTTGGTTCAAGATGAAATTTGTTGAAATATAAATAAAAATCAATTGGTTCAAAATATGGTGAAGCATAAACAATATATCATGTGGTAAAGAAACATAATTCATTAGGATTGAAGGATCAAGCTATCGGTTTAACTGAAATCATGTGGTAAAGAAACATAATTCATTAGGATTGTAACAGTTTAATTGAACCAATATCGTTAATTCACGAATGTAATCACAATTCAAGTTATTATTTACGATTTCATATTCATAATAGACTTAACCAACTATTGTTAATCATATAATTATTTTACGATTTTATATTCATACTACATCTTTCACATTTCTAGTAACATATCTTATCAAAATATGGTGAATATTATATTTCGTATCACATTATGGAACTAAATCTGTATAAAATTCATAAAACAAATAAAATAATCTATGTAATCCTCATAAATGTAGTAGAATACTGTAATATCTTTGATTCAACTATTAATTATAAATTAATTTTAGGATTAACTAATAATTTCTTAAAAACGGCCAAAATATGACTATGTGTATTTGTGTATAACTACCAAACTGTTATAACACTATGAAAAAAAAATCAAATCTTTCAAATATATTTGGCAAAAATATTCAATTCTTCCTCCAAAACCATTTTTTTGGAATCTCCCTCCTTCTTTAACTAAACATACTGAGATTTTATTTATATAAACAAATTATACATTTTCTCTTTTGAATCCTACAAGTTGTTGAAGGATTAAAGTTGCAAATAATTTTGATATGTTTGTATTTTAGCATATTTTAGGAGTCATATTTAGCATGTTTGGCGTTTATATTCATCACATTTTGTGTTGCATTAGAGTTTTTAAGGTTAGTTTTCATGCATAGCATCCATACATGCATTGGAGCGGATTTCAGGTACAATTGGAGACTTTTGGATGCATCAGGAAGGAATTGAACTCAACTCTACTTCCAGGATCACCAACCCCAGAGCTTAACTCAACTCTACCTCCAGAATCACCAACGCCAGAGCTGAACTCAACTCTACCTCCAGGATCACCAACGCTAGAGCTGAACTCAACTCTACCTCCAAGATCACCAACGCCAGAGATGAACTAAACTCTACCTCCAGGATCACCAACGCTAGAGCTGAACTCAACTCTACCTCCAAGATCACCAACGCCAGAGATGAACTAAACTCTACCTCCAGGATCACCAACGCCAGAGTTGAACTCAACTCTACCTCCAGGATCACCAACGCCAGAGTTGAACTCAACTCTATCTCCACGATCACCAACGCCAGAGCTGAACTCAACTCTACCTCCATGATCAGCAACTCGCCAGAGCTGATCCCAACTCTACCTACCAACTCGACCGCGTGGATCACCAACTCACCCGAGCTGATTCAAACTCACCCATCAACTCGACCGAACCGGTCGAGTTGGTTTCACACGGACCACTCCGGATCTCAGCTCGACCGATCACTCAAATCGACTCAACCGACCACTCGACCAAACCGGTGGAGTTGGTTTCACACAGACCACTTTTGCGAACAGCTCGACCCATCAACTCGACCGACCCGGTCGAGCTAACCGATTCCCACTTTGACTTTTTATTATTTTCGTTGACTTTTAGTTTAAGGTTTTCTAAGATAGGATATAAAAACCCCCTTTGCCTGTTTTTAATAAGCACGCTTTTATTTTCATGAACTTTTGAGAGATAACATGAAAATTACTCTTGCTTCTATAATTTCAAGATCAATTTTCTTCCATATTGAGTTTCTATTTGCAATTTCTTCTCCTGGTTTATTCTCACCTATTCTTCTTCTCTACTTTATGTTTAAGCAACTTAGTTTATGCTTTGAATTTTTGTTTATGATTATGAAGTCTGAGTAGTTTTATTAGGGTTTCTGAGGATGAGATAAATTAGTGAAAATCCTTGATCTACTAAGTGCCTAAGTAAATTTCGCATAGATTTCTTCTGTTTTAGGGTTCTTAATGCTAGTCTCTCTCTGATCACTTGAGATTAGATCCTAGGAATTTCCATACTCACAAAGTGTTTGATGAAATACCTGATCTGCTAATTTCAGAGATTACACATCCACAATAATTTCAACGGTTTACCATTAACTAATAGAAAAACTATTTTAAACCAAAACTAAACCAAAATTAAAAATATTATTTCATTCGACCCAAACTCAGATTTTTTTTTTTCTTGTTACAAATCGTTATGTTTAAACATTTTTCTAATTTTAATTTATGATTTAACTGTAAATTTTTCCCAACTTTACCATAAAAATAGTGGAAATAAGAAACCCATTAAGCCACATCCTCCTATAAAGAACAAAATTAGAAATTTGAACAATTTGATTCATAAACACAAAGAGCAACCACGTTCGTGCTCCTAAATTCAGAAACAATCAAAAGTCGATATGGGTAAATTGTGAAATTCAGGGATTTGTATCTGATTTAATTAATTTAATATTATGTTCTGGTTTGAATTCGGTTAGTGTAAATAAACTAAAATAGATTCAGGTTGTTAGGTTGGTAGTGAGTTTGGGTGGATCTGGTCGGTTGAGTTATGTAAATTTTTAAAAAGAGCTGAATAGATTAGTAAACAACCACCATTTTTATTGAAAACAGATTTAATTTATTTCATCTTTTTTCTGTATTTACAGGAGTAGGGCTGAGAATTCGGTCATTCGGATCAGGTCGGATCGATCGGTAATTAGGTTATTCGGATCGTAGAAAACAGGTCTGAAATAATTGAACCAAAAAAGCGGATCGAGATTCAGGTCGGGTCAGAAATTTTTTTTTCCTTTTTTTAGAAAAATTCTAAAAAAATTCGAAAAACTTGACCCGAATTGACCCGAACCGTCCGAAACCCGATTCCGAATTTTGAAAAAATGATTTTTTTGGAAAAAATTCTTAAAAAATCCGATCCGACCTGAACAACTCAATGCAAATTCTTCAATAAACTAATTTACCAAACCGACCCGAATTTCAAATCCGATCCAACTTAAACTGACTCGAATTTTGATTCGAATCTGATTGGACAAATAGGATCGGGTTTAAATTCCCACTCCTATTCATTGCCCCCTCCATGAAAGACTAAATTAATTTTTTCTTTTGTCAACCAGACTAAATTCATTGTAATCCATTTTTGGCAAAAGATTCTTCTCTTCTTTCGTTTCTTCACTGTTCTTTGTTTTTCCTTCGATTTCCTGTCGGTCTCAAGCTCGAAGCGATTTCTTCTGTTTCAGATCCCATTAGGTCTTCAATTCTCTTCTACTTTGATTCCATTTTTCATTATACATCTGATTTCCTTTGTTTTTCGGGTTGTTATTAATTGCTCGATATTGGATCATAAATCAGAATTTGCATAGTCTTTTGTTTTTGGGGTTAAATTAAATGTCCTGACTTTAAGAATTCCCATCTCTTATTTATCAAATTTGCCTGCTCTTTTTACGGTTATGGTATTTGCTTTCTGTGGGCTATTAAATTTTGGTCAATTAATCCCTAAATTCGGCACCTTTGGACATAGTTTTGTGAAGTTTGTATAGAATTAGAATGATTTGATTTGTCTCTCTTTAGATCTTTTCTTCGTCAAGAGTTCTTTAGAGAGGCCTTAGATTATTATTTTCCCTATCGTAATACGAATTGTTCTGAAATTCGTGTGCAGATTGTTTTAGAAACCTATTGTCGAAGCACAATTTTAGCTCAAAGATGAATACTACTGAAGATGATGATTTCACATTCTCAAAGGTTGGTTTGCACTCAATTATTCTGGATTACAGAAATTATGAAACATGAAAGTTTTAGACTTTATGACTGATTCTTAGTTCATTCCATTTTAAGGTTGTACCAACAAATAGTGAAGATGTTCTTGAGGCGAAGAATCTTGCAACAGATGTAGGGAATATTACCATTAAAGATGGATTAGATCAACAAAGCAATGGTCTTATGTGGAAAGATAAGTCTCTTCCACCAAAGGAAGAGAAAATAGGTTCTTTGTCTTTCACGGTGACTGATTCTTCATCTTCCAAAAAACAGTCCAATGAATCATCTGAGAATTTCAAAACTCCGGATAGAAAGCCTATAACTCGTACCAAAATTCCATTTGAAAAGGGTTATAGCCAAATGGATTGGTTAAAACTCATGCGAACACATCCCGATCTTGCAGGTAAGCAAAGCACTCTTCATTGGTGTTCTCTTACTAAGTTACATTTTGTTGTGTTACATGAAACGGGAATTTGGTTTGCAGGCCTGAAGGGAGAGTCAAACAGGAGGCTTATATCAATGGAGGAAGTAAAGAAGCACCGATCAGGAGATTCAATGTGGACTGTATTGAAAGGTCGTGTGTACAACATATCCCCTTATATGAAGTTTCATCCTGGAGGTGTTGATATGTTGATGAAAGCAGTTGGAAGAGACGGTACACTCTTGTTCAACAAATACCATGCTTGGGTCAACTTTGATATGTTACTTGAGAAATGCCTTGTTGGAATTCTGGATGATACCAAAACGAAGAAGCAAGAAGCTTAATTGCTATGGCTAAAAGGTTGAAATTATCGTATACTCGTGTAGAGGATTCACAGATCAATAAGATTCTTTAAGTGTTTACGTTCTGATTCTTCAAATGAAAACACTGATTACAGTATGTACTGTGTATTAGACATATAGACAACTCTTTGATGTCAATATATTCAAAGATTCCAGAATCATTGATCACTATATGTACTTGTCCCGAGTTTATCTCTTTATACAAGAATGGCAATTACGCAATGAGAGTTGACTTTTCTTCAAGAAAAGCGCTTTTGTTTCGCCAATCAGAGCCGGATAAGGATCGAGAGTATTTTAAGTCCAAAAAAACCTGATCCGTCCCTCCATGCTTATAATAAAATAATTACACTAAAATTTCTTTTTTGCCAATAAGCTTTGTCTTCTTTCTCTCGGCACCTGTCTCTTAAACTTTTCATCAATCTTTTCTTCCGTAGATTCTCTCTGGAGACAGAGTTTCAGATACATCCAACAGGTTTTGAGTTCTCTTATTGATTCTTTCTGCTTTCACTCACCGTCAATCTAATATTCTTCGGGGTTTTATTATTCATGGGAATTTATGAAATACAATGCGTATGAATGTTTGTTGAAATTAGCCTTTGTGATTTTAATTACTGGCACATCATGTTTGTTTATGCTATTTAAGACTTCGTTCTGGCTTTCAGTTTCATCTATGAAATCTTTTTTTTTTGTGAAGTTTGCAGATACTTAATAATTAGGTTTATTTGCTTATTTGCTTGTTTAGATTCTTGCTTATTACTAGTGACTTAATCTCTCTGGTGTCTTCTTTTGCTTTTAATAACAATCAACTCTCCGAGTCAAACCTCTAAATACGTATATTTTTTCTCAGAGTTTGGGATCTTGTGTTTGGATATATAATCGTGATTATAATGAAATGTTGTATTACAAACAAAAAATGTCGACTTTGGACTTTGTGATGATATCATTGATTAACACTGCTCAAATTTGTTGTGAGTTATATTTGAGTAAGGATGAACACATTTCTTACTGCTTCAAACTTGCATCCAAAAATCACTTGGTTAGTACTTGGTCTCAGGCAAAGTATTTAACTTTCAATCTTCTGCTCCTAATTTTAAATGCTTACCTTATCAATATAATGCCCTTGATTGTTCTTTGTCTCAGTCAGCCTTACGCCATTTTTAGACCTTTTGGCCGATACAATGTTATTTGTTCATTATGCATTTTCTTAACTATCAAGTTGCATGCTTTCTGGATTTACTTTAAGGTTGCGTGGACAATTCTCAACAGCAGCATACTTCAACAAAGATCATTGCAGAATCTGATACTCTCCAGCACATATCCTTCTGCTGACAGTAGTATTACACCAGCAGATTAGTTCTTCTTTCCCATTTTTGGAGATGGACAGGGCAGATATATCAGGCTTTGTGAGTGGCGGAAGTTGTTCATCACTCAAGTTGCTCCAATGAATACTTACATAGTTCTAAGGACAAGTATGATGTGTTAAGTGGTAGTTTTTTGCGGACTTCTCTTTTCATCTATACCTTTTCATCTTCAGAAATAAACGGGATAACATGCGTGACACCGCTCTTAGCCTGAAGTGCCCTGGGGGACTTGATTGTTCATTGTCAACATGTACAGAGATTACTACTCCCCAAGTTGCTTTTAGTAATGGTGGACAATGTGTGATCCCTGTTGTTGATGAAGGTTCTACTTCTGCAAAGAGATCTGGTGTCCAAATGCCATCACTTTTGTTAGATCCAAATGTTAGAAACTCTTCAAAGATGCAACGAGTTAGTCACTTTGGAACTGACATACACTCACAAGTGAGCCTGGAGCCACCATCTTACACAGCCTTCTCTGTACAACAGAGGACTAGCAACTCGAAGAAGTGCAACTCAATGGGATGTGTGAAGGGAGCTCGAGGAGTGTCAGGGTTCTGCATCAGCCATGTAGGAGGACATAGATGCCAAAAACCAGGATGCAACAAAGGTTCCGAGAGTAAAACCACTTTTTGCAAAACACATGATGGAGCAAATAGATGTGAGCAATTGGGATGCACCAAGAGCGCTGAAGGAAAAACAGACTTCTGCATATCTCATGGTGGTGGAAGACGTTGTGAGTTCCCTGAAGGATGTGACAAAGCAGCCCGTGGCAAATCGGGCTTCTGCATCAAACACGGTGGGGGCAAAAGATGTAATTTTTAAGGTTGTACACGAAGTTCTGAGGACAAGCTGGTCTTTGTATATCCCATGGTGGTGGAAAACGTTGTCAGTTTTCTTCAGGTTGTGAGAAAGGAGCTCAAGGAAGTACTAACTACTGCAAAGCCCATGGAGGTGGAAAACGGTGCATATTTACAGGGTGTAGCAAAGGAGCTGAAGGAAGTACTCCTCTGTGTAAAGCACACGGTGGTGGGAAACGCTGTCTTGCTGATGGAGGCGGGATTTGCTCTAAAAGCGTACATGGTGGGACTAACTTCTGTGTTGCTCATGGTGGTGGTAAAAGATGTGCTGTGGCGGGGTGTACAAAGAGTGCGCGTGGTCGTACTGACTGTTGTGTTAAGCATGGTGGTGGGAAACGTTGCAAGACTGTTGATTGTGAGAAGAGTGCTCAAGGTAGTACTGATTTCTGTAAAGCTCACGGTGATGGGAAACGATGCTCTTGGGGAGATGGAAAATGCGAGAAATTTGCTAGAGGAAAAAGCGGTTTATGCGCTGCGCATAACACTGTTATGTCTCGGGAGAAAGGAAATGCAAGCAAGATTGGTTTGATTGGACAGGGACTCTTCAGTGGCCTTGTTGTTGGCTCTGCTTCTGATCATTCTCAATCTGGAGTAACCGCTGTCTCTGATTGTACTGGTTCTGTTGATCGAGTACAGTTTGAGAGAAGGCAGATGTTGATACCTATGCAGGTTCTTGTACCTTCATCAATGAAATCTCCAAGTAGTACTTCACATGAAGGAGAAACGAACGTCTTTGACTCTATGATTCCGGAGGAGAGAGTTCATGGCGGTGGCTAATAATGTCTTTACTTGGTGGCTCCACTGATCGAAACTGAAAGCCTTTTCTGTGAAATGTCACCTGCACAAACCTCTGTAAATCTGTGTAGTGCTATGAGTAAGAGCTGTAACATGTGTTACAACTTGTGTAGAATCTGTTCATTGTTTTTAACTGGTTATGTTCCTCTTGGGGACATCTAAATCGATGACTCAAAACCCAAAGTCTTGTTATGGGCCTTTAGTGGGCTCCTGTACAATCACAAAACAAATGTGGAACCAACCAAATCTACCATTTATAACTTGAACAAAAATCTTTTATCTCTGGAATATTGAGAGCCACAACGGTCAAGAGACAAGAACAACTTAAAGATAAAGGGATAAGGAAGGCTTTCATAAAAAATGAACAACATTTCTTTCCACACAAAATTCACATAATACAAATACTTACGTCATATTCATACAATCTAGTCCCCATGTTTTAAGTCCTCTCTTTCTCTGACATATAACAGATTAAAACCCTGCAATAGCTTTATCCGAACAAGAGTAAACAGAAGAACACAACAATGGAGTTTCGTGGAAATGCTAACCAAAGGATTGCTAGGATATCAGCTCATCTTCAACCTTTCACTCCTCAGGTTTTCTTTATCTTTGCTTCTAAGTCAAGTTATCTTCTTTGTTCTTCAATCGTTGGTTGTTCGTAATCAGTAGTGATAATTTGTCTTCATCCTCAAAAAACACTGATAACATCATAAAATTCATCAACGTTATTAGTTTTTCATCAAGACTCGAAGTTTAGTCCAGTCACGAACTTGACATTAGTTTCTAGCAGTGAAGTAACTTAGGATTTCTGATGCCTCAATTGAATCCTTCTAGGACTGAACATGAATTTTTCTTCTTCTTCGTGATTGGTGTATCATTAGATGGAGGCGAAGGACTCAATAATGGGAAGGGAAAACTGCAGAGCTAAAGGTGGGAATCCAGGATTCAAAGTAGCCATCCTTGGGGCTGCGGGAGGAATTGGACAGTCTTTATCTTTGTTGATGAAGATGAACCCTCTTGTCTCTTTACTTCATCTCTACGATGTTGTCAATGCTCCTGGCGTCACAGCTGATGTCAGTCATATGGATACTGGAGCTGTTGTAAGAAACTCTTCACATTGAAACTTATCATAAGATTGATTCTTCTTGCTAATGAATGTGTAATGACCAACTCTTGATTAACTTGAGCTCATTATTAGGTCCGTGGATTCCTGGGAGCCAAACAGCTTGAAGACGCGCTTACTGGTATGGATCTTGTGATCATACCAGCTGGTGTACCGAGGAAACCAGGAATGACCCGAGATGATCTCTTCAAAATCAATGCTGGAATTGTTAAGACACTATGTGAAGGTGTAGCCAAGTGTTGTCCTAATGCAATTGTCAACTTGATTAGCAACCCTGTAAACTCTACTGTCGCCATTGCCGCTGAGGTTTTTAAGAAAGCTGGAACGTATGATCCTAAGAAGCTCCTTGGAGTTACTACACTAGATGTTGCTCGTGCCAACACCTTTGTGGTAAACAATGTCTTATGATTACTCACTCCAATTGGTTATGTTGACTCTTCAATCACCAAGATTTAAATATATTAAATCTTATGCAGGCAGAAGTTCTTGGCCTTGATCCAAGAGAAGTCGACGTACCAGTCGTTGGAGGACACGCAGGAGTCACGATTTTGCCACTATTGTCTCAGGTATCATATGAATACACCTCGCGAGTCACGAGTCCATATTACTTCAGCTTCTCTGTTAATCTGACTGTTTTGAGTGATTTTTTATTCTTAGGTTAAGCCTCCTAGCAGCTTCACACCTTCAGAAATTGAGTACCTTACAAACCGGATTCAAAATGGTGGAACTGAAGTTGTGGAGGCTAAAGCTGGAGCTGGATCTGCAACACTTTCGATGGTAACTAAACCAAAATCACTTTCAGACATTATTATCAAAACACTTGTATTCCCATGAACAGTGTCATGAATCCGTGTGAATGTACTACTACTACAGGCATATGCTGCAGCCAAGTTTGCAGATGCTTGCCTTCGTGGATTAAGAGGAGATGCAAATGTCATAGAATGTTCTTTTGTTGCTTCACAGGTAAACCTTAAAAAGACTTTTCAGTTTTCATCTGTTTAATGAAAACTCGGAACTCTATTTCATTCTTTAAAGTTTCTGATTTGTAATGACAATTCAACACAGGTGACAGAATTAGCTTTCTTTGCAACCAAAGTGCGTCTTGGCCGTACAGGAGCAGAGGAAGTGTATCAGCTTGGACCTTTAAACGAATACGAAAGGTATGAAAACTTAACACATCTCTTCAAAATGTTTGTCTTAGATCAGAAGAAAGATGATTTCTTTATCCTGATTTTCCTTATTCTTCTGTAGGGTTGGTCTGGAGAAAGCAAAAGCAGAACTAGCTGGAAGTATTCAGAAAGGTGTCGAATTCATCAGAAAATGAAAATGAGAATGATCAGAGAGACACAATAAGATCTTTCTTAAATCATTTGATCATGTACTCGTTATGTCTGTGTCTCCAACATCTGTATATTCCTTATCATTTTGTGTACTCTGTGACCTTTTCAACGTACTTATCCAAGAGTTTCGATTATCCAAAACCAATATTTAGGAACATTTGAGAAGATCTTGATCCCCAAAGACTCAAAACAGGGTCTTTAGCTCCTCAAAGCCGACCAAGTTAGGATTAAGCCCTCAAGGAGCTTTAAAGGAAGCATTTGTGTTGCCAATTCTTGATCAAAATCTATATGAAACAACATGATGCCAAACTAAAGCTTCCCTGCAGATTGAAATCTAAGTCCCTTTACAGTTGCTTCTTTTAAATCTAACCAAACTGAGTTACTTATAAGCATACACAAGACAAAAATGATAAATCAAAGCTCCAAAATTGAGGCAGCAAATCTGTAATTGATTGACTGAAACGACATCAAACGAATGTCTCAAAAGTAAAAACACTAACCTTTGAAGTAAATACAGCAAAAAAGAGTAAGTGGCTTCGCCCGGGTTCGAACCGGAGACCTTCAGTGTGTTAGACTGACGTGATAACCAACTACACCACGAAACCTTTGCGTTAGAGTCTCCATAAGTTTATATATTTAGAATAGGCATCACCTACTCTTCGACTAGCTAGAACCCACGTGCTGTAGAATTATTTATTTTTTTATTTTAGATTTTATTTTGTCTTCTCCGAGAGAAGAGAATAAAGGAGGCAGCCAGAGTGAAAAACGAAAGGCCACTAATTTCAATCTTTCCACTATCATAATGGCGACCACGAGAGTGATTACTGCAGCGGCGGACGTTAGTCAAACCACTTCGTGTTTCCTCGCCAAAAGACCTTTCCTTTTTCCGGCGAAGAAATCCTGCGGTGGATTTAGCGGTCTCTGCTTCAATAGAAGAGCTTTGGTGTTGAAATCCAAGAGACCCTTCTCTTGCAATGCCATTTACAATCCTCAGGTTAAGGTTCAAGAAGAGGGTCAAGCCGAAACACTAGATTATCGGGTCTTCTTCCTCGATGGTTCTGGAAAGAAGGTTTTTTTCTTACCCTTCTGTTTCTTACTCACTCGTTTTGTGTGTGTCTGTGTTCAAAATCCAAGCTTCGTTTACTGGACTGTAGTAATTGATTATCTGCTTTGCAAATTTCTAGTATTGGGGTTTTCACATTGGTATTTGTGATACCCTTACGAATAAGACGCATTATAATGATGAAACCTTCTCTGTGATTGCAATCTCAAAGATCCGCATTGTAAATATGCTTTGAAATGCTTCTGGTTCATCACTCTTTCTGGTGGTTGTGGTTTGAAGTTCTCTCTAAGTTTGCAATTAGTGTTTCAAAATATCTACATTGCGAATGTTAATTGAAATGTTTTTGGTTCATTACTCTGTTCTGTATTCTATACACAACTAAAAATTGTATGCGTTTGTGTATAGGTTTCTCCATGGCATGATATACCATTGACCTTAGGAGATGGAGTCTTCAACTTTATAGTTGAAATACCAAAAGAGTCAAAAGCAAAAATGGAGGTTGCTACTGATGAAGATTACACTCCTATTAAGCAAGACACAAAGAAGGGAAAGCTCAGATATTATCCGTAAGTAAAATCGCTTTCGCTCTCTTCTTTTGTGACTTACTCACTCGTTTTGTGTGTCTCTCTTCAGCTTAGATTGATGACAAGTTAGCAGCTCATTTTCGGAATTATGATTTGTGATAGACTGTGAAATCAATGACTTATCTCCCCAATGATAATTTAATCCAGGTACAACATAAACTGGAACTACGGGTTGCTTCCACAGACATGGGAAGATCCATCCCAGGCAAATGCTGAAGTTGAAGGAGCTTTTGGGGATAACGATCCAGGTAAATCTAGGATAATCCTTTTAGCTCCTTGAATGTGTTGATGTTGTTATCGACCTTATTCTTGGTTTTGAGTTGTAGTTGATGTTGTTGAGATTGGTGAAACCAAGAGGAAGATAGGGGAGGTTCTAAAAATCAAGCCTTTAGCTGCTTTAGCTATGATTGATGAAGGAGAGCTTGACTGGAAAATTGTTGGCATTGCTTTGGATGACCCAAAAGCTGATCTTGTGAATGATATTGATGATGTTGAGAAACATTTCCCGGTAAGAGCTAATCTAGTTAAAACCATTTTCTATATATTCATGCCAGAACAAAAAACCAAATAGACTTACATAAATTTTGGTTTTAACCCTATATATGGCAGGGTACACTAACGGCCATTAGAGACTGGTTTAGAGACTACAAGATCCCAGATGGGAAGCCTGCTAACAGATTTGGTCTTGGAGACAAACCAGCAAACAAAGTAAGTTTCTCTCTGTAATTCCTCTCGTGGTATAGCTTTATGTTTGGTACTGAAACTGAAAGAATCTAAACACATCTGGTTTGGTTTCTTACAGGAGTATGCATTGAAGATCATCCATGAAACAAATGAATCATGGGCTAAACTTGTGAAGAGATCAGTTGATGCAGGAGACCTTTCACTTTTCTGAACAGTTAAAAGATATCTTGCAATGTCCAATTATGAGCTCGGATAATGAACAGATTCATGAGTCCTATATCATTCTTGTATGTCTCTCAAAAGAGATCTTAACATTTGGATTTTGTTTTTTAATGACTGCAAAATAATAAAAAGACTTTCTGCTTTGAAAATATTAAAAAGGAACATATCACAAAGTCTATGACTTGCCATGAAACAGATCTTATATGCAGCAACACAGTTACAAAAGATTTAGGCATCAGAGGGTTGGATATAGATTTATGAATTACATAATCACACGTAGCGAAATCACAATTCACTAGATTTTAGTTTCAATTATACAAGTGAGTGAGAGTCTTCAAAGAGGTTCTCCATCAATCCATCTTCTAAACATAAGTGAGCATTGATTTGGATTATACTCTGTTGTGTGTCCTCCTCCCTGCTAACCAAACACAATACAAATTCTTTACATCCCTCTTTGTTTTTCCTGTGGAAACTTTGGAGAAGAAATAAGGAATGGCTTAAAAATGATTGCCTTGATGGTTGCAAATGTCATGTTATTAGCATAAGTCCTCACATACCTACAAAACACAGACAGTAACAGAGTCTCTATAGTGATGAACTGATGATGAGATTGAAGTTAGAAAGAATGGTTTTGTCTTTTACCCAGCAACTTGATTGCTTCTCGTCATCCAAGGTCTCCACTTATCAACAATGGAATAGTTGAGAGCTCTGATCCATTCTTCAGTTGAAGAGAAAGGTACCATTAATCATGATCACCACTATTCCAAAAAGTTAACAAATAATAAGTTAAAGATACAAACAAAAAGAAAATCCTAAATTGAAACAATGACACATCAACCAATGTTAATCTTGCCTGTAAATGAGAGAGCGAAAGCCTTTAAGACTATTGTTAACGTGATAAGGAATGGCAGTGTGAATATCATATGAATATGGTATGTTTTGTGTGTTATATCGTTTCCATTTTCCAAGTTCCTGCATCAGATTATCAACACCAAATTGGTGACTTTGTGTTTGTATCATGTTTTGTATAGAACCAAACCATTCACATTAGGTACCTTCTTCACGCCTAGAGCTCTGCGTACATTTGCATCGTTTGCCCAAAAGGCAGACAGGAAATACTTATAAGTCTGCAAAGACAATAAAATGTAAGAAAAATCAAAACTTTTCAAAACACATTGATGTAGAAAACAATGAAGATGTAAAGAGAATTGTTACAAAGCAGCTAGGAGGTGGCAATGTGAATTCTATCAGGATATAAGGACCGGTTTAGTTGGTTAAAATCAATTGTATTTGATTTGTTCTTCGTTTTGGTTTACATTGGTTATGTCTCTGTTATAAAACAGAATTTTGTAACAGAAACAGGGCACACGCTCTTTCATTCTTTTGTTTTTGAAATGAATGAATTGATTCTCTTTTACAAATTCTCTCAACTCTAATATGGTATCAGAGCTCTGAAATTGAATTTCAGAGATAAAGATTCTGGTTCGCATCCACCATTGGAAGATTCTTTCTGATCATCTTCTAGTTTTGTGCTGCGATCTTATTCTTTCTTTTCGTCGTGATGGTTGTGATCAAAAGAAATCCACCGCGACATGGCAAAGGAATATCTGTCACAAAGACGAGCTCGTCGGCAAAGAAAAGACTCGATCTGAGAAGTCTTTAGATCGAGAAGAAGCAGAGACCAGTTTCCGGAACTCTGCGCATGATCAACTAGTTGTTGATGGAGTTCAAAGCTCACCATACTTTCTCGCATCAGGCGATAATCCAGGTATGAATCTTGTGATTGAGGTTTTGAATGGAGTGAACTACAATACCTGGAATTTAGCGATAACCACTGCATTGGAGGCCAAGAACAAGCTCGTCTTCGTAGATGGTTCTCTTCCGAGACCATTTGATTCTCACCCACACTTCAAGATCTGGTCAAGATGCAACATCATGGTGAAATCATGGCTGTTGAGTTCTGTTTCCAAAGAAATATACAATAGTATTCTGCGATTCAATGACGCCTCTGAGATTTGGAAGGATTTGCAGATGAGATTCCACATCACAAACCTTCCACGATCTTACCAAATCACGCAAAAGATCTGGAATCTTCAGCAAGGATCTCTATCTTTGTCCGCTTATTACACAAAATTGAAGACATTGTGGGATGATTTAGAAGATGCAGAGTGTGTTAAAACCTGCAGTTTTTGCAATTGTTGCAAATCAGTTGCTGCTAAATCAAAGAATTCCAAGATCATAAAATTCCTATCAGGATTGAATGAGTCTTACTCTAGCATAAAGGGTCAGATTATAATGAAGAAAACAATCCCTGATTTGGCAGAAATCTACAATCTCCTAGATCAAGATTTCAGTCAAAGAAACATCAATCCTACACTTCAAGCTTCTGCTTTTCAGGTCAGTAACAACCAGGCCGATCATGCTGCCTCTGTGAATGCTAGTTATGCAAATCAAAAGGGTCAGAAACCCATATGTTCTCACTGTGGGTACACTGGTCATACGATGGACAAGTGTTATAAAATTCACAGATATCCACCAGGTTTTAAAAGCAAAGCAAAACAAGCGGCAGAGGCAAGTAAACAGGGCAATTCTAAAGTTGTTGTTGCTCAAGTCACATATCCTAACAGTGAAAATGCAGAGAGTAGTGTTACAGGGATGATGAGGACTCTCTCTAAGGATCAAATAGAAGGGGTAATTGCCTACTTCAACAATCAACTAAGAACATCTCCTGCAACAAACGATGAGACTACAACCACCTCTAATGGGACTATCACTGCCACCTCTGGTATGGTTTTCTCGGACACTAGCTTACATTTTATTGGAGCTTTAAGAGCTGCTGGTATTATTCTCTCTTCTTAATCCTAGATAATAGATAGTGGAACCACTCATCATGTCTCAAGAGATAGAAGTTTGTTTGACAATATTACAGAGTCAATGAACAACTCAGTGCCATTGCCAACGGGATTGAAAGTTAAAATTGCAGGAGTAGGAAGTATTAAATTAAACGATCATCTAGTTTTAAACAATGTTTTGTTTATTCCAGATTTTCACTTAAATCTGATAAGTGTGAGCCAATTAATAGAAAATGCGAAATGTAGATTGGTTTTTGATGATAACACTTGTATAATTCAGGATCCTATCAGGGGATTGACGATTGGTCAAGCTGAGCAGGTGGGGAACTTATATGTGTTGGATAAAGCTTCAGTCAGTTGCGAGAATCTGAGTGCTTCTGCGATGTCTGTGAATGCAGTTTTCGACAGCAGTTTATGGCACAGTAGGTTGGGTCATCCATCAATGTCTAGAGTCGATATTATCTCTAATGCTTTGGGTCTTAAACTAGTCAACAAAGAGTCTGTATCATGCAAAATTTGTCCGCTGGCTAAACAGAAAAGATTGCCTTTCATTTCAGAAAACAATATGTGTAATAAAGCTTTTGATCTTTTACACATCGATGTCTGGGGGCCCTTTTCAATTGCCACAAATGAAGGATACAAATACTTTCTAACCATAGTCGATGACCACACTAGAGTAACCTGGACATATCTGCTCAAAACCAAGAGCGATGTTCTGCAGGTTTTTCCAGATTTCATCACAATGGTGGAGAATCAATATCAAACCTCTGTTAAAGCAGTGAGAGCAGACAATGCCCCTGAGCTGAAGTTTGAAGAACTGTATAGAAGAAAAGGAATAAAGGCTTTCCATTCATGCCCAGAAACACCAGAACAGAATTCTGTTGTGGAAAGAAAACATCAATATATTCTGAATGTGGCGAGAGCTTTGATGTTTCAAGCAAATATTCCTCTTGAATTTTGGGGAGAATGTGTTTTAACTTCGGTCTTTCTCATCAATAGGATACCGACTCCTCTTCTGAAAAACAAATCACCTTATGAAATGCTTCACTCTAAGCTGCCAAATTACACAGACCTAAGAGTTTTTGGATGTCTATGTTTCAGCTCAACGTCTTCAAAAGGCAGACATAAGTTTCAGGCCAGATCAAAACCATGTGTGTTTTTGGGATATCCAGCAGGTTACAAAGGATACAAACTGTTAGATTTAGAGACGAATGCTGTGTCTATCTCGAGGAATGTAGTATTTCATGAGGAAACTTTTCCCTTTCGCAAAGAAGAAACTGAAACTGGAGATTTTTTTGATTTGCTAGATAAAACAGAGGAGATACCTGCGGAAAGGGAGACAAGAGAAGGTAAACGAGTAAGCAAAATGCCTTCTCATTTACAAGATTACTACTGTGATCAACTTACTGCTGATATTCCTTATCCCCTTTCTGCGTATTTATCTTATGATGCTTTGTCAAAGGAATATGAAGCATATGTCTATGCAGTTAACATTCACGCAGAACCAGACTCCTTTCACCAAGCAAAGCTTTTTGGTGAATGGTTAACTGCAATGAATGAAGAGCTTATAGCTCTAGAAAGTACAAATACTTGGAGTATTGTTTCTCTACCAGAAAACAAGAAACCTATTGGTTGCAAATGGGTATACAAAACAAAGTTAAATTCGGATGGCACATTAGAAAGATACAAGGCTAGATTGGTTGCGAAAGGATATACTCAACAGGAAGAAATAGATTTTATGGATACTTTCTCTCCTGTTGCGAAGATGACCACTGTCAAGACATTAATTGCGGTAGCTGCAGCAAAGAAATGGAGCTTGACTCAGCTAGATATATCGAATGCATTCTTGAATGGGGAACTAAATGAAGAAATCTATATGAATTTACCTCCTGGCTATACACCAAAGACATGTACTATTCTCCCACCAAAACATGTTTGTAGACTGCACAAGTCTATCTATGGGCTTAAGCAAGCTTCTAGACAATGGTTCCTTAAGTTTAGTGATACTCTCACAGCTATGGGATTCAAGAAATCACACAGTGACCACACTCTTTTCATCAGAAATGTCTCAGGAAAGTATGTTGCGCTTTTAGTATATGTGGATGATATAATAGTGGCTTCAAATGATAACGAAACTGTGATGAGTGTGACCGAAGAACTGGGAAAAGTATTCAAGCTGAGAAACCTTGGTGATCTGAAATATTTTTTAGGATTGGAGATAGCTAGATCTTCGAAAGGGATATCTTTATGTCAGAGAAGATATACTCTGCAATTAATTGATGATGCAGGTCTGTTGGGATCGAAACCATCAAACATTCCAATGGAGCCAAGTATAAAATTGTGCTTAGACAGCAAAGAAGAACCACTGAAAGATCCTTTCCAATATCGGCGGTTGGTGGGAAAGATGATGTACCTTACAATAACGAGACCTGACATTAGCTTTGCTGTGAACAAGCTTTGTCAGTTTACCTCAGCACCGAAACCCTCACATATGCAAGCTGCACATAAGGTTCTTCGATACCTTAAGGGAAGTGTAGGCCTCGGACTTTTCTACTCTGCAGAGAATGATCTCACTCTTACTGCCTTCACCGACGCAGATTGGGCATCTTGTGTTGATACCAGAAAATCTACATCGGGATACTGCATGTTTTTAGGATCTTCTCTCATCTCATGGAAGTCAAAGAAACAACAAACAGTGTCCCTTTCTTCAGCTGAGTCAGAATACAGAGCAATGGGATATGGTGTTAAGGAAGTAACGTGGCTGGTTCATTTATTAACAGAACTGGAAGTTGTTCAAACAAAATCCGTGGCTTTCTTTTGTGACTCCACTGCGGCAATTCACATTGCGAATAACCAAGTGTTTCATGAGAGGACTAAGCACCTCGAGTTGGACTGTCACAAGGTCAGAGAAGCGGTTGACACAGGTTTAATCAAGACACTTCATGTTAAAACAGAACATCAAATAGCTGATGCTATGACGAAGGCTCTATTTCCCAGTCAATTCCATATGCTTATAAACAAGATGGCATTGAAATCCATCTACTTGCCATCTTGAGGGGGGATATCAGGATATAAGGACCGGTTTAGTTGGTTAAAATCAATTGTATTTGATTTGTTCTTCGTTTTGGTTTACATTGGTTATGTCTCTGTTATAAAACAGAATTTTGTAACAGAAACAGGGCACACGCTCTTTCATTCTTTTGTTTTTGAAATGAATGAATTGATTCTCTTTTACAAATTCTCTCAACTCTAATAAATTCCTTCAGTTCTCTTCTTCTTCCTCTTCCGGTTCGTATGTTTGGTAAGATTTGTGACAGAACTGGCATGATGTAATCCACTTGACAATTTGGTAGCAAAATATGCTCTGTGTATGTCTCTGAGGTACACTTTAAACTCAAAAACAAGACAACCTTAGTCTCTGAGATTTGCAATAAGATAGAGAGATACTGAAGTGGTGTGATATAAGTCTTTTACATTATCATAAGTTAGAAGATCATTTGAATATTTTGCATTGCTTGGGTCTACTTTGAAGAATTTGCCTCCACAACTTGGTTTAAGTGACTGCAAAACAAATAATGATTATGTAACCATGTGACTTAATGATTTTCATATGATGATGAAGATATAATGAGCCTACCTCAAAGAGCTCATCTGAAATAAGTCCCATTCCATGAGCAAACGGAATTCTATGGTTAGATTCTATGTTTGGATCTGTCACAGGGTTCCCAAGAATATATCCCTGAAGATTTATGAGTGGTGTGAGGCCTTTCTCATTTCCTAATTTCACATTAATTATAGAATACCATTAAAAGCTGCAGTAAAAAGGAAGACGAAGCAGAAGTGGTTATTACGAATATACCAAGTGAAATCTGTTGAGCAACAGCTGGAACAATTTTCCCGGAATATAAATCTCCACCAACGTAAAATGGATTCGATAAGAACGTTGGATGATCTAAAAACCACTGCAAGTCATTAACAAAATCCACTTTATAAAAGTGAAGAAAAATCATCAGCAAACAAAGCAAAGAAACAACACTTAACATTTCTAAGGAATTGATCAATTTGGTAAGCTTGTTTAGTGTCACTCGTCTTTGAAGCACGCAGAGTTCTTGCAAAAGAATATCCAGAACCAGCAGGAGATTCCAAATATAATATGTTTGCAACCTTTGTCCATGAATAAGATGTTAGCTCTAAAGGAGGCAGTGTTCCATTATATTCATCTCCTTTAAAAGCTAAAGGACCTGAGTTGAAAAAAAAAAAAACAATATCTCAAGTTCAACTTGAAGACTTGTGTTAATCTTCCAAAGGTGCATCGATTATATGAAGATTTGTGATTAGTGTTACCATTTGCAAAGAGAAATCCACAGATGGAACTGCATCCAGGACCACCAGTGAGCTAAATCACGAGAGGATCATTATCTGGATTTCTCTCTGATTTCACAAAGTAGTAAAAGAGTTCAACATCTTTGGATTCATCAAGACTCACGTATCTTAGTTCAAAACCCACATGCAAAACAAGAAACAGACATTTTAGAACTCAAAGGACTTTTAGTCTGTGTTATAATAATGCTGAATCTTGAAAATTAATGGGGTTTTTACCCAGTCTCGAGCTCAAAAGGAAGAGGACCTTCAAAACCAGGAAGATACTTAACTAGCAAAGAAGCATCAACCAAATGATTAATGAGGAGATGCTTAGTAGAACTAAGACGAAGAAGCACATGTTTCTCATCTTCTCTGTTTCCTAGTATGTCACTTGAAGAGAAACTAAATAGGTCAACGAAGAACCATAAACACGAATGTGAAGAAACATAAAAAAAAGAAACAATATCAAGTACGAGAATATAGTTTGGCAACATTATTTATTTATGTTATCATTCAAATCAATACAAAAAAGTTATGTTTACAATAATTATTGAATACACAATCTAAACTTTTTCCAAATTACATTTTTGAGAATTTATAAAATTACACTATCTGAACTTAGATTTGTTTATTTTAATTATTTAATTAAATATTTGTTCTTGTTTATTCATTTTATTAATTATAATGCAATTTTAATAATCTTTAAAAATTTATTATAACAAATCTATTTTAATATTATCTAAAACCGTATCACTTTTATTTTTTTACCAATCATATATTATTTTATCTATCTTTAATCAAAACTGTAATTGTACCGTACTACATTTTGTCTCGGACTACTAGTTACCAATCAAACCTTTATGATACTATATTATTGGTAAATTTGTTGTTAGCAATATTATTAATTTTAAAAATTTAATTAATTTTAGCTTAGATAATTGGGGGTTGAAAATTGAAAAGTAGTTCCTAGTTTACAGGAAGTATCTTAACAATTTTGAGTCGTATTGATTGGGCTGAGAAAGTCATGCCAATTATATCTCCCGCGTTCTCTCTATATATATCATCTCTCTCGAGTTTCATGATTTCATTTCGTCCCTCTTTCAATGGCTTTTGGTTTCACAAGTCGAAATCGAGAAATTTAGTCGCTGTTTCGGTACTATACATCTTTCTATTTATTTCCTAATTTACTACCAATTTGATTTCTTTTTTAGTTAGGTTTTTACCATTGATCAAAAGATAGAATTTTGGACTTAAAATTTCGTAGTATTGTAATTCCAGTGCAAACTTATTGCTTTTGATGATTGTATGGTTGCTGATTGTATTGTGAATGAGGATTATTCGTGACTTATTGCTTCTTCTTTTTGTGTTCCTAATTTAATTTTAGCTATGTAGATTTTGAGGGTTTATGATCCAATTCATATTAGGGCAGATTTGATGATCTTGTAGAGTTAAGAAAAGCGCAAAATTTATATGAGAAATCGAATTATATTTGGTATTTTCTTTGCAACTATTAGAATTCTCAAGTTTGATCAGTTAATTCCCTGTTGCAGTTGTTGAAGAGTTTTTTTGGTAATACTTTAAGCTGAGAAGAAAATGGATCTGGCTGCAACTGTGAAAGATGCATTTGATCGAGTTACTAAGAAGCAGCAGCTGTATCACTCAGTTTCCCAAGATGTCATCGATCTAATTTGTGATGGAATTGAAGAGACATTGAGTCGAATCCAATCAGACAATGATGAAGTAAAACCAGAATCAATTCTTACCGAGTTGAGGCTTAAGCTTGATTCTTTTTTACCCATTATCCGGCTTCAGAATTCACAAAAGGAAATGAACGTGAGTCTAGGCAAGTTTGTGAAAGTACTTGAAGATTCTTGTCATCCTGATATATCTCTAGCCTGCAGAAGCATTGATTTCGATACACATTTAGTGAGTTAAGATACTTATCCACCATTTTTACCGACAAGGCTTGTTTGAAGTTGGTGATTGTCTGGTTAAGGAGGCTGGAGAAGAGGAAGAAACCAAGGAGAGATCTCAGTCCTTAGAAATCTACCAGTTAACGGAGTCAATGAAACTTAAAAAATTGAGCCTGCAATGAGATGGATCTCAGCAAACCGCGGAAAGCTGGAGCAAAACGGTTCAAAGCTGGAGCTGCAACTCTTAAGTTTGAAGTATGGTGACATGATATGAGAAGGAAACCAAGGTGATGCTTTGAAGTATGCGAGAACTCATTTTCCGCAATACGCTTCACTCCACATTAAAGAGATACAAAAGCTTATGACTTGTCTGGTATGGATTAGAGAACTTGAGAAATGCCCTAATGCAGAGATGGTTTCTGAATCATGTTGGGACAAGATTACCAAAATTCTGATAAAGGAATATTACAATGTCCTGGATCAGCCATCTAACTCACCATTAACAGTCGCTTTATCCGCTGGTTTAGAGACCTTACCGACACTTTTAAAGCTGGTTGGTGTAATGGCTTTGAAGAAACAAGAATGGCAAGCAATGGAACAGCTTCCAGTTCCTCTGGAGTTAGGAAACGAGTTTCAGTTCCACTCAGTTTTTGTTTGTCCAGTGAGTAGAGATCAAAGCAGTGAAGAAAACCCACCAATGATGATGCCTCGTAGTCATGTTATGAGCAAGGAGTCAATTAAGAGACTAAGCAAGAACTGTTCTTACCGTAGATTCAAATGCCCTTATTGTCCTGCAGAGACTTCAGCTGGAGCGTGTAGACAATTACACTTTTGAAAGATTTGGTAATTTAGCTCAGTCACAAAGCCCTTTTATGGTTTTGGCTCAATAAAAATAGTTGTCAAGTAGGAAATGATTGAATCTTGGGCTGTAAGAGCATATTTAGTGGTGATTAGATGTGAGTATAATATCATTTAAAAAACAAAAAAATTAGAAAAGTAGGAGGGAGATGGTTTCTCAATTAAGAAACTGTGTCTACACGTGTCATTATATGATTGAATAAAAAAAATTTAAAAAATAAAATTTAAATATAAACTAAATTCTTATAAAAATAATAATATTTTATTTCTTTAAGAACCTCAAACATCTTACCACCGTTGTACATGCTCTAAGTTAGAGTAATACTCTCTATGTTGCAGTTAGTTTTTGATTAATTTTATTATTTGTATTTTCTCTCTTGAATTGGAGCAGACAACAAGTGAATGGTTGGTAATTATGTCGGTCTCGGGATGCTGTAATTTATTAGATTTGTGAACCGGTTATCATTTTAGTTAATCCGGAAATCAAAAAGGAAAGACGATCAGGTGAATTCTCCTATATTTGGTGACTTTCAGAAAAAAATAAAAAAATAATTGTAAATTGATTAAGATATTCTATGATTAAATCTACTACATTAATCAGGTTCATTTTGACCTTTTTCTTCTCAAAAATAATTTTTTAAAAAAAATACGACATCAAAATACCCTTAATTTTGTTCTTTCTAATTCGATTTTACTAATGTCAATTTTGTCTTTTATTAGCTTTTACTCAATTCATTAATAGATAGTCCGAATTCTAATCGGATTTTTTGTATGATTAGACAAAACAATCATGTGTTTATCAAATATGACATAATTTGTCCTTTGATTTGTTCAAAAAAATAAGAATTTATTAATGGTATTTATGTCTTTTAATACTTTTGACCCGAATAATCAATGGATATCTGAATTCTAATCGGATTCGTCCAATTTACCTATGGATAATCCATCTAAAATTCAGATCTTACCATATCAAATATTCGATTTTATAGTTAAGATAACTTCAACATTTTTTAAAATATATCATATATATACGGAAAAGTATATCTATCAAACCCTAATACTAACCCTAATTGTAATATATATATATATATATATACTCTATTATTCTTTAACTCTCAAAGCGCCTAGGCTGGAAAACAGATGCAAAACGAGTCTCTTCCATAAAACGCGATTTATCGATGAACTACATCTCCAAAAGTGGATCGGAAAATTGATCTAAAAACTAGACCATAGGGGATTTCCAACAAAATTTTGATCGTATTTTAGCTCCTTCTGGTTTGACGAGAAATTGCTTCTGAACATTGACAATCGGGAATTCGCTCTCAAAAGATGTGTCTTAGGAAAACCACCATACCTTTCGAACCAAAACTCCGAATGCGATTCCGTTTTCAGCTACGAGGAGATATTAGGGTTAGAAAGATGCACACTAATTTTCGTAATGTTATCAATTGTTTTCCTCCTCCGTTCTCATTTCTCTTTCAGTTGGTCAGATTAGATGGCGGTTAGGGTTTTAGGAATCTTAATATAATTCCTAAATCTTTTGTAGATTCAATCAAGAATATAAGTATTTTAAAAATTTTATGATAGTTTTATGCAAATAGAATTTCTTATTTCGTACATGTTTTAATATGATAAAAATTCAAATTTCGTTTCTTATGAATATGTAAGTATTTAAAAATTTTTAATTTATATTACTTAAATTAATTTTTCATTTGACATATGTTTTTACATATAATACAATTTTCTTTGTCAAGTTAGTATAATTATTTGATTAATTTAATTCTATTTTTTAATTAATTTAATATAATTTATTTTAATACCTATGATATTTTTAAGCAAATATAATTTATCATTTGATATATATTTTAATATGATAAAATTTGAAATTTTGTTTTGCACGAACATGTAATTTTAAAAAAAAAATTTAATGAAATTTACCCTTTTTAATATTGTATATGATTTAGTTTGATTGAATTTTATTTTTAGTTTTGTAGGATAAACATATTACGAACCGCCGCCTTAAAACACGATTTACCGATGAACTACAGCTCTGAAAATTGATCAGAAAATTGATCTGAAAACTAGACCATTTGGGCTTTCCAACAATATGTTAATCGTCCTTTGGCTCTTTTTAGTTTGACGGAAAACTGTTTCTGAACATTGACAATCGGGAATTCGCTCTCAAAAGATGTGTCTTGGGAAAACCACCATAACTTTTGAATCACAACTCTGAATGTGATTTAGTTTTTGGCTACGCAGAGATATTAGGGTTAGAAAGGTGCACAACAATTTTTGAAACATTATCAAAAGATTTTCTCTTCCTTTTTTATTTGCTATTTCAGGTGGTTAGATAGATGAGGATTAGGGTTTTAAGAATCCTAATATGACTCCTAAATCTAATATAGATTTAACTAAGAATGTAAATATTTTTAAAATTTATGATAGTTTTATGCAAACAAAATTTCTTATTTGATATATGTTTTAATATGATAAAAATTCATATTTCGTTTTGCAGGAACATGTAAGTATTTTTAATTTCTTAATATAATTTCATAAATATATTATTTTAATTTGCTATCAGTTTTAATTTAATTTAATTTATTTTTTTGTTTTGCAGGATAAACCTATTATAATATCTAACACTCGTTTAGATTTATCTGAATATGTAAGTATATTTAAAATTTTAATTTATTTTATGCAAATTAATTTTTTTATTTAACATATGTTTTACATATAATACATGTAAATATAGTATAATTATTTGATTAATGCAATAGTATTTTTCAATTAATTTAATATAATTTTTTAACATTTATTATATTTTAAAGCAAATATAGTTTATTATTTGATATATGTTTTAATATGATAAAATTTTAAATTTTGTTTTGCATAACATGTTTTAAAGTTTTTAATGGAATTTATCCAAAATATTTTCTAATATTGTATATGATTTAGTTTGATTGAATTTTATTTTTCGTTTTGGCACGATAAACGGATTATGAACTACCACCTTAAAACACGATTTACTAATGAAGCCCAAAAGTAGATCAGAAAAATGATATGAAAACTTGACCATTGAGGCTTTCCAACAATACATTGATTGTGGTTTGGCTCCTTCTTGTCTGACGGGAAACTGCTTGCGAACATTGACAATCGAGTATTCGCTCTCAAAAGATGTGTCTTGGGAAAATTACCATAACGTTCGAATCACAACTCCGAATGTGATTCCGCTTTCGGTTAAGAGGAGATATTATGGTTAGAAAGGGGCACAAAAAATTTAGTAACATTATCAATTGTTTTCCTCTTCTGTTTTTTTTTTTTTTTCTTTCAGATTGTCAGATTAGATGGCGATTAGGGTTTTAGGAATACTAATATGATTCCTAATTCTTTTGTGGATTCAACAAGCAATGTAAGTACTCTTAAAATTTTATGATAGTTTTATGCAAATAGAGTTTCTTATTTGGTATATGTTTTAATATGATAAAAATTTATATTTCGTTTTGCATTATTATCTAAGTAATTTTAATTTCTTAATAGAATTTACGCAAATATATTATTTCAATTTGATATTAGTTTTAATTTAGTTTAATTCATTTTTTTTTGTATAATAAACCTATTATAATATCTAAAACGAGTTTAGATTATCCTAATATGTAAGTATTTTTAAAAATTATTTTATTTTACGCAAATTGATTTTTTTGTTTGGCATATTTTTAACATATAATTGATTTTTTTATATTGCATATGTTTTACATATAATACAATTGTTTTGAAATATAGTAAAAAAGTTTGATGATTGTAATACTATTTTTTAATTAATTTAATAAATTTTTAATATTTTTAATATTTCTTATATTTTTATGTAAATATAGTTTCATCTGATATATGTTTTAATATGATAAAAATTTAATTTTTTTTGGCAGTAAAATGTAAGTTTTTAAAAGTTTTTAATGGAAGTTACCCAAATAGATTTTTTAATATTGTATATGATTTAGTTTGATTGAATTTTATTTTTTGTTTTACAGGATAAATCTGTTACGAACCGTCGCTTTAAAACACGATTTACCGATAAATTACATATCCGAAAGTTGATCGACAAATTCATATGAAAATTAGACTATTGGGGCTTTCCAACAATATGTTGATTGTCGTTTTTCTTCTTCGGGTTTGATGGAAAACTGTTTCCGAACATTGACAATCGAGAATTCATTCTCAAAAGATGTGTCTTGGGAAAACCACCATAACTTTCGAATCACAACTCCGAATATGATTATGTTTTCGGCTACGCAGAGATATTAGGGTTAGAAAAATGCACAACAGTTTTCGTAACATTATCAATTGTTTTCCTCCTCCGTTTCTCCTTTCTCTTTCAGGTAGTCAGATTAGATGGCGGATAGAGTTTTAGAAATTTTAATATGATTCCTAATTCTTTTGTGCATTCAACCAAGAATATAAGTATTTTCAAATTTTTATTATAGTTTTATGCAAATTGATTTGAAACTGTATATCTATTTAAAATGTAAAAATGGTCTCTTTTTCAGTTTAGTGTGATTATATAATAGATATGCATTAAAATCCATAGATCTGCAGTTTTTTTTTTCACTTACATGTTGTGATAGATAAAACAAATAAGTTGTTTTATTTTTTCTGAAATAATAAAATATTTAACTAAAAATTATTATCCTACAAAAGAACAAACCCTAAACTTTTCTTTGTGAAAACTGTTACGGATTTCTGTTGCTTAAAAAGAGATTTATGAAACAAAATTCAAGTTAAGGAAGAAACACTAATAGGAGAAAGAGTTTTAAACTCCATAATTTTGTCTCATCTACAAATGAAATCGAAAAAATCAATTTCTTACCTCTTACGAAATTAAACAAGTCCGACTTTCCTTAAACGAGAACGACATTCTATTATTGCAAGTTAAAGAACGGATACTTACCGATTTAGAGGTTGTCTGCACTAGGGGTGTTAATCATGATCCGTGATCCGTCGGATATCCGTATTCGTATTCGAATTTTGATCTGTAATACGGATATCCAGACCAAACGGATATAGATACGGATCGAAAATTTAAATATCCGGCGGATACGGATACGAATACGGATCGGATGATAAGATATCCGGCCTATTATCGAAGCCTAAATGGGCCGGATACGGAGCAGATACGGAGCGGATATCCAGCCCATTTAAGAAATATTCGGTCCGTTTAAAAAATATCCGGCCCATTTAAGAAATATCCGACCTATTTAGAAAAATATTAAAAAAAAACGGATATCCGTACCACGGATATCCGGTCCTTCCGGATACAGATACGGATCACGAATCTTACTATCCGCCGGATACGGATACGGATATGGATCGGCCAAATTGAACCGAATATCCACTCCGTAACACCCCTAATCTGCACACTTTTGTCAAAATTCTTTGTCAAAGTACACATGACCTTTTGTCTTTCCTTTATCTTTAAAAAACATTTATTCTCCCAACCGTAACATACCAATTATCTTTATTTGGAAATTTTCTATTTATTTGTTTTTTTAATGATATCTCCTTCTAATTTCTATTAATTTAAACTTTAGTATGATTGAGCCATTTATATTTTGAAGCCCATTATTCGCATAACCTTAACCCCCATAACTTAAATCGCTTTTACAATTGGACTACATAGTAGTATATCATAATCCTAATTACTACATCCTGATCAATAATGGAATTACGCCCCCAAAAAATAACATCTAAACTCATTTTGATATTAATTTAACTTAATATTTGACAAAAGATAAAATTGAAGCCGAATTAAGTATTATTACATATTTCTTATTTGATATTTTTATAGTAGATATATTTACCCATCACATATGTATTTATTCTTCTCCAAATGAATGTCAATAAAACCCCATAAAACAAAAGGATAGGTAACAACACCAACAAATTTATTACTTAATTAAATTCGTTAATATGAAATCTATTAAATATTACAATCGATTTGATTATCTAATCATATCATTTATTTTGTCATGACTGAATCTGATTGTTGGAAACAGAAAAAGACAAATACCAATTATAAAGTTAGTTATCTATTAAACTAACCTATGATTTTTATATTTATATAAACATACAACAATATAAATCATATGCTTTAACATTTTTTTCTAAAAATATATATAAAGCATTAGCATGATCATTGGGTGAGAACCACTTCGTCTAATGATATTTGGCACATCTAAAAATTAGTAATCCATATATTTTAAAAAAAGATTAGCAATCCATATATTTTTAAAAAAATTAGTAATCCATATATTTCCTTGACTATAAAAATCTATTCTACTTAAAATTAACATTATTTTAAAGAGTACTATAGCATATTATAACTTAATATCCTTTTAATGAGATTATTATGTTTTTCTCCAAGCACTCCGTAATAACAAAATAGATTTATCTTCATGTAGTTCTTTGTTTATCATGATGGACTGCTTGGAACAAAAAGATAATTCTACATCATGAATTTTTTATAATCTACATATATACCAATCAAACAATATCATAACACCGTTTACAATATCAATTATTTAGAACAAACGAAGAGAACGTTAAACTTATCTTTTTTGTATAGTATTTGTCACTGTATTAGGATTCACTCTTTATTTACATTTTCTGCACATAGAAATAAAAAAAAATTAATGTTAGTTAGAATTTAAATACAGCAGAAAGATTATTTAATAGTAGAATTCATTCAATTTAATACTATAATTTATTTAATTTTACCCTATGAACAACTCCAAATCATACTAACTGTATAACTTTTTATACAATTACAAAATTTATATTATTTGGGTCATGTTGTAGATGATCAATTCATCTCATTACTAACTTTATATCATTGCAATGTTTTGGCTGGTAATTTATGTATATTTCATTTTTTGCTTTCTCATATAATTATTTTTTGAAACGATTTATTGTAATTTTAGTATATATTTGATTTTTTTAGATATTTTTGAGCAAGTTGTTAGTATTCAACAGACTCATAACGTAAAGTTTCACGGTCAGCCGGTTCTGTTAGGAAGATAGATTTTCAAATTAGGGATCATAAGTAAGAATTTTAAACCTTTACTTACTATTTTCTTAATTTACAAGCTATTAATATTTTCATCTATGATCCTATTTGTAGTCATATAGATTAATAGTCATTTATCTTTTTGGTAGTGATCGTCGTTTGCAATATTATTTTTGGGACACTATTGTTGAGTCCTTTATGAAAAGTTGTACGGAATCCGTAGATGGAATTATTTACGTGCTCAATCGTTTTGCAAAACTTCAACATTAGAATAGTAACATTATATTTTTTTATTTATTAAAGTTTCCTTTTTTTGTTCTAATATAATTTTTTTTTTACATATACGACTGTTGTTGTTAGCAATGCCTTTGATACAACAATGTTTTCAATAAATCTTTCCATGCCTCAACTTGAAGACATCAACACGTAACTCTATTATTAATTGTTCTTATATGCAACACTTTTTCTTCTTCTTATATATCTTATAGATTTTTTCTTATATATATTCATTTTGAAAAACGATGGTCTTCGTTTCTTCATATTGAATCCTACTAGACAAAAAAATTCTATAAATGACGATATTTGGCTTGAGTATCTTAGGAAATCTATTGTCGAATTACTTAAATCAACTGAGGTATGTACTATCTTCATATAATGTCTTGAGCCATTATATATTTATTCGTATGTTGAAACAATTATCTTACTTTGTTTGTTTTAATTATCGAGCTATTATTTCAGGTTGGTAAATATCGTGTTATGTATATTGTTATGGAACTTGATTCATATAAGCCACAATGGTATTATTTGACCTGTAACATATGTAACAATAACGCAATTATGTGCTTACCATTAGGTATAATGAAAGAAGACTACCATAAAAATATGATTCTTTTTGGTGTCGTACATGCAAGAAAGATGCAGAATCAGTGACTGCAACGTAAATTCACTACATTTATATTTTTTTCCTCATTTTTATATAATGTTTGTTTTGTTTATATATTGCATTCATGTGATGTTCTATTTATTAGGTTAAAGCTGAATTTACGAATAATGAATAATATTGGTGAGACCAATTGTACATTGTCTAAAAGTTTTGTCATTGTTATAGGAAAACAAGGAAATGATATCTTATGCCACCCATCTAGTGAGGTAATGCATTCAAAGTTTTTTTAATAATTTGTTTTTTTTTTGTTTTTTATACTTTTTATCATACTTTCAGTATTAGTTTTATGTCTTGCAATGTATAAATTGAATACCTTGAAAGAATGTTCTTCACAATTAGTGATTTGTTTGGAAAGACTTTCCAATTTGGTTTCATTGTGAAAAAGGAAAACATTAGCCATGGCTATAACATATACAAGGTGGAAAATGTTTCGTCTAACTATAAATTTAAGTTCTCGCAGATGGTTTAAGACTATTACATTTTATAGGGATTATATTTATTTATAAATTATGAAATTTTTTTACTATTTTATATGTATTTTTATTTTTCATATTAGTATTTTATTTTTATGTTTGGTTAATATTTTTTTTTGTCAACCAAATTAATATATAAAAACCATCACCCAAAGGTGAAAGCAAATGTTTACAACACTAACCCATTAGTTGTCTCTCTAATAGAACAAGCGAGAGCATCATTTTTATGGTTTAGAGATCTCGGGATTACATGGAGGGAGAAAGAGCGAAAAATAGATTTTCACCTGAGGAATTCTTCCTGATATGGTTGGAAAGCCTGCCACTCCTCTAGTTGGATAAGAAGTTTCAAAACATCTGCACAATCCGTAACCATCTCCACTTCTAAATGCTGCAGCAAAATCATGGATTCCATAGCCCAAAGCACCGCTTCAACTTCCGAATGGAGGGAAGAAAGACTCCGTCGGATCCGCCGCGCCCCTCTGCAATCCCCGAAAACAGCGTCGGGAAAACAAACCCAGCCTATGCCGGTATGAATATCTGAACTTTTCCAAGACGCATCCACTAGGCACCGAAACCTCATAAATGAAGGTTTAACTGTCAAAGGATATGACACTTCCGCCCAAATCTTAGCCGAATTAAGCGATCCTGGTTGGCTATCATTACTATTTTTTCGCCTGGCCATTGCCCATTATGCTGATTCTTGCTATGCTTGTAAAAGGACTTCACGAGGATCCTTGTTCACCCAAGTGAAGCACACATCGTTTCTCGCTTTCTGTATATGCCAAATTAACCATGGATAAGCTTTGACGTTGTCAGACACTGGAATCCTCCAAAGAAGATAATCCAGATTATACCAAATCGAGTTGCCCGGAAACACATTTATGGGTGAAGGAATCGGAGACAACGCCCAAGATTGAACTGCCGGGGGACACTCAAAAAGAACATGGTTGATGGTCTCTTCCTCCACCCCACATCGACTGCATCTTGTATCACATGTAATACCCCGAATATTCAGATTTTGTTTAACAGCTACGCACCCCGATAAAGTTTGCCATATAAAATGTCGAATTTTGTTTGGACAGTCCAATTTCCAAATCTTCTATTGTATTGCCCAAAAATTTGGCCCATGAGATCCTACATTCAAGATAGAGACACTCTCCTTTGTCTTATATCCAGATTTCACTGAATACCGATCCGTTTTTGTATAATATCAACCCCAATGATCCGGTCTTGACCGTCGTGACAGTGAGATTCCCATGATTAAATGAACATCCGTAGGGATAAAATATTGTCTTAATAAGGTTTCCCGCCATGTTCGGGACTGAGAGTCAATAAACTGATTAACAGTTAAATCTGGAAAAATATCCGGATCTATGCCAACTGCAGCACGTGGTTGAACATCCGGAATCCATAGGTCTCTCCATACCGCGGTTTGGTTAATATTTTAAAATTCATTTTTGGTATTTCAAATTAATTTCATTTTATATGTAAATTTTCAAAATTACAATTTAACCCCACGCGCGCGGTGACCCGCTAATAGTAATTAATTAAGGTTATATTCAAATAAATGATTGCTTTCTCTAGCAGATTTCATTTAATCAATGTAATCAAGCACGCAATTAAACACTAACTAGCCCCCACCAAACTGACGCAAAAGTCCCGTCAATTGCATGGACTTTTAGCTAACCTCACAGCTCCGTCACTCAAACTTACCAATACTTTACTGCCACGTGTGATAGAGCCATAACACTATCCTGTGAAGTTAGCAATGTCCAAAACCAGCACGGTTTTTCGACCCCATAATAAGCTTCGTAGTCTTCAACATTTCAACAAAACCGCTCGAAGATTTTATCTCTATTTTCATGGATTAAGCAAAACGAGAAAATAGAGGGAAGTAATTCACGCAAAAATGGATAAATTCTCGTACAACTCGTATCCAGATTCAGCTGAATCTTCACCAAGATCTCGCGACGTTGAGTTTGAAAATCCGTCGCCATGGGAGGACAACCAGCAGCAGAACAGTCAGAGCTACAAGGTGAAGCTCATGTGTAGCTATGGTGGAAAGATCCAGCCTCGTCCACATGATAATCAGCTTACTTATGTTAGTGGTGATACTAAAATCATGTCCGTCGATCGCGCTATCAGGTTTCCCACTTTGGTATCCAAGCTCTCCGCCGTCTGCGGCGGTGGTGAAGAAATTTCGTTCAAGTATCAGCTTCCAGGTGAAGATCTTGATGCGTTGATCTCCGTTACCAACGATGATGATCTGGAGCACATGATGCATGAGTATGATCGGTTGCTTCGTTTGTCTTCTAAACCAGCCAGGATGCGTTTGTTTCTCTTTACGTCTTCTTCGATTTCTGGCGGATTTGGCTCCGAAGGTTCTACCAAATCGGATCGAGATGCGCTTAATCCAATCACTAGCCGACCTGAATCCGAGAAATCCGTTACTGCTCCTCCGAGTAACGCCGATTTTCTATTTGGATCGGAGAAATCAGCTCCAACTCTCCCTTCGCCAGTGAAGGTGCCTCAACAGGTACTGGAACCTGTGGCGCTTGAACCGCCGCCGATGTTCGTAGATCAACGGATGTTACCACCGGATCATGGCGTAAGTCCGGCGGAGATTCAAAGACAAATTCAGGAGTTTCAGAGGATTCAAATCAGAGATCAAGAGCAACAACAGCAAATGCGTCATCAGAATCAGCTACACCATCAACAACAACAAGAGGCTATACATCAGAATCAGCTTCATCAACAACAACAACAGCAACAACAAGAGGCTATACATCAGAATCAGCTTCATCAACAACAACAACAGCAACAACAACAAGAAGAAGCTATGTACAGGAGAAAAAGCGAAGACGAAGCGGCCGGTCGATACTTTTCCCCAACATACGCTCAAAATCCGGCGCCGACGACTATATCTCAGACGAACCCACAACCTCCGGTTGGCTACTGGCAAGGAAACAACAACCCAGGGAACATTTACACTACAACATCACCGAATCTACCGGAGCAACAACACGTATACATGATTCCAGCTCAATCTCAACCTCAAGGTACAATTTACCAAAGCGTCATGAGACCACCGACAACACAAGGAAACCAAGGCTATTATCCACCTGTTCAGAGACTTCATCATCCTGATGCATACATGGAGCAACAGAACCAGCCAGGTTACAACGTGGTTCAACCACAACCACCGTATTCAGGTGCTCCACAGGTTATGAGTAGTGTTGGTCCAATGGGGTTACAGGAACAATATTCACAGATGGGTAAACCGGTGTACTATACAGTGGGTGGAGACGGCATGATGGTGCAACCACCACCGCCTCAGCCACAGTACCAAGGAGTGGGTCAACCGGTTAGTGGCATAACCGATCTCAGAACCGGACCAGATGGTAAAGTGGCGGTTAACATGGCACCAACAAAAGTTTCACAAAATTCAGATTTAGTGTAAGATTTATTGTTATCCATTTCTAAAGACTTTATGGTATTATATGTAAAAAGTGTTTTGGATCAAAGTTGGAATCTGTGGATTTCTGATGAATCAATTGAAAACACTTTTGATGTTTTTCTATTCTTATTGTTTGGTAAACTTATTTGAGAGTGATTTGTTTTAACTTTTCAAGTATGCTTTTGAATTTTGTCTCCCGTCTCTAGGAATCTTTTAGATTAGTACTATCCATTAACAAATTCACTAGCATTAGAAATTTAGAACAAAGTCTCTCTAAAAATTGGTTATCCATTCTAATTAAATTATATTTAAACTAGAAATCAATTTGTATTGTATTCGTTGCATAGTTCAAAAAGTGGTCCAGAAAAATGAAGGTAAATAGTAACGACATGTGTTGTGGAGAAAGAAAAGGTGTTTGTTAGGTGAGGAAGCATTGGGTCTTAATAGATATTCACTTTCACGCTAACAAAACTAATTTCACAACACCAAATAATAATATCTTTGAATTTTATTATACTGAGTGACAATCATTATATTGTCATCATGATACATCATCTAAAAGTCTTTGTCCTAATAATAATAATTTTGTTGTCAAATTAATTGCATGTCTCAATCAAGCAACAGGTGTCCATGTAAAACCTATCTCGGAATTCAAATTGATATCACTCTTCCCCTTGCTCCCAAATTTGTCTTATCAGTTTTGGCTTTACATCATCTATGGATACCAATCAGATTGGTTTTAGTTCAGATTTTTGTCTAGTAGAGGTTCTGTCCAACATTTTGTTTTGATAAAAGAATATACATGAGCTAGCAATAAGATTAACTTTGCTCTTAATTGTTTATTTATCTTTAAAAAATCAATATCTTCTTACAAAGGAAACTCAATATATTCTAATGCTTTATAAACAGAGCTGCTCTTCCTCAGCTAAGCGATGTGGGAGTCTTTACATCGTTCACAACTTAAATGGGCTGTTTATTAGAAGGGCCCCTCTATGTTTTTATCGGCCCATTAACATTATCGACCTTAAGTAAAAAGTCTCTTTCTGATTATTCGTAGGATTGAGAAATACGACGGCGTTAGTACCTTAACAAGCATTAACACACTCAAAAGAATGCAACAGAATTAAGACTAGCTCATAGTTAATTATCCACGCCAGCTAAACTCAAAGTTCTATGAGCTTAAAGTAGAGACAAGTTCAAAGAATCGAGTAAACACACCAATTTACAGTAGAGATCTTCAATGAACAAAGATTACTAATAAAGATGATCCAAGACTCACAAAAATAAACTCTCCACCAAAATCGAATCATCTCCGATTGGAAGCAACAAGGACGACATGCACAAATCGAGTATGCGATTACTAACAAAGATGATCCAAGTGAACCAATTTGATAGAACAAATTTGAAGTTAGACAAAATTTCATGAAGAAAACTTGTAGCAACAGAACACGGATAAACATTTATTACATCATTCATTCCCACCACAAAGGTCTGAGAACAAAGAAAGGGAAATAGACATAGCCTCAACCAAAACAAGTCTTAAATCTTACCTTTTCAAGACGAGTTTTTGAAAAATGTTTTTTTTCCCTCTTTATTAAAATCTTGTTCATGTCAAAGAAACTCTTACAGGAGACTTTGGCGGGTTCATCTAAAGAGCTTTGGGAAAGGTTTTTAATGGGTCAAGAGTGAGTGAATACTCTTGATAGTATGGTAAAACACGGCTAATGCAGTAACCGAGTTGATGACCGGAAGTGACTGTTGTACAAGGTAAAGGGTTTGGTAGAAACTCGGGTAGGTGAGGCAAATCATACCCATTTTAAGGTAAAGAAGGTAGCCACCAAAAATGACTCCAGTCAAGTAAACACCTGAAATTCTGTTGAATATGGATAACATGGAGTTCATCTGAGGCTGGTAAATAGGAAGGTGAGGAGACAAAGGGCGAAAGCTTTTGGTCTTTGCTTCCTCCTGTGTCGTCTTTATATCCCCTGAGACTGTAGAGAAAATGCGTTTCGATGTTCCCACATCAAGAGGTCGGAAAGATCGAATCAAACGAGCTCCAAAAATTGCAGTCTCAGTAGCTCTCGAATGCTAGAAGAATATCGAGACAAAGATCACCAGGCAAACCATAAGTTAGCTGCTCTTAACACATTTACAAAAACACAAAATATGGATAAAGTCATCGTACCTCTCTCTCCTCCCTAATGGCACTGCTTGTGTTAGTACTTCCCAAACCAGTACCAAGAATGTCATTCACAACAGGTCTCGACCTATAAATTAAGATAGTCAAAAAATACATCGACACAAGTGATTCTAGTAAGTATTAGCATCGCAAGAAACAAATAACCCTACCCGAAAGCTTTACACAAATTTGCATAGTTTTGACCAGTGTATGAACTACTCCATGAAGGTTGAGCCTTACCTGCAAGCTGCAAACAAGAACGTTTTAGGAGCAGCTAAGAGAAACACTTTCTCTGCGGATATGTAATAAACCGAGAAAAAAACCCTATTTTCTAATCATTGTTAGGCGCCCAAACTACAACAGATATATGGAGTTAACCCTCTTCTTCTTCATCATCCCAATATTTTTGCACTATGATCAACAACTATAAGCATTCTTAATCAATCACAAGGACTAATCTTAGAAACTGCTAACAATCTTAAGATTATTTTGAGAAAAGTTTATTTCTATTCCACAAAAAGATACGAGTCTACTCATACAATCTCATCTACTAATTTTTTGCATTTAGATCGATTGAATACAAAATACACCAAAAACTGCAAATGGATATGTATAGTCCGTTCAATTCCCTAAAAATTACCCGTTAAACAAAGCATATTCAGATGGTAACTAGTAACGAGGCAATACGAATTCAAAGGAATCCCAAAATTTCTCGATCTGTCGATAATTTCACCAAAAAGATGCAATCAGCGAGTGAATAACATACAGATTTGTAAGCAGAGAAAGGCGCGGAGACGACGTCGCGGCGGCGAATCGACCGGAGAAGAGCCGTGGCAGCCATAGACAGAATCAGATTAGTGATTGTGTTAATCTTTCCTACGAAAATTGCCCAACAAAAGAAATGGGATCTCCGATTAAATCAAACCTAACTTCATAAAAATAAAATAAAGTAGAGGGCGATTTCGTAAATTTTAAGTTCCCCCAATTTGTCAGCACGTTTCACAGTGAGTGAATGTAGATGAATGAAAACCTTTGGCTCGATCTTTGCAATTTTTACACTATCTGGATTCCGGTACAAGTGTTAAATTGGATTCACATTTTTTCGGTACAAGTGTAAAAAATCTTAACAAAGGGTTTTAGCAGAGAAACTTTTAAGTTTCGTTCCCTGACAAAAGATTATTCCAAAGATAGATCCATTGCTCGCTGTTCTAATAAGCGGAAGTTCCTTGGGACATAGAACTCACCATTGATCTAACCTAAATCTCTTAACTCAAGTGACAAGAATTTACGAAGGCACTTTTCACTTTAATTCACTTTTTCACTTCCTCGTACTCTGCCTCTGGAGCTTGATCATTGCCTCCTCCCTGAGGTCCCTGAGAACCTCCTCCTGGTGCAGAGCCGCCACCAGACATGTGCTCTCCAATCTTAGAAACAGCTTTGTTTGCCGCTTCGATCTTGGCCTTGATCTCATTGACATCATCCCCAGAGGAAGCGGTCCTTAGATCCGCCACAGCGTCTTCGATCTCTTTGGCTACTTCACTTGGGATCTTCTCTCTGTATTCACCAAGACTCTTCTCTATGCTGTATATTGTTGTGTCGGCTGTGTTCTTGGTATCAATCAACTCTTTTCTTTCTTTGTCTTTCTGAGCATGCAACTCTGCTTCTCTCACCATCTTCTGGATATCATCCTCTGAGAGCCCACCAGAGGATCGGATTGTTATCTGTTGTTCTTTACCAGTCGCCTTGTCCTTGGCAGAGACAGTAACAATGCCATTAGCATCAATGTCGAATGTTACTTCGATCTGAGGGACTCCTCTTGGAGATGGTGGAATGCCCACTAGATCAAATTCTCCCAAGAGCTTGTTGTCTGATGCCATTTCACGCTCACCCTGAAGCACCTTGATCCCAACTTGGGTCTGATTATCGGCTGCAGTTGAAAACACCTGTAGAAGAATGCAACGAGAAAATTTAACATTTTAGAAAAAGAAATTGACCAAAATTACGGTAGTTTAGATAGCTAATTAGTTAACATATCAGAGGGATGTGCTTTGATCCATATATATATAAAAAAAGAGAGGAAACATGTACGAATCAACGCCACAGAGAGTAACTCGAGCATGCCTTGCTGAGACACTACAGATCAAACTCTAATTAGTGCCTCACACTAACATATGTTTGCCTTACTCCTATGCGTCATAGTCAGGGTTCTTCCTAGCTACTCAGTTATATCAAAGGATCAGATCTTGACAAGCATACCTGACTCTTCTTTGTGGGGATAGTAGTGTTTCGGGTAATTAGTCTTGTAAAGACACCACCAAGTGTTTCAATACCGAGAGACAGGGGTGTGACATCCAGAAGCAACAATTCTTTGACATCACCACGGAGGATACCACCTTGAAGTGCAGCTCCCATAGCAACAGCCTCATCAGGATTGACACCTTTGCTAGGACTCTTACCGAAGATCTCTGAGACAACAGATTGTACCTTGGGGACACGAGTCATTCCTCCAACTAGAAGAACCTCATCAACTTCCTTAGCACTTATACCAGCATCCTTAAGACAGTTCTTGCAAGGGTCACGGGTCCTCTCAATCAAGTGATTCACTAGAGTTTCAAACCTTGACCTTGTTAGGGTGATGTTGAAATGCTTTGCCCCAGACGCATCAGCTGTGATAAACGGGAGATTAATTTCAGTCTGAGAAGTAGATGATAGTTCAATCTTCGCTTTCTCAGCAGCTTCTCGTAGCCTCTGCAGAGCAAGTCTGTCTTTGGCGAGATCTATTCCCTCAGTGTTTTTGAATTCATTTACTAAGAAGTCTAGCAGAGCATTATCGAAATCTTCTCCTCCTAAGAAGGTATCACCATTGGTGGCTTTAACCTGACAAAGCAATTTAATAATTAAGAGATCCTCAAAAATGGTAAGAGAAGACCAGAAAAACATAAATCACATGGGATATAAATACCTCGAAAACCCCATTAGAAATCTCCAGAACAGATATATCAAATGTTCCACCACCAAGATCAAACACAGCAATCAAACCTTCCTTGTTGGTCATTCCATAGGAAAGAGCAGCAGCAGTGGGTTCATTTATGATTCGCTCGACATCAAGACCAGCAATTCTACCAGCATCTTTTGTTGCCTGCCTCTGAGCATCATTAAAGTAAGCTGGAACTGTGACAACAGCTTTCTTGACTGATTTTCCAAGGTAAGCTTCGGCTGTCTCTTTCATCTTTGTCAGCACAAAAGCCCCAACCTGGCTAGGAGAATACTGCTGACCATTGGCTTCAACCCACGCATCGCCATTAGGTGCACGCACAATCTTATACGGCACCATTTTCATTTCTTTTTGTGTTTGTGGATCATCAAACTTTCTCCCAATCAAACGTTTTGTTCCAAATAGTGTATTTGTTGGATTAGTGACAGCTTGTCGCTTGGCTGGTGTACCCACAAGAAGTTCTCCTTTCGGGTTGAACGCTACAACTGATGGTGTGGTTCGAGCACCTTCAGCATTTTCAATGACTTTCGGATTCTACAAACCAAACAGAAACACAAAGGTTAACACAAACATTAAAAAGCTGAAAATCAAAAGCCATATAATCACCACCTCACCTTCCCCTCCATGACTGAAACACAGGAATTTGTTGTACCCAAGTCAATACCAATGACATCATTTCCAGCAGGCTTCGAGCTGCGTCAAGAAGAAAACTTTAGAACAGATACATGATAGAACGATCTTGGTGCTAGCAAGTAGATGGAATCATACCTAAATGCTCTGGAAAAGCTTCTCAAATTCTGACCGATATACGAACTATTCAATGATGTTTTCCCGCTGCTCGACAGCTGCACCAAAATTTAACCAGATCAAGCTGACAAAATTCGACCAAGATCACTTATTCATAAGATTGCGAGAAATGAACCATAATAAATGAGTCAATCCAGATCAAGTCATTCATTCACTCAAAATTCCGATTCCGGCATCAGATCGTGTAAAGATAGAAACACTTACATATTTGTAAGCTGAAAAAGGAGCTGAAGCGACTTCACGGCGTCGAAAAGAGCGGAGGATAGCGGCGGAAGCCATGGCTGTGAAATTTAAGCGGTTATAGATCAGTTAAGGAAACTGCAAAATGATGCGATGAAATTGTGTATAGGTAAAGGTTATAGGGTTTAGGGTTTTTTGAAGCTACGAAAGTTGCTTTCTAGAGGACGAGCGAAGGTTCTAGACGGTGATAATTCTCGACGTCGACGCGGATAAATACATATAAGCTTTCCATAAACGACGTCGTTTCGCAAGTTCCAAAACCGTGAACAGACCAAGCACGAGGACGTTCTATTGCCACGTGGAAGACTGGTAATCGTTACTCTGAATTTGCATGTAACTCAAATACTGATCTAAGCGCAAATTTTATTTTCATTAAACAAAAGTTTTTCGATCCAAAGGTATACATATAGACACATTTTTACTTAATCTTTTGAAAGTTATAAATGTTATAATTTATGCTTGTTTTAACGTAACGTAAGGTGATGAAAGTTGATTCCAATGATTGTGGGGATTTCGATGATTGCACTGATGATCGCAGATTATGGCTTGTTTGCAGGCTTTCCGATGCTTCAGATACTTGAGATCGTAATCGATTCAAGGTCATTGATGACCCAATCTCTATTTTCTTTCGAATCTTTTTCGCAAAAAGGAGTTGGGGGTTACGATTATCTTTGTCGATTCTCCCTTATGCAATCCTGGAGAAGAAATCTTCAGGTAATGCTAATAATCCCAGAGATCTGAGATTTATCCCCTATTTACTCTTATCTCTCTGCCGATGGATTGTCCTTCGGGAAATGCGATTATACGTTATTCTTTATCTATTCAATTTTCAGATCGCACAAATGATGTGTGTGATTAATCTGCGATTGATTTTGTATGTTCACTGTAGCTTTCTTGGAATCGAAAGATTCATTTTGGGATACGATTTTTCATTATTCTTTTGTCGAGTCTTGGTCTCAAGTCTCTTAAACCAGATTCGTGTGATCCAGGGTGATTCTATGTTAATTAATGTTTTTGATTTTAACGCATGTTTTGATCCAACTCCTCTGGCTTTATGTGGCAATTTAATTTCAATGATCATCACCATTGATGTTGATTTCCAAGCTATAATGTTATGTAATTTTTTGGTATCCATCTGTAAGTTTTGGCAGATTTCTTATACATTGATTTCATTATGTTATAGATTGTTTGTTTAAAATTATCGATTACTCATGATCTCAACGATCTCCTGGCTAATCTTATGTTGTTTCTATTAAACTATGTTGTGGTCATGAATTGCAACCTACTTGCGATTCATTATTCTCGCAATTGTCGATTTCTAACCAATTCTCTATCTTTCTCTCTTTGGCTTTCTGGGAAGAGCTTATTCACAATGTCTCATATCACTTGTCAAAAAGGTCGGGGATTTAGGATCACCATCACGAAGGCTCAAGATCAAAGTTCTGAAGATTGACAATGTTGATCTCTTGGTGAGAGGGAAAATGGTGGTTCTGGGAAGATGTCTAAATCCATTGGTGCAGAATGTAGACTCCTTTATCTATATGATGCCACGCTTCTAGTGCATTTTTGGGAAAGCGACAGGCTTCAACCTTGGTAATGACCGCTTTCAGTTTGAGTTCTCATCAGAGAAAGATCGTGATGAAGTACTACGCTATTAAACAAGATTCGACAATTGGATGGTTGCATATGCTCAGTGGAAGTCTTTAGCAGATGCTAATTACCCGAGTTCTATTTGCCTCTCCACTCGCATCACGAAAATCCCTTTTGAGTACAGGGTGGAGGCGATTTATAAGCTCATTGGTGAATCTTTGGAGGAGGTGTTGGCCATTGATGTTGTTAAGGGCAGAGTGAAGATCGAGTACCTTTGTACTAAACCTCTCATTTTCTCGTCCACTCTAGAATTTACTAAGGGCCACGAATCCCAACTGCTGATTGAGTATGAGAATCTTGAGAGGTATTGTGGCCTATGCTACATGATAACTCATGATGCAGAACACTGTTACAAGGCCAAGACGAAGCTAAACGTTGTGGACCAGGACGCGAAGCATAAGTAGAGTGCTGGTACTCGGCCGCTCAGCTACAAAGGTGCGGCTACTGTTGGTACCAATCATACGAGCTCTAGCTGTGCCGTATCAAGAGGCAAAGCAAGGAGAATACAAGATTCAAGGCTGCCATGTATTTCTGATTTACCAGTGATTGATGATGATCATGATAATTCCCTCTCGAAGAGACTATTGCAGGGGGTTGAGGGAGAGCCACATAAGTTGGCGGGTGAGATCTCGAGGGTGGTACCGTTGCAGGTATCTCCACCTTTTGCAACGAGGTGCATATCATCCGAAAAAGTGCAGTTAGGTACACTGTCATCAAAGCAGCTGAAAAGGAATTTGTTGACTAAGTTAGAGGACGATCCGAAGACGGTTTCTTTCCTTGGCGAGAGGAATGCAGAAAATGTAGGTGAGGCTAGCCAACAACTATTGGCTGAACATGTTGAGGATGCTATTATGGAGGATGGGAACCATATTCATGAACTATGTATGTATGGCGAATGTAGACTATGATGATGAACCTCATTTCACAGCCGAAGAATTGGCTAAGCATGATGTTTTCCATAAGGAATATGAGCAAAAGGAAACAAAAGCCAGAGAGGTAAGGGCTTCGAAGCCACCTCCTAGACCGAGTAAGCCGTCCTCGAAGTCTTCCACGCCACTTCGTGGAGTCTGTTCCCGGAAAATGAATGCCATGATAGCTATGTCACCTTCAAAGTTGCCAAAGGAGATCAAACCAAAGGCAAAGAAGAATAAGGAGTCAGGAAAATGCTCTATAAAGTTTTAATTTTATGTTAAAAACCTTTTGTTGGAATTGCCAAGGTGTTGGTAATAGGGTTACAATAAATTATTTAAGAGATATTTGGAAGTTTCATAAACCACAATTTTTGTTCGTTTTTGAAACTAAAAATAATTACTATTTTATGGAAAAAATTCAAGTCCACTTAAGCTATAATTTGATGATTGTTGTTGAACCGAATAGACTTAGTAGGGGTTTAATTCTATTTAGTAATGATTCTTCAAATGTCATTTTAAACACCATAAGGACAAAAGAATGATATATGTGTCTTGTGAGATAAATGGGAAAACTATTAACATTACCTTTATTTACGGTGAACCAAACCAAAATCTGAGGGATCAAGTTTGGGAGAGATTAAGAAGAATATGTATTATCCGTGATTCTCCATGGTTGATTATTGGCGATTTCAACTAGTTAACGGGTAATCATGAAAAACAAGGTGGGGGATTTTATCTTTTAATGAAATGATTCAAAACTGTGGACTCGTAGAGTTTCCGAAGATAGGAAATTCTTGGTCATGGAGAGGGGTACATAATAATGGTGTCGTCAGGTGTATTCAAGATAAAGCTTTTGGCAATAAAGATTGACATGATTTATTTCCTATGTCGAATATTGAATATCTTAATATGATAGGGTCGGACCACATACCAATTGTGGGTCGATTCAGTGATCAACAATATATTCGTCGATACCAATTATTTTTGATAAGCGATGGATTGGTAAAGAGGGATTTAAGGAGACGATTGAGAAATGATGGAAAAACTTTTCATGTCGCCGTCGCGTAACAGTTACCGGAAGAATTAAGAATTGTAGGAAAAAATTATCATATTGGCGAAGCAAATATATTCCTTCAGGTAGACAAACGATTAATAAATGACAAAAGATTATGGAGGATTTACAAAATTCTAATACCTCAAGTCCTGATGATATAGCGAAGGCCAAATTGGAATTAACAACGGCTTATGTTGATGAGGATATTTATTGGAAACAAAAGAACATGAATATATGACTCAAAGAGGGGGATGAAAATAATAAATTCTTCCATGCTCAAACAAAACAAAGACGAGCAAAGAACCGAATTATTGGACTATTTAATAATTTAGGGGAATGGGTAACCAAGCCTGAGGATGTTATTACAGAAGCTACCCGATATTTTTCAGACCTTTTCGCTACCAATGGTAGAGACTGTGGTCCAGACCTATTATCTGAGATCGAGCCACAAATCACGGAGGCCGATAACCATATGCTTCTACGTAGGGTATCAGAAGATGAGATTAGAGATGCTCTTTTTATGATGGATCCGGTCAAGACACTAGGACCTGATGGTATGACTGCCATTTTTTCCAAAAATCTTGGGAGGTGGTTAAACTAGATATAATTAAAATGGTTAATGAATTTATGTCCACTGGAATATTCGAACAAGGTTTAAATGAGACGAACATATGTCTAATTCCAAAAATTTCACGTCCAACGAAGATGACAAAATTTAGGTTAATTAGTCTGTGTAATGTGGGATATAAAATTATTCTGAAGGTCTTATGTTTAAGACTTAAGAAATTAATGCCGAAATTAATTTTGGAAACCCAATCTGCCTTCGTCGCTGGCCGATTAATTTCTAATAATATACTAATAGCGCAAGAAATGTTTCATGCCCTTCGCACAAACAAGGCGGTTAAGGGTAAGTATATGACTATTAAGACAAATATGAGTAAAACTTATGATCGGGTAGAATGTAATTTAAGAGAATGCCTTTTACTAAAATTCGGATACAGTAACAACTGGACAAAATGTATCATGCACTGTATTTGTAGTGTGGAATATTCAATCCTATTGAACGGGAAACTGAGAGGGAAAATAATTCCAAAAAAAGGCCTAAGACAAGGTGATCTGTTATCCCCGTAACTATTTATTTTATGTACATAAGTTCTTGTCTCTAAGTTAAAAAAGGCAAAAGATGATAAACTTATTTCGGGAATCCACATTGCAAGAGCGAACCAAAGATATCTCACCTTCTATTTGCTGATGATATCTTTTCTTCTGTAAAGCAACGACTGAGGAAGCATGCCACATTTTCTTAAAGATTACGAATGGATATCATGTCAATAAATTAACTTTGACAAGTCTTCGTTACAATTTGGGCATTCATTCCCTAAAAACGATAAGTCTTTGATTCATCAAATTCTGGGCATCCACCAATTGGAGAGTATAGGATCTTACTTTGGGATTCCATAGAATATTGGAGGAGCAAAAACAAAAGTATTTGCTTTTTTTCGGGAGAGACTTCACGAAAGAATAAATGGTTGGTCATCGAAATTCTTATCCAAAGGGGAAAAAGAAGTCATTATTAAATTGGTCCTGACGGCTTTGCCGACATATGTCATGTCATGTTACAGATTGCCTAAGACAATAGTGAAGAAATTAAATCTAGCAATTGCGAATTTTTGGTGGTCAAATTTCGAAACGTCTAAAGGAATCCACTGGATGAAATGAAAAAAATTATGTTAACCAAAACACGAAGACGGATTGGGCTTCCGAGTCTTGGAGGATTTTAATTCAGCACTTTTCCTAAACAAGTATGGAGGTTGATTGATTACACAGAATCATTGTTTGCCCGTGTTATGTGTGGTCATTACTATATAAATCATTGCCTGATGACGGCAAAAACAAATTCGCACCCTTCATACGAATGGCAAAGCATCAGTTCAACGCACCCAGTTGTTACTAAAGGGTTAGTTAAAAAGATTGGTGATGAGAGATCTACTTCGGTTTGGAGAGATCCATGGATCCCTGACATTCACCCAAGAGCAGCAATTGGAATCAATTCGGATATATATTCGGATCTTACTGTTGATCAATTTATTGATTCTCAAACCAGAACTTGGCAAGAGATCATACTAAAACAATATTTCATCCCTGGCAATGTTCAGTTAATTATGGGCATACCAATATCAAGACTGGTAAGATCAGATTATTGGGGCTAGCATTACACAAAAACCGGTAAGTATTCAGTAAAATTTGGATATAAGACTGAAAAAAATGTATCGTTGATGGAGGTTGGTTCCCAGGGACCAAACTTCTGGGCATTACAATCAAAAATATGAAAGTTAGATTGCCCAAATAAAATTAAACATTTTATATGGAAGGCTTTATAGGATCTGCGCAAACACGATCTGCGCAAATGAAACCAGCTCAAGAAAGAAAAACGACTTAAGACCGCTTCTTTCTTCAGTTATATTACCTAATGAAGCTCTTTGTGATCACAGACCTTGTCATTGGATATGGACTTTGGCCTCCAATTTCGAAGACATGAGCTTTGAAGAGATTGGTCACAGAGGAATGTTTTCATATTGGATTCTCCGAAATCCATTGATTATATTCATCCATTCTTATGATAAAACGAGCTTGAACCTGATGTTCCACCTCCTCCGTAAGCCTTTTCCAATATATAGAAACAAAAATCATTGAAAATTTGTGAGTCTAATTGATCAACGAAACCCAAAAAAGAAATTACAGTGAACAAGTAAAACCTTGGCAACTTCAGATGTATCGGCTTTTTATCATCAGTACTTCTCAAGCACATTTTAAGATTATTCCTCTGCATAAATGTAACAGCTCCAATTGGACTGAGTTTAGCAGAGAGACGTTATTATTCACAATTGTTCATATACAGCAGAAGCGTCATAAAGAAATTAAAATTGACCTCAAACCAGCTGCAGCACTTTGTAGACTAAGTAACTTGCCAAGATCATCACTTAGTTGATGGTTACCATCAGCACACATTCCCTATACGTAAAACCAAATGTAATTTCTGAAGCAAAGAGGATTTTGATACGAGAAACAGAAACAATTACCAGGCACTCTCCATATAACCCTCTTCCTGATCTTGAAAGCTTTATTCACCTTTAGCAGTTTCTTTGCATCGTTAAGACGAGATGAAAAATGCGAATTCCCATAAGCAATGAGATCAGTGGAATTTATTCTTAACAACTGCAACATAGAGACATGAAATAATTCACTGAGGATTGATAGAAGGACATGCAGATTTAAGACAATATTCATGCTTTCACAAGGGAAACATTGTGACCAGAAAGCGTATCCCAAAAAATCGAAGTGAAGCATCAAACCTGTTCATACATGTAAGGATTCGTGATACAATTGATCTTTGAGCGCCAATCCTTGAGACCAAAGCTGAAAGCTTTGATATCTGGTAACCTCCATCTTCGAAGATCGATATCTTCAACGTAATCAAGAACAGACTCGACCCTAATTTTGTCCTCTACGCTTAGCAAACTAAGAGATTCTACCTAGCCAATAGATCCAGAATATGATGCCATGAGTTTAAGCTAAAAACCAATCAAATCAGAGTAATTACTCATCGTCATTGCCCTTACTAACCTCCGAAGATGTTCTATCTGTGAGTTTATTGGAGAAATACTTGTAAACAGCCTTTGAGCTACTAGTTTCAGTATCAACATTAATCTGAAGCCCCTTCTTGTGCACATCTTTTATTGACCCAATCTTTGTCAATGCTGTATTCTAGTGATCAAAGCATATGATCCTAAACCCAAAGAACAATAATAAAACCTGAAGGACACTAATTTTTGAACAAAAAAAAAGAGTGTAAAATAACATCACTAAACATACTCGCAATCTCTTTTCCGGCGAACAAATACTTCCGGAACAACAAAATCGAGTAGATAACACCTCTCAAACCCCTCCAAATACAGATCTTCAACCCTGCAAGATTTTTTCAAACTGCCAGTTAAGTTTCAACAAACTGCCAGTTAAGTCTCAAAACCTCTGAGAATCGGGACAACATCAAAAAACGCCTGGGACAAAATTCTCTCTATGCTTACGTTAAAGGTACGACGGAAGAGAAGGGCAGGATGAGATAAGGAATATGAAAGCGGGAATGGTAGAGATGTGCGAAGAGAGCCGAAAAAGCGCCGGAGAAGGAAGGATAATTGTATAGCACTAAATTTGGTACTTTCTCTTCTAACGCATTGGCTATGGCTTCGAGTGCCGCATCAGACCGGAAACTCCGTATAGCTTCAAACTGTAGTTTATAAGAGTCAGAAATCGCTGGTAGTATTCTCCCGAAGAGACGTCGGGAAACCATCGATTGCTGGAATTTGGGGAGGTTTATGTTCACGACGGGACTGAGAATTTTTTTTCTTTATTTTTTTGGTCAGAACGGGACTGAGAATTTTTGAAGCGGAGAAAATCGCCTAATTGCACTGAACAGCTTAAATTTTACATAAATCGCTAATTTTCCCTTTTATTTGTTATTCTTTCCGAAAACCCCAAATGTTTCTCTCTTTTGTTGCCAAACCCGGGATGAAAAATCATGACATATAGAGACCGTGTTAATTACTTTTCCGAAGATCCCAAATGTTTTCTTTTTGATTTACCATAAGAGAACTCATCTTCTGATTATGACAAAACACAGTCATAATGACAATTGGCTGTTCTTTCTCTTTAGCAACAAACATACACCAATATAGAATAGACTTTTCCATTAATAACATAGAAGATCCCAAATCTTTCAACAAGAAACCATGAGACTTCAACTTCGGATTATTAAAGAAACCAGAGTTGTTATTAGCACATACGTACTTCCAAGAGTTTCTCAAAGCTACATTTTGTCTTATTCTTTTGTTGATCGCAAATAACAGTAGTTGATGCGGAAGCAAACTTAAGCAGCCATCATGGAACCAGAATTCTTCTGGCATTCTGTCAACATGTCCATGTAGAACTGGCACTTACTGATGTCGCTTCCAAAATTGTTCACGCACTGCACACAAACAAGATCACATCCAATTGTCAACCAGATAATCTCGGATACACTAGGATTCAACAATCGAAAACCAATATAAATAACATCTCATTCAGAGTCTGAGTCCAAGTATTTTAAATTAAAGTCAATACATCACGTTCTATTGTATTCATTCTCTACATAGTATCTACAGAGAATATGAATGAAAGGTAGCAATTTTTCAATGTGCCTCTTGTCCTTCAATATCAGTGTATTTGGAGATACAGACCTAACAAAAACATGGCTAATTAAAATCAAGGTACTGATTCACCTACAACACTACTAAGTGTTTATGGAACAATACTAATCCAACAGCAAAGACAGGACATGAGAATCACTTAGATTCTTATCCAAACCTCGGAAAAGAAAAGAATAGTGAGAACAAAGAAAGTTTTTTCACTTACATCTTGGAAAGCCTTGGACTGAATGTCACAAGAACCAGAACCCACACTGTTTGCAACAGGGGAAGCAGAGGCAGCCTCAGAAGCAACGGTTTCGTGGCGAATTGTTCGTGGACCCATCACAGCATCTACAGCCCTGTGTGCAATTCCACTTCCGGTACCAAAAGCCAAACCTACAAATTTTCAAATAAAAATTAGATTATTAGAAACGAAATCCATCCAAATCACTAAATCTATGAAATGAAATGCTTCAGAAACAGATTAAGCACATACCATCAGCTATTGATGAGCCAATACCCCCAAGCATAGAACCACCGCCACTAGGCTGAGCTGTTGCTGGAGGAGGAGCGCGATTAACTGAAACCCAGAAAACGACAAAAGCACACACAATTAAAATGTTACATAACAAAGAAAATGTACAAAGCTACACAATAATGCCACACCCCACAATGTTAGAAAAAGACAAACTTTGAAGCACAACAACTATATGGTTCGACTTCAGACTTTGTCTTTTCCTAATATTGTGGCATCAGAGCCCCAAAGAAAAAAAGCGAGTTTCGTGCAGCTGCAAGCTTCGTCGACAATGTTGAAATTGAAATTTACCAGTTTGAGGAGGCGGGCTTCGTGAAGCTGCAGGGCGAGGGCGAGAAGCAGATTTTCCTGCACCAACATAAATTAGCTTTAAACATAATCGCTTAGATGAAAACATCGGAAACTATAGCCCAAATTGCAACATTAAAGGAGAGGATTATCTCGATATCCTAGATTGGAACATACACATATCAAATCTTTGTATACACAAACGTAAAGGATAAAAACCGAAAAGAAAAGAAGAGAAAACTCACCTCCGGAACTGCGTCGAGGCATTTTGAAATTCAGATGCTTAAGATCGTTGAGAGATGAATTATGCGGCGATATAGAATTATCCGGCGAAAACTTAACAATGACCAAAAATCTGAAAGGCGAAACTTATTTATAAGAGAAAACGCACATAATCAGATGGTTCAGGACCACGGAAAGAGCTATACGTGTAAAGATTTTATTGGTTACGAGTTACGAATCGAACTCTCTAGATGCCCTTGCTGTGTCACATTTCTTGCGCCCCAAACCGAGAGAGAAACACGGCGAATTTGGGCTTTGACTGGCCCATATAAATTCAACCATTCTAGATAATTTATTAGAACTATTAAAAACAGCTAAATCTTGTCATTAATTTTTGTATACAAACGTGTTTTAGTTATCAGTTATCACTATATACAGAGGTGTGTTTACATACATAAATGTAAGTATGTAACCAAAGTAAAACCATGCAAAAGATAACTATTGTTACACAAAATTGTTCTTTTTCGTAAATTGTAAAAGTTTTCTAAGGTTTTAACACAAAAGCTTTATTTACAAACCTTTGTTGACAACTTCGTCTTTGGACAACAACCAACACAAAGCATGAATCAGAATTTTGAATGACTACTGATTTAGATGACTAGTTGTGAATCAGTTCTTGATAGACGAATAACACACAAGTTGAATTAAGGGTGTAAATAGTAAAAACGAAATTGTGCTGAATGTGGAATTTGGCGAAATTTTTTTTATGCGGAATTACTTAAAATCAAATGGTAACAGCTGAATGTGGATTCTGGCGGGATTTTTTTTAAATAATTAGATCGACAAAATCTAATTCATAGCCAAAATGTACCCTAGAATTTTGATATGTATGGATTTTAGCTAGTTTTAAGAGTCTCATTTAGTTTATTTTGCGTACATTTACATAGTATTTGCATCATTTTAGAGTCTTTTTAGGTTCATTTGCACATTTTGCATTTGCATTGCATATATTTTGCATTTGAGTGATTTTTAGGTACTTTTGGAGTATTTTGGATCATTTTGGAACATTCTGGATGTGAGCACTATCATGGATTGGATCTGAGGACTGTGCACAACAAAGGAAGCAGCTAAGGGTAAGATTCAGCTCAACTCGACCTGACAACTTGATTGGAATCTACCAAAGTTGAGAATTTTTTAAGGCAAAAGTGCAAATCGATCTGACAACTCGATTGGAATTTGCCAGAGTTGAGAATTTCTAAGTGCAAAAGTGCAACTTGACCTGGCAACTCGATTGGAATCTGCCATAATTGAGAATTTCTGAAGGCAAAGTGCAACTCGACCAACATGGGGTTGAGTTGGCCATTTCCCGAACTTTGACTATTTTTATGTTGAATTTTTAAGTAGAGTTTGTAAAGGAGAGTATAAATACCCCTCTTAACCCACCAAAAAGGGATCTGCCTCTTGTGTTCTTAAACTTCCACAAAACTCTATCTACTTTTGTATGAAGATTTCTTATGATCTATTGAGTATTCAGGTTTAATTTTTTTTGCATTCTTCTGATCTTTCTCTCCTCTTTAAGATTATATGCTTGTTTTTAATTTTTGGGTTTGTGTTCTTGGTGACAAAATCTGAGTAGATCTTCTAGGGTTCTTGAGGAAATGAGCTAGATTAGTGTAGATCTAGGGATTTTCTACTTGCTTAAGCTTGTTTATGCTTAGATCTCTTTAGTTTAGATGATCTTAATGCTTATTTCTTATTGGCAATTTGAAATCTGATTTGTTGCATTTTTCCACCTACCAAGTGTTTGATAAAATGTTTGACTGAACCTTATTCTGAGATTTGCATTCCTAGCTGAAGAGATTGAATGTTTAGGGTGTTTATTGGCTAGAATAGATTGTTTCTTCGTGCCAGCTTGTTTGTGGATCACTAATGAGAGTTAAGTCAGATTGCATTCTTAGTTGAGTTCAATTGTCATGAAAATGAAATTGATTGCTTTGAATCTATTGCCTAGAGATCATCCTTATTAGGTTGTTAAGCAAATATGGGAATTCCTAGCTAAGCACTGATCAATGATCCTAAGTCCTCAAGAACCCCTTTTATCGCCCATTGTCACTTTGTTATTTACATTTTACTTTCTGTTTTGTTTAAGCTTTAATTTCAGTTTCTTATCATTAGCATTTTAATTCTTTGTTTTAGGTTGTTAGATAATTATCTCACATACTTGGCTTGAATTAGAGTAGTTTATCACAACTATTTGGATTGACACCTATTATACTACAATGATCTGATTGTGTAATAGGATTTGAGCCTAGAGTAAAATTTTGTTATCAAATTCCACTTAATCTACCTTCAGTAGTGGGTTGATCTTTTAATGGTAGATTCATATACCAAAAATAATTATACATTAAATTTTAAATCATCATTATTTTTAGCTCATAACACATACATATATGTATTAGTAACCAACTAATAAAAATTATCCTACATTGTTTAATTCATTCTTGAATTACTTTGTTCTTGCAAAAAAATTCTTATTACATTCTTTCTACGTCTCATTAATTTTCAAATTAACTTTGTGGAATTGCGTTATTAGGCATTTTACCTGAAATCCCAAACTCGAACTCGATCCAAACTACGAAGAATTCAAGCCATATCCAAAGTAAAAGAAACCAAATCAAATTAAACTCGACAAAATACCCGAACGAGTTTTAGACCATAGAAGTTTAGATACCGAAACCCGATTGAGTAGGAACCGAAACCTGAATAGATACCCAAAATACATGAACTATTATTATATATTTTATATATAAACTTTTATTTATCTAAATATAGAAATTATAATTATAAATTTAAATATGTTATTATTTTGAATCAAAATAACAAAAAAAACTAAAATATTAAAAAATTTAATTAAATCTTGATTTTCTGGATTTTTTTTAAAAAAAATTAGATATAAAACGTTTTATTATTATTTATAATTAATTATATAATTTAATTTACTTATAATTGTAATAATATATTTTATTATTTGAAATGTTAATTAATTAATATAAAACTTGTGGTATTATTTGTTAGTGTAAATTGTCACCAATTAGCTCTTTAAATCAAATTGGTTTTACATAAAATTAATATTTTTATTTTTTAACTAAATTATAATAATTAATAACTAACGTCTAATTACAGTAGTTACGCATATACATGCATGAAAAAATCCAACAAAAAATACATGAATGAATGAGAAAATAAAAGGAAAACATTATTTAAAAGAAAATTGATGTTAAAAAAAAAAGATTTAAAAGAAAGGAAAATAACGTACATGCCTAATAACTAACAGATGAAAAAGGTCAAAAAAAAGTTAAACAATTACTCACCAATGAAAAAATAATAATTCCTCAACATTTTCTTCAAATTCAACTGGTAACAAAATGGTGTGGAATAAAAAATATTCCACCACTCCACACAGTTCCACGTGTACAAATTAGGGCCTAAATAATAATCTTTCTTTCTCTTTTATTGATGTTTTAGATTTTTTTTGTTTCACTGATATTTTAAAATTGATATACCCAATTTATTATGGTTTTTGTGTTTTTGACTGTATTGTGTTAGTTAATTGTTTTAGAATTTGTGATATAATATGTTTTTTTTGGTAGAATGTGATATAATATACTTTATGTAAATAAAATAAAAAGGTTAAATAATTTTTTTTCTGTCATAAAAATTTAAATAATTTCTTAAACCGAATGAAAAACTTAAAATGAAACAAAAATATTTCAAACTATATTTTAAACTATTGAGATAATTCATATATCTATATTTCAAACTAAGCCGAACCGAGATAGATCAAACATCAAATCGGAACTTGACTGTGTGTTGGTTGAAACGTTTGGTATATATATACAGAATTATAGATATGAAATATGAATATTAAAACAACAATCAAACCAAAAAAAATTTAAACAACAATATTGATATATGATTCTTATTTGTTTCTTGTATTGCAACTAAATTAAAAAAAATTGAAATTTTTTAGAATGTTAATCGAAGGACATCTATTATAATATAGGCATTAAAAAGTAACTATTTCTTAAAAACAAATTGACGTCAACCACCAGTGTTATAAGTATGATGAACACAAACTTTTGTTGATTGCAAATGACAGTAGTTGATGTGGAAACACACTTAAGCAGCAGCCATCATGGAACCAGAATTCTTCCTGCATTTAGTTAACATGTCCATGTAGAACTTGCACTTACCGATGCCGCTACAAATAAGATCACATCCAATTGTCAACCAGATAATCTCGGATACACTAGGATTCAGCAATCGAAAACCACCATAAACATCACATTCAGAGTCTGAGGCCAAGAATATTAAGCTAAAGTCAAGACATCACGTTCCATTGAATTCATTCTCTACAAAGTATGTGAATGATAGGTAGCAACTTTTCAATGTGCTTGCTTATCCTAACGAATTCATGGCCAATGAAGATCTAGGTACTGATTCAAATACAATTTGGAACAATAGTAACTCTATAGTAAAAGACAGGTCATGAGAATCACTTGGGTTTATTCAAAGCTCAGAAAAGAAAAAATAAGGAAATTATTTTCATTTAAATCATTGAAAGCCTTGGACTAAATGTCACAAGAACCAGAAACCCACACGGGAAACAGAAGCAGCCTTAGAAGCAACGGTTTCATGGCCAATGGTTCGTAGACCCATCACAGCATCCACAGGACCACAGCCCATTGTGCAAGTTGTCTGTATCCCTTTCACTACTAGAGGCAATTGAATTGGGCATTCGCCAAGGACACACACAAAAAATTGAATTATCCGACGACAAAACCAAAAGAAGAATTATACGGCAAAAACCAAAAACCAGACGGGCGAAACTTATTTTATAAGAGAAAACGAGCATAATCAGATGTGTTCAAGACCACGGGAGATTTACACGTGTGAAGTTTTTATTGGTTACGAATCGAATTCTGTACATCCCCTGCCTGTCACATTTCTTGCACCCCAAACGAAGAGAGAAACACGTCCTAAAAAAATTCACCATAGATTAGAATTTATAAAGGGAAAATTGTCAATTAAACATTGTTTCGCTAAAAATCGTTGATTAAACATTAAATTCCGGATGTCTTTGATTAAATATGTAATTTATTGTTGACTTTTTTAAAAACATTAAACTTATAGTTAATTCGGCCAATTAAACACTCCGTTAATTTGACTAACGGAATTAATTAACCATGTTAATGTTCTCAGTTAATTGACACACATCTTTTCATTAACACATATCTTTTCCTTCACACTTTCTCCTTCGACCCCAAATGTCCGTCGACTTCTTCTAATGCCTATTAGGCGTCAAATCACATCAACATCGAATTTGTATTGAAAATAAAAAATCAAACGAGAATTCCAAAACAAAGCTTGAAACTTTAGATGGACAAACAAAAACAAAATGCAAAACAAAGTTCACGATAAAACATAGATTCCATTATCCAACAAGAGAGAGTGTGCATGGATTTGGATGGTGGACGGAGAGAGGACAAAAAGCACGAACTGAGATTATAGAGACAGAGGAAATTAGGGTTTGGAAAAGGATTTAATGGAAAGGAAGAGACGGAGGCACGGATAATGGTTTTGCAAGAGTTCATGTGTTATTATTGTGTTTTTTCTTCTGGCATTCTGTCAACATGTCCATGTAGAACTGGCACTTACTGATGTCGCTTCCAAAATTGTTCACGCACTGCACACAAACAAGATCACATCCAATTGTCAACCAGATAATCTCGGATACACTAGGATTCAACAATCGAAAACCAATATAAATAACATCTCATTCAGAGTCTGAGTCCAAGTATTTTAAATTAAAGTCAATACATCACGTTCTATTGTATTCATTCTCTACATAGTATCTACAGAGAATATGAATGAAAGGTAGCAATTTTTCAATGTGCCTCTTGTCCTTCAATATCAGTGTATTTGGAGATACAGACCTAACAAAAACATGGCTAAATAAAATCAAGGTACTGATTCACCTACAACACTACTAAGTGTTTATGGAACAATACTAATCCAACAGCAAAGACAGGACATGAGAATCACTTAGATTCTTATCCAAACCTCGGAAAAGAAAAGAATAGTGAGAACAAAGAAAGTTTTTTCACTTACATCTTGGAAAGCCTTGGACTGAATGTCACAAGAACCAGAACCCACACTGTTTGCAACAGGGGAAGCAGAGGCAGCCTCAGAAGCAACGGTTTCGTGGCGAATTGTTCGTGGACCCATCACAGCATCTACAGCCCTGTGTGCAATTCCACTTCCGGTACCAAAAGCCAAACCTACAAATTTTCAAATAAAAATTAGATTATTAGAAACGAAATCCATCCAAATCACTAAATCTATGAAATGAAATGCTTCAGAAACAGATTAAGCACATACCATCAGCTATTGATGAGCCAATACCCCCAAGCATAGAACCACCGCCACTAGGCTGAGCTGTTGCTGGAGGAGGAGCGCGATTAACTGAAAACCAGAAAACGACAAAAGCACACACAATTAAAATGTTACATAACAAAGAAAATTTACAAAGCTACACAATAATGCCACACCCCACAATGTTAGAAAAAGACAAAGTTTGAAGCACAACAAAACTATATGGTTCGACTTCAGACTTTGTCTTTTCCTAAGATTGTGGCAACAGAGCCCCAAAGAAAAAAAGCGAGTTTCGTGCAGCTGCAAGCTTCGTCGACAACGTTGAAATTGAAATTTACCAGTTCGAGGAGGCGGGCTTCGTGAAGCTGCAGAGCGAGGGCGAGAAGCAGATTTTCCTGCACCAACATAAATTAGCTTTAAACATAATCGCTTAGATGAAAACATCGGAAACTATAGCCCAAATTGATTACCTCGATATCCTAGATTGGAACATACACATATCAAATCTTTGTATACACAAACGTAAAGGATAAAAACCGAAAAGAAAAGAAGAGAAAACTCACTTCCGGAGCGACGTCGAGGCATTTTGAAATTCAGATGCTTAAGATCGTTGAGAGATGAATTATCCGGCTATATTGAATTATCCGGCGAAAACTTAACAATGACAAAACATCTGAAAGGCGAAACTTATTTATAAGAGAAAAAGAACATAATCAGATGGTTCAGGACCACCGAAAGAGCTATACGTGTAAAGATTTTATTGGTTACAAGTTACGAATCGAATTCTCTATATCCCCTTGCTGTGTCACATTTCTTGCGCCCCAAACCGAGAGAGAAACACGGCGAATTTGGGTTTGCCTGGCCCATATTTTTTTTTCTCAAATTTCATTAACTTAAAGATCCAGATTACATCAACATAGAAAGCAAAAGAACAAAACATAAACCAACAAAACATAATCGAACGGGAAAATGCATCCATATGGAGTAACTCAAACACACTGTAACTCTTGGATAATGGCTAGAACTGCATTCTTACCTCTGAAAGGAGTCTTGAAACATTCCTAGTTCTATCGTCATAATAGACAGTTGAACATAGTTGAACGATAACAAAGATCGTATCAGACTTTGAGAAGGCTGCTTTAATCTAGACAAGATTAGCAGAACAATACTCTCCATTGCGGAGGAAACAAGTAGGTCAAAAATAACTCTTATAAGAGAATTCAATCTTAATAAAATTATGGCCCACCAACTAAGCAAAAACTTCTCCCAAATAGATGATGAGAGTGTTGGAAAACTCTCAGCTATTGGAGATGCATAAAGACCAAGGTTGAGCAACACATGCTTTAAACTAACTCTAATCTGGCACATGAAAGGAAAATAAATTGATCCATTAAACACAGTTAGGATTTTAGAAGTATAAGCTTTGAACCTTTTTAAAGAGGCCCAACAAGACCCAGCAACATCTTCAACCCAATAAGGTCTATTAGGGTTTCTTGCAAGGATTGCCCTGGTTGAGACGTGAATGACGGCGACCGCAGTCTTCAAGACGACAGTGCTAACACTGAAGCTCACAGTGGCAAGCGTCCTCTCTAAGAGAGCAAGACAATGACTTCATCTTTCCCTTCCTCTAATGTTATCCTCGACAAAAGAGAGATCGTGAAGGAATATGAGTGACGAGCCGCTGAGCCTAGGGAGGGATGAATCTTTGAAGCCCAAGTGGAGAGGACTGACTCGGTAGGGTAGAGCCACCGGAAAAATTAGAACCAACAAAAGAGAAAACGCAGACGAAGAAGGTGGATGAGGGGAGGGGAACACGGGGGGAACAACGAGTTCGGCTTCGACGGAATAGACGATGGTGAAGAAATTGAAGATAACTTCGTTCTCTGAAAGCAGGGCTTCCAATTTCAGCAATATCGGCCATTGATTCCAACGGAAGAGGAGAAACGATGAGGAAACGCAAAACAGAGGGTGGGAGACAGTGACTTGAAATGCAATGAAGAAAAGAAAGAGAAACAAGGCCAACGCCGACGAGAACCGGTGGACCGGCCACGCCGGCGTTGGAGCAAAGGCGAGAATAGAAGACCTGCCTGGCCCATATATATTCAACCATTCTAGATAATTTATTAGAAGTATTAAAAACAGCTAAATCTTGTCATTAATTTTTGTATACAAACGTGTTTTAGTTATCAGTTATCACTACATACAGAGGTGTGTTTACATACATAAATGTAAGTATGTAACCAAAGTAAAACCATGCAAAAGATAACTATTGTTACACAAAATTGTTCTTTTTCGTAAATTGTAAAAGTTTTTTAAGGTTTAACACAAGAGCTTTATTTACAAACTTTGTTGACAACTTCGTCTTTGGACAACTACCAACACAAACCATGAATCAAAATTTTGAATGACTACTCATTTAGATGACTAGTTGTGAATCAGTTCTTGATAGATGAATAACACACAAGTTGAACTAAAGGTGTAAATGGTAACTGCGAAATTGTGTTGAATGCAGAATTTACCGGAATTTTTTTTTAATACAAAATCTTGCAGAATTATTTAAAATAAAATGGTAATAGATGAATTCTCATGAATGTGGATTTTGGTAGATTATTTATTAAAAATAATTAGATCGACAAAATGTGTCCTAGAATTCTGATATGTATGGATTTTATCTAGTTTTAGGGGTCTCATTGAGTTCATTTTTCATACATTTCCATAGTGTTTGAATCATTTTAGAGTCTTTTTAGGTTCGTTTGGACACTTTGCATGCAACATTGCATATATTTTGCATTTGAGTGATTTTTAGATACTTTTGGAGCATTTTGGATCATTTTGGAGCATTCTGGACGTGAGCACTATCATGGATTGGATCTGAGGACTGCACACAACAAAGGAAGCAACTTGATTGGAATATGCCAGAGTTAAGAATTTTTGAAGGCAAAAGTGCAACTCGACTTGGCAACTCGATTGAAATCTGCCAGAGTTGAGAATTTATGAAGGAAAAAATGCAACTCGACCTGGCAACTCGATTAGAATCTGCCATAGTTGAGAATTTCTAAAGGTAAAGTGCAACTCGACCACCCAACTCAACCAAAATCGGTCGAGTTGGCCATTTCCTAAACTTTGACCTTTTTTATGTTGACTTTTTAAGTAGGGTTTGTAAAGGAGAATATAACTACCCCTCTTAACCCACAAAAAAAGGATCCACGATTTTCTGCCACTTGTGTTCTTAAACTTCCACAAAACTCTCTCTACTTTTGTACGAAGATTTCTTATGATCTATTAAGTGTTTAGGTTTAATTGTTTTTGCATTCTTCTCTTTTCCTCCTCTTTAAGATTATTTGCTTGTTTTTAATTTCTGGGTTTGTGTTCTTGGTGACAAAATATGAGTAGATCTTCTAGGGTTTTTGAGGAAATGAGCTAGATTAGTGTAGATCTAGGAATTTCCTACTTGCTTAAGGTTGTTTATGCTTAGATCTATTCAGTTTATGCGATCTTAATGCTTATTTCTTATTGGCCATTTGATAAAATGTCTGACTTAACCTGATTATGAGATTTGCATTTCTAGCTGAAGAGATTGAATGTTTAGGGTGTTTATTGGCTAGAATAGGTTGTTTCTTTGTGCCAGCTTGTTTGTGGATCGCTAATGAGAGTTATATCATATTGCATTCTTAGTTGAGTTCAATTGTCATGAGAATTAAATTGAATGTTTTGAATCTATTGCCTAGAGATCATCCTTATCGGGTTGTTAAGCAAGTATGGGTTGTAAATAATTGGATTAATATCATTTTAATCTATATCCAATTTTCTAAATCCCTAATAATATTACTGTGGGAAAAACTATTTCTTGAAATCGAAATTTAGATTGAAAATATAGCGGATGTGATTCTCAATTATTCGACCGGGATTTCCTTTCCATTTTTATAAGGTTATTTCACATTTTTTTATAATGTTTTAATTTGTTGTCAATACCAAGAGATATGGAATTTTGGGGTTAAGAAAGATTCAAGAAAATTGACCAAAAACTGGCGATTCACAACCGCACGTGAATGCATATAAATATATAGCCCATTCTTACACGAGACTGGTGCTTGTGTTTTTATGTTACTCTTTATTTATCTCTCTCTATATTAATACAAAATGCATTTATTATTGTATTTATAAGACTAAATTCGAATCTTGAGAAAATACCCAATAGTAACGGTTTACATTCATATTGGCAAACACGATTTGGTTTGAAATTTTCCATTTTATATACTTTCCAAATGTCAAAAGATATCAAATAGACCCCTACATATCAGAAGCTTTTTATGGAAACTAGTTAATAAAATACTCGTATAGATATGACCAAATATATATTGTTTTCTTTTTCTTTCGTCTAATTTTAGTATAGAATAACAAATGAGGAATAAATGCGGAAAAGAGAAATAATTGCGGAAACAAAGTCTAAAATAATGAAGCTGAGTATGCTGAATTGTTTAAAATCTGGTGGTTAGGATAATTCAATTCCTAGCTAAGCACTAATCAATGATCCTAAGTCCTTAAGAACCCCTTTTATCGCCTATTGTTTCTTTGTTATTTACATTTTACTTCCTGTTTTGTTTAAGTTTTAATTTCAGTCTCTTATCATTAGCATTTTAATTATCTGTTTTAGGTTGTTAGATACTTGGCTTCAATTAGAGTAGTCTATCACATTCTAATTGTTAACTTTACACCCATTTATATTGACACCTATTATACTACAATGATCTAATTGTGTAATAGGATTTGAGTTTAGAGTAAAATTTTGTTATCAAATTCTATTTAATCTATTTTCGGTAGTGGGTTGAGTCTTTAATGCTAGATTCATATACCAAAAATATTTATACATTAAATTTCAAATCATTATTATTTTTGGCTCATAACACATAGATGTATCAGTAATCAACTAATAAAAATTACCCTACAATTCTCGAATTAATTTGTTCTTGCAAAGAAATTGTTTTTACATTCTTTCTACGTCTCATTATTTTCAAATTAATTATGTGGAATTGTCTTATTAGGCATTTTATCTGAATCTCCAAACCCGAACTCGATCCAAACTACAAAAAATTCGAACCAGATCCAAAGTAAGAGGAACCAAACCAAATTAAACCCGATAAAATACTCGAATGAGTTTTAGATCATGGAAGTTTGGATACCGAGACCGATCGGGTAAAACCAAAACTTGAATAGATACCCAAATACCTGAACTATTATTATATATTTTATTTATAAGCTTTATTTTTCTAAATATAGAAATTATAATTATAATTATAAATTTAAATATATTTATGATTTTGAATCAAAATAACAAAAACAACTAAAATATTAAAAGTTTAATTAAATCTTGATTTTTGGAATTTTTTAAAAAAGTTTAGATATAAACGTTTGTTTTATTATTTATAATTAATATATAATTTAATTTAATTTAATTATAATTGTAATAATATATTTTATTTATTATTCATAACTAGTTATATATTTTATTTGAAATGCTAATTAATTAATATAAAAATTGTGGTATTATTTGTTAGTGTAAATTGTCACCAATTAGCTCTTTAAATCAATTTAGTTTTACATAAAATTAATATTTTAAATTTTTAACTAAATTATAATAATTAATAACTGACGTCTAATTACAGTATCGAGTCCCACCGCCCATATTATGTAGGAACTTGGTTAATGGACCGGCCAGTTATGGTCCAATGTTGACAAGAAAAAAAATTACCATATTTACGCATATACATGCATTAAAAAATCCAACCAAAAAAATACATGAATGAGAAAATAAAAGGAAAACATGATTGAAAAGAAAATTGATGTTAAAATAAAGATTTAAAAGAAAGAAAAATAATGGATTTTAAAAGAACGTACATACCTAATAACTAACAGATGAAAAGGTAAAACAAAAAAAAAAGGTAAACAATTCCTCACCAATGAAAAAATAACAATTCCTCAACAGTTTCCTTAAATTTAACTGGTAACAAAATGGTGTGGAATAAAAAAATTCCACCATTCCACACAATTCCACTGGTACCAGTTTGGGCCTAAATAATAATCTCTTTCTTTCTCTTTTATTATTGATGTTTTAGAATTCTTTTGTTTTATATACAAAATTTATTATGGTTTTTGCGTTTTTGACTGTATTTTGCAAATTGATTTTGTTGTTGTTTAACTGTTTTAGAATTTGTGATATAATATGTTTTTTTGGTAGAATGTGATGCAATATGCTTTATGCAAATAAAATAAAAAAGTTTGATTTTTTTCTGTCATAAAAATTTAAATAATTTCTTAAACCGAACGAAAAACTTAAAATGAAACAAAAATATTTCAAATTATATTTTAAACTATTGAGACAATTCATATATCTATATTTCAAACTAAGCCAAAACCGAGATAGATCAACCGTCAAATCGAAGCTTGACTGTGTGTTGGTTGAAACGTTTAGTATATATATATATAGAATTATAGATATGTAATATGAAAATTAAAACAACAATCAAACCAAAAAAAATTAAAACAACAATATTGATATATGATTCCTATTTGTTCCTTGTATTGCAACTAAATTAAAAAAAATTGAAATTTTTTAGAATGTTAATTCTAAGGACATCTATCATAATATAGGCTTTAAAAAGTAACTATTTGTTAAAAACAAATTGAAGTCAACCACCAGTGTTATAAGTATGATGAACACAAATCTTTGTTGATTGCAAATGACAGTAGTTGATGTGGAAACACACTTAAGCAGCAGCCACCATGGAACCAGAATTCTTCCTGCATTTAGTTCACATGTCCATGTAGAACTTGCACTTACCGATGCCGCTACAAATAAGATCACATCCAATTGTCAACCAGATAATCTCGGATACACTAGGATTCAGCAATCGAAAACCAATATAAACAAAACCGATTGGAGCTACAACAAATCCAAGCCGCACCCCGCGCTACTTAGGAGAGACAGGCGAAGAATGAGGAACAGATAGCTAAACTTATGGCGTTCATACAGCCAGACTCATCGCCGTGTTTCACCCCAACGCAAAACTCATAATTTTAGTTTTTAGAAACCTTTTGTATACATTAAATATTTTATTACATAATTTTAATTTTCCAAATTATAATTTATTATAATTTTAATTTATAATTCAATTTAAATTCAATTTACAATTTATTTTAATTAATTATATAATTATCTAAACCCACGGTAACCTACGGACAAGGGCCTACGGAAACCAACGGATATTGACCCACGGTAACCGACGGACATGGACCTACGGTAACCTACGGAACCAGACCCACGTCAACCTACGTGCAGGATCCACGGCAACCTACGGGAGTAGACCCACGGTAACCGACGGACATGGACCTACGGTAACCTACGGACACTGACCCACGGTAACCAACGGGCATGAACCTACGGAACCAGACCCACGGCAACCTACGGGTAGAGACCCACGGCAACCTACGGGAGCAGACCCACGGTAACCTACGGAACTAAACCCACGGTAACCTATGGGAACGAACCGACGGCATAACCGACGGCTATTCCTGTAGGTTTCCGTGGGTTCTAACCGACGGCAACTGACCATTCCAATATAACCGACAAGTCATACGCGACGGAAATTTTCGGTTGGTTATCGTCGGTTTTGGTCCATAACCGACAGCAACCGACCGGATTTGCCGTGGGTTATCGCCCTGTTTTCTTGTAGTGTCACGTTCCATTGAATTCATTCTCTACAAAGTATGTGAATGATAGGTAGCAACTTTTCAATGTGCTTGCTTATCCTAACGAATTCTTGGCCAATGAAGATCTAGGTACTGATTCACATACAATTTGGAACAATAGTAACCCTATAGTAAAGACAGGTCATGAGAATCACTTAGGGTTTAATCCAAAGCTCAGAAAAGAAAAGAATCAACCAATGCTCAGTGAGAATAAGGAAATTATTTTCACTTAAATCATTGAAAGCCTTGGACTAAATGTCACAAGAACCAGAAACCCACACGGGAAACAGAAGCAGCCTTAGAAGCAATGGTTTCGTGGCCAATGGTTCGTAGACCCATCACAGAATCCACAGCCCATTGTGCAAGTTGTTTGTATCCCTTTCACTACTAGAGGCAATTGAATTGGGCATTCGCCAAGGGCACACACAAAAAATTGAATTATCCGACGACAAAACCAAAAGAAGAATTATACGGCGAAAACCAAAAACGAGACGGGCGAAACTTATTTTATAAGAAAAAACGAGCATAATCAGATGTGTTCAGGACCACAGGAAATTTACATGTGTAAAGTTTTTATTGGTACGAATCAAACTCTGTACAAGATCATTAGTTAAAGTTCTTACATAATATAGATTATAAGACTTGATCTCTAGATGTGTAAATGTGTCTGTGTTTCGTAGACTTAAAGTCGACCTGCCCATTTATTAGAATTTAGAAATATCAAAAACGGATAAATTTTTTTATTAATTATTATTGTACACAAAGGTGTTTTTAGTTTCCAATTTATACAGAGGTGTTTACATACTAACCCAAATCAAAGTATCAAACAATGAAAAGAAAACAATTGTTTACACAGAATTCACAAAAAGTTGAAGAACTAAATAATAAGTTATTGGGAACAACATTTAGATTAACGGAATTGGACCAATTAACGGTTCATATTTCGTAAATGATGGATAATCAAAATCTCACGGTAATTAACTTGACTTATAAAGGTAAAATTACTACCTTGCCTTTCTTGTAGACGAAGCTTCCATCAAGAGCCTTAAAGTTAAGATACTTGGTGTGGATTAAGGTTTGAATAAGGAGTCCACTAGCCATAATAAAGTGCAGATCACAAAACCATATTCCCAGTGACTAGAAAATTTATATATTATGATCAAAATCAGTCTATAAAATATTTTTTTAGACAGATACCTAAAATAAAATAAAAATTATGTCTATTAAATCAAACTTTATAACCCTCTTATATAAAGTTGAGTTTCAAACGTTAATAATCAACAGTATTCTTCCACGTGTCAAATCCGACAATCCAAAATTTTACAGTATTTTTATATGATTTAAAATATCTTTTTTAAAAAAATATTTAGATTTACCGTGAAATATTTATTTCCATTGACATTCCTAACATAAAAAAATAAAAAGGATTGTAAATAATTATCTTTATTTATAATTATAAAATAAAAATAATGACAAATCTTATTATATAAAGTTGAGTTTCAAAAATTAGTCATCTATAGAATTCTTTCACATAACAAATCCAACAATCCAAAACTTTACAATATTTTATTACATAAAGTTAGTATTCAAAAGTTAGTAATTAACGAGATTATTTCATGTGTCAAATCTAACAAACCAAATTTTGCAAGATCCTATTATATAAAGTTGGGTGTCAAAAAATTAATAATCAACGAGATTTGTTCAAGTTTCAAATCAAATAATCCAGAATTTTACAGTATTTTTATATATTTTAAAATATCAAGTGTTTATAATTTTATTATATAAAGTTGTATTTCAAAATAAACATGTGCAACACATGATCCATATCTAATATTCTTTTAAAAATAAACAAATAAATAGTGGGTAAAACTCAAATTTGTTACCCTTTATCATTAAATACCAAAACTCCCACTACCGGTTTTGTTGGAAATTGATAATTGTTAATATTTTAATAATAACAATATATTATTTGATTTTTGAGTATGTCAAGATCCACAAATATGTTTTAAAATAAGATTTTATGAAATGATAATAGAAAAATTTATAGGAAAAATATATATCTTTTCAAAGTACAAATTAAATAAAACAAGTCTCTATGGAAAAAATGATGAGTTTTGGTATAATTTTTTTTTTAATTTTATGAAAATAATTTAATTAAAAGTTTTTGGTAAAAATTTGAATAACAAATGAAAATTGACACATTACCGATCTCACTTCTCAAAGCTATTTTTTTTTGTCTTATTCTTTTCATTATTGCAAATAACACTATTCGATGCGGAAACAAACATATTGACCCCTCTTGGAACCAGAATTCTTCCTGCATTCAGTCAACATGTCAATGTAGGACTGGCATTTACTGATGTCGCTTCCAAAATTGTTGATGCACTAGAACACAAACAAGATAACATCCAACTGTCAACCAGATAATTAATCTTAGACATTAGAGTACATGCAAAGCCTAATTGCACCAAAAATTAGACAACCTCGGACAATAGAAATTCAAGCAATTGAAAAACAATGAGAACATCACACTCAGAGTCATCATCTGAGTCCAAGAATCTTGAGCTAAATTCAAAACAACACGTTCTATTGTATTAGTTCTCTACATAGTATGTAGAGAAAACATTAAGGAAACGTATTGAGAGCTTGCTTGTGCTTCAATATCAATGTATTTGTAGATACATACCTAACGAAAACATGACCAATGAAGAGGTCTAGGTACTGATTCACATACAATTCACTACTTAGTACTAACCCTAGAGTAAAGATAGGACATGAGAATCACTTAGGTTTTTATCCAAATCTCAGAAATGAAAAGAATCCACAAATGCTTAGTGAGAATAAAGATACTTTCACTTACATCTTCAAAAGCCTTGGACTGAATGCGACAAGAACGAGAACCCACGCTGTTTTCAACAGGGGAAGAAGAGGCAGCCTCAGAAGCAACGGTTTCGTGACTAATGGTTCATGGACCCAACACAGCATCCACAGCCCTGTGTGAAATTTCATTTCCGGTACCGAAACCAAAACCTACAAGTTTTTTTCAAATAAACATCAGATCATGAGAAATGAAATCCATATCAAACACTAAATCTATGAAAACAAAATGCTTCATAATCAGATGAAACTCATACCATCATCTATGGATGAACCAATACCGCCACTGGGCTGAGCTGTTGCTACTGGAGGAGGAGGAGGATCACGATTAACTGAAACCCACAAAAGAAAATAACCCAATCACATAACAATGATAATTTACAAAGCTATCACAATAACTTCAATGGATTATTAAAGGCTCAAAATTGAAATTTACCAGTTTGAGGAGGCGGGCTTGGTGCAGCTCCAGGGCGACGGCGAAAGCGAGGGAGGCTAGGGCGGAAAGTAAATCCTCTTCCTGCAATAACAAAACTTAACTTTAAAAATAATCATTAGGAGCAAATTAAACTGATTTTTAATCGGAAAATATAGCCCAAAATTGTAACATCAAAGGAGAAGATTATCACGATAATCCTAGATTGGAACCATACGCATATACAAATCATTAAATACCAAAAACGTAAAGAAAAAAAACCGGAAAAGATGAAGAGATAACTCACCTCCGAAGCTGCTACGTCGTCGACCCATTTTGAAATTGAGATTCTTAAGATTTTTAAGAGATTAATTATCCGAGCAAAAACCTAACTAGGCCTGGCATTCGGTACCCGTTCATGTTCGGATCGGTCTTTTCGAGTTTCAGGTTTTCGGTTTTATACATATAAAACCCATTTAAATATTTTAGAATTTCGGATCGGGTTCAGTTCGGTATATTTCAGGTTCGGGTTTAGGTATTTTTATCTAAATCTTAAAAAAATGAAAAAATTCTTTAAAAAATCATAACTTAATTTTAAAAATCGAATATGTTAGATTTTTTCATGTAAGTAACTAAAACTTATATATATATAATTATTTTAAAATATATAATATATTTTAGGTATTTTGGTATCCATTTGTGTTTTGCTTTTTACCCGTTCGAGTTTGGATATCCAAATTTTTATAATGTAAAATCCGTTCAAATATTTTTCCGGATTCAGTTCGGTTCCTCTTATTTTGGATCGGTCTCGAGTTTCAAATTTCGGATATTATACCGGCCATAAACCTAACTATGTCAAAAACCACACGAGTGAAACGTATTTATAAAAGAAAATTGGCATAATCAGATGTATTCAGAACCACAGGAAGATCTACACGTGTGAAGTTTTTATTGGTTACATTTCTTGTGCACCAAACCAAGAGAAAAATTCACAGAGATTTCTTGTACCCCAAAACAAGAGAGAAATTCGGAGAATATAACTAAACATTTAGATTCAGTCAAGATGATTCCATTGATAGAGTTAGTATCGATAAGAAGATTTTTTTGAGCTGTTTGACTAGGACTGTTCAATTTTATAAAATCGAATAGATCCAAATAAAAAAAAATATATAGTTTGGGTTTTTGTTGTGCTATGGATATAATTTTATCAAAACTGTAAGATATATATATATGGTTTGGAAATAAACCGATTAAACTGATCAAACCAAACAAAATCGCTTAGTTATAATATAAAAATTAATATATTAGTAATAGTATAATGATATACATGTAAAATGTTCGGCGCATATAAACATATAATTATATGTAATGATCTAGTTTTAGTATAATAATATAAAGTTATAATCAAACACAAATATTCAGTAGTAGCATTATTAACTTATCATTTATAAAATTTCAGCTATTATTTTAGTAATGATATAGTTATTTAAAATAAATAAATTAAAAAAATTTCAGTATAAATTTAAATTCTAATTAATTATTGCTGTCATTTTGAAAAATCAATGATTTAGTGGTTTTTGATTTATAATTTATAAACAAAACTAATTAATAATCGACCCAAAAACAAAACTAATAAATAATTTGTATAATATGAAATAATTTATAAAACTGATAAAAATTTAGTTAAACTATACAAATTTATGGTTTTTTGGTTTAAAACCGAATAAACCAAAAACCAATACTATCCAAATCATTATATATATAGTTTATAAACCGAACAAACCGGACCGAAATCCAGATTGAACACTCCTAAACTTTGAGTTTGGATCAGGTGGCCCAAATATAAACTAAACTATCATAATATAGAATTTAAAGAGTAAATATTTCTTAAAACACAAATTGAAGCAAATTCAACCAGTGTTATAAGTAAAATGAACAAAAAGATAAACTTCTCTTACTTCGTACTGTATTGTAAATACCCATTAGAAAAAGAAACAAACAGTCACTTGCAATTTAAGAACTCTCAGCGAAATAAGACAAAAAGAAAATTATGAATTTTCTGCAGAAGCACTTGCAGCACTCAAGTCCACAGACAAATCGAGAGTCTGCAAAAAAAAAGACAGTAGATAACACTCAGTAATCAAAATGTAGCGATTGCTTGTGAATGAAGATACACATAGTGATGATATTCTTATACCTTCCCAGTGATCTTGGTGTAAGTCTCAAGTACATCATCAACTGTACTCTCGAAATGTGTTGTTGCATCATAAGTCTGATAACAAAACAGAGCAAGAATCATCAGAAAAAGAAAACAAATTGCTTACACTATATGTGTTTCTGTTAAAAGGATTTGCTTAGATTATATGTTGTATTCTGATATTCTCTTACACTAGAGATGAAACAGTTATCATCTTCTTGTTTATTGGTCGCAACGTATGTGTCATAAGAATGATAGAAAATCTCATCAACAGGTCCAAGCAATTCAATTCCAGGTTTAAGCTCCTCCTCTGGATTGTCAGTTTCAGCTTCTGCAGAGACAAATGCTATGTATTTTCCCTTTGGTGCCACATTGTGAGCGTATGAGCAACAGAACAAATACCTAAACAAATCCAAAAACTCATACACGTCACTGTAGATGCAAGTGAGATTCATGTTTGTATAATTGAATGTGTTTTTGAGAATGATCTCTTACATGTCTGATTTGCGACCGAGTTGCTTCTGAGGAAGGATGATTTGGACCGAATGAGCATCATTGGTGTCTGGAATAGGGTGGCTCATTATACATACCGCTCGATTCACTATCCCAACTTTCTTAACCTGAAAGACACAAAAACGTCTAAGATTGTACAGAGCTAATTAACCAGTTTCTGCAGTTGGAATTGGTTTAATTTTTTACCTTGTCAGACAAGTAAGAAGGATCACAGACAACTTTCTTGCATTTAGCAGTTTCTCCTGCAGAAGTGACACCAATTGCTTTTCCAGAACCATCAAACTCTACCTTTTAGAGTTAATGTTAAAGATCCATGAGTTTCTATCCATAACTTCTATATTAAATCAGACATATTATCTCATAGATCCGAGAGATAAGAGATTATTATATAACCTTGCATTCAGGCTTGTTGAGCATGTAAGTCCCACCGTACACAGCACTCAAACGCGCAAAAGCCTGAAACGGAAACAGAGATTTGAGACAGAGAAAAAGATCACAACTTAAGAGGAAACCTGAGATGTTTGATGAGAATAACGAGAATAAAAACCTGTGGCAACTCTCCTAGACCATACAATGGATAGATGTAAGGAGATCCTCCTTGGAATCGAGCCAAAGATTCAGCGTAGAGCTTCACCAGATAATAAAACCAAAAATGACATTAAATTCAGAGCATTTGCTTGTTGAAGAGGAAAAGAGAAACACTTTACCTTGATCCTCTTAACAAAATCAATGGCGGGTTGGTCCAAGTAGTCATCGTCGTTATAAAGTGCTAAGGCATGGCCTATGAAGTCGATTGTATCATCTTCAAGTCCATACTTCCTAATAAGAAACAGAAACAAAGCCTGTAATTAACGCAAGAAACTATAACGAAGTGACTTAAGACTGAGGAAAATTCATTTGTACATACGAGATGATCTCTCTAGCAGTGACTTTGCTAAGGTCAAGTCCTTCATGAGACTTAGGATCCTTCTCATCATAGTCTTGCACATAGATAAAGAACTTTCTTGCACGTCGCTTCTCAAACAAACCCATCAACGGCGATTTTAGAGCTTCCACATCAGTAGCTGGGACTTTATAGATCTGACATCGTATGTGCGATGGATAATCAAATTCTCAGAGGAATTAACTTGACTTTCAAAGGTTGAATCACTACCTTGCCTTTCTTGTAGACGAAGCTACCATCAACAGCCTTAAAGTTAAGATACTTGGTAACATCGGTATGGATTAGGGTTTGAACAAGGAGTCCATTAGCCATAATAAACTGCAGATCAAGTAACCATATTCCCTATTAATAACCGATTCACATCACACATATTTGAAATCCACATATAATGTACCTTTGGGATCATATCGACATTGTATTCTCTGCTAGCTCCGAGAGTTTCTTGAGGAGTGTCACTTCCTCTGAAACGCTTCCATAGCTGAGTTAGGTTAAGAGAGGTTGACTCTCCTCCATAGTAGTCGTTTCTATCCATATGCAGTACCTATTTAGATCCCCATTAATAAACGATCGATGCATTTGAAAGTGAGTTATGAAAGAAGATGGTGAATTAGAATGAAAACTAACCTTAAGGCCATCGACAGAGAGAAGGCCACTAAGGATACACTCCTTAAGACCAGTCCCAAGAACAATCACATCATACTCTTCATCCATTACTCTAATCGATCTCTATCTCTCTATTACAGATCGTCTTTAAATCTTCATCGATGATAAGATCTTTTTCTTTTGAGAAATAAGACTAGTATGAGGGAAGAAAAAAGAAATAGAGAATGATGTGTGGCTATTAACACAGTCTTTCACCGTCTCCGATCTTACCGTTTTACCCCATGAGAATTTCTTCACATTTATCAAAAAAAAAAGAAAAGAAAAACCGCATTGTCAGGGCAACATTTTCTAATGTTGTGGTTCCTAACACGTGTCCCAAAAAATTCTCCTAATTACAATGACTTTGACCAGAACAAAAATTAAATTGAGATAACAATCTATACAAATTGTCTGAATTAGTAACCGTTTTCATTAGTAAAGTGTAATAGACATATGCCAGTTTACAATTTCTGAATTTCATACCAAACCGGCTTGAACCGGCTTGAATTATCGGTTTATCATTTATATATCGATTTGTTATGTTATAGTCATTTTGTCCACTGTACCACAGTAGCTCTGTATTGGAAGTAACGGAGATATGGTAAGCGACGGCGATAACAAAGAAGAAGCAGATCGGTGGTTAGCTACATCGGAGAAGCTTTTAGCTTTAGGTGACTTCCATGGAGCAAAAGAATTCGTGATCCGCGCATGCAAAGCTGATCCGTCTCATGCAAATGCAGCGGACTATATTTTCGCTATCTCCGACACTATCCTTGCCGGAGAATCTACCGTCGGAAACTCTAAATTACCTGAATGGTATGCGATACTTCGACTCGTCCGCCCAACTCAAAACCTAGAACACATAGCAACTCAGTATCGTAGACTCGCTCTTCTCCTTGATCCAACCGTCAATCGTCTCCCTTTCGCGGATCAAGCGCTTAAGCTCGTCTCTGATGCTTGGTCCGTACTATCTGATCCTCATAGAAAATCAATGTATGATCGAGAATTTCAACTTCTTCAAATCGGTCAATTTGGTCAATTCCATAGCCAAGCAAAGCAATTTCAAGATTCGCCATTGCAGAGCCAAACTGAGAGTTGGGAGAATCCAATGGCTACGAGTTTCTGGACCGCTTGTCCATTCTGCTTTACACTTTTTGAGTATCCTAAGGGTTATGAGGAATGCATGTTTAGGTGTCAGTATTGTGCTAAAGCGTTTGAAGCGGTCAAAACGCAAACGCCACCTGTTGAATGTCATGGAGAAGGCGTTTACTATTGTTCATGGGCTGTGTTTCCATTAGGGTTTTCAAGTCATGCTAAAACCTCTGTTTGGTCACCAGTTTCATCTCTCTTCATCAGCTCTATGCAAAAATCATCTGATCAGCAAACAGATATGAAGAATCCTCAAAAAGATATTGATGTTGATGATGACTTATATGTTGTAATTTCTGATGATGATGATCAAAGAGATGATGCAAACAAAAACAAGAAGGACAGATATTGCACATGATGATAAACTCAAGGTTACTTAGTCAAACTAAGGCTTTTGTTTCTTTTGTGGTTCCCTTAACTAGGCTCTTAGGTATTATGTATTGCTAGTTGATGTTAATAATATAGTAGAAACTGCTGATTCATTTTGTGGGATCGATGTTATAGATCGAATCTGTTGATGTATTTTGGGGCGAAATGTGCTTTCTTTATAATCTAGGCCTGGGTATTTGGTTCAGTACTTCTTATTTCGGTTGCGTTTAGGTTCGGATAATATGTCCAGGCTACTGTATATAGTTTTTTGTATATCATAACCAAACATCGGATTTATGTGCTTATTTGAACTTAAGAAACTTGGCATAGTTTGGTTGCCAACTTCAGGAAGGGACTGAATAAACGTTTATTGAAGAAATGTTTGTCACCGACTCGGAATACGTAACTTTTCTTTTTGTGATGTTTTCTGAAGATCAATTATAAGACATTGTACATAACTACATATGACTTGAAATGTCAAAGAACATAACATAACACACAATCAAAAACCTATACAAGTCGTTGTGTAGTTTACCGGTCAAAACCTAAACATAAAACATTAAATTATTCTTTATGGTGTTTTCACACTTGCAGGTTACCGAATTTATGTGCAAACATCATCTTTGATTATTCTTTTTGGGTTTTATAAACAAACATTTCATTTTAAGATAAGTCTTTTTTTTAATTTCTGAAGGCGCAATATCGAAATGACTAAGAGTTTTTAAGACTCACCCCAAAACTTTATATAACTATGAATATACCTAAATATTGAGTAGTTTGTTAATTGCACACAAAAATAAAATTAAAATTCTAATTCCACCCGAACTATTACATATAGTACCAGGAACACCCAAAACTTTCACCTCCTCTTAATTGCACACAAAAATACAATTAAAAGTCTAATTCTACCTGATTTTGAATTTTAATTTTTTATGAAAATAAATAGAAATACTGAATTCGAACCCGATCTATACCCGAACTGAACCCGATCCAAAAATTTAAAATACTTGAATGAGTCTTAAATCAATGAAACCGAAACCCCAAGAAAGCTCGACCCGGAAATGGCTATATTGACGAAAAACTATTTTGATCATTTGAGTGTTTTTAATACTATGTATGTTAGTTCGGGTAAAATTTGATTTTTAATTTTAATTTTGTGTGTAATTAAGAAGATGGATAAACTTCGGGTGTTTCTGGTACTATTTGTGATAGTTCGGGTGAAAATAAAGTTTTAGTTTTAGTTTTGTATGCAATTAACAAATAATTCAATGTTTAGATGCATTAATAATTATATGAAAATTTTGAAGTGGAATTAAGGTGGAATTAGAACAATCATACTCTATGATTTGAAACTTTATAAATAAGATGATTTTGTTTCATATTGTTTTAAAATTTGGCTTCTTCTACTTTATTAAGTTTAAACCTTTTTTTAAAGATACACGTATGACAACTTAGGTAGACAGATGGAGAGGTTAAACGAACTTTTACGATTTAAAAAGTCAGTCTGTAGATTTTCCCACCAAACTCCATCTTTCTATCTTCCTGAAAACACCTTTAAATAGCCATTCGAATCAATAACCATAATCTCATCATAAACACAAACAAACACCACAAAGCAAAGGAAACATAAAAGAGGAAAGAAAACAAGAGTTCCTGAGCAAACGCAGACATGGCACCGATGAAGCAGAGTCTTTCTGCTGTTTTTCTCTCATCACCACTTCTCATCATCTCTCTTATTGCATTGCTCATTGTTCCAGTTTCAGTTGGAGCTCGCCGGTTTTTAGAGGACATTCCTCAACCGGAAATACCAAAATTGCCTGAGCTACCCAAATTTGAAGTTCCTAAGATGCCAGAGCTCCCTAAACAAGAAATGCCAAAGTTACCCGAAGTTCCAAAGCCTGAATTGCCAAAAATTCCAGAATTTCCAAAGCCCGAGCTGCCAAAGATACTGGAAATCCCCAAGCCTGAGCTGCCAAAGATCCCAGAAATTTCTAAACCGGAGCTACCAAAGATACCTGAAATTCCCAAACTAGAGTTACCAGAAATGCCGGAGATTCCCAAGCCTGAGCTACCAAAAATACCAGAAATTCAAAAACCTGAATTGCCAAAAATGCCAGAGATTCCAAAACCTGAATTGCCCAAGTTTCCAGAGAATTCAAAGCCTGAGATGCCTAAGTTGATGGAGAATGAAAAGCCTGAGGCTCCTAAGGTACCAGAAATTCCAAAGCATGAGATGCCAAAGATGCCAGAAATTCCCAAGCCAGAGCTACCAAAAATACCAGAGATTACCAAGCCAGAGCTACCGAAGATGTCTGAGATTCCCAAACCTGAAGTGCCAAATGTCCCAGAGATTCCAAAACCCGAGTTACCGAAGATGCCTGAGATTCAAAAGCCTGAGCTGCCAAAAGTGCCAGAAGTCCCCAAACCAGAGTTGCCAAAGATGCCGGAGATTCAGAAACCCGAATTACCAAAAGTGCCAGAGGTTCCGAATCCAGAACTACCAAATGTTCCACAGATTCCAAAACTCGAGGCCCTTAAGTTTCCAGAGATTCCAAAACTAGAATTGCCAAAGATGCCAGAGATTCAAAAGCCGGAGTTACCAAATATACCGGAGATTCCAAAGCCTGAAGTCCCAAAAGTTCCAGAAGTTCCAAAATTTGAGGCGCCAAAGATTCCAGAGATTACCAAACCCGAATTACCAAAAATGCCAGAGCTACCTAAAATGTCCGAACTTCCCAAGTTGCCGGAATTCTCAAAAGTTCCTGGAACTCCATAAGCGTATTGAACCAGAAGGAGGTTCAACTACTTTGAACCCACACCATTATCCTAAATCATCATATTAATCTTATACCATTTACCTATTCAGAGAGATGCACTTCTGTCTATTCATCTCATCATCGTTTCCGTAGTTAAACCATATTTTTTATGGTTTGGTCTCAGCGTCATAGTTGTTGGTTTTTTGGTAAACGTTATACTCTTTTATACTTGTATTTTGTTATATTTGTATTGTTTGCTTTCATACAGGCTTCATTGTATTTGATATACTTCCCCTTTTTATTATATTATGTTGCTTATTCAAAAGATGTTTCTGGCTTACACATATATACTTATTAAGTTCTATTTACTCAGATTATCTCACTTATGTCCTAAAATATCAGCAAACTATGCGTATCTCTGCAGATTGCAGAAAAAAAGCAATACTTTCCAATCTCCAAACATAAGAAACAAAAATCAAATTAGATCATCTATAAGTATAACGATGGATTCGCGATATATAAACGAAATTGCAAATTTTGGAACTTATATTGAAACAAAAGCTAATTCTTGTTGCTAATAGTAGAATCAAGTGTTAGTCATTGGTAATACTTTAAACGGGAATTAGATCTTCTTGTCACTCAAAAACATAACCAATCAATTTCATATTTGGTTAAATGTAAGTTTATAGGTTCGGACATCTATTGACGTGGAAAAAAAGAGATTAATAATACTGAAATAACAAGTGTTTCCAAAAAAATAATAATGCTGAAATAACAAGTGTTTCCATAATAATAATAATAATGCTGAAATAACAATATAGATTAGAGAAAGAAGTAAATTGAAAATTGGACATAACACAAACGATTTTGTAGAAAATTACACTTACTGTGTCAAAGTAAATAGAAATATGTTTAAAATAACACAAAAGTGACACGAACCACAACGATAATAATCAATACTGACTAAATTTACAAATTATAGTCGCAATCACAATTTATCAAAGAAAATTATTGTGGCGTTTGCTAGTGAATGAGATATATTTTAAATTAAAAATAATAGTTAGCGAGTGATTAATGGTAATAATTAATCTCTTTTTTTTGTTACCGTTGGGATAAATTTTTATATATTTGCATAGGTAACCTAACCTTCAAATTAAGTGAAAATTTATGTTATCAAAAATAAATAAAGTACGAAGGTTAACCTTTGTCTGATGACTTTGTCATTACAAATACATATGAACACACATTTGATTCCACGGTTTGCAAGAAGTTTTCCTGATCATGCTCTCAACATTTTTGTAGTATGTTTAAGTGCAGAAAATGCTTTTTTGTCAGCATAAAGCCACCTCAGGTAACCTCAACTTTTTGTTTTTTCCTTCCTCGTTATCGAAAGAAAAAAAGATTAAACATAGAATTGTCTGAGTCACAAGTGATGATCAGTGCAACGTTAAGCAACATAACAAAGTTGTTTATGAGACATTTTTTAAAAAAAATGTATCTAATGGGTCATATTTTGTAAGAATCAAGATCAGGAAATGAGTGAAATTCAGGTTGTTGAAAGTATCATGTGATTGGAAGGTCTAGAGCTAGGAATCACAAGAGTTTGAAAGATGTGTCAAAACTAATGAATAAACAACTTGTAAATTTTGTATGTTGAATAATTTATATTTGTACTTAATTTACGAAGGTTAGATTGGCTATGCAAATGTATAGAAATTGATCTCAATGGCAACAAAAAGAAAATTAACCGTTACCATTAATTACTAGCGAAGTATTATTTTGAATTTTAAATATAGTTGTGGTTGTGACTGTAACGATAAAATATAGTTGTTAATGATTATGTAAAACCAGATTTGTGCTTCATATGCCCAATTTTTCCTTTAAAACATTTTTTTCCTAAGTAATTTACTTTTTTCGGAAAAATGATTTCGTATAAAAAATTCCAAGATTCTGCCGGCATATATTTTAGCACATGTCAAGTATTTATATTCATATTAACTAAATGACCAGTTTATCGTACATTAATATGATTAATTAACCAACATAGTAATAAATGCTATTAGTTTGTAATATTGATAAAATACGAAATTAATTTCAAATCATCACAAATGTAGTTTCATGATTAAATAATAATTTGGTTAGCCTTTTTAATCATTCATATCAAAACTTTAATTTGTAAATTTAGTTGGTATTGATTATTATCATTGTATTGTGATTTGTGTGGCTTTCATGTTATTCATATTTCTCTTTTGTTAGAGCAATTCTAATCCATGGCGGCAAACGCCAAATAAGGTGGTGTCAAAATGCTCTAACCAAACGCCATAATTAACTGCAAACACCAAATTTTGGTATTTTGTGAATAGTGTTACACTATGGTGTGATACTATTCACAAAACACTAAAAAATAATTATTTTAATACTATAAAATGATGAAATATAATGTTTATTAATATTATTTTTGATATTTTACTCGAAATAGATTACAACTGACCCTAATACTCGTCATGACTAATTAATATTATAAATTGTAATTAACAAAATATTATAAAATAATTTAAAAAGAAAATTATTTTTCAAAGTATGAAATTGAGATGATGGATGTATTAATAGTTATATAAAAGTTTTGATGTGGAATTAAGGTGGAATTGGAACGATCATACTCTATGATTTGAAACTTTATAAAATAAGATGATTTTGTTTCATATTGTTTTAAAATTTGGCTTCTTCTACTTTATTAAGTTTAAACCTTTTTTAAATACACGTATGACAACTTAGATAGACAGATGGAGAGGTTAAACGAAACTTTTACGATTTAAAAAGTCAGTCTGTATAGATTTTCCCACCTAACTCCATCTTCCTATCTTCCTGAAAACACCTTTAAATAGCCATTCGAATCAATAACCAGAATCTCATCATAAACACAAACAAACACCACAAAGCAAAAGAAACATAAAAGAGGAAAGAAGACAAGAGTTCCTGAGCAAACGCAAACATGGCACCGATGAAGCAGAGTCTTTCTGCTGTTTTTCTCTCATCACCACTTCTCATCATCTCCCTTATTGCATTGCTCATTGTTCCAGTTTCAGTTGGAGCTCGCCGGTTTTTGGAGGACATTCCTCAATCGGAAATACCAAAATTGCCTGAGCTACCCAAATTTGAAGTTCCTAAGATGCCAGAGCTCCCTAAACCAGAAATACCAAAATTACCCAAAGTTCCAAAGCTTGAATTGCCAAAAATTCTGGAATTCCCGAAGCTTGAGCTGCCAAAGATACCGGAAATCTCCAAGCCTGAGCTGCCAAAGATCCCAGAAATTTCTAAACCAGAGCTACCAAAGATACCTGAAATTCCCAAATTAGAGTTACCAGAAATGCCGGAGATTCCCAAGCCTGAGCTACCAAAAATGCCGGAAATTCAAAAACCTGAATTGCCAAAGATGCCTGAGATTCAAAAACCCGAGATGCCAAAGGTGTCAGAAGTTCCCAAACCAGAACTACAAAAGATGTCGGAGATTCCAAAACCTGAATTGCCCAAGTTTCCAGAGAATTCAAAGTCTGAGATGCCTAAGTTGATGGAGACTGAAAAGCCTGAGGCTCCTAAGGTACCAGAAATTCCAAAGCCTGAGATGCCAAAGATGCTAGAAATTCCCAAGCCAGAGCTACCAAAAATGCCAGAGATTACCAAGCCGGAGCTACCGAAGATGTCTGAGATTCCCAAACCTGAAATGCCAAATGTCCCAAAGATTCCAAAACCTGAGTTACCGAAGATGCCTGAGATTCAAAAGCCTGAGCTGCCAAAAGTGCCAGAAGTCCCCAAACCAGAGTTGCCAAAGATGTCGGAGATTCAGAAACCCGAATTACCAAAAGTGCCAGAGGTTCTGAATCCAGAATTACCAACTGTTCTACAGATTCCAAAACCCGAGACCCTTAAGTTTCCAGAGATTCCAAAACCAGAATTGCCAAAGATGCCAGAGATTCAAAAGCTGGAGTTACCAAAGATACCAGAAATTCCAAAGCCTGAAGTCCCAAAAGTTCCAGAAGTTCCAAAACTTGAGACGCCAAAGATTCTAGAGATTGCCAAACCCGAATTACCAAAAATGCCAGAGCTACCTAAAATGCCCGAACTTCCCAAGTTGCCGGAATTCTCAAAAGTTCCTGGAACTCCATAAGCGTATTGAACCAGAAGGAGGTTCAACTACTTTGAACCCACACCATTATCCTAAATCATCATATTAATCTTATACCATTTACCTATTCAGAGAGATGCACTTCGGTCTATTCATCTCATCATCGTTTCCGTAGTTAACCATATTTTTTATGGTTTGGTCTCAGAGTCATAGTTGTTGGTTTTTTGGTAAACGTTATACTCTTTTATACTTGTATTTTGTTATATTTGTATTGTCTGCTTTCATACAGGCTTCATTGTATTTGATATACTTCCCCTTTTTATTATATTATGTTGCTTATTCAAAAGATGTTTCTGTTCAAAGGCTTACACATATATACTTATATTAAGTTCTACTTACTCAGATTATCTCAGTTATGTCCTAAAATATCAGCACACTATGCGTATCTCTGCAGATTGCAGGAAAAAAGCAATACTTTCCAATCTCCAAACATAAGAAACAAAAATCAAATTAGATCATCTATAAGTATAACGATGGATTCGCGATATATAAACGAAATTGCAAATTTTGGAACTTATGTTGAAACAAAAGCTAATTCTTGTTGCTAATAGTAGAATCAAGTGTTAGTCATTGGTAATACTTTAAACGGGAATTAGATCTTCTTGTCACTCAAAAACATAACCAATCAATTTCATATTTGGTTAAATGTAAGTTTATAGGTTCGGACATCTATTGACGTGGAAAAAAAGAGATTAATAATACTGAAATAACAAGTGTTTCCAAAAAAAAAATAATGCTGAAATAACAATATAGATTAGAGAAAGAAGTAAATTGAAAATTGGACATAACACAAATTATAGTCTCAACCACAATTTATCAAAGAAAATTATTGTGGCGTGTGCTAGTGAATGAGATATATTTAAAATTAAAAATAATAGTTAGCGAGTGATTAATGGTAATAATTAATTTTTTTTTTAACTTTGGGATAAATTTTTATATATTTGCATAGGTAACCTAACCTTCAAATTAAGTGAAAATTTATGTTATCAAAAATAAATAAAGTACGAAGGTTAACCTTTGTCAGTTCAGAAGATTGATGACTCCGTCATTACAATACATATAAACACACGTTTGATTCCATGGTTTGCAAGAAATTTTCTTGATCATGCTCTCAACATTTTTGTAGTATGTTTAAGTGTGGAAAGTGCTTTTTTTGTCAGCATAAAGCCACCTCAGGTAACCTCAACTTTTTGGTTTTTTCTTCCTCGTTATCGGAAGAAAAAAAGATTAAACATAGAATTGTCTGAATCACAAGTGATGATCAGTGTAACGTTAAGCAACATAACAAAGTTGTTTATGAGACATTTAAAAAAAATGTATCTAATGGGTCATATTTTGAAAGAATCAAGATCAGGAATGAGTGGAATTCAGGTTGTTGAAAGTATCATGTGATTGGAAGATCTAGAGCTAGGAATCACAAGAGTTTGAAAGATGTGTCAAAACTAATGAATAAACAACTTGTAAATTTGGTAGGTTGAATAATTTAAATTTGTACTTAATTTGCACTTAATTTACGAAGGTTAGATTGTCTCTGCAAATGTATAGAAATTGATCTCAATGACAACAAAAAGAAAATTAACCGTTACCATTAATTACTAGCAAAGTATTATTTTGAATTTTAAATATAGTTATGGTTGTGACTGTAACGGTAAAATATAGTTGTTAATGACTATGTAAAACCAGATTTGTGCTTCATTTGCCCAATTTTTCCTTTAAAACATTTTTTTCCTAAGTAATTTACTTTTTTCGAAAAGGGATTTTGTATAAAAATTCCAAGATTCTGCCGGCATATATTTTGGCACATGTCAAATATTTATGCTCATATTAACTAAACGACCATTTTATCGTACATTAATATGATTAATTAACCAACATATTCCGCTTAAACCTACCCTCCATTGCATGAGAGTATAGTAATAAATGCTATTAGTTTGTTAGATTGATAAAACACGAAATTAATTTCAAATCATCACTAATGTAGTTTCATGATTAAATAATAATTTAGTTAGCCTTTTTAATCATTCATATCAAAACTTTAATTTGTAAATTTAGTTGGTATTGATTATTATCATTGTATTGTGATTTATGTCACTTTTATGTTATTCATGTTTCTTTTTTTTTTCTTATAGCACTTCTAATCCATAGCGGCAAACGCCAAATAAGATGGTGTCAAAATGCTCTAACCCAACACCATAATTAATACTAAACACCAAATTTTGGTATTTTGTGAATAGTGTTACACTATATATGGTGTGATACTATGTTTACTCGAAATAGATTGCAACTGACCCTAATACTTGAATAATGTTCATGACTAATTAATATTATAATTTGTAATTAACAAAATATTGTAAAATTTATTTTTTAAAGTATGAAACTGAGATGATGGGTGATAACGATATTTAATTTTAAAAATTCTTAATTCGATACAGAAAAATAAAAGATCGAGAACCTTCAAATCAAAACTAAAATAATATCAAATTTAATAATATTATAATTAAAAAATTTAAAATTTAATAATAAAAAAATTTAAAATTTAATAATATAATAATAAAAATTATTATTTTTAGTGTGAAATTTGATATTGTAGTTGAAAATGAAAATTACTAAAATACCAAATTTAATATTATTTTTACCCCAAATTTAGTGTATGGGTTGAAGTTGACTTTAGTAAATGTCTAGTTATATTAATAGAATAAGGTACAATTACAAAGCACTTCGTGTTATGTCCAATTTTTAGTTTACTTCTTTGTCTTTATCTAGATTGTTATTTGAGTAGTATTCTTTTTCTTTCACATCAATAGAATTATATACTATACATTAATAAGAATTAACATCTAAATTACAATTTTTTGTAGTTTTTTTTATATCAAAACTAGCACCGAAACATATTCTGCATTGTGCTAATAGAGAATGTTTGTCAACAGATTCATGTGAAAATTTTGAAGGCGATTTGTAGAGTTTTAAGTTTGAAACTAAAGTTTCTCTTTTCTATATTTAGCAGATAGATTAAGTCTCTCAACGACAAATCCGAGCTTCACTCAACAAACCTATCGAACCTTCACATCAAAGTTTGTGCAGATCTTATTTTCCAAATATGTGGGCCCCGATTAGAAAAATTAACCTAGTACAGTGCTAGGTAAATCAAAGTGTAGGTTAAAAACTAATGAATAAACAACTTGTAACTTTGGTAGGTGAATAATTTGAATTTGTACTTAATTTGCACTTAATTTACTAAGGTTAGATTGTCTCTGCAAATGTATAGAAATTGATCTCAATGGCAGCAAAAAGAAAATTCACCATTAATTACTAGCGAAGTATTATTTTGAATTTTAAGTATAGTTGTGGTTGTAACTGTAACGATAAAATATAGTTGTTAATGACTATGTAAAACCAGATTTGTGCTTCATATGCCCAATTTTTCCTTTAAAACATTTTTTTCCTAAGTAATTTACTTTTTTCGAAAAAGGATTTTGTATAAAAATTCCAAGATTCTGCCAGCATATATAATAATGTTAAATTATTGTTAATAAAAGATCTAGAACCTCAAATCAAAACTAAAATAATGTTAAATTTAATAATATTATAATAAAAATTTAAATTTAATAATATAATAATAAAAATTATTATTGTTAGTGTGAAATTTGATGTTGTAGGCGAAAATAAAAATTACCAAAACACTAAATTTAATATTATTTATACCCTAAATTTAGTGTATGGGTTGAAGATAACTTTAGTAAATGTCTAATTATGTTAATAGAATAAGGTACAATTACAAGGCAGTTCTGTGTTATGTCCAATTTTTAGTTTACTTCTTTCTCTTTATCTAGATTATTATTTCAGCAGTATTCTTTTTCTTTCACATCAATAGAATTATATACTATACATTAATAAGAATTAACATCTAAATTACAATTTTTTGTAGTTTTTTTCATATCAAAACTAGCATCTAAACATATTCTGCATTGCAGATATTTATACAAGTAGAAGACAATTTGTTTTGTTCTCTATATTAAACAAGTAAAAAAAATCCCATAATCTTTTGCTACTTTTTTTTTTTTTTTTTTTTTCAAACAAAGCAGTCATTAAATCATTAAATGGGTTAAGTTAGTTAAGTAGCTCCAATTCAGTTAACGATTTTTGTACAAATACATTATGTACTTGTTCTCAATATTATAAGCTCATGTAATTAATTGTATCCCATATTATTTACGAAATTGGGTGTTTTCACACTTGCAGGTTACAAACATCATCTTTGATTATTCTTTTTGGGTTTTATAAACAAACATTTCATATTAAGATTAGTTTTTATCGAATTTCTAAAGGCACAATATCCAAATTACTAGAGTTTTTATAAACGTATATATATATATATGTTTAGTCAAAATAAAAGCTTTATAAGTAAGATGATTTCGTTTCATTCATATTGTTTTAGAATTTGGCTTCTTCCAGTTTATAAAGTTTAAACCTTTGAAGATGCACGATTAGCTAAAATAAGTAGAATGAAAATGACAACTTAGATAGACAGATGAAGAGGTTATACGAACTTTTACAATATTAAAAAAGTCAGTCTGTACAGATTTTCCCACCAAACTCCATCTTTCTTTCAGCTTCAAAACACCTTTAAATAACCATTCGAATCAATGACCATAATCTCATTACAAACAAAAACAAACAACGAACACCACAAAGTAAAAGAAACATAAAAGAAGAAGCAAAGCAAGAGTTCTCAAGCAAACACAGACATGGCACCGATGGAGCAGAGTCTTTTTGCTGCTTTTCTTTCATCGGCACTTCTGATCATCTCTCTCGTTGCATTGCTCACTGTTCCAGCTTCAGTTGGAGCTCGCCGGTTTTTGGAGAATATTCCTCAGCTAGAAATACCAAAATTACAAGAGCTACCCAAATTTGAAGTTCCAAAGATGCCAGAGTTCCCTAAACCAGAGATGCCAAAGTTACCTGAAGTTCCAAAATTTGAGTTACCAAAGATGCCAGAAATTGCAAAGCCCGAGCTACCAAAGATGAATGAGGTTCCCAAACCAGAACTGGCAAAGATACCGGAGCTTCCCAAACCCGAATTACCAAAAATGCCAAAAATTCAAAAATCCGAATTGCCAAAGATGCCTGAGATTCCAAAACTTGAGTTACCAAAAATGCCAGAGATTCCAAAACACGAATTGCCTAAGTTTCCAGAAAATTCAAAGCCTCATATGCATGAGTTGATGGAGGCTGAAAAGCCTGAGGCTCCTAAGGTGCCAGAGATTTCAAAGCCCAAATTGCCAAAGATGTCGGAGATTCCCAAGCCCGAATTGCCAAAAATGTCGGAGATTCCCAAGCCCGAATTGCCAAAGATGTCGGAGATTCCCAAGCCCGAGCTACCAAAGATGCCAGAGATTACCAAGCCAGAGCTACCGAAGATGTCTGAGATTCCTAAACTCGAGATGCCAAAGGTCCCGAAGATTCCAAAACTCGAATTACCAAAGATGCCAGAGATTCTCAAACCCGAGATACCAAAGGTCCCAGAGATTCCAAAATCCGAGTTACCAAAAATGCATGAGATTCAAAAGCCAGAGCTGCCAGAGGTTCCCCAACCAGAGTTGCCCAAGATGTCGGAGATTCAGAAACCAAAGTTGCCAAGGGTGCCAGAGGTTCCGAAACCAGAACTACCAACTATTACAGAGGTTCCAAAACCTGAGACTTCTAAGTTTCCCGAGATTTCAAAGCCAGAATTACCAAAAATGCCAGAAATTCAAAAGCCGGAGTTACCAAAAGTTCCTGAAATTCCAAAACATGAGGCACCAAAGATTCCAGAGATTGCCAAATCTGAGATTCCAAAAATGCCAGAACTACCAAAGATGTATGAATTTCCCAAGTTGCCGGAATTCCCCAAAGTTCTCGGAACTCCATAAGCCTATTGAAGAAGGAGAATGCGACCCAACTACTTTGAAACCTATCCCATTATCTGAAATCACCATAGTACTCTCTACCATTTCTCTGTTCAGAGACATTCACTTCTGCCTGTTCATCTCATTATCGTTGCGTTAGTGAATTATATGTTTTATGGTTTGGTCTCAGAGTCATAGTTCTTGCTTTTTTGGTAAACGTTTTATATTTTTATACTTGTAATGTGTTATTTGTAGTGTATGCTTCATTGCAGACTTTATTATGTTACTTATTTAAAAACATGTTTCTGTCCAACGGCTTACACATATATCCTTATATTAAGTTCTACTTACACAGATTATCTCAGTCATGTCTTGAAAAAATCAACAAACGATGTATATCTCTGCAGACTGCACAGAAAATAAAATACTTACCAATGTCCAAACATAAGAAACAAAAATTAAATTATGAACTTATGTTGAAACAAAACTAATAGTAGGATCAAGTGTTAGTCTCATTGGTAATCTTTTAATTTGGACGATAATTAGATCTTCCTGTCACTCAAAACTATAACCAATCAAATTTATATTGGTTAAATGTGAGTTTATTGTTCAAATTATGATCACTTGTAGTCTCTTTAACTATCAGCTCCATTTCAATTAATGGTTTCTGAACAAAAATATTATGTAATTGATCTCTATATAAACTCATGTAATTGATTCAGTCCCATATATATGATTTACCAAATTGGGGGTAATTTTACAATGATTAAAACTGTAATACGCTCTCATAACGTATGTGCTTTTCTTTCATACGAGGTCTGTCTCAATTTTTTTTTTTTGTCAACATTAGCCATCAATAGCCGGTCCATTAGATAAGTTCCTACATAATAAGCAGTAGAACTTGTCTGCAAGTACGCATGTCTTAGTGGACTTACCGCCTGCCACTAGAATAAAAGTCACTTGCATCTCAATATTTTATTTAATAACACGTATTATAAATTTATACCAAACAGGTAAACGCCAAAACCTAAACTTCAACTAGATTGGAAGTGACAATAAATATAACACATATAGATAGATAGAGAGGTTAACCGAACTTTCATTCAAACTATCTGCACATTGTTTTCTAACCAAACTTCATCTCTCTTCACCTTCAAAGCCCCTTTAAATAGCTTATATATCAAGCAAAGATCAAAACTCATCAGTCATCACAATAACAAAGAAGAATATCACAAAGTAAAAAAAAAGAGAACGATAAAACACAGCTTGTTAAGGTGACAATGGCGTTGAAGAAGAGTCTCTCTCCTTCTCTGCTTTCATCATTTCTGATCATTTGTTTTATCGCATTGCTCTCTGATTCGGTTTCAGTGGGAGCTCGCCGGTTATTGGAGAATCCTCAACCTGAGGTACCAAAATTGCCTGAACTACCTAAACCGGAGTTACCCAAGTTACCTGAATTTCCAAAACCTGACTTGTCTAAGATTCCAGAGATTCCAAATCCTGAATTGCCGAAGTTTCCAGAGATTCAAAAGCCCGAGTTTCCCGAGTTACTGCAAATTCCGCAGCTTGATGTGCCTCAGTTGATGGAGACTGAAAAGCCTGAAGTTCCCAAGTTGCCGGAGATTCCAAAGCCGGAGTTTCCGAAGATGCCTGAATTGCCGAAAATGCCAGAGATTCAAAAGCCTGAATTACCAAAGATTCCAGAAATCCCAAAACCAGAATTACCGAAGATACCTGAGCTACCAAATATGCCTGAAATTCCCAAGTTCGATGCTCCAAAGTTGCCGGAATTGCCAAAACCTGAAGAAACAAAAGTGCCGGCGTTTACAATGCCAAAATTTCCAGGATCTCCTTAAGCCCATTATACCAGAAAAGGCCCAATTACTTTGGAGCCCAGTCCAATTTTCTATATTTCCGTATCACACCCTTAGTATTTGTTCGTCTATTTCTCTGTATTTTTGGCTCATTCAGGTTATTTCTATACCGCACAGTCTGTATCGGCTGATTAATATACATACACTCATACTTGTATTTTGATTTACTTTTTACTTGATTTATATACTATTTTAACACATTTTCAATTCAACCTATCAATCGTAAAATTTAAAAGAGACGAAAAAAACAACAAATAATTCTGTCTTCTTTTACAAAAATCATCAAATAAATAACATCAATTTTTTGACAAAAAAAAAATCAATTTTAAACTATAAAAAAAATAAATAAACCAATAGTACATCATTTAACTTGGTATTTCAAAGTCAACTAAAATTCACTAACCAATTAACCGATTAATTGTCAAAAAAAAAAAAAGGATAACTGGTAGGGTTTAGGCGAGGTCCTTGTATATATTTTGGATCCGCCGAATTTCGATTCTCTTTGCTGTTCATTTGGAAAACTCAAGCAGTCACATATTTAGGGTTTTTATCAGCTTACCTTTCGCCGAGCTCCAACAATGGTAAATTCCACTCTCTCCAAATCTTAACTTCTGTTATCTCATTCCCGAATTCGTGGTTTGTAATTTTTTTAATGTGGATTCTGTAGGCTGATGTCGAACCAGAGGTTGCAGTGGCGGGTGTGCCAAAGAAGAGAACGTTTAAGAAATTCGCCTTCAGGGGAGTCGATCTCGATGCTCTTCTCGACATGTCTACCGATGATCTTGTCAAGCTCTTCAGCTCCCGTATTCGCAGAAGGTTAGTCTTTTATTGTACCGAAAAAGTTTCGTCTAGATTTTGTAGAATCGTCTCTTGTGTTCTGACTTCTGATTAAACGAATCTGTTTTTACGATTCTCTTGATAGGTTCTCTAGAGGATTAACGAGAAAGCCCATGGCTTTAATTAAGAAACTGCGAAAGGCGGTAATGCCCTAAATTCTTCTTGCTCCTAATTACTGAAATCATTGTATTTGTTGAACAATTGATAGCGTTCTAAGTTTGTGGAATCTGATTGTGGGTTGGGAGCTATAAGTTTTGCTCTGCTTCCATCTCTGTGCTTTCCAAATGCAGTAAACTTAGAAATACTTGAAAAGTTTTGGGTGTGTTGTGTTCGTTCAATGCAACCAAATTGGTTCAACACTAAAGTCTACCTCTTTGTCTTGCTTCTGTAATCAGAAAAGAGAGGCACCAGCTGGTGAGAAGCCAGAACCAGTGAGAACCCACTTGAGAAACATGGTCATTGTGCCTGAAATGATTGGAAGCATCATTGGTGTGTACAATGGAAAGACTTTCAACCAAGTGGAGATCAAGCCTGAGATGATTGGACATTACCTTGCAGAGTTCTCCATCTCATACAAGCCAGTTAAGCACGGAAGGCCTGGTGTTGGTGCTACCCACTCCTCCAGGTTCATTCCTCTCAAGTGAAGACCTTACAGAGTCTCTGTTGTGCTCTTGTTGTCTTACTCTCAATATGCCATTATAGGGTCCTTTATCTGTTTTTAGACCATTTTGTCACTACTTTTCTGCTTTGCTACTCTGCTGCAATTGTTCTCTTTTTAAATGTCTCTAAACTCTTGTTCTATTCGCTCACAAAGGACTCGAAACTTTTTTGGAAAATCTACTATTGGCAATGACTAGTTCTTACATAGCTATTTCAAGCAAAAAGATCAAAGCTCATCTTAACAGAAAATTATATTAGTGAAGTGCTAAAGTACTTTAGAAAAATGTGACCAAAAGGGTCATCTAGAGCTCAGAAAATCAGGATGGAGCAAAGATGGTATCACTAACCATAAGGTTAGCCATACAGAGAGACAATTATGTTCTTCTGATATGCTTTGTATGATGCAAACACCTTTCACTTGTCAACAGATTCATGTGAAAACTTTAAAGGCGATTTGCAGAGTTTTAAGTTTGAAACTGAAGTTTCTCTTTTCTATATTTAGCAGATAGATTAAGTCAGATCTTATTTTCCAAATATGTGGGCCCCGATTAGAAAAATTAACCTAGTACAGTACTAGGTAAATCAATGTGTAGGTTTGCCAGGTATATATTTGTTGCTTAAGTTGTTTGTGCAGACACTTGGTTTAAGACTCTTCATTTAGGGTTTCAACAATCTATTCAAGAAAACAATGGTTAGTTCCCTGATCTCTATCTCACTATCATATCCTCTTTGATCCGAATCTTTCGACATTGATTATTTGTGATTTCTCTCAATGGAAATATACATAGGCGGGTGCAGAGGGTGCTACAGCTGGAATCGTGAAGAAGAGAACATTCAAAAAGTTTTCCTTCAGAGGAGTTGATCTCGATAATCTCCTCGACATGTCTACCGATGATCTTGTCAAGCTTTTCAGTTCTCGCATTCGCAGAAGGTTAGAAAAAAGACTCTTTTGAATCGTGAATTAGATCATCTCTTTTTTTACTGATCTCGTTTTGTAATCTTTTGTAGATTCTCTAGAGGATTGACGAGGAAGCCTATGGCTTTGATCAAGAAATTGCGAAAAGCGGTATAAAACCCTAATCTATATCATCACAAGCTTGTTCTACTTAGATCTCTCTATGCATAGATTCATGCCTCTTCTATAAAACACTAAAGATCTAAGTGAGTTTTGTGTATGTTTGAGCAGAAAATAGAAGCACCAACAGGAGAGAAGCCAGCACCAGTGAAAACCCATTTGAGAAACATGGTGATTGTGCCTGAAATGATTGGAAGCATAATTGGTGTCTACAATGGAAAGACTTTTAACCAAGTTGAAATCAAACCGGAGATGATTGGACATTACTTGGCTGAGTTCTCAATCTCTTATAAACCGGTTAAGCATGGTAGGCCTGGTGTTGGTGCTACCAATTCCTCCAGGTTTATCCCTCTCAAGTGATTAAAAACTCTTTCACAGAGTCTGTGTTTTGCTCCAAATTAGAGTGTTTCGTTTATCCTTGTGATCAAGTGAGTGAATAAAGCTCTGTAACAGAGTCTCTTGTTTTCCATCCTTTCCTTTAGATTTTTAGCTAAACAGTACTGGTTTGAGCTTTAAAATAATACGAGAGCATTTGCAAGACTCCATTTTTGTCTTTTGCAATTTCTTTTGTTTTTTGTTTGCCTTTTGTTATGTATGGTAATTTTGATATTATATTATATAGTTTGATTGAAAACATAAAGAAACCCAAGTATTAGCATAGTGGCATTTAATGAACTAGAAATGTAGGTAATTATTTGGTGAGTAGATTGACTCCAATAAAATGGACTATCCATAAAATTGCCATGCAAACAGTTTTTCTCTAGAATACATTCATTTTCACCACTTTTATCGTTTCTAAATCAAATATACAAAACACATAACAGAAAAAATTAATATTTATTGAGTATACACATAAGTACTTTCTAGTTTTGAAGTTTACATTTGTTTAAGATTTTGTCGTTTAAATGATAGCGAAAACTTAGGTTATGGATCAGACCTTATCGATACAATGGTTACTTGTTGAAAAAAACGCATTTATATATAATAAATTTACTTCTAGAAGTTTATATCTAGTATTGTAATGTTTGATGTTATTGTCTTCAGAATACGTATAGATTAAGATATATGCATCTACGACGTTAAATAGAAATATAGGTGAGTTTGTTGAAGACTAACACATCACATGCATTCACAATCGTGCATTGAGATCTTCTCACCAATTTTTTTGACTGCATTGACATTTACATTTTATCTATTATCTCAATATTATATAAGAAACCATTATCTACACAATACCAAATCACAAACTCTCAATACTCACAACATTACTTAATTAACATTTCTTTCTAAGTTAGTTTCCATTCACGCTATCACAATATGATGAACGTTCGCCTTCCAATTCTCGTCTCTTTGGTCTTTTTCCTTGTCTTTATTTCGTCGCCTCTCTTGTTTGCTACACCTAGTTTTGCTTCTAGAGTAGGTAACTCTCTGGTGCATCAAGAGGTGACAACGCCGGAGATTCCAGAAGAGCCGCTTCCCGAAGAGCCAGAGATTCCAGAAGAACCGCTTCCCGAAGAGCCAGAGATTCCAGAAGAGCCGCTTCCCGAAGAGCCAGAGATTCCAGAAGAACCAGAGGCTCCCGAGGAACCAGAAGAGCCAGAGGGACCAAGCTTCGGATTACCGTCATGGATTCCTAGCTTTCCTTTTCCTGGTGTTAATGGAGGAGTTGCAAAGACAGAAAAGGCAAAACCTGAATCAACAGTTGAAGAAGTAAGCAGTTCTAACAAGAAGCCATAGATGAATGGCTAAATAACGTTAAAAGGGTTGCATCACGACAGTGAATATACTCTTCCTTAATTAATGATTATATAAGTATCTATGCAATATATAATAATAGTTTTGGTTTGCGTTTAATTAAATATGAGAGACTACTTTAAGTATTAGAGTTCATGTCATGTTTGAGTCTCTAACGCTTCTTGATATAGTCTTGTTACTGTCTCTCTTGTAAAATACATGTATGTCTCTTTGTTACGAAATATTTAAGTAAATTTATGTAATGTAAGATATTTAATTAAAGTTATATAATGTATTTCTACACCTATATGGGTTGTACGTATATGAGTCTTTTTCATAAACTACAAATTTAACTCTCTTTTGGGTGCAACTAAGTATTAAATTCTGTTTCGGAGAAATGCATAAAAAATGTCAGAGTCTAGATTCATCTGCTGTCATATATGAAAGTATTGAGAGGAAAATAGATCGTTAACCCTTATTTGTTCAATACTCCAAACAAATCCACTAATCTCACCAATATGAAATCTGTTTAGATAATCCTATAGAATTGAAAAACTTCAAAACTATAATTAGTAGATGGTAGATGTAAAAGGAATGTTAGTTTATCAATATTGACCAAGATTGGTTGATTCATCCTAGCTTTGGTTATTCATGTGACTAGATGTGCATCAAGACAAAACATGAAAAATATTGCAAAAAGCTGGAACCTTCAATCCACGAATAGTACACAACACAACTCGTTCCATTATTCTCTTCTTATGTCATTTGTCCTTTTCCTTTTTCCCAACTTGTTCAATTTCATATTCTCCTCTCCAAACATTTTCTTACAAAAGATCCAACCTCCCATACTCTCCTTCAATTTCTTCTCAATTTTCAATCAAAAACAATATTTTTACAATCAAAAATCCTCTAAGTAAATTCATATCAATGGGGTTTAAACCATTTCTCGAAGGTGGCATCGCCGCAATCATCGCTGGAGCTTTGACTCATCCATTAGATCTCATCAAAGTTCGTATGCAACTTCAAGGCGAACACTCTCTTTCTCTTGACCCTAACCCTAACCTTAATCTTACTCTTGATCATAATTTTCCCTTAAAACCTTATAGACCTGTTTTTGCTCTTGACGCTCTCATCAGTAGCATTTCTTTATTACCTTCATCAACTCACGCGCAGTCTTCTTCCACGCGCTCTGCCATGACTCCTTTCGCCGTTGGGGCTCACATTGTTAAAACTGAAGGACCTGCCGCTCTATTTTCCGGCGTCTCCGCCACTGTTCTCCGTCAAATGCTTTACTCTGCCACTCGTATGGGTTTATATGACTTTCTTAAACGGAGGTGGACAGATCGACTCACCGGTAATGAATAGAATTTCTTTTACTAATTCTTGGTTTTTAATAAATTACCAAAGCAACACAGTTTGATTTATTTGGCCAAAAAAAAAAAAATTTGTCTAGCTCGGTCTTATATTGGTTAAATATCCCAACTAATGGCTTAGATATCTCGAGTTAAGTATGTATCAGGTCTGATCAATCCAATTGTCTGAAAAAAAGATACAATTGGATCGACAAAAGCCGGTCCATAGTCTAAAGCTAAAATCATTAACTGGATTATGCAAACCACCAAAAATACTCCACATTGTTAGGTTTTCATGCTATATGTTATAAAAGTTATTTACAGTTTGATTTAATTTATTTCGACTTAATTAAGGAAAATACTTTTAAAATGTAATATCTAATTGTTTAATTAATAAAAATTACACCTATCTTCAATGTGTAAGAGAAAGATAACTCAACTAAACTAAGTTCCAGTTTTTATTAGGTTTGGTTTGGTTTGATTGAAAGATCCTAATGTGAATTAAAATATGGAACAGGTAACTTCCCATTGGTCACCAAGATCACAGCTGGACTCATCGCAGGAGCCGTTGGATCAGCCGTCGGGAATCCTGCTGACGTGGCAATGGTAAGAATGCAAGCTGACGGAATCCTACCGTTAAACCGCCGCAGAAACTATAAGAGCGTCGTGGACGCACTCGAGCGGATCGTAAAACACGAAGGCGTTTCAAGTTTATGGCGTGGTTCATGGCTAACAGTGAACCGTGCAATGATCGTAACGGCTTCTCAACTAGCCACATATGATCACGTCAAAGAGATCTTAGTCTCCGGAGGCCGTGGAACGCCGGGAGGGATCGGGACGCACGTGGCGGCGAGTATAGCCGCCGGTATTGTTGCGGCTGTGGCCTCGAATCCTATTGACGTTGTGAAGACAAGAATGATGAATGCAGATAAAGAGAATTATTGTGGACCGTTGGATTGTACGGTGAAGATGGTGGCGGAGGAAGGACCAATGGCTTTGTATAAAGGGTTTGTTCCGACGGTGACTAGGCAAGGACCGTTCACGATGTTATTGTTCCTTACCTTGGAACAAGTTCGTAATTTGTTAAAAGACATTAAGTTTTGATAAAAATGTTATTAGAAGAGTGTATAGATGATTATAAAAATTCTTCCTATGTTTTTATTAAATTGTATATATGTTTAAAATTATTCAATTATTTATATAGTTAGTTAATGTACCATTTAATACGTATTTAGAGATTTTTTAAAAAATAATATATATAACTATTAATTTGCCGATAGTTTTTAATATTCGGAATATAAGAGTTAATTAAAATAATCGAATTTTTTTCATTTTGGTATGGTGGTTAGGATGATATAGTCAATAATTCTGATATCACGAGTTTGATTTTTTTTTATTGGTATATTGAAAAGGATTTTAGGAAGTGAAATTTTTGCTGTGGATGTCAAATTTTGTCAAGAAAAAATAGTTAATCGAAATAATTAGCTTGTAAATGCTCAACTGAAAGTGATTGAAGCAAAGGAACTTTGTCGGTGGGTCTAAGAATCTTTGGCCTTAGAAGGATATGCTTCCTTTGGTATATTCCTTCTCTTCTTCGGTACTATGTTCTATTTTTGTGGTTGACATAAAATATCAAATATTCCCAAAGGTTTATGGTCGATGGTTCAATGAATCATTCTTTAAAAAATGCATTTGATCATATATATATATATATATATCTCTTAGACTTACATATGAGAAAAAAATATCTATGTCAAAGAACAAAGAACAAAAGAATAGAACAAAATATGTCAAAACAAATAAGATAATTGGTCTAATTTCATTATAGAACTTATATATGAATGTATCTAAATATTGAAGTGCTTGTTAAATGCACACAAAACTAAAATTAAAACTTTAATTCTACCCAAATTATCACAAACAGTACCAGGAACACCTGAATTTGTCCATTTTTTTAATTACACACAAAATTAAAATTAAAAATCTAATTTCACCCGAACTAACATACATAACATCAAAACACTCAAATGATAAAAATAGTTTTTCATCAATATAGCCATTTTCGGATCGAGTTTTTTTTGGGTTTCGGTTCTATTGATTTAAGATTCATTCAAGTATTTTTAATTTTTGGATCGGGTTCAGTTTGGATATAGATCGGGTTCGAATTCATTATTTTCATTTATTTTTATAAAAATTCAAAATTCAAAATTAGGTAGAATTAGACTTTTAATTTTAATTTTGTGGACAATTAAAAGAAGATGCAAAGTTCGGATATTTCTGGTACTATATGTGATAGTTCGGGTGGAATTAAAAGTTTTGATTTTAAATTTGTGTGGAATTAATAAACGACTCAATATTTAGATATACGAAGGTATATGTTTTAGTAGATTGTTTATATGGTGTTTGGAATAATATGGGTATATGTTTTTAAAGAATGGGCCTAATATAGGTCCAAGTCAATGAATAGACCCAATTTCATATGGACATTCATTTAATCAAAGCCCAATAATAAATATGTGAAATTTCTTTCTTCTATTCAACTAATGATTATTGGAGAATAGAACACATAATTGTTTCATATAATTTATAAGAACTTTGAAGTACGGTAAAATGATAAGTAGTACATAGAAAGCATTAGGGTCCACTGGTCTCACATTGCAACTACTATTCTCGATTTCACATATCACATCATACAAAAGATAAAACAGGAAAATTAATCTTCACAAAATATATATATTTATTTAAAAGCAAAAGAAAAGAAAAAGAAGTCGTCAAGGCAATTAAGCACTTAGTTCCCCGTGCATTTCTTTAATCATTCACTTCCATTCCTTTTTTCTTTTTCTTTCACCAAATTTCTCTCTTTTTTCTTTTTTTTATTCCTATGATCATGTAATTTGGTGGATGCTTCTTCATTTTTACCCACTTCACTTATTAAAATATCATCTATAATAATCTTTAAAAATTAAATATAAAAACAAGTGTGCTAAATTTGCTGCATTATTGGCGACATAAAACAAAAAGGTGTTTTATAATCAATTTAGCAACTAAGCTAATTCAATAAAACCAAACATAACCTTGAAAAAAAAACAATAAAACCAAACATAAAATGTAGTTTAGTTTTTGTCACGTTATGTAAATGTTCACCTTAAAAAAAGATAGGTTAATGATTTAAAATTATAATTAAAGAAACCACCAAAAAAAAGGTGATAAAATACACTTCCACTATTTGGCTCATAATTAAAAGAAGAAATCTTCCCCCAAAAAAAAAGAAAAATGGAGACGAAAATTGGGGCTTTACTTTAACTAACAACTAAGCAAATAATCCAAATTGTAATATAATACTTATAATTATAATAATAATAATGTGACTTGAAAAATAATGGATCGTGAGGGTTTGCCATTATATTAACCACTATTACATTTACACGTTCGGCCCCCTCCTCCAATTGCCTCTGTTGAACTTATAACAATTTTTTTATATATATTATTGTATATTATTCAGAACTATATGTTTTTATAAATGATATTTGTATTTTCTGATGACAAAACAAATTATTTCAATTTCATGGAATAAATTAGTCTCACGTGATAGAAATTAATGCTTACATATTTGAATTATCGATCATATTTTATCGATATAGTGGTTAAAAAAATGTTTATCAAATCTACTACTTACATATTATATTACCAAATATAAATATACTAGCACAAATATGAATATTTTTATCAAATAATTAAATATTATTTTTGATGACTTTTTTACTCGAATTTAATTTCAAAAAATTAAGTTTTTTATGAATCAAACCTTTTCATCGACTTTTTTTACAAATGAAATTAAATGAAAACTCTATTTTTTATAATTTTTTTGCTTTTCTCTAAAATCTCAAAATATCTTACTAATTAGTATATTTTCGTTCTATATTAATAATTATTATAAAAAAAATCAAAATTGGATTGGTTAGGTTAATGTGAACTGTTTTTTAAAGAAAATTCCTTGATTGTAATGACATTATTGACGGTAAAAAGGAACGTTAGAAAGGGGTAAAATGGTCAAAAGCAATAAGGACTTGTCTGTATAAAGCAAGCTCACACTTCACTCTTCACGCCCACTTTTTTCCTCAAATTTATTTTCATAAATCTGTCTTTCTCTCTTTCTCTTATCTCTTCTCACTGCATCTGGACGCATATATCTTCCTTCCTTTCGTCACTGTAAGCTGTTTAATTTCATCGTTTCAACATCTTAACCTCTGTCGCTGTGCGATCTGTTTTTCCTTTTTTGTTTCTCGGGAAAATTTTGTAGGAAAAGATTTGGAATTATGATGTCGAACTGTTACTAAAACAGAGACTTCCTGTACTTTCGTAGCTTGGTTCGAAATTCCCGAGGTGTTTAGGTTTAAATTTTTGCGAAAATTCGATAGAGAGACTCCACAACATGTTCTAGTTCAGTGCAACAATGATTTCTTTATCCCTTCGCGAAGTTTGATTCTTTCGGTATCTGGTTTCTTTGATTTGCCATTTCTGGAATCTAGTGAGATAATTTCTTCTCTTGTTTTTACTTTCTTTTGCAGCAGAATTCATCTTTCTCTGGATAACAACAAAGCAGTGAATGATCAAAACTTAAAAAGTGCATGGAAGGAGAACAAACATAATGAGTTGGTTCACAAAATCTGTTGATGTGTACCGTAAAGTTGTGCGCTTTAATCTCTATTGCCGTGTTATTCTGTAAATTTCCTCTTTGCTTTGAATATCCACCTTCGATCTTCATCCAATCTCTCACTCTTCCTTTAATCTTCTGTTTATCTATTTCTTCATAATAATGGGATCCCAACGTTTCTACGTTTTCCATTGTGAACAATATAGGATCAGCTAAACGATTCCTTTTCAAAGCTTTCTTTCTCTTTTCTCTTCCATCAGTATTTCTTTCTCCTTCTTCTTCGAGTCACCTGTCTTTTGGTAGCTTGCTCTGTTCTGTGGAGCAACTCTACTTTTTTCACTTAAGAGTTTGGAAAAGTTATGGTAAGTCAATCAGCTGGTCAGACAAGATTTCGAACATTGAAGTACGAGAACAACGGAGACTCTAATAAACCAGCAATTGTAGTGAGAGTTATTGCTTGCTTTCAACCGATGGATAATTGTCAGGTTTGTTTGTTGCAGATGAATTTAAATTATGCTCTTTTGTAACACTTCAGCTCACAGTCTTGTTCCTTAACACTGTGTTTTCTGTGTTTCACTTTCAGGCTGAATACTTTAGACATATACTCAAACCAGTGACGTAGTTGGTTTGTGAGTGTGTTATATTTTCGAGCAGGCCTATTTCTTTTTGTATCGTTCTACTTTGTTATACGATTGTTTTAAGAAGTATTGCACTCAACACATTTGAGCAACAACTTCCACAATCGGTATGCTAACTTAATCTTTTCTTTCTTTTTTTTGTTTTAACTTTAAATAATGTTAATCCTGCTTATGAACTGTTGCTTTCTTGAGTTGATAATAGTAATTATCTCATTCATAGCCATGTAGAATGATTAATTCCTGTACTGTTTCGTGCAGTATTGTATTTCCGTAGAGTTCCCTTGGCTTAGACTTCAAGAGCATGCCACTTGATACCAAGCAACAGAAATGGTTGCCGGTAGGGCTAAATCCTCAAACGTGCGTCCAGGATACAGCTACTGAGTCTTCCCGTCCTGGAACTCATTATCCAGAACTCGGTAAAGTATATGCAGCTGAGCATCAGTCTTGCTATCTGCAGCCACCGTTCCAGGCTTTATTGTCTAGTTATGATCAGCAGTCTCACTATTTGAACGTGGGATCTAGCTGTGCAGCAGCTCCAGAAGAGGCACGTATATCTTCCAAGAAAAGATTTCTGGTATTTGATCAGTCAGGTGATCAGACTCGCTTGTTACAATGTGGATTTCCTCTGCGGTTCCCTTCTTCTATGGCTTCAGAGCCAAGGAATTTTATCAATTCTCTGCACCCAGAGAACGGGTTCAAGAAAGATTATGCTATTCCGGATAAAATATTGCTTCATGAAGATAATGTTAATGTCGAAGAGGAGTCAGAAATGCACGAAGACACTGAGGAAATCAACGCACTTCTGTATTCTGATGATGATGATGATGATAATGATGATTGGGAGAGTGATGATGAAGTAATGAGCACTGGTCACTCTCCATTCCCAGCTGAACAACAAGCGTGCAACAAAACAAAAGAAGAACTGGGTGAAATTGAAAGCACTGTCGATGGTCCATGCCTTAAAAGGCAGAAACTGGTGGACCATTCATATAGAGACTCATCCCCATCACTTGTGGGCACTACACTCAAAGGTTTATCAGATGAAAGCCTTCCTGAATCCAACATCTCAAGCAAACAAGAAACTGGTTCTGGTCTAAGCGACGAGCAGTCCAGAAAAAACAAGATCTACACCACTCTGAGAATCCTTGAGAGTGTAGTTCCGGGGGCAAAGGGTAAGGAAGCTCTTTTACTACTAGACGAAGCCATTGACTATCTCAAGTTACTGAAGCGAAACTTAAACTCATGGTGATAAACCTAAAACCCCTTTTGCTCTATAGATAAGCATGTTTGGTTGGTTAAAGATAAGACAAGAGACAAAAGATAATCAATGAGGTAAGGACTGATGAAGATTCTCTCAATTTCATTAACGTGGGTTTGAAACAATTAGATCACGCCTGGTGAGTGGGACCGTATTCACTATTCATCTAGCTGGATCAATAGTGCTTTACTTTTGGATATGGCATGCTCTCTCTGTATAAAAAAGGAACAAAAAAAGGTCACTTTCTTTTGTTCTTAGAGTGGAAGAAAAGTGAAAGAAGAAAGAAAGCAAAGTCTTGGTGCTCATTCATCTGTTAATTGTCCTCTTGAGTAATAATATCTCTGTGAAGGTGGTGGTGGTTGTGACTTGAGAAAAATCAAAAAGGTAAATGTTGAAATTTTTTGGAGTGGTTGTGACTTGTGGAAATTGAAAGTTTCCCACTTTCACTAGGTGAAAATCTCTGTCCCCACTCTTCTTTTGTCTCATTGTTACTCTTCTGTTGCTATCAATCCAATATCTCATCATTGCTTTTTTCTTGTTTTCTTTTTAAATCTCTGGCTCTTAAGCACTTCAATGGAACTTGTACTACTATAATGTTCTTTACTTCTGTTGTTTCTCCTGTAGGTCCAAACATGTTTGTTTTTCATGTTCTTGTAATTAACTTGAGTGTGTTAATAATGGAACCTTCTTTGGGTCTGCCAGTTTTTTGTTTTAACCTTTTAAAATCTCATGTTTCTTCTATTCTCAAACCAAGTATTGTAGACTTGTAGTCTAGATTAAAAAGACACAATTACGAATAAGTACAAAAATAATTCATGCAAAAAAAAACCAACAGATTTGTTAGTACCTTAACTCGACTGGCTTCACATATTTTTGGCAGTTGTAATATCTATCTAGATGATGTCATTGAAACTCTTCTACCTCGTTGCCCAGTGCTTGAAGAGTTAGTTATTGAGGAGCAGTGATGGGTACAATGGTGTGGTTCTGTGTCTTCTCCATCTCTAAAGAGACTATGCATCCGTCTTTTTAACACTCTTGATGTTCCAAATCTTGTCTACTTGGAACTTTAGTGTATATTTGGGAAAAAGTATACAAATGTTAACTTGGATTGCCTCGTTGGAGCTGGACGAATACAGGAACTAAGACGTGGAGCTGCTCATTTAGTTCCCGCGGATACGATAGAGATCTCATTAACATAATCAGAAATGTTAGGGTCCTTCACTTAACTAGTGATGCTCTTGACTCTTGAGGTCGGTCTTCTATTTTTCTATATTTCTAACAATCTTTTGATTGGCTAGGTTCTGTGTCTTTATCCTGTGGTGGTGCCAGTAAGATCTTTAGCTGTTACAGTCTTCTGATTGCAAAATGCACTCGTTTATCAAGGAACTTCAAGAGAGCTGAATCACATGAAGCAATTCTTAAAGACGTTAGTACCATGTCTTGAGCTGGTGAAAATGCGTACTGTAAACAACCAACCTCCAAGTGCCCATCGACACACAGCATTTTATGACACTTCCAAGAGCTTCAAAATGCAAGATCCAAGTTAACTTTTAACTAAAAAAAGAGAGTAGTAACTAATACTAATGGTTTTGTTAATTCCTTTTTAATCACTCATGAATGTGAAGTTTTACAGTATTTGTTTTTTTTTTGACAAAACCTTGCCTGCAAACATGAGATATAATATTGATTGATATTGTAGGTCTACTATGGAAATCTTCTCTCGCCGGTTTTTTTAAACCCTTACTGAGAAGCATTCTTGAACTTGCAGCAACATGAACCGATGATTGGCTTTGAATATCACAAGCAAATAATTCTTCGAAGTTACGAAATTAATACTTGTGTATTAGATTTGACAAGAACACTGATTATTGACATTAATCAAGGCGAAAAAATCTCTGCTAAGTCCTGATAAAAAAAATGTATTAACTTTACACTGAATATCATATAATTAGAAAACCATATGATATTATATGATATTTGTACATTTTCTTATAGCACAAAATTGTAATTGTTAAAGTGTATATATATTTAAACTATTCTATCACTTTAATTTTATTTTTTTGTCAACATTGCATCGACAAGGTCCAATCCATAGCCTAAAAATCCATTCCTAATAATCTTTTTTTTAAACTAACATAATGCAGCAGGCAAAATTCGAACTTGGTGTCAAGTCATTAGCTGGATCATCCTGACCACCAAGAGCAACTCGGCATCACTTTAAATTTTAAACTTTTATTTTGTAGATAAAAATATATATACTTTTTGTATTATATATTTTTATCTAAAGTATATATGTATTAAAATGTAAACATCTATAAGTACACAGGTCGAGTACTATTGTTTTATGTCAAGAGAATGAATACTTACATAAAAGAAGTATACTTAGATTTTGATGAAGAAAGAGAATATGATGAGCTGAATCTTGTAGCCAAAGTAGAAGGTTTCGTTCTAGGTTCCTTAATAATCTTTGAGGTGCGAAGACCTTAACTGTATGCCCTTTTATCTCCTCTAGATATATCTAATTCTTAACAAATTTACTTCATTTTACCTAAAATCCTAAAGATAATATTGGTTGTTCTTATATATGCATGGAAGGTTAAAGAATTTGATGATCTAAAGAATTTGATTTGACCTACAAACTACGATTCCTGCAGTCTCTCTGTATCTATAAATATCTTTAACATAAACTAGTTTTCTGTGTGATGTGTACCCAAAAAAGGAGAAGAAACTAGATTTATATACAGGTTCTTCCGGTTAGGCAACTAAATTACGATCGTTGTAGTAATCGTAAGCAAAATCTTCTGGTAAGGGATTTCATAGACTAACTCCCATAAAAAAAATTCTAAAAAATCACAGTGAAGAGAGAAAATTTCTCTATTTTATTCGTCCACAATAATTGATGAGCTTGGTCTAAATTTTGGTAAGAGCATGAGATTTGCACAAGTTATTTCTCAGAGACACCAATCTCGTTTTCCAAGCTGCATTTCTTCTGCAACAAGAGCAAGTGAAAGTCACTGGCTTTTTCTTCTAACCCGATATCTCGAAAACCATTCAAGATCCTCGAGCAAGCAGAAGCATCAAACTCTGTCGTTTTAGACTCTTTCCACTGATCAATAACTTCTCCGGCACCTTTCAAATGACCAAGCATTAGATAAGATGATAAAATACATATGTAGCTTCTGCTGCTCAATTTCTGGTTCGTGTTTCTTAGAGACTTCCAAATCTGATCTATCATATTCTTGTTCCCCAATCCAGTGTGTAGAATCATAAGGAAGTCATATGTGATCCATTCTCTTTGCGAAATCGATTTCTCAGCTTCAACTGGTGAGGTAGACTCTGCATTAGCTAGTCTGCTACTGTTTACGTATATGCTAGTAAGATCAGCATATCGAGCCCAACCCTCGTTGGAATCAGCATCACGCCTCATCTCTTCAAGAATCTTTCTGAGCTCACCAATGTTGAAAGTTGCAGCACATGAACTTAGCCACAGGTTGTAAGTAAAAATATCCGGAGAAACCTTTTTCTGCTTTAGCACTTCGATAACCTCGGATACTTTCTCAAGTTGCCCGACTGACATGTATAAAGTCATCATCTCGTTGTATGTGATGGCACCAAAAGTGAGACTATCAGTCTCTATGATTCTCTTGAACAAGGCCTCGGCTCGTTCAGTTTGTTTGGAGCCAGCAAAAGCATGTAGGAGAGAAGTATAGGTCTCAGTTGTCTTTGAATCTGGATGCAGACCCTCAAAGTATCGTTCTGCTGCATCAATCCCAAACACTTTTGAAATCAGATCTATGCGAGATGCATAATCAGCATCTGAGATCTTAAATTCTTCGTGCTGAACCATCCACTCTGTAATCTGTTAAAAAGGTTGGGATTAGCTCCCAGAAGGATGCACAGCAATGCGAATTGGTGCATAAACACACATACTAATCATATAATAGAAGACTTTGCCTGAAATTGAAGTTTTGTGAGCTTGTTACGATTGATAAAAGTTTAGTAATAACTTGTGTTATACAAGAAGAGCCGTATTGTTCTTCGCGTAAATTGTTCTTCTAGCAGACAATAACAATCTTTCTCGATACCACCAATGCAGATTCACAGAGAACTAAACAATCTAGAAACTACGAGCCACAAATATAAATGAATTCCAAAAACTCCATTAAAAGGAAATGATCGATGGTAGTACCTCGAGAGCGTGTTTGTAACGTCGAGTTCTCCTAAGTTCTCTGGAGATCTCTCGAAGTTCATTGAGGGAAATCTGATTCCCTTCTCCAACCCATTTCTCAAGAACAGTAGCTGCGCTCCGCTTCGGAAGTCTCAATCTGAATATCCGGCTCCTCAGATCGTTTTTCTCCTCCGATTCCTCTACGAGCGAGTCTCCGATTGCCGTATCAGCACTATACGCCTTAGAGAATAGCGACAATTCAGCGTTCCGACTGAAATTGCTTCTGACAGAACTATTCGTCGTCAATCGACTAAATTCAATAAGAAAAATAAGACAATAAAAAAGAACGCAAATCAATTTTATCAGGAAAGAGACGAGACAAGTAGGAGACAAAGAGAGGAAAGGTAGAGACTCACCATCTAAGACTATGGAAGAGCGAGCGAGTCGGAGTCGCCATGGATTCTCAGTTCATGTGACCAGAAGATCTAAAACCCGATCATTTACTTCGAAATCCGAATAATACATATTGTCCAAATGCTGATAATAAATAGTTGATGGGCCCATTAAAATCGGCCCATTAGCTCCAAGAGAAACAATGACTATACACGGCGGCTAAAACAACCGGACGGAGAAGCCACCGACGAGATGATGAGCTGTTTCATTTTATTTTCTTGTTTTACTCGGAATTTTCTCAAATAAATTACAGTATCAAGCTTATTTTAGGTAAGACAATATTTTTAGAAATCATGATATATTGATAATGGTACATCAATGGAAACTCGGCATATCAATACTCTTGCTACATACATAACCAAAATAAGGAGAAAAGAGAATGTAGAAAAATGAATAAATAATTGAAGAAAGAAATAATGCTGATTCACTTAATCGTAGATCGAGTGAGCCTACATAGCGAAAACGGCAGCGCATAGCAAAACGGCGACGGATCCACCAAAAACGGCGTAACTGTTGGAAACGGCGCTTCCTACTACTGGACCAGGAGCTTGTGCAGGCGAATCAAAGATCGAAGACGGTGGGAATGCTGCTGGAGTATCCATAGAAGGAGAAGCTAACGGAGAAGACACCGGAGAGATAACTCGCCTTCCTCCGCCGCTTGATGGAGCTTTAGCTGGGGATTGAGCCACTACGGAAGATATTAAGAGAGCGAAGAGAACCAAAAACCCTAGGATTTTCGAGATAGACATAGCGAATTTAAGTTCGAGAGATTTGAAGTCGCTGTTCGAGAGATTTGAAGTAGTTGTTCTAGCTCGAGTATTTCTTAGTTGGTGATGAAGAAGACTACGGTTCACAGCTGTTTATATAGGGGTTTAGTGGGATCCACAATCTAATGAGCGCGTTAAATCTTTGTCGTTGATTTAGAAAAAAAGGAAAGAAGAAAAATCGGACGGTTGTTAGACGCAAATGTGAACTGTCTAGTGGGGACAGGTTAATGAACGCGGTCGGATCCCTACCTTAACTTACGGCGATAACGGCTCATTGAAATTATACGTACACGTGTCAGTCAGGAAAAACAAATATGGCCGTTGTGAAAATCACTTTTTCCTTTTCTTTTTTTCTTTTTTGTGAGGAGAAGAAGAAATATTTGATTAAAGTACTTCGATTATAGTAACTGGGCTTTGTTAAAGGCTTTGGATGTTTGAGATAACTGGGCTTGGTTTAAGGCTTTAGATGTTTGAGAGAACTGGGCTTGGTTTAAAGCTTTGGATGTTTGGGTTGGTCGAGAGGGATAACTTGTTTTTTTTTTTTTTAAATAATGTGTAGAATGTTTTAAACTCAATCTAAGCAGAGAGAAAGTAAAGTGAATCTAGTTTACTTCTCTGAAATAATTAATTACTAATGAGGCCTTTAAACTCTTTTGATTCAATCTTAAAGCTTTTAAACCCTTACAATCTTTTTGTTGAATCATTTTGGTTCAAATGTTTTAATATTTACTACTACTGTTTAACAAATAAGATAGGTGGGCTAAAAGTTGGAAAAGGTTTGAAGTAAATAAGAATGTCGGCAAAAAATCACGAAAAAAGCTTGGGACATAAAACATGGGACGGTGCAATTTTTTGGATGTGTTAATGAAGTTTAAGCATGTAGTCCAAGATTTTTTTCATGGGGTTTAGTGTTGTTACCAACTCTTAAAGCATGGGATTCTTATTGGAAGAATAAAAATAGCTTGTAACCAAATGTTATTGGAGCGACTTCATTGATAAGCTTACTGCTTTCACTCTCACCATTGATTCCACAAGCCTCTTCTAAGCACTGAACTCAACCAACCCACTGAGATCAATATTTAAGCATTTATGGAACTATTTAATATGAGTTACTATAAAGTGGGATTGGTAGGAACCTAGATAATAAAAACAAAATGAATATATATTTTATCCCATTTCACGATAAATTTCATTGTTTATTAAAGCAATACACCAATACCTATAAAGTATAAGCTATAGCTTTTGTTAAAAGTTATAAAGTAATTTTATATGTTCTCTTATCCCCCAAGTCCCAACATCACTCCTTTATTCTCCATCCTCCTTTCCATTTTTCTTTTTTTTTTATTAATATTGGATCGACAAAACCCGATCCATAGCATAAACCTCACCCCCAATAATCTTTTTTTTAAGTTACTATAATGCAGCGGGTATGAATCGAATCTTGGTGCCAAATCATTAGCTGGATCATCCTAACCACCAGACTAAAAGTAACTTGACTCATTTCCATTATTCTATAGTATATATATATTTTAACAATTTATTCATCCACAAAATTACATTCAAAATATAAATCTAATTAGAAAAATGTGAAATATAATTATCGCAAGTCAAAGTTTAATAGGAAAATTGCAGAATAATTATTTAAATAATGTAATCAAAAAATATTTATATCTATTTAAGTTGTTCTATGTATATATAATATATATTTTCAAAACATAATGAAATATAGTAATGTGTTTTCCACTTATCTAAAAAGTTTGATACCTTAGATTAAATTACAAATCAATTTTATTAAAAATAGAAATATGAAACAGCCTTCACATATTTCCAAGATAGAATTTTACAGGGCATAAGTAAACGACAAAACACACACATCCCTTTCCCCAAGCCCAAACCAGACGCGATACATATCTACAACCTTTCTTTTGACTGCAACAAAGCTTTTAAACTCAGCATCACCATTGATCATCGCCACGTGTCATTTTATCAACCGTCGATAATTAAACCAAAGTCTTACAACTCGAAGTCTCTGGATCCCACATCGCCGGTAAAAGATATTTTCTACTAGCGAGTCCCAAAGCATTGTAACTCGCTCCACTTGTTTTGTCTAAGAGAACCCGACCCGCGTAACCCGGATAAGCACCCGACCCGAATACTCCGGTACAAGCTGAAACAACTTCTAGAGATGGATTTGTGATTGTGTTCACTAAAAGAGTCGCAAGGTTTATAATCATTCCGTCAACTCCAACGTCTCCGTTAGGTGCCACTAACGGTGGAGACTGAGGTCCGTAAATTGGTTGATGAAACGGCCACGCACAGTAACCAGGACACTGTTCTTCAGAGTTTCCAACCCAAACGTAGGATCCACTGTTAACGGAACGTGACTTTGACCCGTGAGTCCCACATCGATTCATACAGAATCCTTCAACGGTAACGTCTTTTGCCGTTAAAACGACGGTTATTGACCGAGCCCCACCGCCGTTAAGTTTGCTTGACAGAGCACGAAGGTAAGGATTCTTTAAGGATTTTCCGATAGGGTAATTCTCTAAGAGGAGCTGTTTACCGAGGGAAAGCTTTGAGACGCCGTGATTGTACTTCTCCGTCGTCTTCCACCAAGACGAAACGGAAGGACCTTTAACGGCGGCGATAGAACTGATAGAGCGGATGAAATCAACGATAACAGACCGTTGAATCGGAGTGAATTTCCCGTACCAAATGAGATTGAGAGTGATGTTACCTCTCAAGGTAACAGCTCTGTGATGCTGAGGCTTCTGCTCAACCAACGCGGCGGAGGAAAGACCGACGGTGGCGGAGAAGAGAACAAAAAGAGTGGCGAAACGGTAAATAAAAGCCATTTGGAGAAAGGGAATTAAGAGAGGTTTAAGTTTTGAATATAAGTTTTGTGAGAGAACATGAGAGGATATTTATATCGAGATTTATGAAGGGAGAACAGCTGTAAAATGCTCGGAGTCTCCATGTCAACGTAGGACACGTGGATAAATTTAATTGGTTAAGATATTGTTTAGGACAGCCTGTAATAAGGTTCCAAAAACGTGTATAAAGAATAATTTATTTATTTTAAAAAGAAATTATGAGACAAGGCAAAACAGTTCCGTGCCTGTCCGGAGAAAAGTTTATACTATTTACATTGAATAGTACTCGTCTGAAGTTATTGAGAGTTGGAAATCTATTTAATTTGATTATGGTATAATTAAAACAAATATATTGTGGATATGAATGTTCAAGGACATTGCATTCCATACGTCTTCCAAAGCTCACGACCAAGTTGCAGTTACATTTTACCATCATTGACAAAAAAAACATGGGTGTTTTCATGACCAACTCAACCCATGCCTAAAACTATTTCTACTCCAAAATTCCTCTAAACTCAATTTTTATCATGACTAAGTAACTATTTAAAATTGGATTCTGATTGAAAATTTATAAATATGAACTTTTAGCCCTTCAATTAAACAATTATATGTATTTATTTTCTTATCAAACTTAAATATTTAACGGAAGTTTAAGTCATATTCGGAAAACAGGTACTGACGACTATAATCTGACTCCAATTTTCGAATAAGACATAAAGCATAATCTCATATTCATCTGACTAAATAATAGCAACTTAGTTCCTAACGAAAATAGAATTCATGACTTATGAATTTATACTTTACCCCAATACAATCTCTACCTCCAAGTTAGGTTATATTTTAGTTTTATCATTGGATTCATTTGGTTGTAACATGTAAAGCCTTAAGCGGCAAATACCATACTAACCATGTTAATTAAAAGCTCCCTCGAGCGATTCAAGATCAATTGTTTTGAGGAAACCCATAATGATGATAACTCATGAGCACTTGCAACATGTAAGACGTCAATCCATACGTAGGTGTTTCAGATATATCGAAGGTCAGTAAATGAGGAAAATGTGTAGAAAGGGAAAGTGTTGTAAGTGCAGTAGATTCAGTAGGTATAGGTTAAGGCGTACGAACCACGCCTTTCGTACCTCAATTATTGCCTTACAATTTTTCTGTGGTCCACTCTTCTTTAGTCTTTCTCATTTTTTAAAATTTGAAAATTCTTTATATCTTTATTCTCCTCTTACTTACTAATTATATCTTTGCTAATCTTCTTCGTTTTAATATTCTAGAACGTTTCCAGTTTCTTAATTCTTATCTATATATGTATATAATCATGCGTATCGAATGATGCGCGATTAAAAATAAAGCATTCATTACGTAAAGATTAAGTAGGTCTCCAAAAGAAGATTGTATAATCCATATATAATGGTTGTTTGATGAGAGACCAACCAATACTGTGAACCTAGACCAAAAGCTAATGTTCTATAATTTGTTTTCCAGAATTAAAATCCAATGTATAGACTGATTTTTCTAAGATTTTATCAACAATACAGTATGCATTTTTCTCCCTTATCTCTATTTTTTTTGCTAAATACTTGTCACTATTCTACAGTTTTGTTTTGTATATAGTTAACGAAATAATCATGAAAACTATATATTTTAATTCAATTTATTTCTAACCAAATTTTTATTTTATATTGAAAAAAATGAAAAAATGTCCAATTCGTTTTTCCTTGATTTAGATTAATATTAGATGATAAATCACTTAACTCCAACTATATACAGTATTTAAACTATTGGTGGGGTTTATAGATCTAATTATTGTTATAAAAAAAAAAAAATGGAGATAGGAGTTATTCCAAAGAAATTTGAAAGATGGATTTTAATACGTTAAGGCACGAAATACGAGGAAGATGAGTGTAGTAGGTAATAAAACTTGAAGTAGTACTTACTCCTAATTTACGTCACTTTGTCAGAATTCAGAACTCAGAACTCAGAACTACTCTATCATCTTTACTCTTACTTCACTTCTCTGCCTTTCTATTTTAACATGTGAATTTTTAAACAAAAATCTACTTATTAATTACATCTAACCAATTTCTCTAAATTATAAGAGACGCAAAGCTCTAAAAATGAGGTTTTTAGATTATTTAATTTAAAAAAATTGGAAAAAGAAAGAAGAAACGGTTCTTACATAAAAAATTAAATAATCGTTTCTAGCCATGTGTCGACTTTTGATTAGACGTTACATTTAAAAAAATAACAATTTTAATAAAAATTAAATGCTAACCAAAAAATATTATTATTTTATTCTTTACAAATTCTTTTGCCCTTATCACCACTAAACATGCCCTAAAATTTTGCCGTATAATGACTATTGATAAAGTAATAAAACGAAAACGTTTATATGTTCAAATTTGTTTTTTTTTTATTAACAATAATTAGATCGACCAGACTATGCCGAATTCAATTTGAATAATGAAATAAGATAATACTAACATAAAACAATGGTTTAATTGGTGGCAATTATTAGGTCGTTTGCAAACGATGTGCTTATTTTGCCTTTCAAACGACTTTTTCAAACAGTTATTTTAAAAAAATTGTTTGGACTTATTTATTTCATTTGAAAAAGTCGTTTACAAACGGAGGTACTTACGATCGTTTGGGAAACAACTTTTGTTTGTATTTATTTTTATATTTTACACATAACTATGATTAAAAATTATTTGTTTACATTTAAAATATTTTTCATTTGCTATTATACAAATATTATTTTAAACATAACAGGTAATAATCTATATATTTATTTTTATATTAAAATATTTGAACTTTAGATTATTGCATTTTTAAAATTATTATTTAAATTAAATTTTATATACTAATTTTTATTTCAATACTTTATCCAATCGCTATAGTGTTACCCATCAATATTAATTATTAAACGACTTTTGTTTGAAATTTTTTTTTGTCAATCACTACTTTAAAAAATTTATTTTCAAACAATCTTCATTTTAACCGTATATTTTTATTTATAAAAAATCATTTCAAACAGTTTTACCAATCGGATATAACAGATTATATGCTCGAGTACACCAGCATAGTTCTCCAACGAATAAGGTGAGTTTAATATATTAAGTAATTAATACATGGGCTTATTGTCGAGCTGCGTATTTTTGTCAAGTCACAGCAAATTAATGAGCTAGAAATTTATTAAAAAGGCGGGCGATAATATGAAATAATCAACGTCATGCAATGCCTAGCTAGTTGGCGTTAATATGTGACACTTATGTATTGATGTCTTCTGAATGCGACACTTTATACGTGAAACAAGTAATTATCCCATAATTCGTGGCCATATAAAACTTATATATGATTATGACCTAACTTTTTTTATAAGAAAAAGAGAGAATAAAAGCGGTAGCTACGTACATATCCGACCTAACTTAATAATTCTAGCTGGCCTTCAATCAGAAACGTACCAAAATAAAATTGAAGAATATGGCCTAATTAATTTTTATACTAATATAAACAAAATAAGAAAATTATTTTTTTGTTAAATAGTTAAATGTGATTACTATTGTTTTTCTCACTATACTTTAACTCTAGAAATCGTGTTTATTTCATATAATATACTAGTGACTTAATTTTTTATATATAATATGTTTTGTTTTGTCTAAAAGCCTCAAAGAGAAATACGGCATTCTTACAACTAAAACCATGTTTGAAATTCAAGTATTTTCATCAACATCACAGAAATGTGGTAAATAATGAATATAATATCTATTTTTGTTTGTTATAAAATGGTTCTATCCAAATTACTTTTAGTTATTATGAATGTTTATAATATTTTTTTGTCAAACATATGAATGTATATTATGTAATATTTATATATATATATGTAAAAAGGATACAGTATGCAAGTGGCTTTTAGTTTTGTGCCAGGCGGTAAGTCTACTAAGACATGTGCACTTGCATAACTAGAGATCGAATCATATCATTTAGGAACTTAGCTAATGAGCCGACCAGTTGTAACTCAGTATTGAAAAAAAATACAATATTTAAAAAGATATGAAATTTTGAAATGGGACCATATTATAAATATGTCGGCGAAGTCAATAAAAGGTAGCAAGCGAAGTCGAACATAATGTTAAAAAAGACTTATTCCCCTCCATATCTTCACTTTTGACTTTTGATAGAGAGTGAACGCAATAGTCTTATGGGCAAATTAAACGTTGCATTGCATGGATGCTCTGAAATTTCTATCGTTTGGATCTTTCTCCTCTTTAATTTCCCTAATATCTTAATTGCAATTAATGAACAATATAACAACCATGATATCACCACCACACCTATAATGGCATTGGGTCAACAGCTACAATAATTAAACATTTCTATTGACTTGAAATGCTGAAAAAGACTATACTGAAAGTAATGCAAGCCTAATCAAATTATTAGCACTAAATATATAGGGCCAGTTTGAATATTTAATAAGCCCCTATCTAGATTAATTAAATATAATTTTTACTATATATTTAAACAAAAATAAAAAAAATTTGGTCCATTTTTCTTTATAAATTTGAAACCATTTTCTTATGGATTCTGAGTCGTAATACTTGCCGTCACACTCTACGCGCCGGCCCTATATGTACATATATTTTTAAACAATGTTGTTTTATGACTATATGGGGCCCTACTAGTTTTTGCAAAATTAATTATCAAAGGTTAATTTTGCAAATATAGATAAGAATCAACGAGTAACATACGATCCTTTGCCGAACATACTCAACAAAAATATACTCCTAGTAGGTAGGGGTTTATGGTTTAAACTTAGAATCATTTGGTAAGGCCATGCATGAGGTCACTGACCAGTTTCTAAAATTGAACATTGTTGTCGTGTAATAATTAAATGTCAAACGTCACAAATTAAAGTACTTGTCTGTATTAGACGTTATACCGGCAATTTTATCAAACCCACAAAGAGTCTCAATGATTATTATTCCGCACAAGCAGCCAATACCACATTAAATTAATCTTATTTTCTTAATGACACAATTCCATGAGCCTAAAGCAGTGATAATATAGGGCATAACCCACACAAAACATAAATAATTAATATAGAGATGATTGTAATATTAGAATTGTCAAAAAATAAAGAAAAGAGATTTGTCAAAGTCGTATAGAAATTTACAAAGTAGATTAGTTAACTTAAGTCACATCATCAGTGAGATATTATTATATAGAAAAACATTATTGAAGTTAAAATAGGATACATTGATTTCTTGTTTTAACAACAAACAAAATCCTAATAATTCATTCAAATTTTTTGGGTTAATAAATAAATAAACTAGCTTCTCATGTCGACTAACCAATCTCTTTATCCACAGAGTGGTCCCAGTTCTCTTGTCATGTATATTACTGTGAGTCTTCTCAATACATATAATTGGAGCTTCACATATATTGTATGTAGACAACAAAAGTAGAAGATGACGATATGAGAGCCACATAAATCTGGAATCATGATAACATAATTGTATGGATATTGATTAAATTATAAAATTAAAGCTTAAATAAATTTATGTACGTGACCCTTAGGTTCATATCCATAGTGATCCCTAGCTCTTTTTGGACATAACAAAATGTAATTGAGATTGAATGAATCACCACCAAAGGTCACGTACCTTCCTTCCGTCAAACAATTACATTTTCAAAATGTTATCTATAACCAAACTCTCTAAATTTCAAATTTTATTATTCCGGATTATACAATTTTCTGGTAAAATAAAAATATAAAAATAGTTGTTTGACTATTTAATTGTGAGTTTTTTTGGTCAAGATTCCATCTATATCTAATCCCCCAAATCCAAAAACATTTAACAATATTACGCAGGAAAAAATAACTCAGAGTCGAATTCGAATAAAAAAGCAACAAAAATGGTATTCAACCACTTGACCAAATAGATTTTTCCATCTAATTGTAAGTTATTATAGATCTTGTTTGTGAGATAATATAATTCTTTTTGAGATAACATATAGTTCTCAAGAACAAATAAATATCACACTTTTAAGAGCTGTAACCAAAAATAGGGGAGTGAAAAATTTGGTTGTTTAATTATTTTTGTATGAAAAATTAAACAAAATAAAAAGAAAAAAAACAATAATCAAAAAGAGTCAATGAGAAAAGATTTCAAATGCTTGAGGAACTCCTTAGACTTCTCTAAATTCACAGCATGTCCTGCGTTCTTTATCACCACTATCTCTGCATTTTCTCCTATGTGTCTGCTTCACCATCATTTTTGTTAAAACATATTGGAAAATATATAAAATGTTGGTTCACAGAAAAAAACAAAATAGTAATCTTCAAAATTGAATACCTTTTTAATCTGTAACCTAATTCCACTGGAAATATTTGATCTTGTTCTCCCCAAATGATCAACGATTTCTAATTCCACCAAAAAAAACACAATTTTTAAAGGTTATTGGAATTATATAACAATTGAAATTTGTGAAAAAAAGAAAGCTAAAGTTTTAGTTTTAACCTGTTTGATCCTAGGAAGATCTGAAAGTCTTCGATTTTTGAGTATTGCTTTGATCAATTCTCTCTTCTCCTCTACGAACTCCGTACACATTACCTTCACATTTTCAAATCAAAATTCTCAAAGTTTCAATATTTAATCAGAATCAAACAACTGTATAATAAGTAGCAAAACTTACATCGATGAAATCCCACAGAAAAAACGATGGAACGCCTTTAATTGGGTTAACGAAAGAGAATCTAATGAGTTCCTTAAGCTTTTCTGGTGTCTGAGGAATCAAAATTCCGGTTGCTTCTTCGAGATTCGGAACTTTAAACAATCCATCTTCCATGTCTTTCTCCTCCAAACAAACCCCAGCGCAACATAGCACCAGTTTCTCAACTTTCTCTGGAAATTGCGCTGCTAAACTATAACCAACGAATCCACCGTAGCTAATTCCAACGATGTTCATTCTCTGGACTCCGTGTGCTTCCATTAACCGCATTAGACATCGAGCTTGAAATGATTCGGATCGGTTTGGTTCTGATGTGGAAGATAATCCGAAGAAGAGGAGATCAGGAACGTAGACGTTGAATTGGCCAGTGAACGCTCGGAGATGTTCACCGTATTGCCACATGGCGTTAGCGCCGAATCCATGGACGAGGAGGAGATTAGGTTTAGATCGATTTGGGGATTTAGGGATCCAACAATGCATAGCTGTTGATGAAATGGAATTGCCGTGAGAGAGATCGGTAGTGACGGAACGTAAACCGGCGTTTGCGAATGATTGCCGGAATAACCAATCACGTGATGCCGTGAAGCTGAAGCATCGCAACAGTTTCAGATGTTCAAACATTTCGAAATAGTTTCAAAGCGAAACAGAGAGCAGAAGAAAAGGCGTGAACTGAATATGATGAATAAAAAAAATAAAAATTACAAAACAGAATTCACGTACGTATAATTTACGTATTTACAGAAATAGACTTTGAGAAAATTGTAGTTGTATTAAGAGCCGTTTTGAAAATAATGAAGCTAAAAGGACCCATACATTTGATCAAGAACTCGGAGGGAAGAGTTTCAATCTAAATCTGTACAGATGTCACAAGAATTGGAGAAATCCTCAACATTATTAAGTTGTTAATGATTCAATCATGAACCGAATGATCAAAACCTTCCCTTTTTAGGGTTTTAGACAAGCAAGAGATAGATTGGTATACAAGAAATATAATCCTTTTAGGGACTTTTTAACTCATGAGTTTTTTAAGTCGCTTCTCAGCAACCTTTGCTGTCTTATTGCGAGGTTCAAGGACCAAGGCGTGCCTGAAATCTGCATAGATTATGAAGAAAAAACTATATGTTACGCTTGACAATAATTCATTTGAATAGCTAGATGAATCCAATCTTCTAACATTCAGAATCTAGTGAGCTGGTATTTAGTTGTTTACGGATCAAGAGCAAGTCTTTCAAATGTGCACAAAAAAGAAGATAATGAAGTGTAGTTTAATCACACCTGCTGCAGCTTCCTTGTACCGTATAAGTGATTCTCTAGCAGTCCCTCGTCTCAAGTATGCCTTCACATTCTGCAGAAACAATAACTATAAGAATCAAAGCTTCCAACTTCTTTGAAGTCTATGAATATAATTGTGAATTATCCCGTATGTTATTATTATTGCTCTAGCTTTCACAATTATATCGTCCCCAATTTCAAGTTTTAAAAACTGGAGAGTTTTGATCTACCTAAAGTCAACCATGATAATAACTCAATGTAACAAAACTAAAGTACACAGGATGTTAAAATATGGAAATATTAGGAAATCAAGTTTGCACCTTCTTATCGATTGATACAGCCTCAGTACAATCTTCTTCAGCTTGTTGGAAGCTATAAACAAACTCTCAGATTAGAAGAGCATAATATATCATCTTCAGATGAGAATGAAAGATACGAAGAGAACAATTACCAGCCAAGTTCTAAGAGAGCTGCAGCTCTATTGCAAAAGTAAGTAGCATTTGCTCCATTCAATTTTATAGCTTCAGTATAGAAATTTACTGCCTTTTTCCATTGTTTCCCCTTAAATGCAGCATTGCCCTGGAATTACGTTATCAACCATAACTTTCTTTCTAAATACATAATTCCAACTCCAACCGCATATGGATCAGAACCAGATAGACGATTTTTCATACTAGTTTTTTTTTGCTTTGTTAGATTCAGAAAAAAACACAAAAGAGAGTTTTACCTTCTCCTTCATAACTTCAGAAGCGTCCACAGTACCATTGGCATCGGTCACTGGAGCTAAGCTAGATGCAATATTGGCTTGGTCTTGAAGGGATGCATATACATCGAGAAGTGTATCGAGAAGGAACTTATCACCTCCATAGCAAGTAAGAAATGACACAGATATTGGACGGTCACCATGTTTCCCTAAAGGAATTGTTACCTGTTTATATGTATATATTTGTGTTAGGAGACCAAAGACTGAAGGGTGACAAAAAGGGAACAAGAATGTCCTTCAACCATTGAAAGAGAGAACAAGGAAACAGAAATATACCTGACAACATCCAGACATGCTAGCAATGCTGGAGAGTGCATAATTTCGATCAAGGAACTCATTCAAATAGTTCTTGTTCTTTGTGTTAAGCTTCAGTGGGTGATCAGCCACAGTGGGAATCACCAAAATTCCATCTTCCTAGTAATAAGATACCAAGAAATGGTTCATCAGAACTACAGAAGAAAATTTTCAATGGCAACATGTCCTCAAGACACTGAAGTTATGGCTTTGAGAAATTTTCAAATTACGAGAATTGAAGGGTACCTTTAGAAGGCTCTGAATGGTGGCCCGCATTTCAGTTTTCACTCTGTAGAGGGATTTAATGCTCTCGTTTCTGCTCTTAAGAGCTGTAACAACATCATTGGAGATTCTTGGCCCTAGAAATGATTTGCATGTTTGTGACCATTCTTCATGATTTGTTTTGAACTCATGCCTGGTTGAAAGAAAACCCTTTTATTTTTTTTAATAATGTACATAAGGTAAGAGGAAAACTAGTTAAAGAGAATAACAACAATCTTATACTGTACCAGATAAAAAAGAATGAGAGAGGAAAAATCGTATTCATAAGGAGAAAATTATAATAAGATATGAGAGAGTGACTTTACAGCCTCTTAACAGATACCTTTGTATTGATAACATGACAGATGAAAGAGCCTTCAAAGTTGATGCTGAGTTTTGCGATTTTCCAGATTGCTTATAAAAATCAGCAAGACTTGGTACATTTGACGCGACATATTGACCAACTTTTATATGTTTTGGAGTCTGGTCTGCATGAGCCAGTTGTCCAAAGACGTAAGACATAAATCTTGAGGAGGGTAAAGAGACGGAAGCATTACAAATGCAAACTTACAGCCAGATAGATTTTCGATTGCCTTTCTGACAACGTGCACTGAATTTTGCTTAGGAATGTCAGAGAGCTCAAATAAATCATCAGCGAAGATTAAAGATCTTTGTCTTCTATGTGATACTGCACTCAGATTTAGTAAAGCATGCCCAACTTGACACAAAACGGATGGGTCACGGGCAAACCATCCTACAGAACGATTGAAAAGAAAAATATCAGGAAGGTAAACGCTTAGAGTAACATTTACTACCAAGATTACCAACAAAGGAAAAGGAGTTGGACAAGTACCAAAAGACTTTTTGTATGATTTGACAAAAGTACACTACAAACTTCCAATAGATGATTGTAATAGTTTGCTAGATATTGTTTTAACAAAGGGGAAAAAGAATGTAATGTACCAACAGTCTCTAGGCTCTGGGAATTGGGCAAAACTCCAACTGAAGAAACAGTCCCCTGGGATGGTCGGAAACCAAAAATACCACAAAAAGATGCTGGGATTCTTACACCGCCAGTGGTATCGATCCCTGCAAATCAAGCACTTTTGATTACCACCAAGAGATGCAATTGTTAATCATAAGTAGAGGTAAAAACCACATTGCAAAGAAAAAATGAAGAGATTAACAATACCAAGTGCAAAGTCAACGAGTTTAGCCCCAACAGAAACAGCTGAGCCACTAGAGCAGCCTCCAGGAACATTAGATGGTATCAATGGATTAATCGGAGTGCCATAGTGCTTGTTTTCTCCAATGATCCTGTAAAATTTCACATTCAAAACCCAAATTATTTCGAATCATTCACGGAAAGCTCATTTCACAGGCCAGATTAAATGGGAGGTTATCAAAGACAAAATGGAGGAATACCCAAAACCCATCTCATCCATGATTGTCTTGCCAACACAAGTAGCTCCATTTGTCAAGAGTGTTGTGACAACCACAGCAGTTTTTTCTGCAGCTTCGTGAGTCTTCTTCCATTGTGGACTACCAAAACCTGTGATATAATCCTTAACATCGAACCTGTCACAAAGCCATAAAAACCCAAAGTAGGTTTCTTCATTTTATAGCATATGACTTCGTCTAAGCAAGTCAAACTTTCAACTTGAATAACAAAGTTTTAATTTTTAATAAGCGAGACCATTATATAAAGAAGAAAAATACAGAAAAGTCATCATATGATTCGATCTCTGGAAATGGAGAGAGAAGTTTGGTACAGATATTGAGAGATAGAGATAGAGAGAGATTCATACGCGTCGGAAATGGAGAAGGTAAGACCGGAGAGGGATTGTTTGGCGGCAGGAGGAGGCGGCGGAGGAAAAGGAAGAAGTTCGAAACGATCTAAGAAAGCACCAAAGTCTTCTTCTCTAAGAGCTTTGATCCGCCGCTTCCGAGTCTCAGCCAGGATCACGATCCCGGCCACCGTAACGCCGATCACAACCCATACCTTTGGATTTGACGCATTGCTTCGAATCAAAGTCAGCGTATCCGACATGACGCGATCTCTAAGAAAGAACCAGCGAGAGAACGAGTGGTAAAGAGAGAAAGAGAAGGGTTTTACGAGGGTTTAAGAGAGAAAAGAGGGAAGAAGAAAGAGGAAAGAGACGATTTTGAAGAACGCAATTGCTAGAATGCGCACTACGCCGTGAACTCGAGTATGTGCCCAAGGCGAATCTTCTCTCATCACACTTTCTAAAATAATAGCCAACGGAAATTGATAGAAGAAATAACAAAGAAAATTATATTAATTTTCATTCTTTTTCTAATCGTTTTATTTTATATATAATTGACAAAAATATAATGTACAAATGGGATTTATATTACGATTTTTAATCCCTATTTTGGCCATTTCTCTTAATGAACTTTTCCACTCGTGAATTTTTGTATTTAAGCAAGTCAAGCCACCCAAAAAGTCCTATATGTCTGAAAAATTAACGTTGGCAAAAAAAAAAATGTCTGAAAAATTAACAAACTGAAGTTATTTTTGAATATTAATAAAACAGAACTGTTTTAATTCTTGCTATAATATACTTGTCAAGTTTCCATATTCTATAGCCTTCCACATCAATCCAGAATTTTCTTTAGTTTACAAAGAATCCAAGTTTATATTTTTATTTATTTAATCAAGTTCACACCAAATTTAAATCTCACACTACTTCATTTTTTTTAAAACTTAGGTTATGGATTAAGATTTATCGAATTCAAAATCTAAATTTAATTTTATAGAAACATAAAAAAAGTGATTTTGGTCAAATGATATTTTTGTAACTTATTCACAATTTATATATTTATTGAATGGATACTTCGAGTCCAAAATATCATAATAAAATATATAGTACAACCAAAGAAACAATATAAATAAATGAAACATGTTAAAAGAGAACATAGACGATTAAAGAAAGAAACTAGTGAGTTTCTCAATCCAATGTAACAAATTAAAAGGGTAATATTAACTATGGTATTTACAAAGATGCAATACAGTTAAGAGGGAAAGTAAAACAAGGAATCTGAAACATATCAGAATGTCATTCAAGGAGAAACAGACATCAATATGTTATCTTCCAAAAGAGAGTCAATGTCAATTAAATCGTCTTCTTCACAGTTTACTTGTTCCTCTCTATTCCTTATAGATGAACTTGTTGAAGCCTGCACAACAATTTTATCACAAGAATGTTCAACAAAATATGATCATTGATGATATATCTATGTTATGGGTCTTTTGGGTACCTCGTGTTCACGGTAGCCCTCAACCACAGTTAGGAGTCTACGGTACTGATCTCGTGCCTCTGGGTATTGAACCATAGACTTAACTCGAGTGAGAGCCTTTTGAAGCCTCTCCTCTGTTTGTTTTCTTCCCTCTTTTAGATAATCATAGTCGTCTTCCTGTGGAATCGTTGGTGGACATACAGCTGATACAGGCGATTCTGGTTCCATGGTTTTGGGGATTGCGTTACCTTTAAACCCTCTTAAGCCACTACCTTTGCGTCTCCATCGCAAAATGATTTTCTCAAGTAATCCCACAGACCAAATGACTGTTCTGTATTTTTTTCGGACCTGATGTCCTCTCACATGAGCCTATAGGTAGATGTAATGAGAATTCAGTAATGAAGTAACCTCAATGAATTAAGGAAAGAAATTCTTTAGATCAATGAAAGGCAAACCTGAATTTTAACGACTCTTTGTCGGATTAAAAGAAACTCTCTTCTCTTCCTCCAACCACGATATTTCTTCTGGATCTGGGTTGCAGCTGAATGAATAGAGACATCATCACTCTGTCCTGTATTCTTAGTTCTAGAAGCTGCAACCGAAAGAGCTAACTCGTCGGAGATATCATTCTGGCCATCAACATCAAATTCAGACAGCTGTTTCCGCTGGAATGATTGCATCCTGAATACTTGATGGAGACGATCAGCTGCTTGTGTAGCATTACGGACAGCGGTAAGAGAATCCTTCAAGGAAAGTGTTTCAGGTACATCACCATAACCCATAGGAACTGCGGTTCGCTCAGAGACTGTTTGAACAGCTTTTGCTCCAGACGAGTTGGCAGAGCTGTTTTCCACTGTTAGCTTTTCAAGATAGCTAGTTAAGGAAGACTCCGCAAGAAAACCCGAAATTCCCCTGTGTCCATTTGCGTAAGCCAAGTCAGCAGCTGTTTTACCCAAAGGAAGCTCTGGAGATGGATCTGTCAATGCCCCAGCATCAGCACCTAGAGAAACAAGCACAGCGACAGTTTCCTCCCTGAAGTTAATAAGAAATGGAGTCAGCTTGTCATGGATATGTGGACAAACTAATAGAGTTGAAAACACAATTGAACAACTTAAAAAAATAGGAAAATAAAAAGACAGAACGATGCATTATATGATCAAATATACTGAAGAAGTGTGAGATAAAGGTCTTTACCTGCCACTAAACGCAGCCCAATGAAGGGCGGACCACCCATTGACATCACGGAAGTTAATATTAACTCCTGCTGCTAACATCGGTTTAATAGCCCAATCGTACCCAAGCGCTGCAACAAAGTGTAAAACACCCTGCCCATCTTCATCCAATACATTTGGACCTTTACCCTCTTCAGTCACTTTATGGATGAGCCATATATATAGTTCTTCTTCTAATTGTTCCCTGAAAAGCTGTCCTTTTGATTCTTGTTTGGTTGAATCTCTTTGATATGTCCCTGGAAGGCGATAATCCTTTTCCTCCTTTAGCAAAATGATTTTACTGATTTTTCTTCGTTTCTCACCAACATCTTCAAATATATGGTATTCAGGAACAGAAGCTTTGTGGGCAAGCAGCTTCTCAAATCGCATCTGAAGTGATGCTTCATTTGTAAGGCTACCATAAACATCAGCACCATTGATTTTTTGGGTTGAACCAGGAAGAAAATCAAAGTCTCGTACTTCACTGCAAGCATATCTGTTGGAACATGTAACATAGAAGGGCACTTGACCAGCTGTATGTGGTGGAGCTTGACAGCAAAGAACGCCATCTACTAGAATCTCAGCAGGAACCTCCACTTCACCAAACATACATGACCAGTTATATTTTGTTACTTCTTGCGGACTAAGTAGAAATGTCCCAACAACCATGACCTGCAAATAGTGTGATACAAAAGAGAAATTAGTCACCACAACAAAACAAGCGAAAACAGCTGAAAACAGAAAGCTAAAAGAGATCAAAAGAGAAAAAGCATTACTTATTAAAACATATATAAAGGAAAGCAGGATCAGCAAAATGAAACTGCTGCAGGAAAAATCAATAAGGTACTTTAAACTCTACCACCCAGCTTTAATATATGCACAAACTACTTTGTAACTGTTTCAAAGTCTCAACTCTTAATCACATAAATAATTTGGAACATAAATTTTAAGAACATAACCATGTTAACAGAATGGTACACTCCCAAGCCATTTTTCTAAATATGTACAGTGAAGTTACCTCCACTTCTGCATCTGTCTGTGCGCATTTTGGCAGAAAATCAATTATGGTGAAACGCTGATCCTCAGAGAGAGAAGGGCTCAAAGAAGGCCCAACTGCTGCAGTTTCACATTCGACAGTGGTCCATGCAATATCTCCACGTGAATACTGCATTTGCAAATGCTCCATCTCGCCAAGTTCTAAACTAGCCCACCGAGAAAAACTATCGACTTTTTTCAAACTTTCTTCATTTCTTAGGAGTGACTTCTTTACATGTATGTATTCAGGTTCCATACTCGAAGGAAGAGCTTGACTACTAATCCGAGAATGTTGCTGATTTTCAATGCCAAGGAGATTGGAAAATGTCTCAAAGTTATCTTTGGCGCTTTGCTCAAATAACGCCAGATCAGTGTCATCATTCATTCCAGAATGTGAAACCAGATCCACAGGCCATTTTGGCAATAGTAGGTCGTCCTGAACTAGATTCTACAGAGACGAGTGTCTAAATCAGATCACTTTAAAAGTAATCTTCATGGGAGTAATCATGCGAACTTAAATAAATAACTTTACAATCTCTAGAGGAGAAGGAGCCATATCACAAACGTAGGAATCAGACATCTTTTATCTTCCTGTAGGTTAAAAACTATCTATGGAATAGAATGCACCTTTTTCTAGAGTAGATAGTAACAGCTAAATTTATCTTCAACAACCTACCTTTACAATATGTCAATGACAGAAATATTAACCCTAATAAAGAAATGTCAAACATACATAAAACCGATATTGTTCCAAACTTATTTATGCTATGACACCATCACACAGTTCTAGTGCTTTTTCCTCAAAGCGTCACAGTACACTTCCCCTTTTTATACACTTTCTTTTTCTATACCTTGTCTAACAATATCTACGCATAAGTCTCTAGTGCATGGTAAAAATAAGCATAGATACAGCACCTGCCAATTTAATTGAGTTTGAAGAGGATTTCTGAGATGCTCTGCCTTTAACAGCCCACCTTTGTCTGTATTTTCTTCCACTAACATTGAATCAATATTAGAAGGCTGCACCTGAGTCAGCAAATTGTTATAACAAGGTTGATCATGATATCTTCTCACTGAATTCCCAACGGCATCCCAAGGTTGGAAATCAACTAAATTCTGAGCATCACTTTCTCTGACTCTGTTCCCATGAACCTGTGAAACATTACACATGCCAGGAGCTGATATCCAAGCATCGTGATTTCCTATACAGGAAAACAAAGAAACTCTTAACAAGAATGCAGATTATAAACAGATTGGTATAGAAAGAATTCTATAAATTAGCATCCTGCTAGTCCCTAATTTAAAGAGTACCGGTCTGAGATTCAGTAGATGCTCGTAAGACGGAACTTGCTTGATGACTATCCCCTGCGCCAAAACTTATATAAGGTGGTGTTGAAATGTACAAGCAAAATGAAGAACATGTGATGTTTACAGATATGTACAACATCACACCTCACAAATTAGGATGAACACCAATGATTCTTCCAGGGAAAGAACAATATTATTGAAAAAATTATGCCAAACATACAAAATAATAGATAAAGGATATACCGGAATCAGCATCTTCACATAATGATGACAGTGTGTTGGTTGGGCTTGCTGTTGAATCAAAATTCACTGATGCTGTGCAATTTGCAGAATTTAAACTGTTTTCTTTCATTCCAATACTGGTACGGTTACCCTGTATAATTTACAAGATGAACTTAAGAAAAGGGAGTGGTGGAAAACTACATTAAAAAAGAAAAATATATTGTTTAAAAATAAAAAGAAGAAAGAAAATAATGTTAAGTGACGGCAATTTATATTTAACTAGTAAAACCACAGACAGCACGAGCTATACCTTAACTTCCAAGTAGTGAACGAAAACAATATGCATCAGATTCCTGTAAAAATACAGCATAAAACAGAATATATAAGCACAAAACTGAAAACCCACAATGAAGAATATAATATCAAGAAGCAATCTCAAGTACAAGCGAATTTAAAAGATTGCATGAAAATAGTGACCCAGTTGGTATTTTGATGTTCCACACTTAACCTATGAAGGCCTCTCAAACATCTAAAGGAAAACAAAGACAAAATAGCGACTATTCCATGAATGGCTACTGCCTTATTCTCATCCAGAAGCCAATGAGATGATGTTTCTCTATAACAACACCTTAAGCATTATGATCATAAACATTCCCTTTTCTATCAGATATAGAAGGTTTGTTATACTCAAAAGAACAAGAAAACTGAAATATGGACAGACTCAAACTCACTGTTCAAGCATCCAGTAGCAACGTCTCTGGAAATTCTCATTGTCTTCCCCATGTGCGTAGTAACAATGTAGCACATCAACGCTTCCTACCTACACACAGATGAACAAAGTTACTCTCAGCAACTTAGATACATTGCATTATCAAGCAATTTATTCCAAAGCCAGAAGTGAACCAAGTAACAGCTTCCATGACAAGAAAACACTAAAGTATTAAGGGGACATAAAAAAAAAGTCTAGCCTTCAGCTTCTCATGAGCTTCTTTTATCGTTTTCCCGTCCTTCTTCTTCCTCCAGTTATGTCCATCTTTCCTAAAATATCTTAGCACCTTCCTATCAAAAAGAAAGAGTGAACCACCTATAAGGGTGGGGAAATGATGTCAGTTTACAGGAAGAAAAATGATTGTTGTTATTACAGGAAGAAAAATAATAGAGAATGTGAAAAAATTCTGCTTCTTCATCGAGAAATAAAAAAGATGAACAGAACGGTGAAAGTACAATTTTTGCCACAGCATGTGAAACACAATATGCGCCAAAATGTTTTACTGCTATGCAAGAAATTCATCATAATCTTAGAAGCTCTCAATAACGGAAGAAAAAGTGGCTACTTTATTATCCAGACCATCTTGATCTTAGAAGTTCCCTAGGACTTTATAAGATATATTGCAACCAAAAACAAGGGAACTCGGTCACAAACATACTGGCGGGTCGGCTGGGAGACTCTGATGCTATATGAAACTTCTGATAGTTCTGAAGAATTTCACAGATCTCAGCAGGCCTAAGCCACCTGTGTTGGGCTTCTGCCAGCAACTGTTCCATATCTGCGAATTCAAAGATTTAAAACATACATTACTCCAAACGAATTCTTTAATCTGAGTAAGATTTCACAAAGCAGCTGCTAATACTACGCTACCACTAACAGAATATGAACACACCCAGTGCAACAGAGTTAACTAACTAAAACGCAGAAAGATTTAATCTTTAATTTAAAATAAGCAAATTACTTGAATTCCTTGCAATTTCAGATCAGGTCGACAAACAAAAATGTAGAAAAACATAGCACCAGTAAAAAGATGGAGTGAGACAAGTTCCTATTCAATGGAAGTACACAGGCAAGATATTTTCGCCAACTAATTGTCAACACCAAGAAAAAAACAAAAGATGGCAACATACATCTAGCGAAAGAACCGAACAAGAGAGGGAAATAAAGAGTAAAGAAAGAAATAGGAAAAGAGATAGAGACCTAATCGAGGACCTGTGTAGCCAAAAGATCCTCGATCCGCCATAGAAGTTAAAACCCCCAAAATCCAGCAAAGAGATCTCTAGCTTGCGTAATCCCAAAGAGAATCAAAGAACCCTAACTGATCTAAGAGTAAGCATGAACTGGGAAGCTTAAAATGTTTCCTTCGTTTCGGAGTATATCCAGGTGTGAAAGCGAAAGCGGATTTTTCCTTTCCTCTGGTATTTTATTGGAACGAGACCAAGGACAAACCAAAGAAATATCTCTTTGTTTATGAACAGTTAAATTGTACAATGTATCCATCGCTTTGACACGTGTACACTTCAGATTTGTTATTTTTTTATATTTATTTATTCAAACTTATTGTCTTTTCCCTCTCAATCGTACTGGCGGCGGTGGATCCGACGGTGGAGATTCAAAGTCGTTATGTAAGTCAATCAAACGGAGCCAGTAGAATATCATCAACATCGTCACCGTAACATTTGAACATTAGAAATTTCTCTTATTGTGGTCTCGAGTCTAGGCTCTAGAGGTTTGACTATAAAGATTCATTATCAAAAAAAAGTTCAGATTCTTAAATTATTGCATAAAAATGAGATTCTTAACAAAAATATAGATAATATTCCTGAAATCAATAAAGGCTCGGCTTTTTCTCAATTAGATCCTCTGTAGATTGTAGTCAAATACTCAGATTCTTGACAACAATGACAAATCATCGACGCAACATACGAATTAAAATTATGGACATGAAAACAAAACTACATTTGAAAGAAGAAAGAACAAGATCAGACCATGTATGTCATACCGACCTGCATCAGATGTGACTGAGGCACACTCAAATTTGCGATTCCTCTCCTGCAGTTTTTCCTCAGGAATGCGTAAAAGTAATTTATGACTAACTTTTTGATGAACCATGAATCTTTTCTTGCTCTTATATCGCCATGTCCGAGTAGATACACGACTCCTGATTCTTTTGCTTTGTGAATGAATGATAACTCTCTCTCCAGGCTTTGCTCGGCTTCAGATACAGAGGAGTCCGATGATGCGTCAAAGGGATGGTGGTTTGTGTGATCAGACGAAATGTTCATTTCCATGATTGGTCTGTTTAAGTCTCTGTACTCTGAGAGAAGAGGAACGCCCATTGAGTACATGCTTCCGTTGGGGCCAATAACAACTCTAGAACCTGGGAAATCTTCCTCTGAGTCTGAATCATCGTTTCCATCGCTCTCCAAGGAACGCTCTTGAGCTTCTCTTCGGATGAACTTCTCGAGGCTTTCGATCAGTAGCTGCTCAAATGCTTGGTGGTTTTCCTTCCTTGCATCCTTGTAACCATATCTTCACCACATACAACACAAACACTGTTTTTATTCGCTTTTCAAGCAACAAAATCAACAGATTAAATGAGGATGTATATTCTTGTGGGTTAAATGGAACAAGCAGTGGCTCTTAAGATGTCCTTTCTATGTAATACAAAAAGAGAAGGGAATTTCAGATCTACAGACTTGAGGAAGAATCTCTACGTAAAGTCTTAACTATCGCCATATAAACTAAAAAAAATTGAGAAGTGTGAAGAAAAAAATGACTGACCTGGCAATGCAACGGAATAAGTGATAACTTTTGGTGCAGACGCGTCTGAAGAGGAACCTCTCATGCTGGGGTACAACTGGAACCGGGACATATTTTATGCAGACAAAAATGACCATGGAATGTATGGCAGGAAGTGTAGTCAGAAAATGGCCAAATATTGCTGGTACTCCCTTTACTAACTCATTGTACAGCAAGCCGATACCGGGAGCTCTTATTGTTCCCAGGTTGCATCCAAGTTCTCTCATTAAATCCATTGACAACTTTTGTTCAACTTCTGTTTCATATCTGAGCTTACTTCCATAGTTCCAAATATACATTATACCAAACATGATTACGGCAAAAACCAATATTATCCAGCTTCCATCCCCCACACTCGCTATAACTGACGAGAAAAAGATTAATTCCACCCCGAGGAAAACTACCAGAAAGGCAATCACAATTACGATGTTTATCTGCCATATAAGAAGCATGATTAACGTCACAAGAATTGTTGTTGTCATCATCACTCCAAGCTCAGCCAATCCTGGGATATTGAAACAAAATTTAAAAAGGGGGAAGCATGTGGCACCACCAAATCTAGAAAAGGGAAACAGAGAAAAAAAACTATTACCATAAGCATTTCCAATCTCGTCAATACTTGAGATTGAGCTGACGACGACCAGGCAAACAGCAAGAAGGAACCAGTTTAAGACAGGTATATAAATCTGACCCATAAATTTCCGAGAAGTGTGAATAATTTTGAGACGAGGGAAACAACCCAGATTTGTTGACTGTTTAATACATGAAAATGTCGCAGTTGTCATTGTGCGACTAGCAATCAGAGCTGCAACATTGGCTATGAAAAGGACTGGCCAGAATGCAGCACCTGCAGAACAGAATATTTTAAATAATAGCTGATACTAGAATATATAACTCACTAACCTGTACCACGGAAACAGCTTTTGCAGTGGTATCAAAGTGGTTTTGTTGCAAAAGAGGCATGAATATTACTGGTTGAAGGGAGTAGCTGAACTTTACCTGGAACAGATGAAAAGAAAGCCTGACGAGCATCCGCATGATTCTCCATCAGGCATGCAGCTTGTCCCATATATCCCAACATGAGGCATGGCAGGACGAGACAGACAAATGTAAGCTGCAGAAAACCAGTTGCAAATTAGAGAAAAAATAGCATACATAAGAAAAAGGTAAACATCAGCCGCCAAAGGTCATTTGATTCTTCATTTACCTGGACTGATCGAACAGAAAAGTAGCAAAGGTCTGCAAATAATGCATCTGAGCCTGAAAGATAAAAGTTATATAATACTATGAATAATCAACAAAGGAAGCACCCAAAATCAGGCAGAGTATTGAGTATAAAGAGGGTTACAAGAGTAATCTAATTCATTTTCTGATTAAATTTTAGCCATCCTTCAAACTTGAGAAAAGTACCTGTAGCACAGAGAATGCAACCTCCAAGTGCATACCATGCATTTATAGAGTTCCTCTTAAAGAAGTAATAGATGTGGACAGGATTAAATGCTCTGAAAACACTGCTATCATATTTGATCAGGTTGTAAATCCCAATACCAGCAAGGCAACAAAACCATATAAGTAAGGCAGGACCTACTACCAATCCCATTTTACTCGTCCCATATTTTTGTAGACTAAACAGGATCACCAGAAATGCAACTGAAATCATCACCACTTGATCTGGAAAGAAGAAACAAGACAAAGCTGAACAATAGCAAAAGATACAATGACAAAGATAATCAACCAGCACCGAATAGCTTCAATGCTAATTACTACCATCTGCATTACCTTGCTCAACTACATCCACTCCGACCTTAAGTCCACTAACAGCTGACATTACTACATTATGAAAATCAAGTAATTTAGACAACTCCATATGTGATTAGCAACCTCCTGTTCAACAAAACAGAATCATGCTTATGAGCATACTTAGAAGAGGTTATATAAGAACCTGACATTGCAGGAGTAACAACCCCATCGGCAATCACCATGGAAGTTCCAGCAAGGACAAGCACAAGGAGAAGTTTCTTTAGAATTAACGAAGTCTCGAGCGTTTCTTTTAATTTCAATGATCTCTCAAGCTCAGGGCAAGGCACCTTCAGTCTAAAACTTGAAATACGGGCGTCTGAGCGAAGCTGATTAGGAATAAGACTAATCTTGGCATGACGAGAAATCAATGAGTATAATGCAAAGGTCCCACCTGAAATATCATAAGTAATCAAAACAGTTGGCGCTGTATGTAAAGTAAAGATTTAGAGCGAGACTGTAATTAGGAGGGCATTGTAGCTTAAAGCATACCTTCACCATCATCATTTGCCCATAGAACAACAAGAACATATTTAATAAGAGGGACTAAAAGTAAGGTGTATAACACTAGTGACAACGCTCCAATGATATCATCTTTTTCTTGAACAGGTGATCTACTGAACATTACACTGAACGTATACAATGGACTGGTTCCTACATCTCCAAAGACAACCCCTAGTGTCTGGAATGCCAGCAACACTTTCCTCCCCACAGTCAAGTCCTAGCAAAGTAAAAACAGTCATCATGCCCGTTTATACGTTGATATGTTCTGCACTTATTATATGCGAGCACGAATACAAAACCATGAATCACCTCGTAATCATTCCTCGGAACACCGGGAACTTCAAGCGCTTCGACGTCGAAGGAGTCAACACGTGGCCCGGTACGGATCAGGCGATGAACCGGTATGTCGTCCTCATCGGATTCGAGTCCGGTACCGTCGAATCCGTCATTATCATCATCAACTCCGATCTCGGAATCATCATCGTCTTGCATAACCCATCGAGACTCGATAGAGTCCAGGGATGCCAAATCTCCAAGGCCACCACCTGAGCTATCGATTTCGGAACCTTCCAAGCTGCTTCCCCCCGTCATTTTCAGAACCCTTCGATCACAATCAAGGGTGAAAGAAATTCGCAAAACGGATCAGAAGACGAACTCTGAGACGCCGATTCAATATCGATATACATACAGATAGATAGATAGAGAGACACAGAGACGAGAGTTCACAAGAAAAAAACCTCTGAAAGGTTCGCAGGAGACCGATCAAACGTGAAGAATCGTAGTAGTAGAGTTTCGCATCCGATCAAAAATTTGCCAGGTACAAAAAAAGATTTCTCGACGAGATGTCTTGTTTCTGTTGTACTGCCGAATTGCCGATGTTCTCAATCTCTGCTTTACTTGTTGCTGCTGAACCCGGTCCGATTCAAAGCTAACAGGTAACAAGTATTATAAACCGGTTTGACGACTAATCTGTTAATTTCAATTGATCCTCTCTGTTTTGTACCGCTTTAGACCCCTTTACCAATCTCTCAAGTCTTAACTTCATATGTACTGTGAACATTATTGAAACAACACATTCGGAATGTAATAATTCTCTTTTGGGTCATATGTTTAGGAATTTCTTGAGATGAAGAAGCGAGGATCGTGTGATTTGGTTTAGTTTATGACTAACTTTACTTTCATTATTAAAAATACTGAACCAATAATAAGATTGATATATCAAGATATATGTCTAATAAGAAAATCATGTCTTATATGTACTAATTTTTTCAAACAAAAAGAAAAAACATGTGTAACTGGGAAAATCTTTCAGAGCCAAATGTTAGTTTAAAGTACACAGTAAGTAAATTAAACTTCCCCAGTAGCAGTACCTTCAGAGACCACCTCTTCATATTCCTTTTTCTCTTCGTCATACTTGTACCTACACGCATATTTTGTAATCAAACGGATTAGTGTAAGCAAAGCCAGAATCAGATCCGAAATTGACAACATTGATTACAAGACAAAACACATGAATTAAGGGATTGGTAATGAGTTTTTTTGACAGTACTAAATTCGTGGTGAGTAAATCTTACCATTTTCCAGTTGCAGCCGAGCAGTAAAGTCCGGTGTTAGGGTCATAATAGTAACCAAGGCTGCTGCTGTAGTAGTACCTGCAAAATCATTTAGAATATTTTCATATAAGTAAACATGAGCTTCATGAACATATTACTGAATAAATATTGCGAGCAAAACAATACTTCAGCTGAAAAGCTGTCTGCTGCAGCAAGAGAGCGAGAGATGTGTGCGTATATACATACCCTGAAGATTCGTCAAACACATAATCAGAGATGGAGCTCGAGGGTAAACCAGAGGAAGAATCAGGAACATCATCACCATCATCGCCAAACATATCACAAGATTCTGTATTAGCAGTCCCTCTCGCTTGAGCTAGTCTCTCGTATCCCTCTAAGAAGACCAACATAAAAGAAAAAAATGTGGATTGTAAATCCAATTGTTATTTAGTATTGTGAAAAAGGAAACATCAAAAAGCAGAGGAATTTTAGCTGCAGCAACAATGGAGATTACAAAAAAAACATTAGAAGTTCTAACCTGCTTCACGTTGGAAAACTTCTTGCTGCTCATGATAAACGTCTGCAATTACAAAAAAAAAGTGAAAGAAATGTTAACAAATTAAGGACATCATATTAGTTATAGAAAAGCTTGTCATACCATAAGTAACAAGAGACTCAACTGTAGTCGCCGTTCTGGATGAGCTTGTCTGCATCCTCAGTAAGCTGATCAAATATAAGCTTTATCTCAGATGTCATCTTCTCCTTGCGATTATTAGAGTTCCCTTTCAGCCTCTTTAAAGCTCTCAAGACCTGTAAAAATGAACACGAGTTATCTAACATGTTTGAAGTATGATTAATCAATCTGCTATCTTAAGCTGATATTTTTAGCTACTTGAAACCGTCTTTCATGTTTTGAAACCATTTCTTCTTAAAACCCAGAAAAAGTCACCGTTTCTCCTGGTTCAAGGACATTAGCAATACGCCTCTTTCTGACTCCAATGTCTTCTTGAGAAAGTTCATCCACTGCTTTTTCGTTTCCACTATCTTCATCTTTCTCAGTATCATTCGCTGCAGATCGTCCCATATACATTGGATTTTTTTCAATACTGTCAAGCCATGCATCCTAAAAGAATATACACTTGATGTAAGACAACCCACAAAATAGCTTTTGAGCTAAACCTTAAAATGAAAGATCTGTACTTGGCACGCACCTTGACTTCCTTTTCTCTAACATATTCTACAAAGTTCCCATCAGCATCAAAGTAACCTTCTTCTTTCTCTCTGTCTAAACTAAAAGCTTCGATTTGTATCCCATCCTCTGTGCGGTTTCCATCATTCTACAATGAGATAGTTACATCAGCTCTTTTTGCAAACATAAAGACATCATCAAGGCTTAGAAATAGATATCTTTAGCTTCCAAGAACAATCACCAAACAAGAAAAATGTAGAAATCATACCTCATAAGTCTCCTCAGCCTCCGCAATATCGTCACCATCATCTTCCCCTATAAAGAGCTCAGTCGTATTCTTTTTGCGAATCTGTGCACGCTCCTGGGCAGCAGCACGGGCTTGGCGGCGAGCTACAGCTTCTTCCTCTAAGAGCTGTTCAGGTTTAGATTTCTTTCCCTTTGGAAACCGTACTCGCTTTTCGCTGCCAGAGAGAATCCTCCATTAGAAGATACACCAAACTACTTGTCCATAATCCACATTTTTTAGCGTATGCACACAAGCTAATCATAAGCTCAGCACTCAAGTGGTAACTGACAGAAAAATATCAAATTAATTAAAACTCCAAGACAATGATATGTTCCTTAATACAAAAAGATTAATCCATTAATCTCCGCCCTCAATTTAAGCTTCTTCAAGGCATAGGTCACACAAAATTCAGGAGAGGAGAAAATCAGAAGGAAGAGTAAAAGAACTATTTTCTTTGCCTAAAACTGAATCATTAAACCAGAAAGGAAAGCAAGCGACAGAGTATCATCATGGTTAACAAAACAAAAAGGCGATTAGGGTTTCAGAAAGGTTTGGAAGCTGACGGGGGTTGCTTATTAGAATCCTCGTCTTCTAAGAAAGATCGTTTGAGGTTCTTCCTCGAATTCTCTGCCATTGAAACAGTGTGGATTGACGACAAGCAACGACGACGATTTGTAACTTTCCAGGTGGTGAAAAGCAGCGTCGAACAGAAATAAGACGAAAGCGTGAACGCTCGCCGACGTATACAAAATGGGCCGTTAATGGGCCTTAAAAGAGCGCGCACATTAGCACAACGGCTGAAACTTCGATTGTCTGTTGACTGTACCTTTAAAAAAGGAAAACGGCGCCGTTTCTAGTACACTAAAAGGCCCTAATTTATGCGTTCTCTTAAACGGTGATCATCTTCATTCTCAGGCTCTGTGTTCGCCGTCAGGGAATTCTACGATCGCCGACTAGATTTTGAGTCACAGGTCAGCCTGGAGTTCTTAATTATGTTCATCTCTATGAGTTAAGATATCAAAAAAAAAAATTTGAATACGAAATCTTTTTCTGATTTTTTTTTGTTCGTTTTGTGGTCCAAGTGTTTGAATTCAATTGCAATGGAGCAGAAACCACCAACACGAAAGGCTTGTATTCGATATCATCTTTACCTTCTAATGTCGGATAAATAATTGGCTCTGCTAAGTTTTGGTTTTTGTGTTCTTTTGCAGATGAAATTTGCCCCAAAAGCTCCTCCAAAACGTGTGCCAAAACCGGAAGTTAAACCGTAATCATTTTTTATGAACACTGATTTAGTTAAGATATAGAAAATATGTGTTTTTGGTTAATTGGCTTCTGAATTTCGAATTCTTGAATGCAGTGAAGTGGTTGAGAATGATAATAATAGTGCACAAGCAATGGAATTGCTACGCAGAGTAACTGTAAGCTTTTTATTGCTGTGTCAAATCGCGTTTAACTCTTTGTTTCTTCTTAGTTTCTAAGTTTTCATTTTGTTTGCGTTTAGGAAAGATCATTGCGGAAGCAAAAAGGAGAGAAGAAAGGTAGTATCTTTAACTTGAAACTTGACTCTCATCTACCTTACTCTGTTTGATACATTACTTAGTTGTATAAAAAATATGGCCTTCATACAGTTTGGCTGAGTTTTTTTGGCATGAATTTTACAGTTCCTGCTTCTCAAGTTGCTTGGATGGGCGGAGTAGTAAATTCAGCGAGACCAAATAGATTCCTCAATGGATCAGGTACGATTTCATGATTATGATTTCTTCAAATACATTGGTAGATATAATCATAAACCATCACAACTTCCTTAATCTGCGGGCTTGTTGATACGTACTGTTACTTGTGCAGCAGCTGCTTTTGGCTCAAGCTCGACTCAGGAGATAGAGTATAAAGAACCATGGGTCGGTACTATAACTGTAACCTGTCCCTATAGTCATATCTCAAACTCATCGATAATGTTAATGCAAATTTAATTCTTGGACTATCTTACAGGATTATTACAGTTACTACCCAATCACACTTCCTCTGAGGAGACCGTACGCAGGCGATCCAGGTATATATATTTTTGAAAGGGCGGATTCTTGATTTACCAATCTGCCTATGTTTAAAATGCTTCTCATTACTGCAGAGCTTCTTGACGTGGAGGAATTTATGCAGGAGACAGGAAATCATGAAGAATCACTTAACACAGCCTCTGATCTCGGTCTAATGGTAAGTGACAAAACAATAAAACTTCCAGAACAAACTTTAGAAACTCCATAGTTACACATTGTGGATGACTTGATGGCAGGAAGATAATGGAGAACAGAAAATGTTTTTTATGAGGTTACCTTCAGTTCCTATGGCATCAACAACAACAGAAAGCCGTGAAACAAAACCAAATATCAGAGGGAATGGTGAAAAGACTGTTGATCTAAAAGCATTGCCAGAAGGCTTCATGGGCAAACTTCTAGTCTACAAAAGTGGTACTGTAAAGATGAAACTTGGTGAAGTGCTTTACGAAGTGAGTGATTTCTCAAACCATGTTTAAGTATTCTAAATATAGAAAAAGTAAATCCATTTGAACGTGTTGTAAAAGTCTAACTCGGATTTTGGATTGTGGTGTAGCTAAGCCCAGGATTAAAGAGTGAGTTTGCACAAGATGTTATGGTGGTTAATACAGAGCAGAAGAATTGCTGTCTTGTTGGAGATGTGTACAAGCATGCAGTTTTGATTCCTGATATTGATTCAATCTTGAAAGATATCGACAATATCTGATTATATTCTTTTAATCCTTATTTTTATTATTACATCAATTTTGAGAGAAGTCATATTTTTGACATTGAGATAGAAAGAGAATAAAGAGTTTTGTTTTACTTTCAACAACAGTCATATGCTTAACATTCAAGCATATCCCAAATTCCCAATACAATGAAAATTCTCAGAGCATAACAGAAACAGAGCCCTTCAGATTAAGACATATGGACTATTTCGTTAATCAAACCTATTAATATTAGAAGTTTGAAAACATAAAATCACAAACGAGTCAATAAGCTGAAAATGGTATAAAATCAGAAGTTTGAAAACAAATTCTCCACTTAAAAGGAAACCGTGTGAAGAAAAAAATCACAACAGCTGTTTTTCTCTGTTCTTTCTTCTGTAATCTTCTAATTATTATGGAAACAGTTTTAATTTTTATGAAGAAAAAGCTCTTAATACAGAAAGTTAATTGAAGTAAAAAATCAAAAAATGCAGTATCTTTCAAACACAGAACGCGTAAACAAAACGGGGTCATCTCTTTATCTATATATTTATATGTTACAAAGCCAAATTCACTCAGTAAAAACGAAAACAAAAAATGGCGTTGTTGTCTGCTAAGGCTTCTCTTCTTCTCCTTTTGGTGCTCTTTGTTTTATCTCCTTCAGTTCAAGGAAACTTAACATCGGTGGTAGATTGCAGTGCAGTGATAGTAAACATGGCGGGATGTTTATCATTTGTGACGATTGGAAGTAACATTGATAAACCTGAAGGTTCATGTTGCAGTGGTCTCAAGCAAGTGCTGAATACGAAAGCAGAATGTTTATGTGAAGGGTTGAAGAACAGTGGCTCTTTGGGTATCAAACTGAATATCACTAAGGCTTCTACTCTTCCTGACCTTTGTAAACTTAATGCTCCTCCGCTTTCTTCTTGTGGATGTAAGATTTCTCTCTTCTCTCCATTTGGTTTTAACATCGTTTATTCTTTTATTACCTAGTTATGTGATTGTCTGACTGACAGATTGTGTTTTGTTTTGTTTGTTTTGGTTGCAGTGTCTACAACTCCTCCTGCTTCTGCACCAGGTATTTCTCTAATGTTTGTTTGGATGTGATCTCTAATGTAAAATGTGCCATGGTCATATAACTACACGGGAAGAGTTTTGTAAAAAAAAAACTATACAGACGGTGGTAGCCTAGTGGTAATAAAACCGAAACCTCAAGACATTAATTCGCAGAGGTTCCAGGTTTATGCCCCTAGGAACTTTAAGTACCATTTTCTAGCCGAGTGGCTATTGGACTTCGGCCCAATGATTTATCTGTCCACCAGTTCCATGCGGGCTAATGAACTTTGGATTAGTAGGATGGTAATAACCCGAATCACCATAGTTATAAAAAAAAAGTCTTGTCAAAATGTCTCAATTTCGGTAAGTTTGATCATGTAGACTAGATGTTGATGCTGTCACCCGTAATATTAGAGAATCACTAATGGTTTATTGTTGTAAAGTTTATTTGCTTTTTTGAGGTATGTTAATATTACATGAGTTGACAAAAAAGAAAAAAACTAGATGTTGATTCCTTTCCTCAGTGTCTCGTTGCATACTCTAGCTTTTAAGGTGTATAGAACTTCGTTTTGTGTTTATTTTGTTGACTGCTGTCTTGTAATTTCTTTTGTGAAAACAGTTCCAGTTCCTGCTGCTGCACCAGGATCAGGACCATCCTCTTCTCCAGCTCCAAGCCCTTCTGAAAAGAACCATGGCTCTTCAGTGACCCCAATCTCTGGCATATTTTATGTTATCAGTGGCGCATTGGTCATCTTGTTCTCCTTCATCTAAAACCAGAGAGACCTAGTCGAGAGTTAGACCTTAGCTTATGTTTAGTTATCATATTTCGATTAAGACTTATGATGTTTCCATAAAGACTTGGTTTGAATGTATGTGTTTGTCGAAATTTCTTATTTGAGTTGACTGGTGATTCTTTCTTGACTTTGGTCAATTGAATCACAACGGCTCACTAAATCATCTAAGAAAAAGTCCAGATTCGAACTATGAATATGTCCATAGGATCAGGAATAAGGAAATTGTGTTTGGGTAAAGGAAATTGTGTTTGGGTAAAGGTCAAAAAGTGGCTAATCTCTGTGGAATATATAAAAATCCAAGTTTCCATACTGTAAAATAGATCCATGCATGCAGAGAATTAGGCTTTGACACAGATAAGAATTGAGTGACGAAAAAAAAAAAGACACAGATAAGAAAACTCAAATAAAGATCAAAATGTTGCAGAGATTAGACAGTAACCATAGAAAGGAAGAGAAGATATAACACCATAAAATAAATCAAAAATATAAAAAAAAGTTTTTTTTTAAATGCAAAAGAGTGAAAATCGGTTCTTATTTGAGAAATGAGGACCCTTCAAAATTCTCTCAAATAGGACACATGTCCATTTATGAATTAATGTAAGATCATTATTATTTTTTTATATCTGCCAATAATTAATGTAAGATCATTAATGTCACTTAGCGATTTTGAACCAAAAAAAGAAGTTGTTACTTAACGACAACATATACGAAATGATTAAAAACAACAGATACTATCACTTTTGTAAGTCATATATTAAGTTTTTGAGTTGAAAGAAAAAAAAAATCAGAAATTAAGATTTATTACATCTTGTTTTGAGATTTTATATTCAGAAGAACAACCATGAAATCCAAGCTCAACATTACAAACACAATTGTCAACACACTACTCTCTTTAATCTTCTCGTTCTCTTTGTTCTTCACACGTTCCAAATAGCAGAAGCCAAGATTCATCGTCACACTTTTACGGTACCGTAAGATTAAAACTAAAGCAAAATAAACGTAAAAATCAGATTGTAACATCGATTCATCTTATACAGATAGAGTCAAAAGCGTATACAAAACTTTGTAATACCAAAAAGATACTGACGGTGAACGGTGAATTTCCTGGACCAACCTTAAAAGCTTATCGTGGAGATAAGCTCATCATCAATGTCATCAACAACGCAAATTACAATATTACTCTTCATTGGTAAATGCTTCATTTGTATCATATTCTGATTTAATTTCTACTGACTAATACATGATGTATTAATATTATAGGCATGGAGTGAGACAGATCAGGAATCCATGGTCGGATGGACCTGAATACATAACTCAATGTCCAATCCGACCAACAAAGAGCTATGTATATAAAATTGATCTTACGGTCGAAGAAGGAACGATTTGGTGGCATGCACATAGCTAATGGGCACGAGCCACTGTCCATGGAGCGTTCATTGTCTATCCAAAACATGGCTCATCTTCTCCTTTTCCCAAACCTCATTTGCCTCCTTATAATCATACGGGCTGGTCTTCCTCTCAAACGGGCTGGTCAGGATTCATCAGATGCACATCCAATGGTGATTGCATGTTGATTATAGAATTAGGATATTCCTTTAACTGTTGTCTTCTGGATGTTGAACCTTTTTTCTGTGGGCTCACCAGGCCAATGGTGGAATTCTGAAAGCAGGTGATGCCTTATCTGGTGAATTTTGGGAGGGGAAGCGACTACGAATTCGTAAAGATTCAATATATGGCAACCTACCTGGTTGGGACTTGCGTTCTGTAAGTACTATATAAAGCAATTCCCCTCATCTGCCCCTGGTGGTTACTTATAGTGTACAGTTCTCTACTTCAACATCTTCTGTAGCGTTAAAACAAATAATAAATTTGCTTTGCGCCATGCTCAATCATTTTAAATTATTGAACACCAACGATTTTCTGGTATGTTTTTTCAGTAATTCAAATAGATTTGTTAAGAATATTATTAGAGTTAAAATTTTATCAATAAATAAACATACCTGTAAAGTTTTTTTTCACACTCATTTGGTCCTTTTTATATAGCTTTTTTGTCGTATGAAACTGCAAATTAAGACATCACTACAGATGCTTGGATTCTTTGACAATATTCATTCAGGGACTCTGATTTTGACAAGCTTATATTACAATATGTTAAAACAACTCTGTTGTTTTTCTGCCTCTTGATGTTAACTGGCTCTAGATCTTTGCAGATCGTTGTCAAGAGTGGTGATGACTGGCGGCAGGAACATCTCGCGGTTCAACTCATATCTCACTTTTTTTGGTAGGTGATCTCTAGTTTGTATCTCTGTTCATTTCACAATCTTGGGCTTGGCTCCTCAAGCCTATGCTTTTATATTGTTTTATTTTCTTCTCTATCTAGTCATCTTATATAAACATATGAGTGTGTGGGTATGTATATTGACCTTTTTTTCCTTATATGGTATTATTGTAACGGTCTTGTTCATTTGCTAGACATATTTCAGGAAGCCGGTCTTCCCCTTTGGTTACGCCCTTATGAAGTCCTGGTTACATCTTCATACACTGCCCTTATAGAAACAATTCCAGATACGGTAATTGTTATTGGATATTCGATAGGGTCTTATGCTGTTGTTGGGCTTCGGTCATTATCTTGGCTTTAATGGGTGTTAACAGGCCCATATGTTTACATTCATTAGCTGAGTAAAAGAAGATCATGGAGCATTAAACGACAAAAAGACATATGAAAATGTGGTGAGGTGTCATCACACATTTTTGGCATGTAAGCAAATCTGCTTTACTGCAGAGAACATTAGACGTTAACTTTAACGTCACCATAACAGTGCTTACATGGGTTATATATTGGAGAGGAAGAAGGTATTCAGTGTAAGAGAGAGAAGACTTACAATTTTATGTTCATATTACAGAGGGAGAGAGTAATACCTTGTGAGTGTTCATGGTGAGTGAAGTGAGGGGTGTGTGATCTTCTTCTTCATCTTGTTCACGCTTTTGGGTTTGCTTTATCTGTACGGTGAGAGACGTAAGGGTGGTTTTGTAACTCTCGGTGACATTGATATTTTTTCCGGTAATCTCCGGTGAGACGTACCTTGATCGGTTTGATCTTGGGAACTCATTAATCTCTGTGTGCATCTCTTATTCTTCCTGCAAACAACAAACACACAAAGCAACAAACATAGATCTGTTAGCATAACATTGCTAATCTGCAAATACATCTTATAAAACTAGAAATAGTTGGAAGATAAACTAACAATTGTGCTACTTTATTGAGTATCCTGCATCCAATCTTGTTCTTATCTTGGAAAGTACATGCTATAGTATCACATTCATCTCCTGCAGGCTTCTATTCACTCTATTAAAAGTAGATGCCCTAACATCACAAGCTTGCGCGATTTTTTGATGCCAAGTTCAAAGAGAACTCTCCAAGTTTTAAGCTTGCTCAGGTAATATACTCTTCAAGTACATTGTTTCAGTTACTTTCTTGACTTCAGTCTCTTCAACATGATGTAGTTCAAACGAGGGGTGTGAAATATAGATAAAATGTATCTTCTCCACAAAAATAATGCAATGGAGGACCTATTTTCATTATTTCATTGTGGAACCTTTTTCTGAGAATGAGAAATATAGAGCTTGATAGGTCTTCTAGTACTCGTTTATCTCCCTTGTCTGCATTATCATGAATACTACAGTTATGGTTTCGCATATTAAATAGGCAGCATTAAAGTCTTCCCCATGCAATAATTGGAAGTTTCTATAATAGTACATAGTGTGACTGCCCCGTTTAAGCTCACCCGGGAACTTCTTGAGGTACCATACATGCTATTATTAATCTTCTCGCCTCTTTGAAGCAGTAAAAATTACTCTAGTTTAATTATGTACACGGAAACACTTGCACATCTAGGTCATGGATTCTGATGCTGAGGAGGTACCGAGCGATTTCTTTGACTATTTTAAGGTATCAGTGGGGGTCTTTTGTTAGCTCCCCTCCAAGTCAGTTAAATGCTCTATATTTCTCCATCTGTAGCTATTATTAAGTACTTCCCATGGTCAACTGCTTTAGGTTCTATGCATTCAAGGATTCCTAACTTGTAGAAAGCATGCAGAACGGATTATTCTTCTCGTCGAAATGTTACAGGTACATAATCCGAGTCAATGTTGCTTATTTATAGCTTTCTGACCAAAGTTTTATGAGACAATAAAGTACAAAACATTTTCTGGCTGAATAACATGCACTTTTTTTTTCTTTCTAAAATCAGGATTCAAGTTTTCCTTGCTTCAAAGGTGGTCCTCGCACGATTCAGAATCTAAGGAAAAGGTTCCATCTAAGTTTGACCGAAAAGGTAGATTAACATGTCTTCCTTTCTATCTACCAATTTACGGACCGTTCATAGGATTATGTCTCAAGTCACAACTGTTTCCTTTCGTCATAACCAGCAATGCGTCGCTTTAGTCCTCTCTCTAATCAGCAGCAGCTTAGATGCTTGGCGAACTCGACAATATGATTACTACCAAAGAGTCCTGAATGGAATATTATGATAAGTTTGATCTCCTCACTGAACTTACTAAATTCGACCGGATCAGAGACTAAACAGGTATACAATGATTGTGTTGTTCAACTTGTTCTCCATGTTCATTGCATGTGAACTACCTTTAGAGAGTCACAGACCTTTGAGCTTTGAAGAACTCGTGAGTGTGGTGTTTCATAGAGAAAGAAGAAGAAATCAATCACACCATTTTGTGACCAAACACACTTTTGTACATAATAGTTATTGGAGAAGTTTGGTTTCTTATATAAATCTAGAACAGAGGCAAAGCCAAAAGTTAATTTTTTATTTTTTTACTTGTTGTAACACACATTTTTTTAATTTAAAATTTAATTAAACACCCAGATATATTCCAATTAGGCCTGCGTCGATTGTAAATCAAGTTTTAGGCTTTCATTAAAAATAGGCCCAGCAGTCTCTAAGTAAACGCTTAAGGTCTTGACCTCACTATTATAAAATGCCTTTTCTACCACAATCTTTTTCCACAGTTCTGGCTTTTCCTTCACGCCACTCTCTCCCTCTTGCTCGCCTCCCCTCTTACGCCGATTTCCGATCACCCATCACCGATCGTCAGTTCCGCCGTCGACTTTTTCCTTTTCGGGTACGACTTTCCTCTCTGTTTCTGATTCTGCTCCTCCATGGTGATTTTTTGTTTCCGTTCTGATTTTCCGATGTATCGTCGATCGTCTTCTCCGTTTCTAATTTCTGAAATGGGTTTTTATCTGTTTCTTCTATAATTTCATCTTTTGATTTGAATCATCATCGATTCGTCGATTCAAATTTAGGGTTTTCACTAGTTTTATCGTTTATGATAGAAAACGCGTAATTCGTTTTGATGACTTTTCTCTTGACATCTTCTGTGTACTTTTGTTTCGAGTTGGTCATGTAGTTCAAATCTTTCTTTTTTCTTTTGGTTTGTTTCGATGTCTCTTTAGCAGGCTTACGTTGCACACCAGATGTCTTTTGATCTCTACAAGAAGAATCCATCTTTTCTTTGGTGCGACTGTGGTTATATGAGCAGGGGGAGGTTGTGGTGCTTTCAGATAATCTTATTCAGGCATTGGACTTGACGTGCTTCACCCTCGTCTAGTTCTCTCTTTCTTCTTCTCTCTTTTCTTTTCTGTTCTTCCTGCTTTAAATTTTGTTTATTTTGAGTAAAGATTATTTGCTTGGTCCTGTTTACTGTGAACTTGAAGAATAAGCTTTCTGTGCGAAGCTCTCACTTTACTGGTGAGAAGTTTATCGAGCATAGTGAAAGTTTTCCCCTTTGGATTCGCCAATGGGGAAAACTCAGCTGGCTCCTGGATTTCGGTTCCATCCGACTGATGTTGAACTCGTGAAATATTACTTGAAGAGGAAAGTACTAGGAAAAAAGCTCCTTGTCGATGCAATTGCTGAAGTTGACATTTACAAGTTTGAACCCCCGGATTTACCTGGTAACCATTTAAGAATCTCCTTGCCCTGTTACGGGAATTTTCATGTTATCAGATGTATTATCTAATTTTCTAACTTGGGAGTCTTTGTTTTTATAGATATGTCGTATATAAGGAGCGGGGATCGTAAGTGGCACTTCTTCTGCCCAAGGGAAAAGAAGTATGCGACTGGAGTTAGGGCAAACCGTGGCACTAAGTGTGGTTATTGGAAAACCACTGGGAAGGAGAGACCCATTCTCTGCACTTCCGAAGTGGTGGGCAAGATTAAAACTCTTGTCTATCACTTCGGTAAGTCCCCTCGTGGGGAGAGGACTGATTGGGTCATGCACGAATATAGGCTTGAAGACAAGCAACTGACGGAGATGAAAGTTCCTCAGGTAAAATACTATCAATTAGAAATGAAAAATAGTTTCAACATGAAGAGGTGTTTAGGTTTAAGTACTTAACCGGACCTTTGTTGTTTGATTTGTTCATTGGTTCCTCGGATACTGTGTAGGGGTTGAGGTCTGGCTGTTATTGTTTTCGTCAAGCCTTACAAATGTCATATCCTGCTTGCAACTAGTCTTATATCTCGTTTTCTGCTTGTTTTGTTTTATGCTTTATTAGTAATCCTCCATGTCATGTAAGCTTATATCACTCTCTTTAGTTATTGACGACTATGTTTTGGACTGTAGGATACTTATGTTCTGTGTGTTCTGTTCAAGAAAGATGGTCCAGGACCTAGAAATGGAGCTCAATATGGAGCTCCATTTAGGGAAGAAGATTGGAGTGATGAGGAAGAATGTACTGATGTTACTGCTGCCAACAATTCCCCAAACCATCATGGACCTAACAGAGATACCAGTCTGGATGGGACGGCCACAGATTACCGTAATACAGATTGTTTTGGTGGCAAGATATCAGAATCGTGCGTCGTGGATGTCCAACCTATTACAGTTAGTACTACCAGCAATCTTCCACATCCGAGTGATGCAGCTAACACTCCTATTTCTGGCGCACTTCCAGCTGAGACCCCTCAGGCACCCAACAATAACAATGACGACATTTATTCTATGTTGGATCTCTTTCTCGATGATGAAGAATTCTCGGGTTCAAACAATAATGAGGTAGGTTTTTGGCATTTTAATCTTCTTTGGCTAGGGTAACGATAACCATCTCCTTTCTTACAGTTATGATATTTGCTCCTCGGAATCAATTTGTACTGTTTTGCATATTTGTATATGTCTCATAGTTTTATCATGCTACTCAGGTAAGACTTGATCCCAGTATCTCAGCGCCAGTGTCCTTAGAAGATATTTTCAACGAATTACCAGACTTGAGCAACATGCCAAGAACACAACCACCTTCTTACGACCAAGTTGAAAACTCGGAGTTCTTTTTAGAGCTACAAGATCTCACTGTTCCATTAAATCCTCAAACTGAGAGTCTCAATGACTCCTATCTGAATCATCAAGGCCACTTTGGCTTCTCTGCTGCTAATGATGATCCTTATGGCTTTTCTGGTTCCATGGAACGTGGACCAGATATGTGACATTCGAAGAATCTTCGCTCTGCTCTTTGTCTTCAAGCATCAAACAGAAGAATAGCAGACAGAAGATAAGGAGGAAGCCACCTATGTCTATATTATTTTTGGACTTTTTTTGTCTTCTGAATCAGTAGTTATATTTTTATGTGGCAAAACACTCCTGTCAACATTCTCTGCTTCTTTTCCCTTATATTCTCGTGTGTTTTTAATGTTCTCTGCATTGAATAAGATTTTTAATCCGACAAATTGAACACAAACCGTAAATGGAGAGGAGGTAAACCGATTTTATTTGACTCGTGATTCGTGAGATAGCCAACCGGTTAAAGGGTTTCTTGGACATGAAAATTGCAAATAAATCGAGATAAACCAAAAGGGTATTATTGTCAATTACTAAAAATTTCATTGCAATTTCCTGATACACATTTTGTGCTCACTAGAGACAGAGCAGAGCCTAACGGCGAACATGGATGGGATTGGACTGAGAAGTTGCGGAGATGAGATTCTCCGTCTCGGATTTAGTTTACACCGTTGTAACGGTGGCAGCTGGATTCCGATAAACCAGCAGAATATGGTGATAAAGATGAGGGACCGTAGCAAGAACAGGAAACCATTGCAGAGAGGTCGGATGCTCAGTATCGAAGCTATTCAAGCTGTTCAAGCCCTAAAGCGAGCCAATCCTCTACTTCCTCATTCGTCTTCCACGTCTTCGTCATCCTCAGAAATGCTTGACCGCGTAATCGATTCCAAATTCCGTCGGCTCTTGAAATTTGATATGGTCGCTGTTCTCAGAGAACTTCTACGCCAAAATGAGTGCTCTTTAGCTCTCAAGGTTCGTTTCTCTCTCTCTCTCTCTCTCTCTCTCCATTATTTTTTTGTCTCAATTTTTGAATGGTTTCAGGTTTTTGAGGAGATTCGAAAGGAGTATTGGTACAAGCCTCAGGCGAGAATGTACGCAGATATGATTACGGTGATGGCGGATAATAGTTTGATCGAAGAGATCAATTATCTTTACGCAGCTATGAAATCAGAAAAGGGTTTAATGGCTGACATTGAAGGCTTCAACACTCTTTTGACGATTCTTCTGAATCATAAGTTGTTTGATCTTGTCATGGATTGCTATGGCTTTATGCAGTCAATTGGGTATGAGCCTGATAGATCCTCCTTTAAAATTCTAGTTTTAGGTCTTGAATTCAATGGGGAAATGGGTTTATCAGCTATTGTTCGGCAAGATGCTTATGAGTATTATGGTGAATCACTTGAATTTGTTGAAGAAGATGAAGAAAAGTCTGGTGAATTAATATAAAGCGATGAAGCAGAAATTTTCAGATTGTTGTATATTGTGGCAACTAGTTTTTACAAGACGAAGACTTTTTTTTTCTCCGGGTACGTTCCGCAATAACAAGAAGACTCGGCTTTTAAGGCCCAAAAAACACCATTTACATCACACCACACGTTCAAATGGAGTCCTTCTGGAGAAGAAAGCTCTAATTATTGAGGCAGAAACAAAGAATAGTGTGAATTGGTAACGAACTCAATTATGTGACTTCTTCTTTGACAAGAACATAAAAAATCGTGGGAACGAAAGCTTCTTCTTTTTCTTTCCAGACTTGGTTTGTGGGGACTGGTTGGTTTCAGAAGTATCTTCTGTTCCATATGATTCAGTAGGGCTGGAGGCATAAACAGCAGCCTCAGGTGATTGATCCAACTTACTTACCTCATTTGTTCTTTCGAAGCTTCCTATTTGGCCTTTCTCAGTGTTGACTCCATCACCAGCTTTTCTCTTCTGTTCATGCTCTGCCCTCCACTTCCTCAGCTCTTGTTCCACCCCCAACTTCCCCTCTTTGGCCTTCTCAGCCTTTTCAGTTGCTTCTTTTAATGCTTTCTTTCTCGCATCCATGTCTCGGTTTACTTCTTCCAGCTTCTCCAAGCTTCTCATTTCGGTTTCTTTAGCTTCCTCAATCCGTGAAACAGCTGCTGCCACTTTTGCGTTTGCGAGTTCTTCTGCCTCATGAGCACGTCTGCTAAGCTCATAGTACTCTTCTAATGAAAGTGTGACACTTCGTGGAGAATCGGTTTCATTAGCTTTCAATGTTGATTCACTCTCTTCCAAAGCCTTGATGGCGGCTAAGGCTAGCCTCTCTGAAGCTTTTGCTGCCTCGATTTCTTTTTGCGCAGCAAATAGCCTGCTCTCCATTGTACTTGCTCCGGCCTTTGCTTGTTCTGCTTCTTCTTTGGCCTTTCGCAGCTCTTCACGAGCAAGTTCAGCAAGCAACTTTGCTTCGTCAGCCTCTTCTGCTGATTGCTGAAGTTGCTTGGGTAGCTCCACCATTTTGTCTCTTGCTTCTTTCTCTTTTGACTGAACCAAAGCTATTTCTGATCTTGTTCTGTCGATCTCAGCTTCTAGAGAAGCAACTGCTATTGAGGCCATCCCTTCTCTTTGTTTGATGGAGGCAAGGGCAGACTTTTCTTTCTCTAGTTCTAGTTTCAAAGAAGAAGATGCTAATTTTAAGCAACCTACTTCGGCAGCTGATTTCTCGATATTGACATTGACTTCCTCAAGTTCCTTCTTTGCAGAGACAACAGCTGCGTGCAAATCTGGATGGCTCATGTTTTCTGTCGAAGGGTTGCTGTTTGTGGTTGAGTCGCATGCTTCCTGCTTTAGCTTGGATTCCATATAAGCTACCAATTCTGCCTTCAAATCAAGAAGTAGTGCTGAGGCAGTGTCAAGCTTTGATTTTAGATCCTTGGAAGAATGCATCTGCTGGTGAAGTTTTTGGAGTTCCTCTTCCGCTTGTTTCAGTTCCTTCTCCCAGCGGTGAGTATCCTGGTCTCTGGCCATTGCGGCTCCAATCCTCTGCTCTTCTGCCTCCAAATGAGAAGCATGTGCTGATTCCAGTGACTCCTTTGTAGCTATCAGCTCTATCGTGAGTTCTTCAACTGTCTTCTCAACTTCTTTTGATGCCAACATTGCTTCTTCAACTTTCTTAACAGCCAAATCTTTATCTTGCACCAGAGCATCATATTCCTTGTGCAGAGTTTCTAGCTCCTCCTTGACAGAACGCAGTTCTGTAATTGCTGCTGTATGCCTCGCCTTGGCCACCTCAAGCTGTGCTTTAGCTGCAACACTGACATCTTCAGCTATACCTTGTTCCATCTCTTCAACCCTCAGCTTAGCAAGCTCGGAGTCTTGCTTCGCCTGTTGTTCTTCTGTTTGTGCCTTGTCCAAATTAAGCTTCAACTGTTCTATGAGTCTCTTTGTGCTTTCTAGCTCCTTAAGCACTTGTAGTTTGGCAGCCTCGGCGGTTTCCGAGTGTGTTTTGTACTCAGGAATTTCCTCATGTATCTTTTTAAGCTCTTCTTCTATAAGTTTGCGTCTCTGCAAAACAAAGGACAGGAAAACATGAGAAAGAAAAGAAACAAAACCAGAAAATTAATTTCACAGGATTCCTTAGTTTAGTATACCTCAACAGCTTGCATTCGGTGAGATTTCCAGTCAGTAATTCCTCCAAATTTCGAGACAGCTTCTTTAACAGATTCAAATGGTGCTGCAGTATCGATTAAACCTCTATATGAGTCCATAATCTTGGGTGATCCTGCGAACCTTGGGGATGCGTTGGGTTTAGGAGATCCAATGTTTCTAAGAGATGATACAGTTTTAGGTGACCCGCCGTTTCTTGCTGTACCAACAGCAGCCTCAGCCTTGGTAGTCTTTACACGAGGTAAACCAATCTCACTGGTAACTTCACTTGGCTTCTGCGCTTTTTCAGTGATTGTTGTACTAGGAGTATCTTTTACAGTAAACTCTGCAGCAGTTGCAGAACTAGAAGCAGTAACAGCTGATTCTTCAGAGTTAGATGGCAGAAAGGTGTCATCGACATATACTCTGGCATTGTTAGTTGTGCCATCAGATTGAGATTGTTGAGTGTTATTCTCAACCTTTGTTGCAGGTTGTATGTTAGAATCTCCAATCGCAGATTGAATCAAATCAGGATTTACTGTTGCAGTAACACCATCTGTACTTGCTGTGGGCTCAGGTGATACTACTGATGGTTTTATAGGTGTTGTATCACTTTCAGCAGTTTTTGACTCCTCCATTCGTGTGTGTAAAACCTGAAATTACTTTTAAAATACGGTGAAAATAGAGAAACATCTGACAATATTCAACATCATAACTTAAAAGAAGCTACAGTTTATGTGAAGACAAAATATGGAATTCATGAATGATGATGTTAGCATATTCTCATCGGATTTCATATTCAGAAAGAGAATTATGACCGGACCAGACATATGTTTGTCTTCGCATCAACATACGAACAATGATTCTCAGCTAGAAGAGAAAAAAATCCTAAATTTCTAGAAAACAAAGAATAGTTTTACGATCGAAAGATCAGAGATTTAACAAGAAAAACTTTTTTTTTTATAGAAAGTTACAAGTATGAAAAGAATAAGTTGTTGGATTGAGACCACAAAAACTGCATCGAGAGGAATAAACAAAGAACGGAGAAAGATAAAGTCTTACAGAAGTAACGAAGAAAGCAGCTTGATGATGATCGGCGGATTGGTAAAGGTAGTAGAAGAGGAAAATTGATTGATTCTTCACAAGAGAAGAGTTTCAGACAGAGTTTATAGCAAATTCTTCGGAGAACAGAGAAAAATTAGAAAGAGATAAATAATCATGAAGCTAATTTTTCTATCTCTCATCCTCATCTTCTTCTTCATATCCATCTGTCATTCTCTCTCATAATTTTCGGTTTGTTTGTTTGTTTTTTTTCTTTTCTTTTTGGTCTAAGTTTTTTTTTTTTTAATATTAATCTGTTATATAAATAAAAACAACTTTTAATAAAGAGACTTGGTGGCTTCTTCTTTTGTGGTCTCGACACACCATTGGTCCACGTTTTTGAAGTAGATAGATAAACCATAGTTGACGACCTAAAACAACAAAACCTGGTTTTCACTTGAACAACAAAACCACCAATCCATATCATGATCAAACCGATCCTCAAGCCCTCTACACGAGCTAGAGTCTTTATAATGGGCCTAACGTGACTTAAGTATTTATTTTGAGCTTGCTTCTTAAAGCCCAAATAAGCCCAACCAGATTATTGTTCCATGAAATCTAACGGCGTCGTTTCGTTCGTTTTCATTTTTATTCGTGTGTTTTTTTTTTCGTTAGTTAGTGGCTGAACAATAATGGAGGCTTCACGGAGCGATGATCCTAATCTGAACCCTTTACGTAATCGGAATCCAAATCCGGCTCCGACTCCGAATCCATTGTCAAATATAATCTCTTCGACGCAGGTGTGGCCAACCATCGACGGTCCGTTGGGTTTAACGGAGGAAGCATCGGTGGATTACGCTCGTCGATTCTATAAGTTTGGTTTCGCTCTCTTGCCCTGGCTTTGGGCTGTCAATTGCTTCTACTTCTGGCCAGTTCTTCGTCACTCTCGAGATTTCCCACAAATACGCAATTGTAAGTTTTCAGATACATTTTATTTCGATTTATTGAATCTGATCTTTATTGTTTCAATATTGTAATGCCATTATGAGTGTTGCAGCCATCAAGCCTTGTGGCTATTGATACAATTTAATAACAATTCCATTGGGGTTTTATATTGGCTTATTTAGGTTAAATTCTCATGAAGTTAGGACATTTAGTGTGTTTAGATGCACCTAAGACAGATCTATTGTAAATCGAAGTTTGTTTTGTTTTCTCTTTACCATGTAGAAGCTTATTCCAGACTCAAGAAATATATAGAATTAAGTTAGTAATAGGGAATGTCTGACAATCCACATACTAATGAGGTTTTTGCAAAAGTTACGGGTTTTCAAATGGATTATACAGTGTCTCTTTATTTGATCTGGTAGGCACTACTATACAAAGAGGTACTTTGATGCTAATGCCTAATGAATATTAAGATGAGAAGTGATGACCATTCTTGTTTTGAATGATATCTTTCTTTCTTATTTGAGATACTTAAAACTTTTGTATCTCGTTGTCTTTATCTCTTTATTCCGGAGATGAAACGTTTACATTCTCCTCACTTACAACTTTGAAATCTTCTGCTGATGCAGATGTTGTTCAGTCAGCAATTGGGTTCAGTGTCTTTACCGTTCTTCTTCTTGCGTGGGCATTGACTTTCTCTATAGGGGGAGAACAACTATTTGGCCCTGTTTGGGATAAGCTAGTTATGTACAATGTGGCTGATCGTCTCGGCTTGTCTGGCTTGGCTTAGCTCTCACAGGCTCATCTCTCTCTTACCTACGGTTTGTCTTTGACATACTAGAAACAAGAAGATCTCGTTGCCTTTTGTACTTATTCAACTAAAGTTGAGGAAATCCATGTTGTGAATATAAGCTGCTATAGATAATCTTCTATCTGTGAAACAAAATTGTTCTCTAGAGATCTCTTGGTTCTTCTGCAAAGATTCTTTAGTTTCTTTCGGATTGGTGCTCGGTTTCTTTGTTAATCCAACTTTGAGATTGTAATCATTTGTAAAACTCTCTTCATATTCAAACATGAATTGCGAAGATCAGGTGGTGAAGATACGATCAGTTTACCAATCATTTATAGGCGTTATCTGAAGGGTTTGACCGAATGAGTATTTAGTGGCCCATTAAATACTCTAATGGGGTTAATTACTAGTGGCCCATTAATTTCCTTGAGTTCTGATTGGAGATTTTATGCGTTTACGTTTGCGTTTGACGATGGACTGTGATAATAACAGTAGTAAAGAAAACATACCACTTTTATGAAGGAATCTATCTGGAATTCTGGATAGGAACCTCAACAATCAAACAAGTCACACTTAGGCTGAGTCACACTCGACTCTCTCTTTCTCCCTCGTTCTACACGTCAGCTTCTTCGTCTCATTCTTCAATCTCAACAACTCTCTCTCTGGACATCATCTTCTTCGTTTCGCTTTAAATCAATTTTTGTTTCTTTGTTTTCCTTTCAAATCTTTCTTCGATCAAGATCTGACAAAACAAAAATGGCTCTGCATTTCAAATCTACTTCATCGAAATCGACTTTCATCAACATTCTCAAACATAACCTCGGTTTAAGTTGTTCTAGCCACCACGCGTCTTGTCATCTCCGCCAAAACCTACAACATCCTCTGCCTCGAGTTTTAAAAAATCCAATTAGTCATTTCTGTAACACCATGGCAGAGAAGTTTTCTAATATTAGTATGCAGGAAGACGCCAACAATCCTCAGGTGAATGCATTTATTACTTCCTTCTCCCTCAAATATTCCATGTTTTGGACACTCTTCTTTGATTTCTTTTCCATTTTATGTATCTCTTGGTAAATGTTTATAAACTTGCTAGCTCTTTTTTTTCGATTCACTCTCAAGAGTATGTAATGTAATATTCAGGTAATGGATTTTCCTGGAGGAAAGGTAGCTTTCACTCCTGAGATTAAATTCATTTCAGAATCCGATGAAGAGCGTGTACCTTGCTACCGTGTTCTTGATGACAATGGCCAAATAATCACCAACAGCCACTTTGTTCAGGTACACCAACAAACATGAAACAACAATTGATCTTCTCCTTTTGTGAATTCTTCTATATATATTCCAAAGAGAACCTATTTATCAAATTTTTCGTCTTTAATTAGGTAAGTGAGGAAGTTGCGGTGAAGATATATAGTGATATGGTAACTCTTCAAATGATGGATAACATACTTTACGAAGCACAAAGACAAGGGAGACTTTCTTTTTACGCTACTACAGTCGGTGAAGAGGCCATTAATATTGCATCAGCTGCAGCTCTCTCCGCTCAAGATCTTATCTTTCCTCAGGTTTTGACTCATTCATATCAGATTAATGCACACTCATATATATCATCTCGTATGTCGAGGTACTATGCAACCATGTTACAAAAGAAAGGTTTTTGATAAATTGGGAGCTTTTTTTCATTGTACTTACAGTACAGAGAACCTGGTGTTCTATTATGGCGTGGTTTCACGCTTCAAGAATTTGCAAACCAGTGTTTTGGGAACAAATCTGACTATGGAAAAGGCAGGCAGATGCCAGTCCACTATGGCTCTAACAAGCTCAACTATTTTACAGTTTCAGCGACAATTGCGTATAGCCTGAGATCCTTATTCCCAACTTATTATATTCTTATAGTTTCTCTTGCTTATGTTGCATCTTTTTCTTGGGAATGGTATACTCTGTATCCAGTACTCAGTTACCAAACGCAGTTGGTGCTGCTTATTCCTTAAAGATGGACAAGAAGGATGCATGTGCAGTCACATATTTTGGCGATGGTGGCACCAGTGAGGTGAATTTTGGTTTTTCCAAGTCAAATTTGATTTCACAATGTGCTGACTAAGGGCATTAAGCCAGCATATTGGAATAAATAGTGAATACAGTATCTTTCCTTGCATTATTCTCGACCCTTTTTAACTATATGCATCACTATTGATTATTGAAACCGAAAATTTTCTGGAAACTGATCAAACTATCTTTGCTTTTAGGGAGATTTCCATGCTGCTTTAAATTTTGCAGCAGTTATGGAAGCTCCTGTTTTATTTATTTGCCGTAACAATGGATGGGCAATCAGTACTCCCACCTCAGATCAGTTCCGCTGTAAGGCTTTATCTTTTCCTCTGGATGGTTTTACATTCATTGTTTTTCCTACTCTTTGGCATTTGCCTATACTCTTGCAACAAAATGGACAACAGGTGATGGTGTTGTGGTCAAAGGCCGTGCTTATGGAATTAGAAGTATACGTGTGGATGGAAATGACGCACTTGCTATGTACAGTGCGGTGCATGCTGCTCGAGAAATGGCAGTTAGAGAACAGAGGCCAATCTTGATCGAGGTAAATTTGATGTGATTTCATTGTTGATATTACCTGAAACATCAAAACACAAGTTAATTTTTTATCCTCTTTGTTTGTGTGCTTAGGCCTTGACATACCGTGTAGGACACCATTCAACATCAGATGATTCCACTAGGTACCGCTCTGCAGATGAGATAGAGTGGTGGAACAAAGAAAGAAACCCGCTATTTAGATTTAAGAAATGGGTTGAAAGTAATGGCTGGTGGAGTGATGAAGCGGAATCGGATCTGAGAAGCAGAATCAAGAAAGAGGTAACCCATAACCTGGATTGTGAGCATTGCATAGGAAGTATTTTGTGTTCATATAGGCTGAGTCATTGGATCTTTATTGTTCCTTGTAAATAGATGTTAGATGCGCTCCGGGCTGCAGAGAAGACTGAGAAACCAAATCTGAAGAATATGTTCTCAGATGTATACGATGTTCCTCCTTCTAACCTCATGGAACAGGAACTTCTGGTGAGGCAGACAGTAAAATGTCACCCACAAGATTACCCATCAGATGTTCCTCTTTAGGTAGTCTCTAATTGAATGTATTATGTAATAAATTGTAAGCGACTGTCTACATTGCGAACCAGAATCATTTATTGAAATCTGTATAATTATTCAAAAGCATACAACTTCTTTGATAGAGCACAAACTTCTAATTCTGACAGTATGCTTTGCCAGTTGACAGTACGTATATTACTGTTCCAGTTGTGTCTCAGAGATTAAGAATATCCTCTTCCATGGATTCTCTGATGGCCTTCAAGAGCTGTGGCATGAGCTTTTTGGTGCTGACGACGATCCCTGTTTTGTTATCAAGATGCTTTCCTTTCGAGAAGTCCAGAGGATTCCCATCAGTATCGCAAACTACACCTCCAGCTTCTGCACGATGTTATTGCTCACAGATTCCGGTCAGTCTAATAGTTTTCTTTTTCTGTAATAGGTTCCGTAAAGAAAGGTTTGCATCCAATGGAGATTGAGTCTAGGTAAGGCTAGCTAGACCTCAAATTGCATTACATATACTAGACAGAAAGGTTGAGTCTAATTTATTTGATTAACTTTGCAGTGTAATGTACTTTTGCGTAAAATTTTAGACAGTGCATACCTGTGGTGATGATTGAACCAGCAGCATGATTACATACGGACTCACGATACCCCTTGAGAGTGAAACGCAAGTATATCTCTGCGTCTCCTCGAGCCAGAGCTGCGTACTTCACTTGACTATGGATTCTTAGTGGTGAAGCTTTGATCCCAAGTTTCTACTCACCGTAAGAGAGTAAGTTTCAAAGATAAAGAATAATATAACTTGGTAGGTCAGGCTAGAAAGAAAGTAAATACAAAGAAAGGATGTTGTTATACACTGGCAATGGAGCTATGGATGGGGATTGGTCTGTGAGATGACTCCACAAAGGTTGCTTCTTCAGCATTCTCAATGTTGCTAACTTGTACCTGTTAACACACTTTCTTCAGTCTGTTTTAAGGACATAAATGGGAAAACAAGCATATGAGGCATTATATGCTAATTAAAAACCTTCTCCGGAGGGTGAGAGTCGCCTTCAAGCGACTGCACGTAAGCTCCTTCTCCAGCTGTAGCAAAGAAAAGGCATCCTACTCTATCTGAAGAAGAAGACTTGTGATTCTTAAGTTTTGGGCAAGCCATGACACCAAGCACTACTTTGCCTTCCACAAGCAAAGACAATGCCACAGCATAATGCTCTCCTATTACGAACCTAATAAGCAGAATCTGCAGGTTAGAGCGAAAAGAGAAGAGTTTTGTGTAATGAGTTTCTCACCCTCTAGTTCCATCAATAGGATCAAGAATCCAATAACGGCCATTGGAACCACCTTGTGACCTCCCTTTGTCTATGGCCTTTCTTACATCTTCCTTTGAAAAAGAAGAAACAGCATAGGAGTCATCAAAAGCTAGAGCATTGTTCACAAGCTTTGTGATGCTTTCTAGAAATTCCTCGGCACCATTCTGTTGCAGATCTTCTGTTTTCTGCAAAAGATAAAAACAGAGAAAGAGTTAAGATTTTTTTATTCAATTGATTACAGAAGACTGTTTCATGAGTTTACCTTACCTCCTCAGCAAGTAAGTATAGTGGTTCAGGCTGAAGTTCTCTCTCCAATACAAGACTGATCACAGCTTGGGATCCTGCATTTACCATTCAAACTGGTCCATTAGCATCGGTTTAACCAGTCTTCTCATACCAATTCAAAACCAATTTACATGTGGAATTGAAGATTAACCATAATCGGCAGCGGTAACTGGACTTCTATCAGATTTTGTCCGGACATCTGATTGCAACAGAGACTTCTGCAGTTCCTGATCAGTCCAGAGTTTAAAATAATCTGTCACATCAGTTGAATTTTGTTTCTTTTTCTAATATGTAATAATAATATAGATAAACCAGTAGTTGGTTACTAACCTGGCTAAGACGAACAGCAAGAGAAACAGCTTTCTTAGCTGCAGCAAGCTCCTTCTCATAAGACATCGAAGAAGACGACCAAGAGCTAATCAAGTCATATGTTTATATATATATATATATATTATACTATTGACTTATATCAACCAATCCAATATGCGTATTTTATTTCAAGTACTTGGTCATTTGTTAATATAAAACCGAGTTTCGTGGAAGTTGCACTGTTTCAACACATTTGTAACTTGTAAGAAGACAAACTAATGCATAGCTGTAAGAACTTTTGATATGTGCAGATAAATAAAATTGAAACCGAATATGTATATTGTTGGAATCGACTTCGAATCATCAAAACTCAACATTTCAATACTAAATTATAGTATCAGTAAAGCTAAGAAAGAAAAAAAACTAGTGGCTCGTAAAAAAAAAACAATTCAGTTCTACTATTTTCCTTATTAACTTATAGAAGTTTGCTTGAAGTTGTTACAAATTAAAACTTCTTGAGCTCTTCATGAACTCACACTAAATAGAAAATAAAACGAGTTTGTTTTTAGTTAACTTGATCTCTCCCCTTTATAAACTCCATCAATAGTACTCAAATCTTCAAACACAACACAGCTTGTAATCATACAAACCTTCTTCTTAGAGGCAAATCATGGTTAGGTTCTTGAGCATCGCGTTGATTCAAGTTTTGATGATTATGTTTGTGGCAAATGTCTTGGAGGCCACGGAACGAATGTGATTGACAAATGTTGGAGACCTAACCCGAATTGGCGTAGAACCCGGAATCAGCTTGCCCGGTGTTCAGTCGGATTTTCCGGAAAAATGACTGGAAATATTGGTATAGGAGTCACACAATACAAAGTAACTGACCCTTCTGACGATCCTTTAAACCCCAAACCTGGAACCCTAAGATACGCAGCAACGATGATCAAAGGTAAAAAATGAATCACATTCAAAAGAAACATGAAGATCAAGCTTCATAAACCTCTTCTAATCAGTAGCTTCACGACACTCGATGGTCGTGGTGTTAGCGTTCACATCTCGGGCCCCGCTTGTCTCATAGTCTATAAAGCCACAGATGTGATCATTCATGGACTTAAGATCCATGATTGTAAAGCTCATCCACCAAGTTCAGTGATGGGACCATACTCAACGACCATTCAACTTGGACAAACTGATGGCGACGCAATCAGGCTAGTCACAGCTAAGAAAGTATGGATTGACCACAACACTCTCTATGATTGTGAAAATGGTCTTCTAGATGTCACACGAGGGACAAAAGCCGTCGATCCTAAAAAGAGAGTTGCAATGGTGGAGGACTTGAATAGTGTGGTTAGAGCTTCAAATTCATGCCAGCTTCTAATCATATGAAAATATATATAGAGAAAGGGAGTCTTTGTTTTGGATGTTTGATTTCGATCTATATATATACATTTGACCGTTTGGAAATGAAAAACAAATTTGAGAAAATTCCGAATTATATCTATTGTCAAGTGAATTTTCGTTGAAGTCCCTTCTCCTGTTTGTCTTGAAGTCTCTTGGAACTTTGTGTCTTGACTATGTGGACTACGAATATGATGAATTGGTTCTTACCCTTTTATCTGGCTGCTTCAATCCTGGAAGATTTGGTTCTGTGTCGAGAAGATTTATTCTATATATACATGTAAAGCAGTGATAGAATCTACTTGTCTAGCTCATCCTCAGTAGTTTTTCTAAATTGCTAGTCCCTCAAGCTTATTGCTGTAATTAAGCACTGAAGATATCTGGAATCTACTTTCAATAGTTCTCATAATGATGACATTTTATAGCATTTCAGTGTTTTCACTTCTTGAATTCATGGACATGAATTTTATGTGAATAAGCAACAAAAGTATTATGACGAAACATATCAACTCCGGGAATATTGATTTGGTTGGAAGAAACTAACCTTGTCAAAAGCCTAAAAGAGACAATGGTTTTGATATTAAACTACCAATTAAGGTTTTTTCTTGTCAGAAATTGAAGAAGTTTCCACTGATTGAGCAGATTTAGAAGCTGCTACTGCTGATTGTTCATCTTCAACGAGTTTCCGAAGTTTTGCTTGAAGACCACGAACTCGATCCTCAGTTCTCCTCAGCTTCCTCCATCTATAAGCTGTCCAAAGGAAAAGACCACCGTAGACAACAGTATAAGAACCCCAAACATATGGATAAGCTTCAGCGTGATCTTTGAGTTTCTTGTATTGTTCTTCAATTGCTCCTACAAAACCGGGAGCCACTTGGTTTGGTTGGCTCTCCTGATCTTCGAAACCAGTCTGCTCTGTGGCCATCTCAAATCACAAATCAGCTTCTGACTAAATCTGCAGCGGAACAAGCTACTGATTAGCAAGAATTGCAAAGAACAGTTAATGCTCTAGGATTATTACTTGGAATTGATGCCTTTGGCGTGAAAACACAAAGCATGAATAATCAAGTGCTTCAAATTGTAGGATCTATATTGCGTTCCTGAAGTGAAACAGACGAAAATCATATAAAACAAGGTAATCCAAACGATTCATAGTGAAGTTGGGAAATTTCATAATCCAGTTTTAACTTCTGAAACCTAAAAGCTTAAGGCAATAGCCAAGACTTGATAAACTCTGAAAGTTTTTGACTTAAGATCCACAATTTTCATTGGAATGTGAGAAAAATACAACCAGAAAGAGACGAAATCTAAAAGCTTTGCACAAATCCCTGAAATCAAATTGAGGGTGAGATCTATTATTCAAAACGCAATAGAATCTAAATCATTTCTACAACCACTTTCTATGCATCTAGCAGATCTATGGCTACAAACCCCAGAATTTACTAGCAGAGACAAATCACAAAATGAAATTCCATTCTTCTATATTCTTCAGAAGCATAAACAAACCCAGGGGATTCTGTCTAAGAATAACACAAATTAAACAGGTACCTTGAAATATTTCCAAATGAAGCTCAGAGAGACATAGCTTAAACCCTATAAAGCTTGTAAAACCCAGATCAAGAGATTTATAGGTGATTCGTTGCTTTGTACTAAATAGTCGTCCCGTATCCGTTTTTTTTTTTTGGTTTATGGAGTTTTATTTGGTGTAGTAAAAAAAAAAAAAATTATATCACTGTATGACGGTTTGGTCTTAATTCGATTGATGATACTTCTTTCTGGTTTTGAAGTAACAAATTGGGTTCCTATTTTGATTTTTACAATTACAAATGTTCTCCATTGAATTCTTGTAAAAGAAATTTGTGGCTTTGAATCAAAGCCTTTGATTTGACTCGGAGAAGAAGAAAATTCTATTCACAAAAAGAAGAATGAAGTATTCCCAAACTGAACCTAAAACCCCGTCATTCATACTTTACATTTATCATCAGGTCATCGACTCTGAATTGGTTTAAAAAACAACCAAAATTATTCATAACATCAACCATTTCACAGCGTCTCCTAGAACTTGGAAAGAGTAAGAAATGAATACACAAGGAGCTTTTAAAGCCTAGAGGACAAAGTATCCAAAGAATATAATAATCCATGGTCATTAAGGAAGAAGCTACAAGAGCAAAAGTCATTACGGTCGAGAAGTACAAATCATGAGATGGAGCAAAGAATTTGTGCACAAAAGCTTAACCCTGAACTTGTATCTATGATTTCCGGTTTCCCATGTAATATTCACATTCAACCCACTACATTGGACCAAACTCTTTATTGTCCTTGTCCTACACACAACTTGAACGGTTCTCGAGAGATAACCTTTGAGGACTAGTGCATAATACTGAGACATAGCATCACTATCATCATAAGCAGCCCAAACTTGATTTTCTCCAAATGAATCTTCCATTCGATCCTTGTCAAAATCGAAAAAAACAGAATTTGGCACATTCATAATCGTAGAATTCAGAATTTGAACCAAATGTAGTGAATAGGGAGAGATTAAACCATATACTGATTATGAATGTTCCAGATTCTGAATTCTACGATTTGGAATAGTCACACATAGTTCTCCTGAATCCAGAAGAAACGGTTTACCCTTCTTTCCCATTGGTTTTGAAGTACCCTTCGAGCACATTAACCTCTAGTCGAGGTTCAGGGGATGCCACAGTGGTCTCTTTTAGTGAGGTTTCTGTGGCAAATTGTTTTTACTCTGCTGAACAGGAGAGCTATTTGCAGGAGCTTCATCTTGTACGGGGGTTGGGTTAGTTACCGCTGGGTTGATTGCCTTTACCGGAGAAGATGCCGGGATGGGGGAATCGGAAGGGCTCGAAAGAGAGGCCTTGGTTGAGCTTGAAATCGGAGAAAGAGCATTGCTCAGAGGAGGAGGCGAGACAGCAGAGGCCTTTTTTGGCCGCGCTGGTTTATCTTTGGTTTTGTTCTTCCCCATGAGGAGGGGAGGGCCTAGAGAAATAGAAAAAGATGGGGAGGAGAAGCCGTCGCTGGGAGAAACGACGGCAGAGGTCAAGGAAGAAAATCGGAATTCACACACTCAGTCGCTCAGAAATCGCCCAAATTTTACTGTAGCATCGACCTAGTTTTTCTTCTTGTTCCTCTTTCCAAGTGTTTACTGTTGTTTGTTATCTGCTTATTACATAAAATGTCTTTCTTACATTGCAGTGGAACACTCTTCGGAACCATGCAAGTGATATTGATAAGGCGATCTCTGATCTTTCCTAGGTTTTAAGACTTGTATAATGTAGTTAAATCAAGTAGAAGATGTCTTTGCTATATGGCTCTGTCAAAGCCTTTTGTTTTGGATACATGTCGCCATGTGTAAGCTATCGACATTAATCGTTTTCTTATCAGACCAATACTAAAAAAGCAACGGCTACAATCAATGTATAAATTACGCAATTGCACGATCTCAATAACAAGAAATCGTTCTTCTCTCTCACACACTCACTCTCCTCTAACTCTCTAAGAACAAGAGAAAATATCAATGGCTGGTTCGACGATAATAACTGTGTTTCTTTCTTCTTCTTTTTTTGTTTCGAAAGACATGATCAAAGATGACTCCACCATTAAACATCACCGATAAGATCCTGACAGCCAGAGAAACAAGAAACTCTGTCGAAAGAGAATCTGAAGGGGTAGAGTAAAATTAAAAAGCTTGTAAAAAAAAGAATACCCGTTGGATTTAAAAATCATTTTAACATAGTAGTATCTGATCCAAGTTAGATAGATTCATGAATAATCAACGAAAGAAAACAAATTAAAGAGATTCATGCATTATTTGATCCAAAAAATGGAATAAAAAAGAAGAAGATTCATACACTGAATCAAATCTATATATCTAGAAAATGCCAGTAAAGTTTACTATCTATGCGTTTTTAATGCCATATGCAGATAATATTATCATCTTCAAATGACAAATAAATGGAATAAAATCATATGTAAAAAAGGGAAAAAAATGCCTATGATTTTATTCCATTTATTTTCGAGATAAATTTTTTTACTAAACTAGAAAACTCCACAATCCATATATAAATAACTAAGGACAACACAAACTAACAACATTCACAATTACACACAGCATTCAAATTTTATCTACAATATTCCTTAGAGATCCAGAAAAATGGAGAACAAAAGAAGCCTGATGTTAGTGACAATGATGATAGTAATGGCAATGGGGAACCTTCTGATTCAGACAGAGGCTCAAAATTCAACATGTTTAACTTGTTTTGTGACTTGTCCTTTTGAAAAGGGGTTCCCAGGTGCTTTGATGTGTCCAATTACGTGTTTCATGAAGTGTTTCGCTCCTCATTCAATGATGAGTTTAACGGACAATAATAATCATACTGATTATTATTGCAAACTTGGTTGTGCTACTCATCGTTGTTCTTCTCTTTATTCTCCCAAGAATCCAAGTAAGTTTTTTTTTTTTATAAATCTATATTTAACCATATAGATGATAAGTTTTTTTTTATAACAATAATGCAATTTATATATTAATTATACGAATATATATATATATATATATATATATATATGTAATGGTTTGTTTTGTTGTTTGTGATATTAACAGATGTTGACAAACTTGGGGAATGCATGGGTTCATGCTCAGACAAATGCTCTGCCAAAAACTAAAAACCTATGTTAGCTACTAATACTGTAATAATGAAATCGATGTTCAGAATGGCCAAAGGCTAATGTATTTTCCTCTACTTTGCAAAGGGTCCGTTCCATGTAGTATTTAATTTTTATGCGTACGTTGTGCTTCGTGATATTTTAATGAAAAGGGTAATTGCACTTGGGCCTAAATGACACCCTATGACTCCGATTCAAAACCGGATCAATAATTTGTGTAGCATAACATTCTATTTACATGATCTGAACATAGTCAGAGATGTAGAGGAAAGAAAGAACCAGAATCAGATCGAATCCAACTATTAGAAAGCTATTTAAGGCATGAACAGACACTAAGATCGTGGAGAAATCGTAGCTTGTGGTGGCTTGTAGCTTGGCCAACGCCCATCTGTGTGTGTCGGCTAAGAAGTCTGAAGGTTTGGTCAGAAAGCTCGACAGAGTGTATTAGTCGTGGTCAAGTTAGAAGAGTGTTGCTGTTCAATGGGGTTATTGGTGGGACTACAGATTCTGCTTCTCTTTGGCTCTGAGATCAAGGTATGGATTGGAACAGCGAAATGCTATGAAGGGGTAGAGTAAATGTTTACTTGTTGTTCAACATTGATGACCCACTGATCTACTTGCTTCAATAACTCTTCTTGCGTACGCTTCTTCTTCAATGCTAACAAAGCTCTATCTTTTCGTTTCTCACGGATTAAGTCTCTTGCAGCTTGCTTTTCGATTTCAATAACTTTCTCAAGCTAAACAGAGGGTTTTAGAAACAGAAAGAAGGGTTTAAGAGAAAGAAAGCAAAGCTGAAGATCATAAGACAGAAAATAACATTTGTGTTCCATTTTTCAGCAATCGAAATCTCTATCTAGCAACAGACTAGTAAACTATCATTAGCATGACATAAGAATCAAATTTTGAATCCAAGGCCGATTCTGAAGGAAAGGCAATTCATCACCCAATTTACAACAAAGTCCAATCTTAAACAAACCAAAACCTCAGAAAGTAGACACCTTTAATTGTGCTGTGTCATACACCTTTTAATTCAGCATCCTTTACCCTCCATGAATTATGGTGATTTAAACTGACTTCAATGATAGATCCAATTCTAGCAAGATCAATCCCCAGGAATGCGAAGATCATGATTGAGGGAAGTAATTAGGAACCTGCTGCTGATATTGACCAAGCTTGCGCCTTTGGGTTTTGAGAGAGAGAATCGCTCTATCAACCTCCGTAATCTTCAGTTTCGTCACGAACACATTTCCCATCTATTGTGAAGTGGAAGAGATTTGTGAAGGGCTTCACGACTTCAAACGAAGTCCAAATTTTGTTGTTTGCCCTTTTTCCGGTAAAAATTGCAAAAACCACAAAAGCTCTAAAGGCCCCGCTTATGAAATTGGCCGCCCGTTTAATAGTTTAATAGAATCTTATATAATTTAAAAAAGAAAAAAAATTAATAATATTTTGTTTGATATGTTTATACGGAGTGATACTAACGATACCGTCTCAAATATAATTTATTACTAAATAATTATTTAAAATTTTTACTAATTTCACCATTAACCATGTCTTAAGCGTTCCAAAAATGACAATTGCAACAGTGCTAATTTTATCACACGCGCTCACAACAGTGCGTGATCAGTAAACGCATTACATAAATACGCGAGAAGAGACATGGCGATACAGTTCGCCTTCCAGAAGTTCTAACCGTTCTCTTCTCTCAAAATCCGATTTTGCAGTAGAAGAGTACTTTCTCGGAGAAACACTTTTCACCGTCGCGACCAGGTTTATCCTCAGGTTTGAGACATGATCAATTGTTCAGTTTTTTATCAGTGGGTGTTTCATCTGTGGACCTAAGAGAGCTTTGTGGGTCTGCTTTTTTACAGTTCCGTAAAATGTTGTCAAGAGGAAAAAGGAAAGACGAGGATGTCCGAGCATCCGATGACGAAAATGAAACCCACGCGCCTGCTAAGAAAGTCGCAAAGCCCACCGACTCCTCCGACGAATCTGATGACATTGTCGTCTGCAACGTTAGTCCTCTCTCTCTCCCTCTTTTAGTAGGATTTCGTTTCTTAAGGGTGTCAATCAGGTTCTGATATTTGTTAATGGGTTTTGCTCAAATTAGGGTTTTACCGAAATTAGGGTTTATGACTGTCTGTTTGATATACATTCAGATATCTAAGAATCGGAGAGTCTCTGTAAGGAATTGGAACGGAAGGATTTGGATTGACATTCGTGAGTTCTATGTCAAGGACGGTAAAACTTTACCCGGCAAGAAAGGTAAAATTTTGTTTTCAACTATTTTTCACACAATTCTCCTTTGCTAGAATGTGATTCATTATCTGTTAATTTAGTTGCTTTGCTCTGCTAAGTTCCTGCATCAAGTTTTCAAATATTTTATTGTGAGTAATCCTCTTGCGTTCATAATTCTCCTTTGTTAGTAATGTGATTCATCATCTGTTAGTTTAGTTTTTTTTACTTTGTTAAGTTTCTGCATCTAGTCAGGGATAGAAAAGCATCCAGCCGTTAATGTGAACAGCAGATCTTAGGGTTTCATAACAAACAATTTCTGCAGATTGGGAATGTATATTGCTATGCTGATGCTATCTGTTTAACATGTAGATGTTTGATAAAGATTTATTTTTTGATGCTTGTCTTCTTGACATAGTCTTGTTTACTCGATTATTGATGAGTCTGTTATACTGTTGTAGGTATCTCTCTAACCGTGGAACAGGTAGAATTTCTTCATTGCCAATTTTTTTTATGGATTCCACAAGTCTTTACTGTTGTTTGTTATCTGCTTATTACAAATTTACATATCATGTCTTCTTACATTGTAGTGGAACACTCTTCGGAACCATGCAGAGGATATTGATAAGGCCATCTCTGATCTTTCTTAGGTTTTAAGACTTTGTATAATGTAGCTAAATCAAATACAAGATGGCTTTTTTTTGTATGGCTCTGCTAAAGCCTCTTGTTTCGAAGGAACAAATACATGTTTCTAAGTGTAAGCGGCCTCAAGTTAGGGTATCGAATATCCCATGTGCTTTCAGACAAGCTTTTGGTTGGATTTAGATACTTTAAGATTTAAGAATGATTACTTTTTATTTGCTGTTTAAATTACAATTTAAAGATATATTGTAGGAATATTAGTATACAGCTCGTCATTGTTGAGTTCTGGACATTGTTTAGATAGGTGGGACTCTAAGCGATCCCACGTCAAGAACTCTAGGCAATATCTGCACCAATCCAACCACAAAATTATTCATTTAGAAAGCTGAAGAATAGAGATAAGCGAGCTATGATCTTACCTCACCGACCCTGGCATTGATTTTCAGAGGAACAAAGTCATCAGCTCTTGTTTCGCCTATATTTACAATTGCAGTCATCGCACCGGCCTCATGAGCCGCTCTGCAACAGTTACAGATGGTTCTTAATGAGATGCAAATATGATAGAAATGATTTTCTCGCATTACCTGATAAGGCGAAAAGCGGACATTGTCATTAATGATGAACCCAACACGAGAAATGCATCGCTCTGTTTTGCAGCATCTATTGCTTGAGCAGCTCTTTCCTTTGGGATATTGTCTCCAAAGAAGATTACCTTAAGAGAAACCAAAGCACGATAAGAAAAGAACCACAATGTTTTGTTCTATCTCATGCCATTAAAATCGATCTTACATCGGGTTTTAATACTCCTTTGCATTTTTCACATACTGGTATATGAAAATCTTCTTCCCAAAACTTTTCGTCAATCTCAATATCTCCATCAGGTCTCTGTTTCATGCCAAAGCTCTTCTCTGATCCTGGATCTCCATGATCAATATTTTCTATTGCTTCTGCCCACAACAGTTGAAACAATAGCGTTGTAACCTTGGGAATAAGCATTACAATCAGGTGATTTTTGGGTTATGATATAACCTTGGGATTGAGAGCTTTTAGCTGATCCTGAAACAAGTCACGGGGAAAAGAGAAGCCACAATCTAAGCACATAACAGTATATACTGTGCCATGTAATTCAAGTGGATTGCTTCCAGCACGATGATGCAATCTGAGAACTTAAACTTAGAGTCAACAACCTTCTACTCATCCAACAGAGATAGAACAATGAGGAACTAGTATATTTACCTGTCAACGTTTTGTGTGATCATAAAATCTACGTGTCCAGCTTTTTCTAGAGATGCTATAGCAGTATGAGCTGGCCCTGGTTGTGCAGCAGTGAACCGTCTCCATCCTGCATAACTCCTTGCCCAATAACGCCTACGAGCTCGGCTTGATCGAGTGAATTCCTGTAAAGTAGACAATAGATTTAATACAACAATAACATGACATGACCCAACGTTTGCATTAAGTACACGTACAGAATCCATATAGATCTTGCCTTCACATCACCTGATGGGTAATTGGTTTGAAACCAGAACTGTATGCTCCATTGGGACTGCACCAATATTACAAATGCGAAACCGATGTCACGAAAGTAAACATGGAAATCAATAATCTTGATCAAATGAAGACCATATGAACCAAATGCATGAATAACATAATTATAACCTTCTATAATCAGGAATTCCACATTCTGTGCTAATCCCAGCTCCAGTCAAGATGGTGAGTCTCGAACTGCACAAGAGAAAGAAATCCATTAGATTGACCAATTATATATGCTAAATGCTAAAAACGATGGTAAATGAATAACAAGACCTTTGCTCAAAAAGTTGATACAACTTTTGAATATCTTCCATATGGGGAGGATCAGCATCTGGAATTATCTTTTTATCCCTCAGAAACCTTGGAGGTGCTTTTACTTCATTTCCTAAAGAAACACCAGGGATCGAAACGCGACATGTTGTTCTCACAAACCGTTTACATCCTTTAAATAACATCACCAATTGTCCTCTAGACCTCATTGGTTGGTACATACTATGCAACGGAAACAAATCTGAAACCAAGGAAACCTTAGCAATATTATCAACTCGTTGCATAGCTAAGTAATGAGTTGTACTAGCTAGGCAACAAAGATCAGAAAGAACATTCCCATCAAGGTTTTTTCATACTTGCCTGTAGCTACACCTCCAAACACTCTTCTCATGCTCACGGAAGCCTAAATTGATAATAAAAAAAACTCAGGAATTCTTCCAATATACAATATTGAGGATAACATGTTAAATAAAACCACTTTCTAACATCAAGGATCACAATTTCAGTAGAAAACATTAATGTCGAATACCCGAAAAAATTAAATTACCCAAGTTTAGATAACCAAATTCAAAGAAGAAAATCTAGCGAGTAATGGCACTACTTAGAACAATATAATGCCACCAATTGAGTTTCACCGACAAGTAAATAATATAATGAGACCAACAATTCTCCACAAACCCAACAGATTTATCGGAGGCTATACACATTCTTCTTCTTCTTAAATTCATAATTCGTAATAAAACGATTCCTCAACAACAATGAAAATGGAGAAACACGAAATCCCTAAGGAAATAGCTGCTTTCACAAAGAAAGAAGCTTACAGGAGGAGAATAATCGAGGGTGGAAATTGAAACCCAATAACATTTACTAACGTCTATGTATGAGGTACCTTGAAAGGTCGTTAATGGCGGATGAAACGAGAGTTCAATTTTTTTCATTCAATTTTGCTTTTTATTTCTTCAGCCAAAAGAAAAAAAATTAGAAGACGAGGTGGCGAAAATCGGACGTTGGAAACTCATTCTTGGCTGAGCAAGAAGTCACGTGGCACACTTATCCACCGTTGAATCGTTTCAGTTAACACTAAATATTTGTCCAAATTGCGGAGAGCGTGGAACCTCAAAATCCATAAGAATTGAGACGCCTGCATTAACTCCCATCTCCGGCAAATCTTCCGACGATATTAAAGCCGCCAATGGCCGCTCTCTCCGCCGCATCTTCTCTTATACCCTTCTCTTGTACGTTATTCGTCTCCTTCAATCCAGTCAAATGTTGTCTCTGTTCTACTTCACTCGTCAAATTTAGATCCAAGTGTGAAACTTTTGTAAACTTGATTTATCAAAAATGATTCGATTCAATCTCTTGGTATCGAAAAAACTGTCTTTTTTAGAAGACCGTTTTAAGTTCTGTAGTTTGACTTCAGTTTGAGATTCTACTCTTTGTTTGATTCCGAAGAAGAAGATTGATACTTTTGGTCTTATTCTCAATACGTTACAGATGGGGCAAAGAGACTGAGCAATAGTAAAGCCTCTTTAGCTATAAGAACTTGTGGATTCAATCTCTCTTCTCCATGGAACTGGACCTCAACGAGAAACACCCAAAGGTTCTTATATCTTTCGAGGGCAATGACAAACAAAAGTGAAAACACGGAGGTTTCTGAGAATGAAACAGCTCCTAGAACTTACACATGGCCTGATAAGAAGGTTTCATATTTCTTTATATGACGATTTCTAAGGTTCCATTGTGGATTCTGCAATTTAATGAATGTAAGCTCTTTGTTTGCAGAGGCCAAGGGTGTGTATTTTAGGTGGCGGGTTTGGAGGACTGTACACAGCTTTGAGGTTAGAATCTCTTGAGTGGCCCGACGACAAGAAACCCCAGGTAATGTTTATGGTAGTTAAAAACAGTCTGTTACAAAAGACTTCTTTGTTGAATACGTTTTAATGTTCTTATATTGATCAGGTGGTTTTGGTTGACCAATCCGAACGCTTTGTGTTCAAGCCAATGCTGTATGAACTTCTCTCTGGAGGTAAAGTTAGTTTCTTCACGCTAAATCAATGTTTTGATACGGTTGTGTGTTGATTTAGTGTTTGAATCTTTTGACCTGCAGAGGTTGACGTGTGGGAGATTGCTCCCCGTTTCTCAGATTTGCTTTCAGACACTGGAATCCAATTTCTCCGAGATAGAGTAAAAACATTGTTTCCTAGTGACAATTTAGGAGTGAATGGGTCTGAAAGTTCTGTTACTGGAGGAACTGTCTTGCTTGAAAGCGGCTTTAAAATTGAATATGATTGGTACTATGTTTACACAATCCTCATAAATCCAACGCAATGTTTCTCTTTCCTGTATACAGACTCGAATAGTGTATAATATAGTGAAATTTTGTGCTTAACTCAGAGATATGGACTCATTCTTTCTTTTCTACAGCCAGGTTGGTTCTTGCTCTTGGCGCTGAAGCTAAACTTGATGTTGTTCCTGGCGCAATGGAGTTGGCTTTCCCGTTCTACACTCTTGAAGATGCTATTGTAAGAGTTAGGAGTGCACAGTCTGGTGTTAGGTGTAATAATTTTTTTCGTTTATGAAATATAGAAACTGATTTTGTTAGAGTTGATATGGTTTTGCTTGTGTTCAGATTGGTTAAACCGAATTGTACACTCTTTTTTATGCTAAATCGTCTGTGCCACTATGCTATTGCAGAGGGTTAATAAAAAGCTGAGTAAATTGGAGAGGAGGAATTTCAAAGACGGCTCTGCAATAAAAGTAGCTATTGTTGGGTGCGGTTATGCAGGAGTTGAGTTAGCTGCAACCCTATCTGAGAGACTGCAAGATCGCGGAGTAGTGCAATCCATTAACGTATCAAAGAATATATTAACATCAGCCCCTGATGGGAACAGAGAGGCGGCTATGAAGGTAGTTTCATTACAATTGCATCTTTCATTTGATTAGATAGAGTCAATGATGGTAACAATATCCTTTTCGGATTATGGTTAGGTCCTTACATCGAGAAAAGTCCAATTAGTCTTGGGTTATCTTGTTCAATCGATAAAGAGAGCGAGTGACTCAGAAGAAGATGAAGGATATTTGTTAGATCTTCAGCCTGCGGAAAGAGGATTAGAGAGTCAAACTATCGCAGCGGATATAGTTTTATGGACAGTTGGTGCTAAGCCTTTGCTTACCAAACTAGAACCTTCTGGTCCCAATGATCTTCGTTTAAATGCTAGAGGACAAGCGGAAACAGATGAGACACTCCGTGTTAAAGGACATCCTCGGATTTTCGCATTAGGTGATTCATCTTCACTAAGAGACTCAAATGGAAAGCTTCTTCCTACAACAGCTCAGGTGAGAAAAAGCTATAGAAAGCCCACAATATGATCACATTCATGTATGAAAACCAAATCAGCATGATACTGAAATCAAAATTTTCAGGTTGCTTTTCAAGAAGCAGACTTTACTGGTTGGAATATATGGGCAGCCATAAATGACCGACCATTATTACCATTCAGGTAAACTAACAGACTTCTTTACTAGTCTATGTACTAAAAACAGAACGTTAAGCTCTGTTTTGAACATTTTGCAGGTTCCAGAATCTAGGTGAGATGATGACTCTTGGAAGATATGATGCTGCTATTTCGCCTAGCTTCATTGAAGGGCTTACACTTGAAGGTCCAATTGGTCACACAGCAAGAAAATTGGCGTATTTGATTAGACTACCAACTGATGAACACCGGTTAAAGGTCGGAATCAGCTGGTTTGCTAAATCTGCTGTTGATTCAATTGCTTTACTGCAGAGTAATCTAACCAAGGTTTTGTCTGGTTCCTGATCTCTCTCTGTTTGCTTTGCTCTAAGAATTATTCTGTATGAAAGACATATATCACTTTGAATACTTACCTGATTGGAATAATAGTTGTATAAATTGACTTACTGAGACTCAAAGATCATATCAGGAATGAGGATGATGGAAATAAAAGACTCCTCTGTCAAAAATTGTAGACTACTAAAATTGTGAGACAAGAGTAATTAATTGAACCAGTGGATTCGCATTTCGCAAGTTGAAAATTCTAAAATTACACACTTCCCCATTCTCTACTTGAACATAATAATAATTTTCTAATTTACGTGTTAATCATTATCTTAAACATCACTCATAATTTTTTTTGGGATCAAATACTATTTTTTAATCGGTTGTAGATAATTGATTATTTCTTAATTTAATTTGAAAAAATAAAACATTTGTTCCTACTTGATAACTTTTTGATATATAGTTGACAGGCGTCATAATAAAAATCAAATTGGCAGTTAATAACCCTAATATTGATTCACATTAAATTTTCTTAAAACTTTGTTGGCATTACATTAAGAAAAATATATTTAATGACAAGTCAACAAAAAAAATTAATAAAACAAAAAAACAAATCAATAGATCAAATAAGTCAGCAGTATAATAAGTCAACCAAACAAGCCATAAGTCAGCAGTATAATAAGTCAACCAAACAAGCCATAAGTCAATAGTATAAAATAAATCAACGAATAAAAAAATTAAGTCAACGAGTCCAAAAAATAAGTCGACAGTTCAAACAAATCAATTTTACTAATAAGTCAACTAAGAGTACAAAAAGTCTACGAAATAAAACAAATCAACAAAAAAAATTAATAAATCAACGACAAATAAAAAAACAAATCAGCAGTTCAAATAAGTCAGCAGTAGAATAAGTCAACCAAACAAACCATAAGTCAACTGTATAAAATAAGTCAACGAATAAAAAAAATCAACGAGTCCAAGAAATAAGTCGACAGTTCAAACAAAGCAACTTTACTAATTTTGGAAAAAAATCTTGTTTATAATGTATATATATGATGGATCTTAAAATTTAAATCGTAAATAATAATTGATAAATTTTGAGACATATATGATGCATTTTGAAATTTGACGTATATATACAACTTATATTATAATTTAAGCTATATATAATAAGTAGAATTTTAAGTTTATGACGTATTTACATCTTTTTTTATATATACAACACATCAGATTTTTGAAAACTCATTTATATTAATTTTAAAATTTTCATAGCATTGCATTTTAATATATTTTTATTTATAATTTAAATATAATATATATAGAATAATAATATAAAAGATAAATAAGGGTAATTTGGTCATTTTATTAAGAAAAAGTATATTTATCAAATGTTTAAAAAAATTGAGTATATTTTTCAAATTTCATATAAAATTTAGAGCAATTATCAAATTCTCCCTATTTTTAATCTAGCAAAGTATTCAAGGTAGGGAGTGAAAGCCGCCCAATCATCTAGTTTCGCCATCATATGGAAGAAATTCACATAATTTGTCGCCACTTTTACTTTTGTCACTCGAAGAGAGATCAATCTCCTCATCGTATGTAACAGTACTCTAGTTCGGAATGTAATGCTAAGAAGCTGCTTCTTCATTGAGCTCCCAAACATTCTCCTTACACATAATCTATGAAACATATCCAACATAATCCGGAGAAATACTCTGATGGTTAACCATCTATAAAACTTTTGTATCTTGTAAAGTCTTGGATTAGAAATCATTGGTTTGAACACCTCTTACCAGAGAGGTGCTAGGTCGACAAGAATTTATTGCGGTTTCTCCTCGTCACCCACATTTGCTTTGAACCAATATGACGATTTTGTCTCTACTTGTAGAATTATCTCCCTTAGATCCCTTTCGATATTCAAAATTATCTTGCCATTCCTCGTCTTCCATAAAAACTATATGATCCATATATGGGAAACTTTTCTTATCCACTGCTTGTGGTACACGTCAACAACGATAGTATAAGTTGTACCAGATTAACTCCCATATCAAACATAGATAAGGAAATTAATGTCCAATAACTTGGATTTTACATTGTATCTCATTGTTCTTGTGAAATGTCACCCACAATAATCTTCTCTTTTCTCTTCTAAAGATTGGGATTCCTAGAATCAGTTTAATATCTTGAGGGCCTACAAATTTCCTTATCAGTGCTATACACCAGGTTTTGGAAGTTGGATCAATAAGTTGATCAACCGTTAGGTCTTGGTAAATATTAGGATTTCGTCCAGTCCCTGGTCTTGCAATTTTGTTTGGTATTCATGGATCATTCCATACTAAAATTGACATCACAGTTCCAACTCGCTTTATAATCCTTTTGCTCACTAAAAACCAAGTTGTAATTATACTCTTCCAACCAGAAGATGGAAAATTATTCCTAATTGGATCCAAGTTGGAATTCTTAAAGTATATACCTTTTTAAGACTCTTGCTAATAAAGAGTGAGTAATCTAATAATCTCCATTATTGCTATTCTAATAAACCCGAGTTAAATTCTTCGAACGCCCTAAAACACAATCATCCCTCTTTTTGTGGGTTTACATAATTTCTCATATTTTTTCTAGTGTACACATTGGAACTATGTGTTGCTCTATCACTTTTGACAGTTTATAACATGACATCATTGTGTAATGCAGTAAGAACTGATTTCATCAACATTCGTTTTCTCCTTTTGATAAGAATTTTGAGGACCAACTGTTGGTTATCTCTTGAAGTTTCTCCCTCACAAATGCCAACACCTTTTGTTTTTGCTCTTCCTTGCCCGTCCAGTAGCCCCAAAGATGTGCCCATTCCACCAATGTTTTGAATTCCTACGATGCATCACCCTTTTCTTATTTTTTGAACAAAGTATCCAAACTGGATTAAAGATTTAACGAAATTAATTTGTTTTCCTGAAACTGATACGTAATCCTAAAGAATCTGAAAAATCTTTAACAATTCATACATTAAATATAAAACTAGTAAATACTTATTTTGTATTTTCACGCTAAATTTTATACTTAATAAGTTAAGATTTCTGAACAAATAATCGTTTGACACGCGTCAGAGTAAAAAACTAAATATATAAGTTCAGACACGTGAAAGAATCTAATTCGTCTATACTTGATAAGTTAAGATTTCTGGATAAATAATCGTTTGACACGCGTCAGAATAAAAAACTAAATATATAAGTTCAGACACGTGAAAGAATCTAATTCGTCTATACTTGATAAATTAAGATTTCTGAACAAATAATCGTTTGACACGCGGTGAAAAATAATTAAACTGACAATTAATACATTAACTTAAATTTGTATCTAGTAAAAGTATTATTCTTATTTCATTTTAACAATTTTATATTTAAGGAGTTCTAGTTGGCTTGTGGTGTTAGACTCATCAGCAATTGTTTCTTTCACTACAACCCTAAGACCAGAATCACCTTTATCCTCCATTTTCCTTAAGTTCATTTTGTTAGCTTGATTACCAAGCTAGGGTAAACCCTACTCTCCCCCTTCATTTTGCTAGTAAGTAACTACAATGTCGTCTCCTTCAATTCACATATTATCGAAAATGTCTTCTTTCGGTAATAGATTTTAAATATTAAATCCAGTTTTATTTTTTCCTTTTCAGGCAATGGAAGCCGATGGTCAGAGATACTCTGTTCTCTCAAAAACAGAGGTTCGTGAGAAGATGGTGAAAGAAATCGAACAGATCTCGGAAGTCTTCTCACTGTCAAAATCTGATGCAACCTTAATCCTGATCCATCTCCAATGGAACTCTTTTAAGGCTTCTGATGTTTTGGGTGACAACAAGGAGAAATTTCTGGCGGATTTAGGGTTGGTTCAAGTTTTCGATTCGAATCGAAACGAATCCAACTCTTCTTCTGCTGCTGAACCTAATGAGCAGGTCCTTTCTCATGTTTATGGAGATCGCTTAGTCTCCACACCCTTTTGCCCACACAAGTTCACCAAAACTCGCTGGAGTAGATATCTCAGGGAATCTCTGAAGAAGAAGAACGAGGAGATGGACAATGGACTCATCTCTTGCCTTGACGAAGATTGTGCTGCACCAGTTGGACCGGATACGATCGAGAAACTCACTAAGCGTGTGAAGGAGATGTACGAGAGTTACGTTCTCGGATCTTTCAAGGAGGGTAACAAGGGATCAATCAAATGGTGTCCTGCAACGGATTGTGATTACGCCATCGAGCTTCATGAAGTAATTGAAGATGATTTTGGTGTGGTGTGTTTGTGTGGTCACATCTTCTGTTGGAAATGCCAGCTTGAGTCACACCGACCCATGAATTGTGAAGATGCTCTCCGTTGGTCGAGTGAAGTCTTGGATGAATTAAGGACCATGTCTTGGATCTATGGTAACACTCAACGTTGTCCCAATTGCAACATGGCTGTGCAACATAATGGTGATCCTGATTTTAGACTTGTAACTTGTGTCTGCAGGTTTGAATTTATGTCCTTTCTTTAAGAACTGCACAATGTTTAGATCTTTAAATTCATTATTTGCTTTTACTGTTATGCAATCAGTTGGAGGTTTTGTTATATCTGCTTACGCACAGAGGAAGAGCACAAGAGCAAAAGGAACTGTAATGGAATCTTTGTTCCACCACCAGGTAAAAACGAAATGTTTGTGGAATCTACTGCAAAAATGGTGTATCAGATTTTCCACCTGAATCTGTGGAAGTCCGGTCAAGCAGAATTGGAGAAAGCAAAATCCAATCTGAAAGCCATGGAGCAAACCATCATTCCAAAACTAACTCATGATTGTGGTTTAAGCCAGCAAGACATTAAGGCTCTCAGAGAAGCATGTATGCTGATAGTTCAGTGCAAGCAAGTCCTGAAATGGAGTTATGTGTTTGACTACTTCATAGCCAAGAGCCAGATTGCGAAGAAGGGGTACATGAACCATCTTCTAAATCAAGCTAGGAACGTGATTACTAATCACGAGAGGATTCTTAGTAATTTACAGAGTCAAGCACTTTCCCCTCCCGATTTTGTTCCCTTGAGGTTCCAAATAGAAGCCTCTACGACCATCACAGGTAATTTTTACCATGACTTCGTTAAGACTCTCGAAGATGGTCTGCCTGAAGTCAAAGCTGAGGCTTCTGAGAATGCACCGAGTACTTCAGGCGTCAATAACACCAATGCAAGTGTCTAAAATCAGAAACAAGTCCCTGAACATGTCTATGAATCAAGTATAGCTCCTGAAGACCTTGGAAAGTTGGATTCAGAGTGTTTGGGACATGTGTGAATCAGTGAATGATGTTGTAGTTTCTCTTTGGTTGGTTTTGGTTCAAGAGTCTCTTTTGTTTTTCCTTTAGGTGTTCGTTTGTCATCTATCATCTCATATTAGAGTCCAGTTGCATTTGTCTCGAATCTTGTTAATTTTCATTTTTGTTTCTTTATGTTTGCGTTCCATGTTATGAAAATGCAAATACTAAAGAACCAATATCTATTTATAATCGTGTTTTGAATAAATCGTGTTTTAAAAAACACTTAAATTTGTAAAAAAAAAAGTTGCATCAAATACCACTAGAATTTTAATATTAGAACAAAAAAAACTAAAAATTCATTAATGAGAAAATATAAAAAAAATTCAATTATCTAATAACCCATAATTTTTTTTTGACTCACTATACCAATATCCTAGACTCTAATCCGAATGCACAGGCCTATTCATATTATAGAAATTATTTTACATTTTAATTATAAAATAATATTAAAAAATTATCTCGTATTTCAACACGGATTAGAATCTAATTGAATTATTAAATCAAAAAATAAGATAATCATGTAATCTCAATCAATTAAATGAAAAATGACCCACTAGGCCAAAATGATTAGATATATGTATTAAAATGTTATATAATGGAAACATTGTAAAATTACATGAGAGGTTTGCAGTAACATTGATTTAAGATACAAGCATAAGCTACTTCACCTCTAGCCTTGCAATAGTCAATGCAATCAGCCACTCCACACTTGCTGCCATCAGATAAAACCACATGTTCTTCAAAAGGACCTTCAAAAGGACATTCACAGTTACCTTTTACGCAATGGGCTTACCAAATGGTGTTGGACATTTGAGGTTTTCACAATCAGAGATTATCTTGCAAGTTCGTGCCAGAATTGGTGTACCTGTATATTGTTATATTTTATATTACTGAATGTGTATATATCGAGACTCGAGTTCAATGTATGCAATTACGGGAAAAGTTCGGTTTGAAAATAACTTTTTCCTGTATTTATTCACTCATGGAGATGATAATGACAAGGATGAATACAATTGAAAACAGTGAACAAAATAATAAAAGAGAAAAATTCTTACATGTTGATAAAAGTAGAAGACCAATGAATATCAAAGCTGATTTCTCCATTTGTTATTCGTTTTCTTTGTTTTTGAGTTGTTTGTATGAGTTAGATGAACCCATTTAAAGGCTATTTATAATTGAGTGTAGGAAAAATCGTTTCACTTCCTACTTTAGATCAATATGATTTGGTAATAACTGGTAAAGATTTTTTATTTTTGACAAAGTTAATTATTTACGTTTCTTGTTGATTAGTATCCTCCATATATTAATTCACATTAAATTTTCTTAAAACTTTATTGGCATTTGAAATCAGAATTAGATGATTTTATAGAATTTAGATTTGGAGCCGAGTTGCTCTCTGGTGGTTAGGATGATCCAGCTAATGACGCACCATGGTTCGATTCTTACATGCTGCATTATAGTAGTTTAAAAAAAGAATTATAGGGGTGAACTTTAGGTTATGGATCGGAATTTGTTGATCCAATTGTTGACAAAAAAAAAGAATTTAGATTTGGAGAAGTTTAGAGAGATTTGAGTGAGTTTTGAAAATATTTGGGTTAATTTAGTTGATTTTTTTCTTGGTGATTTCAGAAGATTTTATTATCAAATATTGGTGAGGTTTTGTGTGATTTGTATTTAAAGAAGAAGAAAAACCTAAACTATGCTTTTTCATTCTGTTTTCTCTAATCTATAGTATCGATGGGATTTTGACAATTTTTTTTATTAAATAACATGTGAATTATTTTGAATGATTTTGTATAAATTTGAAATTTAATAACACATAGAATTTGAGAAAAAATTTCTGTATCAAATATTATGTTAATTTTCTTATATATATTAGAAATATAGGACTCAAAAATATCATTTTTATATTGTATTTTTACCCTACTTATAATAAGAGAATATACGAAATAAGATTTCCATCCATTTAAGTATAACGTTATAAATGTATCTTTAACCCACCTCTATATTTGTCTCTAAATACTATTATAGAGTAAAATTTTCTTCAATCCATTTCTATTTTTGCCTCTAAAATAGTTGAATACTATTTTTTCTTCTATATTTAGAAACTATTATTTCCAATATTTTAGAAGTGAACTTTTTAATTACAAAACAGTCATTTAACTTTTTATAAATAATATAAATAATCATTAATTATTATAAATGATCATTAAATCTAAATAATAATTAATTTTTAAATATTAATTAATTTTTAAATATTAGAAATGATAATTAATATCTTAAATAAAAATTAAACTTTTAAAAATAATTAGATTTTAAATATTATAAATGATAAATATTTAACATGAGACAAAAATAAACTTGAAAAATATAAAATTCATAGATTAATGAATATAAAAGCCACAAACCGCAAACTATATTCTAAAAATATTAAAAAAATTTAAAATTAAAATAAACGAAATTAAATTACTATTTTTAGAAATAAGTAAGTATTAGTGATAAATTAAAAATAAAATATATTTAGAATATTTTTTTATAGAGTAAAATGTAAAGGAATACATGGTGAGGTGGTCTAACTATACACACACAAAAATTAATTAACTAATTAATATTTGGTGGCTGAGAAAATTTAAGGGTAATGTTAATATAACACTCTTGCAACAGTATCTTCTTCCTCCACACTGACAATTTGTCAGTGCCCCATTTCATCGAACTCCTTTCTCTAATGTCAGTGAGCAAACTTCCACATCTCTCCCATGGCGTTCACACCATCAACTTCCTCAATTTCCCCAACGAACCAATGGCTCTAACTGTGTTGCTCTCATGTCCCTCGCCGATTGGAGTATTCCCGTCCATTTGTACCACCGCGATTGGCGGCGCTGGGGTCGCGAAGTGCCACGCAGGGAGACAGAAAGCCGGTAGTCGAGGTGATAACGGTTTGAGGAGAGAGATTGGATTGGGGTTCGACGAGAGAGGAGAGAGAAAAGTGCGTTGTGAGGTGGATGTGATCTCGTGGAGGGAACGGAGGATAAGAGGCGAAATCTGGGTCGATTCTGATTCTCAATCCGTTTGGAATGTTCTCACTGATTACGAGCGCCTTGCTGATTTCATCCCCAATCTCGTTCGTAGGTAGTTTACTCTCCCACTTTTCAGTCTCTTTCACTCTTCTTTGAGATTCTTAACATTTTGTTTCGATCATCTACAAAATTCTCCTGAATAAATCTCAAAAGGTCCAATTTTTTGTAGTCTGGTTGTGTGCTTAGTAATAGTTTCTAGAGAATACAGTGACACTAATTCTCCCGGAGATTGAATTTCATATTTAGTTACTACTGATGGATGCTCAGCTAGCTAGAGAAGTTGTGGTGTTTCTCTTCTAGTGCTGAAACAAATTTTAACAGATGTATGTATATGTTATGTGTATGAATCCTAAATTGTTGACGCTAACATAACCTTATTGGTGATTGTTTCAACTTCTAGTGGAAGAATTCCTTGTCCTCATCCAGGACGTATATGGCTCGAGCAACGAGGCCTTCAAAGAGCATTGTATTGGCATATTGAGGCCCGTGTTGTCCTCGATCTTCATGAGTGTCTAGATTCTGTGAGTATTATAATCTTTACTTTTCTCCTGCTAAAAGATTGGGACTGATTCTAAAACCTGCAAATTCTGCCAGATTCTGTGATCTCTTTATATGCATATTCAGATATTGATAAGAATCATGTGGTTTCCTTTATACTGTACAATATGTAGTCGTGTCTGAATAGGAATTCCCTGCTCCTTATTTTATCTCGACCCTTACTTCTTGTGTGTTGAAATAAAGGTATACATCCTACATTATTTAAAAGTCCATGCTTCTAACGTTTGTGTGGTCCTGTTTTAGGATTAGTAAATCTTCACAATGAGTTCTTATATTACCTTGTTTCTCAATCCATGTACGTCTATTAATGTAGTTTCATGCTGGTTTTCCTTGTACTATTGTTTAGCCAAATGGGCGTGAGCTCCACTTCTCTATGGTAGACGGTGATTTCAAAAAGTTTGAGGGAAAGTGGTCTCTGGAATCTGGTATCAGGTATGCTTCTTGATCCTCATGAGATGTTTGTGTGCTGATATAAATGATGTTTAATATCAGATATTCTCTCCTTCTTTCTTGTAATGAGATCTGTAGGTCCTCTATGAATGCATATCAGAGAAGTTGCCTTTATAAACAGACTTTTGTGCAATTCACACCACAGATAATTTCAAAACCATTCATGCTCGAGACATTTTTTTTTTCTCTTACTCCAGGTCCGTCGGAACTGTCTTGTCATATGAAGTAAACGTAATCCCAAGATTTAACTTCCCTGCCATATTCTTAGAGAGGATAATCAGATCAGATCTTCCTGTAAATCTCCGAGCTGTAGCTGGCCAAGCTGAGAGAAATTATAAGTGTTACGGAAAGCCTTCCATAATAGAAGGTTTGTTGGGTAGAACATCTTCACAGCTGACCCCTTCTCATGGTGTTGCGTTTGAAAGCCATGCTACTGAGAGGGCTAATGCCTCCAGTGTCGGATCATTATCTCATTCAAATGAATTGAATAATAACTGGGGCGTGTATGGAAAAGCCTGCAAGCTTGATAAACCTTGCACCGTGGACGAAGTTCATCTTCGTAGATTTGATGGTCTATTGGTATTGGTTCTAAAACATACTGTATAAACCAGTTTCCCATCTTTTGTGGTTACTGATGAGTTATTTTGATTTGGATGCAGGAAAATGGAGGTGTTCACCGTTGCGCCGTAGCTAGTATAACAGTTAAAGCTCCTGTTTGTGAAGTTTGGAAAGTTCTAACTGCTTATGAGAGTCTTCCCGAGTATGCTCCAAATGCTTTTAGCCTTCAATTTCAGGCTTCACTTTTCTGTCCTTGAGGAGGACATCCTTGTCAACTTTATTTCTGTGTCAGTCTTTATTATATAATGGTTATCTTGGCTTAGATATCTCTTGTTCATCTGCGTATTATTGTTTTGCATCAATCAGGATAGTTCCAAATTTGGCAATCAGCAAAATTTTGTCACGAGAAAACAATAAAGTCCGAATACTTCAGGTATGAGCATTCTCCACGGTTACCTTAAAATTAAATTTGGCAAAGATTTGAAAAATATGTTCCAATCTTAATTCTGTTTGCAGGAAGGATGCAAAGGCCTCCTTTACATGATGCTTCATGCAAGAGCTGTTCTCGATTTGCATGAGACTCGTGAGCAAGAAATCAGATTTGAGCAGGTTGAAGGAGACTTTGACTCACTTGAGGGCAAATGGATTTTTGAACAACTAGGATGTCACCACACACTTCTCAAGTATACTGTGGAGTCCAAAGTGCGAAAAGATACGTTTCTTTCTGAAGCAATCATGGAAGAGGTTTAAGTTAACTATTAGATATATTCAGTGTCATCATCTTCGTTTTTTATCCTATTGTAACCACAATGTTTCTGTCTGAGTCTTTCCAGGTTATTTATGAAGATCTTCCATCAAATTTATGTGCGATTCGGGATTACATAGAGAAAAGAGGAGAGAAATCTTCAGAGTCATGTAAACAGGAGACATGTCAAGTTTCAGAGGAAACATGTTCTTCATCACATGCCACATCAGTTGAGACAAATTACAATAATGATAATTGTACGGACCAAACTAAGCAGAGACCGAGGGTTCCTGATCTGCAACGAGACATTGAAGTGTTGAAATCAGAGATTCTCAAATTTATATCAGAACATGGACAAGATGGATTCATGCCTATGAGAAAACAGCTTCGGTTACACAGAAGAGTTGACATTGAGAAAGCCATAACAAAAATGGGAGGATTTAGGAGAATAGCGTCGATGATGAATCTTTCACTTGCTTATAAACACCGAAAACCAAAAGGATATTGGGACAATCTCGAGAACTTACAAGAAGAGGTAAAGCTTCTCAAACATATTCACAAGTTAAAACCAATACAATAACGTTTGCAAGAGCTTCTCCCTCTGCCTGTGTTTGCAGATTAGAAGATTTCAACAGAGTTGGGGAATGGATCCATCATTTATGCCGAGTAGAAAATCATTCGAACAAGCAGGTTCAAACATCAAACTCACATCAACCATTGTGTTCATCTCTGAAACCAGATTGGTCTAAGATACATTTGGTCTATTGTTTCAGGTCGTTATGACATTGCGCGTGCGCTCGAGAAATGGGGAGGATTACACGAAGTCTCTCGTCTGTTAGCACTAAACGTGAGACATCCGAAACCAAATTCCCTTAAGGAAAATGGTAACAAGATAGAGAGAACTGAATCTATTGATACGGAATTAAACTCGACGGTGAATAAGAAGACATATAAGCCTTACGTCTCTCAAGATACAGAGAAATGGTTGTACAAACTTAAAGATCTTGATATCAATTGGGTTCAATGAAACCTTTTGTTCATTTAACACTTTGTACAGTCTTGTAAAAACATATGTTTATGTAAATTGTGACAATATGATTGAAACCGTGTATTACACGATATCTTTTTCTTTTTTTGGTGGTCAAACACTAAAAGAGAGAGCATAGAAGAGTAAGATGGTTAATAGCAGAGAGTGATGGTTTTGAGAAGAAATAAACGTCACGTCATTGTCTTTCACTTTAAATTGAAATTACATGTAATTGGAAACAAACTTCTTTCTAGGTTTTGGATTATTACAGAAAACTAAATGACCACGATGATCCTGATTCATGACTGAAAAGAGACAAAAAATGAGTTTGGATTTGAGTTCTGATGTGTAAAAACATAAAATGCATGATAGATCCAGAAAACATTGTTTTTCATATATATAACTCAAAGAGATATGATGAAATTATAGTTTTAACACAAAACTTATCAAAGAACAAAAGTGAAGGAAGAAAATGGGATACATAGGTTGGGGGGAATGAAGCCTGGTCCGAGAATCATATAGAATGGTGTTCTTCTTCATGACCTCGAGCCAGACAACATTCCTCTCAACCCTAAACCAGAGGAGAAGCTACAACTTTGTATATGTAAGAAAAAAACAGAAGAAAGAAAGAACATAAAATATGTGTATGAGACGAAGCTTGTTCTTATATATATATATAGAAGGAGTAATTGACCTCAAGTTTAATATTTTCATGTTTACTTTTCTTACACTAATTTGGTAAATTTTGGAGTCCGCAAAATCTTTGATTAAATTTTCTTTCTTGTCTTTATATATATAGTGTGTCAGTGTGTGTAGCGTTACCTAACATAGAATTGTACAGAGAATTGCCATAGTTGTAACTAAAACAATAATAAAATACTCCAATTCTACACTCCATCCTCAGCAAATCAACTTTTTTGTATGTATTAAGTGCTGTGAAAATGACAAAACATTGTTTCCGTCTTGACCTCGGTTACGTTTAAAATTTCCTATAAGAAATCGGTTTTAATATACATTGTTATAAACTTAATTTGGTGGATTAAACTGAGACATAAGCAAATAAAATGTGAGAGACAACGTTGAAGAAATTAATGGCAAAATAAAGAGCATGTGAAAGATATATTTGACAGATAAGATGGTTTTAAGAAAAATGAAAGTCTTGTCATCTTCAATGTGAAATGAAATTACACATAACTGGAAACAATCTTCTTCTTTCTAGATTTTAGATTATCACAGAAACCAAGTTTTTAGTTCGTGACTCGAGACAAAGAGAGAGAGAAAGACTGTGTTTGGATGTGAGTTGTGACGTTAGAAGCCATAGGAAAAAGCATGCAGAATGTGATGAAAGTTAATGTAAGAAAAATATAAGTTAAGTATGTGAGATAGAAGAAAATCATTTTTTGTCTATATATATACATAGAGAGAGGAGCAGATGATTACAACACCAAGATTTTATTATTGACTTCTTTTACATAAGTTAAGTCATTTTTTGAGTCAGAAAAAGAGTTGATTATATTTTGGTTACTGTCTCAAAATAGCATGCAAAGCCATACCTAGAGTTACCTAAAATAGAACTTTGGTGGGGAATCCATAGTTGTATAACTTAAACATGCTCTGAGTTCCTAGTAGCTCTGAGTTTCCAGGTACCCGAATGGATCAAAGGATTTCAAGTCTTTCGGGTTTAGTAATATAATACTTATTCAATTATTTTAAAATATATTCATTCAGTTTTTCATTCGGTCTAAGTTTGGTTATAATACTCAAACTCCTACGATTTAGGATCTGTTCGAAAATTTTATTAAGTTCGGATTGTTTTAGTTTTTTTTTTTTAATTTCATACAGGTTTAGATTTTAGATAATATGCCCAACGCTAGTTCTTACATTCAAACTTTTTTTTCGTATGCGTTTCTCATTTCTCATTTATAAAAGAACTTAATTTATTTTTGCAAAGTGGTTAAGTACCATTTTAACTACTTTTCTTATTCGAGTTCAATTTTAAAAAGTTGTATTTGTCCCACATAAAATTATTATAAATTTTAGAGATAGGGGAAATCAGTACATATGATATTGTCCATTCATTTAAACATCAAATTGTTTGAAAAACAAAAAACTTCATATCCGAGGTCAACAATCATTTATATCTCTACATTTATTAATTTCATATAAGATCCTCATATTTCTTTCAATTTCTCCCTTATCTAATGTGGGTGTAAATTTGTACAAAAACAAACTTGAAGGCCAATTTCAAAACTGAAAAAAAAAACACTGGAAGGACCATTTTGGAAATCTTCTCTCACTCTACAACTTCAAAAAAACAAGAAGACGTAGCAGTCTTCTATCCATCAGTTTCTTCTCATTGTTGTTCTTCTTCGTGATCATCATGTGATTCCATTTACAGTTCGGTCTATTGTTCTAAAAAATTCATTATATTGTCAGACGGAGAATAAGAAGAAGAAGAAGAATCCTTTTGTGATTTAACTATCTAAATTTATCTCCTTTTGATTTCTACGAGTGAAATTGTTGACTAGAGCCATCGGACGAGTTCGAATTCCTGGGTTGATGATCCAGGGATCAAATAATTCGAGTGGATTTTTAAAAGTTTCGAAATTGGGTCCGATTGGTGTTTCCTCTACTCGGTGGCTGTCGAGCGAGAGCGAAAAACGTTTTGTGGCGATGTGGGGAAGTGGAGATTACGGAAGATTGGGCTCGGAAACTTGGATTCTCAGTGGAGACCTTCCGTTTGCTCTGCCTTGAGTGATCACAGCATCAGAGCTGTCGCTTGCGGCGGAGCTCACACTCTGTTCCTCACCGGTAAACTATTCATCTCCCGACTTGCTTTTTCCATTTTCTCTTTGGTGATTATCCGGAACTTTGAAAGGTTGCAATGCAATTTGGTATATGAGTAACTAAAGTAGAGGGAGTAAATTGTGTTGACTATTAAGCTGAGAAATCCGGAGAATTGGCATCCCAACGACGTGCTGAGATAGAGTCATTCTGGTATCTTGTTGGTACTAGCTGCAAATAATCAGTATCGGATTGACCCTCGTTGAATAGCATCTTTTGGCTTTTCTTTAATTGGGCATGTTGTTGTTCAGTTTGGTTTATGTGAAGTATTATTTGAGTCAGTTATTGATTGGAAGAATGTCAGCATTATCTAATTGTCAGCTTACATATACTCCTACACATATGACAGAAACGAGGAGGGTATTTGCTACAGGTCTTAATGATTGTGGTCAACTAGGCGTATCAGATGTTAAAAGTCATGCAATGGTATGTAGTAATTGGTATGTTGGCCAAAAGACTATAGGGGTGCAAGTATTTTTCTTTTCTTTCCTCTGTGTTTCAGTCTTCACATGGCTTTATCTCAGATAATGCAACTATGGTTGATGTTTCGATTGTGTTGCTTGTTTATAATACTGTAGGAGCCGCTTGAAGTTTCTGGACTAGAAAAGGATATTCTTCACATCTCAGCTGGTTATCATCATTCCGCTGCTATTACAGGTTAAACAAGCACAATGTTCTTTATTAAATTGTCATGACTTGAGCCTGAAACATCATCTCCTGCATAACTGTCGAAGCTTTTTCTCTAGTATTCTGGTCTAATGCAGTGCCTTAGATATGATGTTCTTCGTAGTTGGTCACACATTTTCTCTCTTTCTTTTGTTTAGTGGATGGGGAACTATATATGTGGGGAAAGAAATCAAGTGGACAGCTGGGACTGGGAAAAAGTATATACCGTTTACATTTAATAAGTTATGCGCTGTTATATATGTTCTAATCCACAAAGTAGCTTGCTGAATTTACATGTTCTTTTCCATTCTTAATTTTTTCTTATGAAGAGGCTGCAAGAGTGGTACATGTGCCAACCAAAGTGGAGGCTTTACACACCATCAAATCTGTGGCTTTGGGTTCAGAGCATTCAATTGCTGTTACTGGTTTGGATCCTAGATTCTTAGCTGGATATAGAAGTACATAATTCTTTTTGTCTTTTAAATACTCTGAGAAAACTAAGGGTATCTTTCTCTTGAGTAGATGGAGGTGAAGTCCTGAGTTGGGGAGGAGGGGGCTCTGGAAGACTTGGCCATGGTCACGAGTCCAGTCTTTTTGGCATCTTAAGAAGTAAAAGGTTAGTCTGTTTTACTTAACTCTATTATAGTTTCATCGTTTTCTCATGCATTATTTTACCCAATATATTTCCCATTTCCTCCTTGGTGTACTTTATCTTGACTCCGTCATAGTTTTCTTGTATTGCGCTGTAAAGTATACCCCTAATTGCAGTGAGTTTACTCCAAGGCTTATCAAGGAACTTGAGGGGATTAAGGTAATCTAGTGGTTAAGAATTTCCTCCTTGGATGATGAGTATCTAGTTACCTAGTGGTGTTCTTAATCTTCGAGTCTCATGCTTATGTTCATCTGTTCTTTCTGCCGATATCTAGGTTAAAAATGTCGCTGCTGGTCTGCTGCATTCAGCATGCACTGATGATATTAGTTTACATTCTTAAATTATGAATGTTGTACCATTTACCGACTTTCTAAGGTTTGTTCCCAAATAATGTAGAGAATGGCTCTGCATTCATGTTTGGAGAGAGATCCATAAATAAAATGGTACAGAAAATGTCTGTATCCTAGACTTTTATGTTCACATTATGGTTATGTAAAGCTAATCAGGTGGAAACTACAGGGCTTTGGAGGAGTAAGAAATGCTACAACAACATCAATTATCAGTGAAGTGCCATATGCAGAAGAAGTTGCAAGTGGTGGCTACCACACATGCGTTGTGACAAGTAATACTCTCTTATTATTTAGTATTTACTGCTTTTTGGATGAATGGGTTGCTATTGAGTTTGTTTGTGTAAAATGCATGTCCTGCTCAAATTTTCTTTCGCATGGTCTTTATAGAGTCCCAAAACTGGCTTGTAGTTTGTGCTAATTATATGAAAATATTGCCTGTATGATGGTCGATAGCAACTCAGCCCTTGTTGTTTCCTTCATTTTGTAAGGAGGTGGGGAACTTTACACCTGGGGCTCGAACGAAAATGGCTGCCTTGGCACAGAGTAAGATATACCCCGAAAAATTAGGATGTTTCCCTATAAGATCTGGAAACAAGGATTTTGCAGTATAATCATTTTATTTCAAAAATTTCAGTTCAACATATGTCTCACACTCCCCTGTTCGAGTTGAAGGTCCTTTCTTGGAGTCGACTGTATCTCAGGTATCTTGTGGATGGAAGCACACTGCAGCTATTTCAGGTAGCCTCTCTTTGAGTCCAACATCCTTTTTTCTTTTTCATTGTGCAAAGTTATTCGACTCAATTAGTGATACTTGTTTGCAGATAACAATGTCTTTACCTGGGGCTGGGGAGGTTCTCACGGCACATTCTCTGTTGACGGACATTCCTCTGGTGGACAACTGGTTTGTTTCATCATCATTCTTATTGATCAAATCTCTTGACAGATTAACTTCTTATGTGAATGCAATATCATCCCATTTTGTCCTTCCGCGAAATCTGAGTTCAAAGAGAATAATTGATACGGTATGTTATGTATGCAGGGCCATGGCAGTGATGTAGACTATGCAAGACCCGCAATGGTGCATTTGGGAAAGAATGTAAGAGCAGTACATATATCTGGTGGCTTCAATCATACAGCTGCAATTCTCGAACATTATTGAAGACTCCATAGTATGTTTTGTATTCCTGAAACACTATACAAATGAGGAGATTGTACATCGGAATCAACTCTACAGAAAGAACTATGTTACTGCATTTGTAAAAATGAAACAATTTATACCCAAGAAGAAGAATAAAAGTAAAGTGCAAATCCAGCACTGATTTTCCAACATTTCTTGTCAAATGAGTCCTACTTCGGACAGCAAAACATTAAATCCTGTAAACACTTTTAGTAAAACGAAAATTTCAATACAAATGTTGAGAGATTGCAAAAATCAACACTTGTCTTCTTTATTTTTAGTCAAAAACTCCTGCTAATGAATCTGTTTTCTCCGAGCAATCTCACACTCACGATGATCGCAATGCATCAGCAGAACGTGATCCCCATTCACGCTCGTGCTATCTTGTCAATAAACTCGTAATATAGTGATGAATTCTCAGAAAAATGGGATGTTACATTGCTTTTCGTACCACGACTTGTAACATTCTTTGAAACGAAGAGCCTGAGCTCAAGAAATCATAATCTACAAGACTTAACTTTATTTAAACAAGACAAAAAAAGCAAATGAACACTAAAAAAATTCTGAATAAGGAACTCAAATTCCATTTGGCGGGGCACTCACAGTCCCAGGCATTGGGCTTTTCTTTTCGTTATTGTCAAAAGAAACAGACAAGTATTAAGCATACGGAAGAGTGAATCAATCCCTTAAGCTGCTGATTCCTTGGAGATCTTCTCTGCCTTTGCAACAACCTCATCGATACCTCCAACCATGTAAAATGATTGTTCAGGAAGATCATCGTACTTACCATCAAGCAGACCCTGTAACAACACACAGAGGATATTCGGGTCAGTTAGTATACATATTACATTTGATAACAAAGAATTTAGCTTTGAGTAGAGCTAGCCAATCTAGAAAGACAACACAAAGGATTTCCCTAAACTGGCATTTAATGCCACATATGGACGTATAGATGCGAGGGAGAATTAAAAGCTTCTAGGAAGCCACAGCAACATGTCCAATTATCATAAGTTTTTAAAATTGTGTCTCAAACAATGTTGTGAGTGCCAGAATGTATATATACCTGGAAACTATTTATATTTTCTTTAAGGTCGACGTATTTTCCAGGGGCACCCGTGAAAATTTCAGCGACATGGAATGGCTGACTCAAGAATCTCTGGATCTTCCGGGCACGGGCAACTGTCAGCTTGTCATCTTCACTTAGTTCGTCCATTCCCAGAATGGCAATAATATCTTGCAAGTTCTTGTAGTTCTGTAGCACTTTCTGCACACCACGGGCAGTGTTGTAGTGCTCCTCACCCAGAATGTGAGGTGAGAGCATACGGGATGTAGAATCCAGAGGATCCACAGCAGGATAGATACCAAGCTCAGAAATCTTCTCATGAGAAAAAGAATAGTACAAATATATCAGCTTTATGAGCATATATCCCAAGTAAAATGTTCTAAAAGGCATAAGAAGAAAAAAGTTGACACCTGTCTCGAAAGCACAGTTGTGGCGTCCAAATGAGCGAAAGTTGTAGCAGGAGCAGGATCTGTCAAATCGTCAGCAGGGACATAGATGGCTTGGACTGAGGTGATAGACCCCTTCTTGGTGGTTGTGATTCGCTCTTGAAGAGCACCAAGATCAGAAGCTAGAGTTGGCTGGTAACCCACAGCAGATGGGATACGACCGAGCAAAGCAGACACTTCAGAGTTGGCCTACACAATAGAGAATCTTAGCTCATGCTTATGGCAATCACGTGCTGAGATATAGACGAAAACAAGACCCACCTGGGTGAAACGGAAAATGTTGTCAATGAAAAGCAAGACATCTTGGCCTTCAGCATCACGGAAGTACTCAGCAACAGTCAAACCAGTCAGTCCAACACGGGCACGAGCACCCGGGGGCTCATTCATTTGTCCATACACAAGAGCACATTTACTCTCAGACTATTAAGACAGGAAAACAGAAGGAATTGAGCAACAATTTCCAACCAAATGCCATTTTCAAGAAAAGAAAAAAGAAGGAAGAGTGAAAATAAATCCAAATTATATGAAAACCTGTTTCTCGCCTAGCTTGATGACACCGCTCTCAATCATTTCTCTGTACAAGTCATTGCCTTCGCGGGTTCGTTCTCCCACACCAGCAAACACGGAGAAACCACCTACTCATCAGAAGAAGCACCAATTAATAAAATTAAAACTGGAACACGACTGTGCACACCACTTAAAAACACCCTGTGTACATACCGTGAGCTTTGGCGACATTGTTGATCAGTTCCATAATGAGCACAGTTTTTCCAACACCAGCACCGCCAAAGAGCCCAATCTTTCCTCCTCTTTGGTAAGGAGCAAGGAGATCAACAACCTAAGAAAAAAGGGGAATAACAACAAAAGTGAAGTCAAAACACTGAGGACAAATCATGTGACATGTAGAAACAGCGGAGGGAGGAACAGGATGTACCTTAATACCAGTAGCAAGAATCTCTTGACCGGTGGCCAAATCAACCAAAGCAGGAGCGTCTCTGTGAATAGGTAAGTAATGGTCGGTCTCTGTTGGAGCATTCAGAAAGTACAATCAGCAAGAATGAATTGTCAGAACGGGTCTGTAGAACGTTAGACATTTATTAAGAGTGGCTTAGACTTCTTACTAATTTCGCCTCTCTCATCAATGGGTTCTCCAAGAACATTCATGATACGTCCAAGTGTAGCCCTTCCAACAGGAACCTGAGTAGACAGATAAATTTATAACATGATTAGACATGCCCGTCGGAAAGAAGTAGACTTTAGAAGAAAATATACTTTTGGAAAAAGTCAACGACAAGATAAAGATCAGAAACCAATCGAATAGAGTAGGCATAAACAGATCCCCAGGTCTAGACCAACTAAGCAAATGGCTAGAAATGCCCCAACTAGAGTCCTGATCCCGGATCCACGGGCCTCGTAACAGAAAACACATAAAGACATAGACTACTTACAGTAATTGGAGCACCAGTGTTGAGAACCTTCCTTCCACGGACAAGACCCTCAGTACCATCCATAGCAATGGTCCTAACGACATTCTGACCCAAGTGATGAGAAACCTCAAGCACCAGCCTAGTGGGATGATCCTGCACCTCGAGAGATGTCATAATGGGAGGTAATCCCTCCTGATCCTCGAATCTCACATCAACAATGGCACCAATGACCTGACACACACGCCCAATCGCGCCTTTGCCACCGTAATCATAGGTCTTCTTCACTTCATCCTTAGCAGGAGCAGACGATGGCGCAGAGGAAGCCGGGGAAGAAGTCGAATATTCGGCGACGCGGCCAAAGAGTGTCCCACATGGAGCGGCGCGATGCGCGGCGCTGGGTGAAGGAAGCCTAGGGTTTCGGCTACCGATTAAGGATAATTTAGATGTAGATCTACTCGAAGATGAACGGAGCAGCGATGATAAGATTCGCCGACTCGCCATGACTATGAACAACGGAGAGAGTGAAAAAAAAAAGATGGCTTTAGGGTTAAATAAAAAATGAAATGTTCTCTCCTCGTTTAACTAACGAAGTAGACCAATTCTTATATGACACGTTTTCCGTAATAATTGCGACACGTGTAATCTCCTGATTCTGTTCTATCTCTAGCCGTTGATTGGAAGGAAATAATCAAAACATCAAGGCAATAAATAAAAAGCTTGCATATTTTCGAACAACATCAAAATAAACATAAAGAATATATGTAAACTATACTGTATTTACCGTCCTTTCTATACATATCAATTTCTGAATCGAAATGTTGTTAAAAAAATGTTGTCAAAGAAAAGTCGAAATTTTTTGTTTTCCCGAATTCTTTTCGATAATTTATATGCTCAACTAATGGTTATGATATCAAAAATTCGATTATTCCCTCCTATTGATGAAAAATTTGAAAAATAATTTTGAAAATATACCATCGACCCAAATTTTATCACCAAAAATATTTGTGTTTAGCATGATCAAACTTTGACCACCCAAATAATATTTTTGTTAATTAGAAGCTCAATTTGGATTCCAAGGGTCATTCTAATCATCATCTTCTTTGTCCTCACGTCTTTTTGTTGTATATAGGTTACATGAACTAGGCCCAAGTAAGCCCATTAACCAGAACGAGTGGAACTCAGGTTCAGAATCTGAAGTGTTACCCTAGCGAATATTTCCGGTCTCTCTTTCTCTATCTCATTCACACTCACCCACTTATGGCGTCTCGGAGAGTCTTATCATCGCTTCTCCGTTCATCTTCCGGTAGATCTGCTGCTAAATTAGGCAACCGAAACCCTAGACTTCCTTCTCCATCACCTGCGCGTCACGCCGCCCCATGTAGCTACCTATTCGGCCGCGTCGCTGAGTATGCGACTTCTTCACCTGCAAGCTCCACTGCGCCATCGTCTGCTCCTGCTAAGGATGAGACGAAGAAGACCTATGATTACGGTGGCAAAGGTGCGATCGGGCGTGTTTGCCAGGTCATTGGTGCCATTGTTGATGTGAGATTCGAAGATCAGGAGGGATTGCCTCCGATCATGACATCTCTCGAGGTGCAAGACCATCCCACTAGGCTGGTGCTTGAGGTTTCTCATCATTTGGGTCAAAATGTCGTCAGGACCATTGCTATGGATGGTACTGAGGGTCTCGTCCGTGGAAGGAAGGTTCTCAACACTGGTGCTCCAATCACTGTAAGTAGTTTCTATGTCTAGATCCTTCGATATAGATCGCTGATCCGTTAAATCAGCCATTTTATGGCCTAGATCTGTGAATTCGTTGATCAGATTTTGCCTAGTCTCACTGGTTTCTGTTTGTGTTTTCCTAATGCTCGACGTTGAATTTGCCCATTTACAGTTTTTTGTTTCTTCGAAAGTCCATTCATTTTCAAAGAATTCTATGTGCAGATGAATTCGTGATTTTGGATGATTAATATGATCACAAAAATCTGACTTTTGGCTTGTTCTCACTACTTAAGGTACCTGTTGGAAGAGCTACCCTTGGACGTATCATGAATGTTCTTGGAGAACCCATTGACGAGAGAGGCGAAATTAGTAAGAAGTCTTAACCAACCTTAATCAATGTCTCACTTTCTGCAAACCTGTCGTGACAGTATGTTCTTGCTGTTGCTCAGAGACCGACCATTACTTACCTATTCACAGAGATGCTCCGGCTTTGGTTGATCTAGCCACTGGGCAAGAGATTTTGGCCACTGGTATTAAGGTAGAGTCTGGGCTTTAGTTCCACGGTGTTTTCCACAGTTCGTGTGTGCCTTCTTTCTTGTTCCTAGGTGTTGATCTTCCTTCCCTCTTTTCAGGTTGTTGATCTCCTTGCTCCCTACCAAAGAGGAGGAAAGATTGGTCTATTTGGCGGTGCTGGTGTTGGAAAAACTGTGCTTATCATGGAGCTGATCAACAATGTTGCGAAAGCTCATGGTTTGTTTAGAACAAGTAGTTGGGATAGTGTTAGTCCTGTTTCAGTTTAGTAATTGGTGCTTCTTCCGATGAATAGGTGGTTTCTCTGTGTTTGCTGGTGTGGGAGAAAGAACACGTGAAGGCAATGATTTGTACAGAGAAATGATTGAGAGTGGTGTCATCAAGCTAGGCGAGAAGCAGGTTTTCAGCTAATTTGATTAAAATTCATCTTTGATTTTTCTGGACATGGCATGTGATTGAATGTAGTTGCTCAGTTCTCTGTCTTCCTGTCTTAACAGTCTGAGAGTAAATGTGCTCTTGTGTATGGACAAATGAATGAGCCCCCGGGTGCTCGTGCCCGTGTTGGACTTACTGGTTTGACTGTTGCTGAGTATTTCCGTGATGCTGAGGGCCAAGATGTCTTGCTTTTCATTGACAACATTTTCCGTTTCACTCAGGTGAGACTTCTTCTTCACTGTGTTTATTACTCAGCGCCTATGTGCGATGAATGAATAAGAAGATTGTAGATTTAACTCCTTATATTCTATTGTGTACTGTAGGCTAACTCTGAAGTGTCTGCTTTGCTTGGACGTATCCCTTCTGCTGTGGGTTACCAGCCAACTCTTGCTTCTGATCTTGGTGCTCTTCAAGAGCGAATCACAACCACCAAGAAAGGGTCTATCACCTCAGTCCAAGCCATCTATGTCCCTGCTGACGATTTGACAGATCCTGCTCCTGCTACAACTTTCGCTCATTTGGACGCTACAACTGTGCTTTCGAGACAGGTGTCAACTTTTATCCTTCTTATGCTTTTTTTAGAACATTTTACTTGTGATGCTCATAAAGCTGATATATTGGTACTGTTCTTTTTCTCATGGAAAGATTTCTGAGCTTGGTATCTATCCTGCTGTGGATCCTCTGGACTCTACGTCCCGTATGCTCTCCCCTCACATTCTGGGTGAAGAGCACTACAACACTGCTCGTGGTGTGCAGAAAGTGCTACAAAACTACAAGAACTTGCAAGATATTATCGCCATTTTGGGAATGGATGAGCTAAGTGAAGATGACAAGTTGACTGTTGCCCGTGCCCGTAAGATCCAGAGATTCTTGAGTCAGCCGTTCCATGTTGCTGAAATCTTCACTGGTGCCCCTGGAAAATACGTTGATCTTAAGGAAAACATCAACAGTTTCCAGGTATTTACACATACATACTCGTAGTCCATATGTCTTCTTCCTTCATCCATGACTGTTTGGTATATGTGAGTTTATATGAAATGTAAATTGTTTCAGGGTTTGCTCGATGGTAAGTACGATGATCTTCCTGAACAGTCGTTTTACATGGTTGGTGGAATCGACGAGGTGGTTGCAAAGGCAGAGAAGATCTCCAAGGAATCAGCAGCTTAAGTGATTGATTCATCTTTTTCATGCTTAATACTTCTCTTCTTTCTGACAATAACGAAAAAAAAAAACCCAATGCCTGTGACTCCCCTACCAAACACGGAACTTGGGTTCCGTATTCATAGTTTCTTTTGGTTCAAATTCCATGAGAGCTGGCAAAATGATGCTGAACAGATTTATTCACTGTTACTCAAATTTTTGGTTCTTTTGCTTTCTTTACTTGTTGAAATAAAGGTTAAGAAGTCCTGCAGATTCTAACTGCAATGTATGATTATTATTTCTTAATCTCAGTCCATTTGTTTTAAAGAATGGGTGCAAGTCTTGGTATGATCATCATCAACATAACATCCCATTGCTTGAAATATACTACTTTTTTTTTTGTCACTAGCTTAAAATATACTACTTTATTTTAAAAAATTGCAAACGATCTAACATGATGTCACATCACTGCTTCTTCCATGGACTTCTTATGCTCGTATATATGTACAACCAAAGTACCAAACATGTATAAATCAGAAGCCGGTTTTGTGCACAAAAATATCCATTAGAAGCTTAAGCTACCTTCTTTCAACAATGCTTTATAATCTCTAGGCACATCAACTCGATCGATCGCATCCAACACTTTTTCCTTGTCGATAACAAAATCAAGAAGTGGAAACCCCGATGAAAACCTCCTTACTGCAGCTGATTTGCTTCTTCTCACCCCACGGAAATACTCACTGCTTTTGCTCAAAGGGTCACACTTTCTTGCCCGAGAGTACTCAGAATCAAAATCCTGACTCTTGCTAACACATGGAGTTCTCTTTCTTTTGCTTGCCTCTTGTAACAGCTTCTTCTCCTCAACTGTTACTAATGTGACACTGACTGGTTTCAATTGCTGATTCATAGTATTCAATGGAGACTTGATAGAAGAAAGTCTAGGACCTCCTCGAGCCTCGCTCTTTACTTTAGTAACCAAATGTTGTAACCAAATTATCTGTCCAAGAATGTAGATCTCTGTCTTTTCTTTACTAGCGTGATAGAGTGTTTCAATACGTAATATATCACCACCACCAGGCTTACTACTGAAGTCAGTCCTGTAAGATTAAAAACGAAACCATCAAAACAAAAAAAAACACAAAATTCAGGTGAAGAGAAGTTGAAGGTTTCATTTCATTCAGCACTCACCCTGTATTTGCCCACTCTCCAACCCACCCAAAACCATGATGTGCTCTGCGATGAACCCATTCAACAATCAATAGCCATTAAAAATAGAATTAAATGCCGAGAGCAAAAATTGTTAAGTCGACGTGACAAAAGAAGGGTCAGATTTCTTACTTGGTTGTATTGCCTGCAACTGGAACAAGCCAATGCAGTGTCCTCTCCATCTCGTCCTTAATTTGTGTCACCGAAAGCTGTCATACAAATCATAAACCATACCATCTTGTAATTAGTTTGATTGGCCAAAAGATACTCTTTCTTCACTTTTGTACACCAGAGTGTGCACCAATAGACATTACCTCCTTATCGACATTGAATGATTTAATCTTAGAACGAAGAGCCAATTTTATACCAGGTGGCAAGCTTTGGTATAGAGAATCCCTTGCATTTGAAGTTATAGCGTTTGCACGAGCAACCTATACACATCAAAACAACATGGATATGATTGAAAGAAGGCACATAAACCAACCAACCAAATGAAGCAATGCTATGTTTGTGCACTCACAAGTGTATCAATCTGCACAATTATGTTTGCATAATGTAAAGCAAGACCAGCAGGTCCCAATCTTTTATCGAAATCCGTAGCTACTTTCTTCAATATTTGATCATCTAGGCAAAGAAAATGAATTTGTTATTGAAAATTTCAGATTTTGTGTGAAAACTTAATTATGGAAGATCAATTAACAAAAGTATATGGTAATGGAAATGAGAGGAAATTCAGAGTCTTAGCACATGGTAAATGTACTAAAAGGAGGAACTTACATACCGGCACCACCAAAGATATTATGAATCTCTAGCAACAAGAAATGTACAATGTCTACTAGTTTTTCCATCACCTGAAATACAAATCAGCGTTTAAGTTTAAAAACATCATGCGATTTAGTTTGGCCAAGATTTTGCTCGGTGAAGAGTGATTAGAAAAGATGCATTCACACCATACAAACGAAGAATTTGGTGATGTTAAATGATAAAAACTGTTACACACCTCTTCAAAACCTCTCGACCACAACGACTTTTTCTTTAAGCTTTTCACTACCTTTCTTTGGGCTTTAAGTTCCGTTTTTAAGATTGCAAGACCATCGCCTACATTTAAAAGAGAGCACTGTCATTTAATGATGATTCAAACTAATAAAGCAGGCAAGTAATCTTCGATAACTTACCCTTACTGGTGTTAGCTGAGTTTTCTTCTTCTCGACGCTTTTGCTCATAGTCTTTCTCCAATCGATATAATACTTGGAGTTCTTGGTATAGTTCCTGAACCAAAAGAGGTATTGAAACACCTAGTTCTGAGAATGTCCGAGTGACATACATGAAAAAAACCTACAATTTTCTATTACATATTCTTTTGAAAGTAAACGGTTACTAAAGAAGATAGCTGATAGCTCAAAGCAAAGAACACAGCATATAACTAGCAAGAATAAGTCAAAATGCTTTTAGAGTTTCTAATTCTAGAAAGCATTCACTCACAGCAGTATACTGCACTAAAACCATAAGCTGATCAACAACCAACACCGCATCTTCCTCCAATTGCCTTTGAGGGGTCAGTTCTTTGCTGATCCTGAGGACAGAAGAAACGATTCAGGTGCTTAAAATAAGGGTATAACAGCATTATCTCCAACACAATATTTTTGTAAAATCTACCTATCGAAATAACGCTGTAAATTATGCCACTGAAAATCTTTAGATCGGTTTCCAAACCGGACCACTTCCCCCGAGAAGACTTGCAACTCCTGCCTGCATATATATCAAGTTAAATATCTTGCACTGTTTAAGAGTAAAGGAAAAGCAGAGGAAGCAGCCTAGAATCAAAATCTACCTCTTATCAGCTGCAACAAGTCTGAGGAGTTCAACTATATCATTCGAGACAAGATTTTGAACACCCTCAGAATAAAGGACAGTTTCTCTTAAATGCACGATGTTCCTCTTAGAAAGGGATTCAATGAGATTTGAGCTTTTGACAATTGTGTTTGCTACTTCAAAAGCCAAGATACCAAGTTCAGTGCCTTTAGTAGCAACTCCAGAGGTAAATCCACCGCTGCTAAGATCCGTCATGCTACTCCCAAGAGTATCCAAAACATCCTTTGCTTTACCTAAACCCGCTTTGCCTAAAAGAACACTTGCTTCTGTAACCTGCCACAAGACAGCTAAATCGAATAGTACTCTTGACATTTTAGGACTTGATAGAGTTAAAAGACACTTCGGTTACTACTAAGAGACAGTGCTTTCACTCATAATCAGAGTGGCTAAAAGGAGCTAATCACTATTTCAGTTCTTTTGAACTAACCTTTGAAACAGCGGTTTGAGTAGATTTTGCAGCCCTTAACTTCTGTGATGGAACCATGGTATACGTCGGAATTCCATCATAGAAATTATCATCTGGTTCCCTTTCGCGGAAAGAGAAAACATCTTTCAGTTGGTTTTGTTCCTTACTATCTTTAACCATAATCTGCCTCGTACAAGGACTAGTCACATTGGTTTGCCCATTTGGCCGTGGGTAACTAAAATCGGGTTCTCGACCATCATCAGCCACACTTGAACCTGAGTACTCGCTGCCAAAATTGATTCCAAGGCTCTTCGAGCAAAAACCCCCCATAACTGTTTCAACTCTTTTTCAATCACCTTAAGCTAAGCTATAGGAAAGATCATGACACCATGGAATAGTCTATAAAAATCTCGAGACTTCGATCCAGAACCAGCGAGGTTATTAATCTAGAGCAAAGCAAGGAAAAAGTCAGAAAGAAAACCAAATCATCCAGACAAGAATTCAAAAAAAAGGGACAGGATTGTGTCCGAAATAGTTCAAGACATTGCAATCGCCTTCGAGCAAGGTAACAGATTTAAACCATTCCTCTAGTTCTGAAACACATAAAGCCAAAGGCGTTCGCGAAGTAAAGCCAAAGGCGTTCACAAAGTAAAGCCTTTAGGTCAAACACTGTGGAATCTCCTCTCTTCCCATCGACTTAAGCAAGATCGAAGAAGAAGACTTACCTAGAAAAGACGTGGGCCCAGCCAATTTCAGAGAGCTAGAGCTTGGGATTCACGACACAGAACAGTGAAAAGACAAAAGACAAAGGAACCTTGAACACGAGAATAAGTGTTGTTAAAAAGAAGAAAGTCAAGGAGAGTAACATGAATATGAAGGAGAAGATCAGAAAAGGGATTTCATTCAACGACAAAACTTTTGAGATTGGACCACCAAATTGGCATCACCCAAAGCCAAAAAAAACGAAACAGCCAGCTTGATAAAGAAAGAAAAGTCAAAACCTTTTTCTTTAATCACCATGTTACAAAAGAGTCACAAGCTAATGGATTGGTCAAGTCTTTTCTTATTACCACACCAATTTGTTTTTTTTCCATTTTTCTTTACTTCCGTGGAAGTTAAAAACTCATCTTTAAAATTTGGTAAAAAGGCTTTTCGAGAGTATTTCTCTCCCTTTTCTGCCGAGACTGCGACTCCGATTCTCTTCTCCATTTTAAATCTTTCAGAAAATGAGTCACTGTTTTTGCTGATAAGGAGTATCCTTTCCGGCTGGTCAGAGTCTCTCCGGTTTCACTGCACGGATTATAAATTTGTTTTAGGTCGTTAACTTCCGGTTCACCGGTAACAAGTGTAAGGAAACTTTTTTATGTTTTTAGTTTTGTTTAATCTTTTGGTTTAAATTTTTCTTTGTTTTTCTGGCTTGGTGTTAGGTTGATTTGGTTTTGCCGTATTATAATCGGAGGTCTTTTCTGGATATTTTCTCGGCATTTTGTCAATCACTTTTTCTTTTTTTTGTTTTTTAGGTTTTGGTTTTCGATCGCCTTCCTGTTTATAAGTTTAGTTTTCTTTGTTGTTTTTAAAATTCCTTTCAAATAAGGCTTTCACCATGGTCTTTAACCGATCTTTCAGTTTCAGATCCGTTCATATGGATTTGGTTATTTCCATCAACGATTGTCGATGTTTTTTAGATAATGTGATTCTTGCTTACGAAGAATAATTCTCCGTTTTGTCGGAGTTGCTTTTAGCTGATTGTCGTTGGTGGAGTTTCAATGATGGGTTAATTTGGATTCAATCATTCTGATAAATTTTGCGGAGGTGGAAGTGAAGACAATAATGCATGTTGAAGAATGGTGTTTTCCAATGATCCTTTGTCACTAGAGTTGCATGTCGTCATGCAGGAGGTAAAGCCACGTGGATGACTACTAGCACGCCAGAGATCCTCACTAGTGAATACGTGAAGATAGATGGCAGATATGGAATTCTCGAAGACTCTAAAACTAGGCTTATGGACCTTCGTTTTTTCAGGCCATCATGATTCTAAATCATCATATATCCATCTCACGTAATTTACAAACTTTTCAACCCATTTGGGAAAGAATAATAAAATAGACGGCAAAAAAAAAAAAACGCATCTTTGTGTTCATTCTTCTTACTTCTTAACGGAAATTACGTAAATGTTAAGACTTTTTAAAGGGATTAAATTAGTCTAAAGGTATGTTCTAACAGATTCATTGAAAATTTGTCAACTAATCATTGAATAAATGAGTCTCATTTTTGTCAAAATTGTATGATTTCTGGTTTCATCGAATTATAGACCAACGATTCAAGTTCAAATATTTGGGCTTTTGAGTTATATCCAATTTTAAATCAAATGATTCCATATTCTGTGTGGCTCAGGTTTCTTCATATTAAATGAAGAAACAAACAATTAAAAAAAAGGTGTTGTAAAAGACTCACAAAACGGTGCCATGGCCATGGCTTCTGCTATGGACTTATCTCCTCCAACGTCTTTCTTATCCGCAACTTCTTCTTCTTCTTCTTCTTTCTCCTCCTCGCGTCGTCTCTCGTCCATTTCATTCTATGGACTCCGCCGTCACTCTAATCGGAAGTTACAGGTACTTTGTCAGGCTACAGCCGGAACTGAGCCTCAGAGTGGAGGTCTATCTGTCTCTGATTCCAAATTAGCTGCCCGTTCTGGTCAGGACCGTCTTTTGAAGGTGGGATTCTGTTTTGGTTTTCTGTCATTCACGTGCCTAAACTTGGGAAAGGATTCTGATTTTTGAAATGGTAATTGTTTCGAAATCGCAGGTTCCGATTTCGAACATCAGGAATTTCAGTATTATAGCTCATATTGATCATGGGAAATCAACGTTAGCGGATAAGTTGCTTCAGGTGACTGGTACTGTTCAGAATAGAGATATGAAGGAACAGTTTCTTGATAACATGGATTTAGAGAGAGAGCGAGGCATCACAATCAAGCTTCAGGTATTTGTTTCAATCACTTATGCTTTTTTTTCTGCAAAAATTACTCCTTTTTTCATTTGTATCAAATTGAGGCTATCAAAATACATATTCGATAAGATTGCTCAACCATCTGATTTCGATGTGTTGTGTGTTTGTGCAGGCAGCTCGAATGCGTTATGTTTACGAGGGTACACCATATTGCCTCAACTTGATTGATACTCCAGGCCATGTTGATTTCTCTTACGAGGTACTTACAATCTTGTAATCTAGTGGGAGTCTCGGATAATCCGTTTATTCTTTCCAACATGGACTTATTGTCTATGGATACATTTAGACAGGCCTGCATTTAGAGCTTAGACTCATAGTTGATTTTCCGGCTACATATTCATTTGTGAGAAATTACTTGGACTCTCGGTTTGAGTGTTCTAAATTTTCTAACCGAAAGTGTAAATATGTTTACATTACGGAAAACACACAAACTATTAAGTTGCAGTTTTGATGAAGAATGCATTGCTGATTTCTTTATATCAATAGGTTTCCCGATCTCTTGCTGCTTGCGAGGGTGCTCTTCTTGTTGTGGATGCATCCCAGGTAATTTTCTTTCACTTTACATACAATTTCCTGGCATATTATAGAAACCTCGAATCTGTATTGCTTTAGCTGTTTTCTGCTTGGTTAAAATGTTACGGTCTTTTCTGATAGCTACATTAGTACGAAACTTTCTGAGTATTTACTCTTAACATGTGCTTTAAGGGTGTGGAAGCACAAACATTGGCTAACGTTTATTTGGCCCTGGAAAACAACCTCGAAATTATTCCTGTAAGTATGAGATTATGATTCATCTTATTAGCGTTTACGCATTCTTTTTTAATGAACCATATTTCAGTATATGTGCTACTTATCATCATTCTTTCCTTCGTCTCTTCTCCATGGAAGATTATCTAATGAAGTCAATGCCTGTTTATTAAAAGAACTCAGAGTCTGCGACATATGCTACGTATATAGCTCGTATCATTCCAACAGTACCTACAAGATGCTGAATGAAGAAAGGATAGCTAGTCTAGGATAGATGATAGTATCATTTTACTTTTGGTTATTGCTCAATCTGATTCATGACTATTCAGGAAACAATTGTGTGAGGTGGTTTAAACTTCATGTTCAATAATTTTGCATCTGTATACTAGATTTTAAAGCAAATGATTTCAACTTCTTCCTGCAGGTTTTGAATAAGATTGACCTTCCAGGCGCCGAGCCAGAGAAAGTACTCAAGGAGATTGAGGAGGTTGGTGATTCTCTTTATTGTGTAGACTCTTTTATGATGTTTACAGGTAATAGCAATCATACAGTGTAGCAAGTTACAAATTGAGTATTCTCTCTTTGGTGTCTGGAAAACCTCTTCTCAGCCTTTTATTCCGCTGTAGTTGATATGTTATTAGTACATGTTACAAGGTTCTAGCTTCTATTTGACATTATGTTAAAAAAATTCTGACATACTTTTATTACTTAAAACATTTTCGTTATGATATTTTGATCCAATCCCATGTTTTGATGTTCGTCTAATGGGATAATTGTCTTATTGCTGCAATTCCAGAGACATCAGCCTTTATGTGACCACTGTTTGATAATTTGGATGGTTTGTAGGTTATTGGGTTAGACTGTAGCAAAGCAATATTCTGCTCTGCCAAGGTGAGGCTTATAATCATTTTGCTATTCTGCCACGGAATGATTAGACATGTGGCTCTCTATCTAATCAATTACATATTCTTGGGGCATATTTGATTGACGCAGGAAGGAATTGGTATTACAGAGATATTGAATGCAATTGTTCAAAGGGTACCTGCACCTCAAGATACTGCTGAAAATCCCTTAAGAGCTTTGATTTTTGACAGGTTTGCTCTTTTCGTTTCTTTCCTTAACGACTTTTGCCTTTTCTAGAAAAAAAACACATTGTGAAGGTAAAACTTAGGAATCATTGTAATATAATGATTGGACTAGTCATTGGCATTTCAAGTCAGTTCTAGTCATCCAGTAGCTGATAAACTAAAAATGAGTGTGAAAAATTTCGCTTTTTGGATATTGATTATTCTACAAGTGTGCACGATACAACTGATAAAACAATCCACAATACATTTTTCTGCAGTTATTATGATCCATATCGTGGTGTCATTGTTTACTTTCGAGTTATCGATGGGAAAGTGAAGAAAGGCGATAGAATTTTTTTCATGGCAAGCAAAAAGGTGATTATGCTTTTTCCCTACTCTGCTGTCGATCCATTAAACTAAGATAGCTTTATAATTTACAAAAAATAATTGAATGTAATTTGTGCACGTCCACTTTCCCTGGTCTATACCTTCAGAGTAATTCTGTAATTCTTTCAGAGAAAACTGCTTATCTAGCTTCTAAGAACACTTTCTTGTGTTTCATCAGTATCCATCATGTTCCCTATTTTGCCTCAACTGCAGGACTATTTCGCAGATGAAATTGGAGTTCTATCTCCAAATCAAATTCAAGTAGATGAATTATATGCGGGTGAGGTAGTGTACTCCTAATCTTGAACATAATACATTGTTTGTTTTGTTACTTTACTGTAATTTAGCTTCTCATCTTCGTGTTGATAATCTCTTTTTCAGCAGAAACCTTGGTATTATTATAAGATGATGTCATTTTTCTATTGCTGTTCTAGCGTTGCATTCCAACACATGTTAATAGGAAAGCTATGAGCATTTGTAAAGAAAAAGATTTTCTTGTCAATTCCCTGTAGCTGCTTTGGCATAAGATAGAGTTGTGGTTAATAACAACTTGAATGCAATTAGACATATTTATGTTATCACTTTTCTTGTTTGGCTTTATTTGAGAGAATATAGTTAATTTCATATTCCATTGCTCTTGTTCTATTAGCTTGAAAGATGTGTATAGCAGTAATCGATGCTGCTGCTATACATCAGATATGTCTGAATATCATGCCAATCTCTTGCACATAATTTGAATGTATTCTTAACTACAGGTGGGATACATAGCTGCTTCTGTAAGATCTGTTGCAGATGCCAGGGTAGGAGATACAATAACACATTATGGCAGAAAGGCAGAAAGCTCTTTACCTGGTTACGAGGAAGCTACCCCTATGGTGTTCTGTGGGCTTTTTCCAGTTGACGCTGACCAGTACTGAGTTTTGCTTTTTTGTTTGTTGACTTTCCTTTTTAGATTTCGTAATTTTGTTCACATGTAGTCTATGATGGCAGGTTTCCTGATCTTCGTGATGCGTTGGAAAAACTGCAACTAAATGACGCTGCATTGAAGGTAATAGTAGAATGAAACGAGAGAAAATAACATTTTCTTTCAAGTCTGTACCCAGAATAATTTGTACGAAACAACTATGACCTTCGTATACTTGCTTAGCCAATATATACTTATGCTCAGTTTGCTTTGAAATGGATCTAAGAGATTACAGCCTTAATTGTATGTATCTTTGTTAATGATATATTCACATTTGGTATATAGACTTGTCCTCAGTTTGGTTTTTATCCCGCAGTTTGAGCCGGAAACTTCAAGTGCCATGGGTTTTGGCTTTAGATGCGGATTTTTGGGTCTTCTCCACATGGAAATCGTGCAGGTCAGATATGTTTTGCTCTTTTTTTGTTTTAAAATGTTTTTGGTGCGTCATACTGATTGAAGATTTGCTATGATGATAACAGAATTGAGTTGATAGACAATTTTTCATATACACGCAATTATCTGTTAATAGAATTACTATATGCACATTATACATAGTTACAGTTTCATTCTTTCAATTCTTACGCACCAGATTATTCTTCTTCACAGGAAAGGCTAGAGAGGGAGTACACCTTAAATCTTATAACCACAGCTCCAAGTGTTGTTTATAGGGTGAACACTGTAAATGGTGATACTGTAATTTCCTCTTCATCCTACACTTTTATATATTGTTCTTTGTTCCCTGAAAATTTCATTCTTTTGTATTGCTTTCTTGATATCTAGAGCCTTACTACGTATGAAATTAATTTTACTGCAGACTTTGTGCTCGAATCCATCTCGTCTTCCAGATCCAGGTCAAAGAAAATCGGTGGAAGAGCCATACGTTAAGGTTACCTTTTCTGTTGTTCAGATATTGCTGATAATTTCACACCACAAATTACTTAAAACTGAATTTACTTACTACAAAATGATATCATACAGATTGAGCTGCTTACACCAAAAGACTTTATTGGTGCGCTTATGGAGCTCGCTCAAGAGAGGAGAGGAGAGTTCAAAGAAATGAATTATATAGCTGAGAATAGAGCTTCTATCGTGTATGAGTTACCTCTTGCAGAGGTGAGGTTTTTGCTTGTGCACAGTTCAAGTAACCCCAATTAAATTTAGAAACATGTCTCTCTTGATATTGTAAACTGATATTATTAATGGCTCCCTTCTAATTTGCAGATGGTGGGAGATTTCTTTGACCAATTAAAGTCCAGAACCAAGGGGTATGCTAGCATGGAATACTCTGTTATTGGGTTAGTTCCTTCTCTGTGCAAGTTAACAACTATTAGTTTCTACATATATTTTCATATAACCTTAATACATGTATGTTTCCTTTTCCTTTGGATGTTGTCTTTCTTAGCATCTAAAGATATTCAACTAGTATTCTGTTTCGTATTATATGTTTGCAGATACAGGGAAAGCGATCTAATTAAACTTGATATTCTGATCAATGCCGAAATGGTGGAACCTTTGTCAACCATCGTACACAGGGATAAGGTTATTTTTGCTTAGACTCTTTAATCTGAGTGTTTTGAACCTAGCATAAATAACCAGCCTTACTTGAAGGGAGATATTTGGTTCTGCAATCTCTGTAATTCAATTTTACGTGCCACAAAGTTGGATAAGTAGATTTATGGAAACACATCTCTAATTGTAAGGCTTTGTGGAACTGCCTCCATTTGCTGAAAGCTCTTACTGCTAAGATTAGTACATCTCACATAATTTAGAATTGAGTTATATAATAGTCATGTCCTGACAGTAATGTGGAATCATTTGTGCTGTACTTTCAGGCATATTCCGTCGGGAGAGCTTTAACTCAAAAACTCAAAGAGCTTATTCCACGGCAAATGTTTAAAGTGCCCATCCAGGTAATATATCTGCATTTTCTAGCTTTCGAAATAATTTTCCTGAGGGTTCTCCGCTAAATAGCTTACAGTTTCCTACAACTGCTTGGAGATTTTTAATCTAACGCCTAGGATCTAAAGAACATAAGAGTAGATTGCATCTTAAATCTTCTTCTTCTGAGCTTATAAAACTTAAATATAGATAATGCTCTTAGAATATACGAACCACGGATGATGTTTTGACGTATATACATATATTCACAGGCTTGCATAGGATCCAAGGTGATTGCTAGTGAAGCACTCTCAGCAATCAGAAAAGATGTTTTGGCCAAATGTTATGGTAAGTACACATACCCTTGGTTCCGCTCCTCCTTTCATTAAAGCATGAAATAGCTACCATTTGACTTGAGATATCAAAACTCTTTGACCGGTTTAGCAAAAGCTCTTTGCACCTCTTGTATTGTCAGAAATTTCTGTTTGCTCTTTTCTTGTATCAGAAGCATGAAAGAAGTTTTATATTTTAACTTGTTTATTTCCACGGAGACCAATTCTGATCTTGTTGCAATGATTCACTCAGGTGGAGATATCTCTCGGAAGAAGAAGCTTCTTAAGAAACAGGTACGTTTTGATACGGCAAAATTATGATTAACGATTGTAATCTTCAGCGATTCCTGTATCCCTAAAAACGTGTTTTTGTTTCAAACAGGCAGCAGGTAAGAAGAGAATGAAAGCCATAGGTAGAGTTGATGTACCTCAAGAAGCTTTCATGGCCGTTCTCAAACTTGAACGAGAGGTGCTGTAACATTTTTTGTGGGTTTTATCCACTTTGAAGTCACTCAAGGTCAACTACATTATCTTTCAATTAGTCAGATTGTAATATAGTGCAAACTATTTTCACCCTAATGCAATTAATTTCTTATACACGGTCAAACCCTTCAAAATCTCAAAAAAAAAAAAATACTGAACTTGTCAAAATCTCAACAAAATTACTTTGTTTGGTGCAATATAGAAAGGATTTGATTGGAATATTGAAATATGTGACTGGGCTTAAAGTCGTTAGTTATGTCCTTTTTAAGGTAACTTGAGAGACCAAATCAAACTTGGATGGGCTTCTTTCTCGTTTTGGTTTTCTAGAACGTCTCTCGAGTGTTAGCTAGAAATTATAAATGATTTCAGTTCTTTTTCTTCTTCCTAAAAATAGTCCGACATAAGTGGCAGAGGTTTGGCAACATAAGAATAACATGTCTACATTAATGGTTAATCTTTATTTGGTCATAAATAAAGGGAAAAAACAACAAGGACAACAAGAGAGACGACGATCTTCTTATTGCGGGAAAAGAACAACTCAATAACGACCACTTCCTTCTATTCCAAAATCACAAATCTTCACTTAAACAAAAAAACAAATTTAAATAACTTTTCTTCTTAAGATTATAGACCTTGCTTTAACTGTAATAAACTCTCAATCCAGAGGAAGCTTATTGAGCTTGCGGTAACTGTAATCCTTGAAAGCATATGGTTTATACTTTGGAGGATTATCATCTCCGGTTAACTCCGGTAAAGGTCCGACGACCTTTTCACGGTTAGGCTCCAAGAAAACCGGCCACGACATCCTCGTCTTCTCCTTATCCACCGTTGTCCTATGCAACACATTCTTATACTTCCCATTACTCAACCTCTGCAAAATTCACAATCAAACCATTTTTAGAAACTCATTTTTATAATTATACAACATAATTTACACATATATAAGTAAATTCAGACCAGAATCTGATCTCCGACGTGGACAATGACGGCGGAGGGAATATACTCGGCGTCGAACCAGTGATTGTCTTTAAATACTTGAAGTCCCGGAACTTCGTTGGGGACAAGTAGAGTGATTCCACTGAGATCGGTGTGTGCCGGTACACCTAAAGCCAAATCCGGCCGAGGACACGGCGGATAATAGTTAATCTTCATCATATACTCCGCCGTCTCTCCGCCGAGACCTTCTTTCAACGCCTCACGATCTAACCCTAATCCTTCAGATAGATAACCTAATAATGTTTCCGATAGCTTCTTCACATGCACTGCATACTCTTCATTCACCTCCCTGAACATTGAACCAAAAATCGAAAATATTAATTTCATCGGTTAATTTCGGTTTAGAATTTGAATTTTAGATTCGGTTTACCTGTATTCAGGTGGATTCGTAGGCCAGAATCTGTAATTGACGCATGATGGTGGCCAGATTCGGTGAAAGAGATGATCAACCCAAGCTTTTTTACCTTCTAGATCTTTCTGAAGCTTTGTTCCGTATCCTTCAATGTCTTTTGAATCTTCTGGTTTAGCAACTGATTCTTTCTCCGACGAAGGAAGCTCGAAGAATGTTCTACCAACTTCCTGCAATCGCTGTATCAGCTCCGTAGGAATCCCGTGGTTAACCACCTGAAAAATCCCCCATTCTTCGCTCGCTGTTACCACCGCACGCTTAACGCTCTCTACGTCGGGAATACTCAGGTCGACGACGGGAATGGCCGGCGTTGGACCTCGGAAAGTTGTGATCGCCGGCTGGTCTTTCTCCGATCTGATGAATTCCAATGGAATCGCTTCGGTTAGTAGAGACGATGATGAAATGTCTTGAACTCTTTCGAACTCCATTTTTTTTTTTTGATTTTTTTCTAGCTCTCGTAGCCGGAAACAATGGCGAATATCGAATTAGAGAAATCGCGTAGCGAGTGGTTTTATGGAGAGAGTAAGGGATGACGTAGCGAAATCTTGGCCGTTGAATAGAGACAACTACCACTAAAAGTACGTGTTGATATATGTAAGTCGTCGAGGCTTTATTACTCACAAGTTTCGTACCAAGTTCAATATTAATTTCAGACTATAATATAAATATAAATAAATATTCTTTTTGTATATTTTGGCGGGTTATGATGCAAACAAATATGGTCAAGTGTTCGGTTTCAACAAAATGATATACTGATTAAATATGAAAAATACTGTACTTGCCGTCAGTTTTTGGTTTAATGAAAACCACTTAAAAGGTCGGGAAAAAAAAACAATTGTATCGTTTCGTTCATAACCGCCACTCTCCAAAGAGACAACCCGGTTACCGGAAAAATTGTCGGATGATAACCACCGAGTAACCGGTTGTCGCCTATTAATTTCGCCTAATGATCCTCGTTTCATCCCCTTTTGGGTACAGGTACGAGACATTCCCCTCCGTTACTTGACAACACCAATGGTGAGATATATTGGAGCACAGATTTTGGCAATAAAAATGCGGTGCTTGTAGATTTTATCAGAATACGCCTTCTCTGTAACGTTGCTAATCCTCTTTGCTTCCAGCGACAATTCAAATTTGGTGCAGAAACGGTTACGCTTACTCTTCAATATGAGCATCTTCGAACCTATTGCACAAATTGTGGAGTTCTGTTCCATGACTTCAATGAATGCCCTCTGGCACCAGGCAATCAGAAGGATGATGACGATGAAGACCCTAGTGAGGGTAATGATGAAGACGGTGATCCACTGATGGATATGCCTGATGATGACGTGATGATTGGTGATCCTCAGCCTGAGACGGAAACTGGTGATACATCTCCTCTTGACCCTTCCACATCCACTCCAAGGAAACGCAAAGCAGATGACTCACGGCCTGGTGATACGGCGGCAACGCCAATTCTTCTTTGCAGTGTTGATTAAATCGGTTGCATATGCTTTACTGGTTTATTCTATGAACTACTTTCGGTTACCTCAAGTGCTTACATCAAGAATCACGCAGCTAATATCTTGGTATTGATGGAGTGGGTCGACAACTAGAAAACCGTTGCACTATGTTGCTTGGAAGAAATTATCATGACCGAAGAAGGAAAGCGGGATGGGATTCCATGACCTCCAACATTTTAACCACGCTTTACTGGTAAACCATGCTTGGAAATTACTGCGACGACCGAATTGTTTGTTATACCGCTTACTTCAAAGTTGTTACTTCCAGAATTCTACTTTGCTAAATGCTTGTGGAAAACGAAAAATTCTTTTGGCTGGAGATTGCTACTTCACGGAATACAACTACTTAAGAAAGGTATACTACATCAAATCGGTAATGGTGCATCAACAACAATGGGAGTAAATCCTTGGATTCCAACTGAACCACCATGACCGCCTTTAAATTTACCGCCAGTGAACCGTGAGTTACCTGTTTCACTACTGATTGATAACATTTCAAATCAATTGGACGTTTCAAAACTACAGCAATATTCATCATCAAGACCATCATCTAATCCAAAAGATTTTTCTTTTATCCGAAAATGTTCCTAATGAGGTAATTTGGGGTTTTTCGAATAGTGGACATTATACCGTGAAGTCTGGTTATTGGTTAGCTTACAATTATGATCTCGATGTACTTAATTATCAACCGCCATTGTTCACATACCCACATCTAGCTAACGCCATTTGGACGTTAGTAATGCCTAAACTACATATGTTTGTGTGGCGGCTTGCATCGCAAGCTTTGCTAATAGGTGAAATTCTTCAACATCGGCGTATAATAACCACAAGCCAATGTGTAAGATGTTGTCGTTCGGATGAAACTACTTCCCATATTTTCTTTGATTGCTCTTTTGCTGAAGCAGTGTGGCGTTGTTCTGGAATTTCACCGAGTTTTCTTTGTGATTCATCAATAGCTATTGACTAGAAACTACGTTTTCTCGTAGAGTTAGCGTAGGACAACACAGTAGAGAGGCATATCCGTTTATTGCCATTAGTGATACTTTGGAGACTATGGACTAGTCATAATAATCTTTTGTATGGGAATCGAACATATACTTTTCAGGATAAATATGAAAGGGCCATAATTGATCTAGAAGAAGGGCTATCATGTGAACAAAGATTAGATGCTTCGATTACTAGACCATCAAACCTCATGAGATCGAATTCAACTCATTGGGAACCACCACCATTAACATGGGTCAAATGCAATTTTGATTGTCACATCATTAAGGTGATAATATTTCTGGATTGGGTAATACAGAATAGTAGAGGTGTGGTGTTACATTGTGGCATGGGAAAGTTCCAAGGCAAATTTATAGTCGAATAAGCGGAATTAAGTGCTCTCCAATGGGCTATGCAATCCACTTGGGCTCTGGGGTATACTAAGGTTCTATTTGAAGGGGATAATCAAAGTATCATACAGATGATCAACACCAAAGGGGGTAACCTTCGGTTACATCGATTTATCCAAACAATTCTACCGTGGCAATCAATGTATTATGCGATGCAACTATGATATGTTTCTCGGACAAATAATGCGTGTGCAGATATGCTGGCCAATATATACTACGATCTGGTGATCAAGATTGGTTTGTATTTGATTCATGTCATGTTTTTCTTTTGCAACGAATGATGTATAAAATGTTTAAACTAAAGCCTTCAAGGCCCAAATAAAAAGACATAAGGCCCATTAATGGAAAGAAAGTAAGTTATGAGGCTTTAAAGGGAAACAGAAAGTATCATACAGATGATCAACACCAAAGGGGGTAACCTTCGGTTACATCGATTTATCCAAACAATTCTACCTTGGAAATCAATGTATTATGCGATGCAACTACGATATGTTTCTCGGACAAATAATGCGTGTGCAGATATGCTGGCCAATATATACTACGATCTGGTGATCAAGATTGGTTTGTATTTGATTCATGTCCTGTTTTTCTTTTTGCAAGATGTATAAAATATTTAAACTAAAGCCTTCAAGGCCCAAATAAAAAGACATAAGGCCCATTAATGGAAAGAAAGTAAGTTATGGGGCTTTAAAGGGAAACGGTAAAGGGCTCTAAACAACAACACCTGTGTAGTAACAATAGAAACCGAGTCTACAATTTATATATATAAATTTTAAAGTGAGGCTAATTCACTAATCGCGTATTAAGTTTTTTCGTCTTTCCCACAAGGAAGGACGAGGACCAAAACATAGCTGAGAGCGAGAGAGCGAAAGAGAGAGAGAAACCGAGAGAGAGATCTCAACAATTGTGTTCGTTCCACGAGAGACCACTTCTCTCTCTCGACGACGCGCATTCCGAATTTCATACATTCTCTGTAAGATTTGTTTGAGTCTCTCTTATTTCGTGGTTTAATTCTCTCCAATTGTTTCTTGTTGTGGCGGGAACATCGATCCTATTTTCGTGTACGATTTTGCTTTCTTCATTGTTGATTTTGTTGTTTTCGCTTCTAATTTCGTTACGTTTTTGTAATGGTTCGTCTCTTCTTCGTTACATGTGTTGTGCTTTTTGGTTGCTTTTTGTGTGAAGTGTATTTCTTGTCGGTTTCGCATTCAAGGTGGTTTACGGGATTATCTGAAACTGGCGCATGATAGTGCTTTCTTTTCTTGATCTTGGGTATGGGTTTGATTCCTTGGTTTCATCTTGCTTCCTTTCGTTGTTCGATTATTGCTTTCAAGTGGTAAACATGGTTAATTTTACCTATGGTTTTAAGATCTTTTGTAAATTCGATTGGAATGCGATAGTTCTAGGGTTTTAATGCTATCTCGGTTTCTGCATTGCTTTTCTGAACATTTTTCATTTGGTTTTCTTTTCTATTTTTACCACATAATCTCACAAGTCCCACTTGCTTTTCGAATCGAGTTGGAATTATAATCAGCTCTAGGGCTATGTGCTATAATTTGCATCTCGTAGCACAGATGTGTACGTGTTTATTTCTTTGCAACAAAGTCTACTTGACATTTGTGCCACTTTAAACACCTTATGCGTTAAAGTTACCGGTTAATTTCTTTCTTCTCCAGGATTTACATATATTTTTACATTCAACTCCTACCCGTCTAGCTTGGATGGCCTAGTGCTACATTTCCTTGATGTTTCTAACTGTGATTTCACAAAAAATGAGTATGATTGACATTCAACTGTTTTTTTCCTTACACCTTAGGTTTGTTCTGCCATTTGAAAGATGCCTCTACTAAAAAAGAAGTCAAATAAACTAGTTGAGCCCCCAAAGGACTTGGAACCACACGAACTTGTTTATCAAGTTCGTCTCACAAAGGAGATCTTTCGTGATTATCAGTATCCTTCTTCTGTAGCTGTTGCAATTTATAATTTGGAAAAGAAATACTTGTTCTAAACTTATGTTTCAAATCTTTGCCTTATCCTTCTGTGTACAGTTAGAGAAAAGATTTAAGCTTAAGAAACTTGTAACGTTGTTTCATTCTGGAACAATCTTTATGCATGTGATCCTTCAAAGGCTTGGCTGTTCATTTTTATCAGTGCACATGTCGTGCCAGAACTATTTGTCTGCTTAACAGTGAAATAGATTGTACTTGAAGAGGATAAATCTGTATTGCAAGCGAGTTTGGACATGTAAATCTACCGGAAAAACTGGCTTGACCTATGAGGAGGCCTTAGAGTCAGAAAAACTGGCAAGCAAGAAGGTTCAAACTTTGGCCAGAGAGCTAGTTGCACCTGCTTTACATATCATCCAATTCAGTAAGTTCTAAATCCTTTCTACATCGTTTTCATTCTTATGATATAAGTTTGTCGAAGTCTTGATTTATTTAGTTATATAAGCATTACTGTCTGTATATTAAGGGTGGCTGCGTAAAATGTCTGTATCATCTTGGAAACCGTGGGACAGTCACTGAGAGAACTTTCACTTCATTTACACACTTTTATAGTTAGATTCATTGGATGGTACTGGTTGGTTGCTTTTTCGACTGCCAAAATTCCAGTTCCTGAGAGAGACTACATTTTCAGCGGAAAGGAATTAAGAATGTGCATCAGGACTACCTTTATTTTTACTGGTTTTTCTCTATCAGTTTTGCGAATCAGAACTACCTTTTTACTGTTTTAACTTTGTTTCTATTAGATCATTTTCTTAATACGTGAAATCTTTCGCTTATGAGCACTATTACTGACTCTTTTCTTTCCATTTTCAAAGGTACTCTCTCATTGAAAGATCTTGCTGACAAAATAGCGACAGAGTTGCAAAATTACTTTTTTGCTGGTGCAGAGTTGTATGGCAAAAGGGATGGGGAATTGCATCCATGCAAAATCTTGAAGATAGTAACTGATGGGGATAGTAAACCTCAGTATGAAGTAGGCTACCTTGAAAAAGATAAGGAAATAACTGAAAAACAGGTGCTGTTTGGGGAGGATTTGTCATGGAAAAAGTTTCCATTCAGTAGAAACTTTTTGAAGTCTTTCATTCGGGATTCCACATGCCACAGTATACCTTGGGTAGTAAATGATAATCTGGTTAAAGCACATGGAATCACGAGAAAGATTCCCAAGGAACTTCAGAACAAATATATATATCAGAATGGAGAATTAATTCAGCAAAGGAAACAGGTAAAGGTAAAGTACCATAAGATAATTTGTAGCAGTGCCTAGTGATTGGTTTATGTACTTTTCTGTTTTGTCTCATCGCTAAACTGTAGGAAGATAAAAATGGAAGGGAAAAAGGAAAAAGAAAGAGAACAGAAAATGGTAGACACGATGCAGAGGAGACAGATAGAGGTAGTTTTGCATGGATGCTCTGGAATTCATTTCCAGTTCCATGTTTCCTAATATTGGGCAAAAGTTCCTTTGCAGTATCATTTCCCTTTTGGTTCTGTAGCTTTCATCATTAATCATAGGTGTTTTCTTGAGCTTATAGAGGATATCGTTCCCATGGAAATATGACAGTATCTGATGATTCTTTGTGGAATAAGCAATTTGTGTCTCTGTATAATTTTCTACTAATTTGTCGTTGTGTTTTTTCATTCCAGAGGTTAATGAATCTGAGGAAGAGGCTATCAATTATCCAATTGAAGATTTACTGTTGCCACCTGATCCTGATGACGCTAATTTCACTCAGCGTCCTTCTCCTTCACGGGATTTTAGTGTTCCTATGGATTGTGTTGGGGATCTTCTTATGGTCTGGGACTTTTGTACCTCATTTGGTAGGCAGCTGCATCTATGGCGATTTTCGCTTGAAGACTTTGAAAATGCTATCTGTCACAAGGAGAGTAATTTGGTTCTGATCATGGAAGTGCATGCCTGTCTTTTTCGGTTCCTCATTAGTGAACGTGGTGATAATTTCAAAGCTTTACAGAGAAGGAGTCGCAAGTCAAAGGTCAGATCTTTGTCTCATGGATATCATCCTTGGTTAACAAAATAGGCTGCCCAGTAATATGTTTTTCTCATTCATTATTGAGTTGCCAGCCTTGTGACTTCTCAGTTTTCTTTTGTGTTTTATGGTCCGCTTGTTGCTTTGTTTCATCTTATTTCAGATAACATTGATCACATGGGCAGAGTATCTTTGTGATTTCTTGGAATCAGTAGACACTCCTGATTTGTGTTTCGGCATAGGAACGATTAAACGGGGACATTATGGTCTATTGGACCCAAATGATAAATTGAAAGTCCTAAGGGAATTAGTGAACCAAGTAACTGAAACAAGTATGTTCAAGGGGGAAATAGATGAGCTTGTTGAACAACGGCATGCCCTTGGAGCTGCTAGAAGAGAAGAAGCATTGGCAGAGGCCCGACAGATAAGAGAGGAGAAAGAACGGTCCAAAACTGGTGAGGAATCTAATGCAGTTTTAGACAATAATAGGTTGGAGAAAAAGAAGAATAGCCCACAAGTGCCAGAAAGCAGTGAAGAGAGCAAAAAGAATGAGAGCACTGCAGGGGGAAGCAAGATGGAAAATGGGTTTGTTTCTTCGGAAAAAAATGATAAATCAGAAAAAAGGTTTGGCTTATTCTCTTTTCACTTAAGCAGAGCATTTGGTTTTCAGATCACTTGAGAACTCATTGTCTAATGGTAGTGATAGGCTTGTGGGGAATGTCTATATAAGAAAGCACAAAAGGCAGAAGATGGAAGCAAAAATCGAACCAAAAGAGCAGGATGAGGAGGAGGCGGAGGAGGAAGAGGAGGAGAAAGAATTTTTGGTGAAGAAGCGGGAGGTAAAATCAGCAAGCGAAGATGAAAAAGGAACTACAGAAAGGAGGGGTCCCGAACAGAGGGTTGAGTCCTTGACCTCATAATTATTTGTGATATGTGGTTGTCTCATATATCGACGTGTGTGCTTTTTGCCCATCAAGTCTGAACTTTTTATTTACGCAGAGGCAATATTATGAACGGGAAATGGAAAAAATAGTGATACGTACAAACTCCTTGGGTAAAGATCGGGACTATAACAGGTACTGGTGGTTCCGAAGCAATGGGAGGGTATTTGTTGAGAATTCTGATTCAAAAGAATGGGGATACTATACCTCCAAGGAAGAGGTATCATCAAACCACATGGTGATATCTTTTTTGATCATCTGGTTGTATAGATATTGTTTAAATTTGTGTTCGTTTTTTGAAATCCAGCTAGATGCATTGATGGGATCACTAAACCGTAAAGGAGAGAGGGAACTGTCGTTACATATACAGCTGGAGAAATTCTATGACAAAATATGGTCAGCTTAGAGCTTCACATATATCTTTTGCATAATCTGGTCACTTGTTCTATCTTCACTTTGTTGATGCACATGTAGAAGAGTAACACCGCATTTATGGAAGTCTTATTTGTTCTGTGTCATGGCTTACACAATGACTTGTGATTTGCAGCTCTACACTACAAAAGAGGACGAAGGACATTGCTCACAACATAGAAATGGAAGAAGCAGTGGTTAGGAGATCTACCCGTGTAAGAGCTCCACTTCATGAAAATCCAGCTAGTGCCTTCATGAAATATGTCAACCAGTGGAAAGAGGACTAAACGATGTATAGGAAAAGCTTGCAATTGCATCATCGCTCAACTTACCATATTCGGCTTCTTTTCTCTGTTTTTTTGGGTATATTTAGGATTTAGTAGAGCTTTACAAGCTACAGCAAAGAGGCATAGCCTTGTGGTAAAGCTAAAGGTTGAGTAGAACGATGGTGTTGGGTTTTGTTCTGTTACCATTCATCATCAACTTCATTTTAGTATCCCTTAACTCTGATGTTCCATTTTTTGTTTTTTCAGGAAAATTAGAAATTCCATTACTATTCCTAAATTGCTTCATTTCATCTATGTCCGATTTTGGTTACTGGCTATACATATTCCTAAGCATTGATTTTGAAGAACTGGATCAATAAGGGTAAACCTTCTATCCAAATTAGAAATTTCATTTTTTGCTCCAAAAAATACTTTCATATAAGGGTAAATTTTTAATAATTCCATAATCAAAGTGTTACAAGAATAACTTGAAAATTATTAAAGTCTGCATTAGAAAGAAAAAAAACCTATCTGGTACGATTCTTCTTTCCATATGATTTTTTCTTGTCAAAACCAGGAGCGACTCTAATACCGGGAACATTTTTGAGACTCATCTTGCTAAGAACATTTATAGGGATAGCTGGAGGAATGCTAAGTCCCATACTGCAGCTAAACTCATTAGCTAACGCCACCAGTCTGGTCGTGTCTTTTGCAATCTTCTTCTGGGATTTGTAGTAACCCAACCACGCCTGATACGCCGCTTCCTTGTTCGTCATTTTCACTTGGCTTAGCCCTTGCTGCACCTGATTTTAACATGTTTCACACACCCATCAATGCTCACTCGAGTTACATACTCTCTAAAAACCTTAGCTTCTGATTTCAAATACGTTTGAGTTAGATATGTAAAGATCTATTCTAAAGGGTTGCCAAGTTCAGTAGAATCACAAATTTATGCTGAGTTTGCCATATTATTTGAATAGCTTACCTTTTTCACAGCGCCATGGTCTATTGGCGGTAAAGTATACTTTGTGATGGGCAAATCTTTAACAGAAGATAGAAAGTACTCTTCCCACGGTGCCAACAATAGTACCCTTCTCCTTCCTTACCTTTCCGCCCAGTGCTACCAAAGTCAATGTATATATTGTTCCCTGTCTGATGGCAATCCCATCTTGGAAAGAAACATGTACCCAACAACAACTTCAGTAAAAAGCGACTAACTTTGTAGCCATTGTTCAATTCCATGATGGAAAGCTACTATACGGTTTTACCTGTACGACTAGTGACACATCAGGGTAATCGACACCACGAGCAGATACATCTAATGTTACAAGGATGATAGCCTTGGATTTTTGGAACTCATCTGAAACTCTAGTTCTGTAACTCTGTGGTTTTCTAGAATGGATCTCTCTGACGTTCAGGCTTAGCCGCCCAAGCAGATCAGCCACCAATCTTGTCACCATAGCAGTTGTACAGAATATAATGGCCTAGAACAACAAGATGATCGTGTTAGTTCAGAGATACATTATTGGTTCATAAAGGTAACAGAGAGGAACAATTTTACCTTATAGTCAGCATTGTCTGTGATGTATTCTTTATATAGAAGCGAGAAATGTCTATCTAATGATGCAATCATGTACATTTGCGTGACCTGGGAGATGATTCAGACATGAGAAATCGATAACATCCAATCATATTCATATGGCAGGCCATTTATTCAAATGAACTTTAAAAGCAGTCTTTCTACTTTTTGATGCGTCTCTCCAGAACTCTCTTGAACACAATTAACAAACTCATGATCCCGTTTCAGAGCAATATGGCATATTTGGCGGACCTTGACACCAAAAACACGATTCAATATTCGAACTTTAAGATTATAGCATTTGTGCAAGATAGTAACACTTACCTCCTCAGGTACCGTGGCAGAAAATAAAAACGTTTGTCTTTGCTTAGGAACAGCGGCGATTATCCTCTCAATATCCCTACGGAAACCCATATCCAAGAGATGATCAGCTTCATCAAGCACGAGGATTTTCACACCCTTCAACCTAGTTGCAAATCCAGTAGTGTTGTCTATATGGTCTTTGAGGCTTCCAGGTGTGGCCACGAGAATCTACGAATTGTGCATTTATACAACAATATACAGAGACAAATTCCACCATATCTGCAGCCACTATGGCTGCAGGGAAGACAGATAATGCATATGCATATGCATAAGAGGCTAAATCAACAAACAATCCTATGAATGGGCAAAGAAATCTAACTTGGACAGGGAAATACGTTCACTTTTGATAATCAATTGTAATTTATATTCTTAGCAATTCAAATCATGAGCCCGTAATTTTGAAGCAGAAAGAACCAATCCAGTTTGGATAAACATGTATGCAACTCTCTTTGGTCATATAACAATTTTCATATTAGAAGTCCAAGCTTAAAAGAAACGCAAGGTTTCCTAAGAATAAACTTTAAATTAAGACTCGTGTTATTGAATAAAAAATCTTTACTTAGCATGGACATTTTCGCATATGCATTTGCTCCGTCTGAAGCTTTGTGCCTCCAATCACAACTTGAACACCGATTGATTGGTGATACTTCAGTAACTTGTTTGCTTCTACAGCAGCTTGATTGGCAAGTTCCTGAGTAGAGCATACAACAAGCACTATAATTGGGGATTGACTTGCAGGAGGAGACTTGATAACAGCTTTAATTGATGGAAGCTTGAAAATAAACATCAACGTTAAGAAAAAATCCTAACTGAAGGCCTGAAAAAATCCTTGACCAACTTATATTCATGAACGCTGAGGGTTGAATGTCTCACCAAAAATGCAACGGTTTTCCCAGTGCCTGTTTTGGCCTTGGCTAGGACATCTTTACCTATAAAGCCAAGAAGTTGAAGAAAACAATATTAGAGGAATAATAAACAATCAACAAAACTTCAAAATGTAAGTCATGGAAAAATATGAGGAATCCTGAAGAAAGATTCAAAAGTTTCTGAGTTTTCTTTCGAGCTTGTAACATATCTTAATCATGGTTTTCTGCCTTATAAACAAGGCTACCAAGAAAGAAACAAAGTTCACCTTCGAGGATGATAGGAAGAGTAGCCTCCTACACAACAGTCATTGTCTTAAATCCTACATCCTCGATTGCTTTTAGGGATAAGGGAGACAGTGGGAGCTGATCAAATCTGAACACCAATAATCACAGAGTATTCTCGCTCAAACAACAGTAAATGGTCAATACAAGTCAGAAACAGAATAAAAGCTCTGAAGCAATCTCCTCACATACAAAGGTAATCTAGAGGTAAAAGAGACATAATATCCAGAAAAAGAATAAACTATAACCTCATCAAAACAATTTCACAAAAAGTTAAGAGCAGGAAGAAAGAGAAATCAACTGTTGTACCTTGTTTTGCTCGAGTAAGAATCTGAAGTTTTAGCATTTTCACTCCTTGGCATATCAGCATGGTCAGTAGAAGCCAATTTCTTCAAAAGAGGTTCAACAACATCATAAGATTTGCCTTCCCTTCCCCTCTTTGAACCCTTATTGGTGTCTTTGACTAGGTTTCCAGAGTCATCTTCATCATTTGTCAACTTCTTCAAAAGTCTTGCGCGAATATCTCATCTCTTTCAACCAGATTTTGGTCCTTCAGATGTCATGAAACAAGACGAATAGACGGAAGAGAATGATGAAGTGTACACCAAGGGGGAACTTCGAGCGCTTGCCTTACGTTGTAAGGCTCTGTAACTAGCAAGTTCTCGCTGTCGGTAATTAGGGTTTAACAGAATCTGTAGGAAACACAATTTTAGGGCTTAAGGGTTCAAAAGAGAAAGTGGCCCAAAATATCAACAACAAAAACGGCATATTTACAGTTTCCTCCCTGATGAATTACTGCCATTTATTACACTCCACCAAGAGAATTATATCATTCTTTCAATTTTTACGCTCTAGTTCATTCTTCTTCACAGGAAAGGCTTGAGAGGGAGTACACACCTTAAATCTTATTACCACAGCTCCAAGTGTTGTTTATAGGGTGAACACTGTAAATGGTGATTCTGTAATTTCCTCTCCATCCTACACTTTTGTATATTGTTCTCTGTTCCCTGAAAATTGTTTATATTTGTATTGCTTTCTTGATATCTAGAGCCTTAGTACATATGAAATCAATTTTACTGCAGCCTTTGTGCTCGAATCCATCTCGTCTTCAGGATCCGGAGCAAAGAAAATTCGCCGAAGAGTCATTCGTTAAGGTACCTTTTGTGTTGTAGAGATTTGGCTGATAATTTTACTCCAAAAACTACTTAATATAACATTTCCTTGCTGCAATTGATACATACAGTTTGAGCTGCTACACCAAAAGACTATATCGGTGCACTTTTGGAGCTTGCTCAAGAGAGGAGAGGAGAGTTCAAATAAATGAATTATATAGCTGAGAATAGAGCTTCTATGGGGTATGAGTTACCTCTTGCAGAGGTGAGGTTTTTGCTTGTGCACAGTTCAAGTAACCCCAATGAAATTCTAGAAACATGTCTCTCTTGATATTGTAAACTGATCTTATTAATGGCTCCCTTCTAATTTGCAGATGGTGGGAGATTTCTTTGACCAATTAAAGTCCAGAACCAAGGGATATGCTAGCATGGAATACTCTGTTATTGGGTTAGTTCTTTCAACTTTAATGCACATATCATTCTCATACTTTGTGATAAATGAAAATCTATATTCTTTTCTAAATAATTCCAAGTGACATACCAAAGATATATTCTTTCTTTGTACATCATCAACCTGAGACCACCTTGAGAGTCTTGCAGGTCAGGTCTCACTGGCGAGCCATTTCAAGCCTACATCTTTATGAGGCCAATATCTTACCAGAAATTAAAACACATGGTGAGTTGGTGTTTTTCTTCTTTCTTTCTTTTGTTTATGCTTATTTGATTTTGCTTTTCTAATTTAGAGGATGAAGATCTTTATAATAAGATTTTGAATACCTCTTTTGGTTTTGGTTTTTGTTGTAGTTTTGGTTTTATAAAACTCCAAGAGATTTTGAAAAGCTTTTTCTATGAACTATGATGTTTCCAACCCCCAAAAAGATAGTAGCATGCACTAATCTAATAGTGTTATGTCAAATTCTCTTTGGGGGACATTGTCCGCAACAAAGTTGCCAAGTGAATCGATTCATTGGTGGGTAGTGCATGCTTAATCAAGAATTGTAGTTGATGAAAAAAATACTATGATAAGTTCTTGATTTGTTGGATTGAACGTGGAAAATACAGTCTAATAAAGTTTTTAAAAAACAACAAACGATTTGGAATGTCTTGATGCAATAAGGGTTGGCTTTTGACTTGTTGGAACGAAAAACTTTGGATACCCACGGCTTAATAAAGTCTTAAGAGAGAACAAGGATTTTGGATACCCACGGCTTATGAAGTCTTAAGAAAACAACAAACGATTTGGAAAGTCTGAATGCAAAGAAGGGTTGGCTTTTGGAACGAAAAACTTTGGATACCCACGGCTTAATAAAGTCTCAAGAGAGAACAAGGATTTTGTATACCCACGGCTTAATAAAGTCTCAAGAGAGAACAAGGATTTTGTATACCCACGGCTTATGAAGTCTTAAGATACAGACTTTGGAATTCTATACCCACGGCTGAGTAAAAACTTAAAGACAAAGATGTTGAGTCAGAATACAGATTGGGTTTATAAAAGTCCGAGACAAAAGCTAAAAACCCGAGACCAAAGCCCGAGTCAGAATAAGGGAAAACAACAAACGATTCAGAACTACCTATGGCTTAGAGAAGTTCTATACAAAGATAAAGGGTTGGCTTTCGACTTGTTGGAACGAAAAAGTGACATCATTTTAAAAAGACATATTTGGTGGATATAACGGAGAATATGACCCACGGCTTAAAAGGTCTTAAGGCAGAGACTTTGTATCGAATTTTATTGTTTACATGAACCCACGGCTGAGTAAACAACTAACGATTTAGAAACTTTACCAAATGGCAATGGAAATGACAAACCAAATCCTTATAAAGAGTGTAACACAGAGTCTATACGTTGACAAAGCAGGTTCATTATCTTACTATTGCTTAGAAAGACCTTGTGATTTTATGATTTCGACTTGTTGGATGCAAATAAACAACAAACGATTTAATTCATTACCCACGGCTTGTAAAGGTTGCAATACAAAGTCTATACATTGACAACGGGTGCTTTATCCTACTATTCACGGCTTAGAAAAACCTTTTGGCTTAATGATTTCGACTTGTTGAATGAAAGAAAAAACAACAAACGATTTAGTAACTTCATTACCCACGGCTTATAAAGGTTGTAATACAAAATTGACAACGGGTGCTTTATCCTACTAGCTTAGAAAAACTTTTTGGCTTAATGATTTCAACTTGTTGGATGAAAGAAAAAACAACAAACGATTTAGTAACTTCATTACTCACGGCTTATAAAGGTTGTAATATAAAATTGACAACGGGTGCTTTATCCTACGACCCACGGCTTAGAAAAACCTTTTGGCTAAATGATTTCAACTTGTTGGATGAAAGAAAAAACAACAAACGATTTAGTAACTTCATTACCCACGGTTTGTAAAGGTTGTAATACAAAATTGACAATGGGTGCATTATCTTACTATCCACAGCTTAGGAAAACCAGTGGGCTTAATGATTTCAATTTGTTGGATGAAAGAAAAAACAACAAACGATTTAGTAACTTCATTACCCACGACTTCTAAAGGTTGTAATAAAAAATTGACAATGGGTGCATTATCTTACTACCCACGGCTTACGAAAACCTTTTGGTTTAATGATTTCGATTTGTTGGATGAAAGAAAAAACAACAAACGATTTAATAACTTCATCATCCACGACTTAATAAAGGTTGTAATACAAAGTCTATACATTGACAATGGGTCCATTATCTTACTACTCACGCTTAGAAAGATCTTCCGGCTTGATGATTTCGACTTGTTAAACAACAAATGATTTAATAACTTCATTTATACCCACGGCTTAGAGAAAAGACAATGTGAATGGAAAACATGTTCTACTTTATTACCCACGACTTAGAAAACTTTTTTGACAAAGACTACGAGTCGATTTCTAAAATGACAAAGAATTCAAGAACCCAAACGCGAACGGAAATAAGAGATACCAGGCCAAACAAAATACTTGAACGGATCCGACAAAATACATGAATATCTAACTACCCAAAAAACACATGCATACCCAAACACCCAAAATTACTTAAATGTTATAAAAAATAATTGAATATGCTATAAATACCAAAATACATAAATATCTGAATACCAAGAAGATAATTGAATAACTGAAAAAATCTGTATACTCAAATATCCAAAATAAATACATGAATATTCAAATTCCAAAAATATATCCAAATATCCAAAAAATACTCAAATATTTGAAAAATAAGTGAATCCTTGTGAAATCCAAAAATGAACCCAGTACACATAAATGACCGAGTATCCAAACATACCCGAGCACCCAAAATAAATTGAAAATTACTCAAACTTATTAAAAAATTACTCACAAGACCCAAAACATTACCGAAAATAGTGAATATCCAGAAAAAATAACGAAATGCGTGAAAACTATCAGAATACCATATATGAATACCCAAAATATACGTGAACACTCAAATATCTAAAAGTTACTCAAAGTACCTTAAAATTACGGAAAATAACAAATATCCAAAAAATAATGAAATACCTAAAAAATACCGGCATACCCGAGTATTCAAATACCAAAAAAATACTAGAATACGAAAAAATAAATGAATATCTCATAAATACCTAGATGCCCAAAAATACTTGACTATCAGAACTTACCAAAATACACTAAAGAATTTTTTTTCCCTTAAGTCGTATTATCGGTAAACAAACACACACAAAGGTAAAAATTGACGGAAACCGACGAAATACAAGATATCCCTCGAGGCTCTAAAATTAATAAAATATGAACAAACCCTAGAAAATACATAGGTAGGATCTTTGAAGAATAGACGTGATAATCCATGACCCGAACCCAAAGATCGAGACCACCAGTTGTTATACGAAGCTCAAGCTGATGGCGAACCCTCCTATGATGAATAAGTGTACCTTACACATGAAGAAAGAGTTGTTAAACCCGACGAGAATGAATCCACGAGTCCGAATTACACGGATTCCACGGGACGAAGCTCATCTGGAGGTGATACCGATGACAAACAAAATGGACAAGAGATAAGAAGACATAAACTTTCCGAAAATGGTGAAGCCATGAACACATCTGACGGTTTGACGCCTTAATAAAGCCCATGAAAAAATAGACCTCGATCAAGTCTTGAGAGTACTGACAAGGAGCGAAACAATCTTCAGTGTAGGGGACCTACCTCAAGCGAGTGCAGCTACCGATCGAATTTGAAAGAAAATAAACTACCGAGGGAAGCATGTAAAGAGTCGAACCCACAAGACCTAATCTAGAACTAATCCAAGGCTATGCCGACAACATGAAACAACCTAACAAGCCAAATGAACAACCAAAAGCTAAGAACAAACACAATCTAAAACCTAGTCAAACCATACCTAAGTAATCTAAACAAGTTCCAAACTAGTCTTAGTCTGGTTACTACAACACTAAATCTTAAAGCCAAAAAGCCACAAATCATCCAAAAACAAACGAATATAGAGGAAACTCGAGGAATAGGGATATCAAAGTACCCCATCTTGGATGTAACATAATATCTACAACTGAGAAAGGAAAGGTAGATCATAGATCTTAAGAGGAAATCAGCGGTTAAAGCACCGGAAAGAGCAGGAACTATCGTCGATGGATCACCTATGACCAGCGGGTTAGCACCTCCAAAGCTGAGGAGACTCTCCAAGAGAAGAGTTTCAAAGAAGTGTAACCTGACAGAGAAAACCACAACCGGAGAACCGCAACGGCAAATACTCCATCAAAAACATTGGGCTTAGAAAAGTCGTTAGGCAAAGACTTTTATCTTTACTTTAATGTATGACTTAAAAGTCTTTAAGCCAAATTGAAAGTCTTAAGACCAACATCTGCAAAGACTACACATCAATAACCAATTCATTATAAAACCAAGAGGTAAGTTCATGAAATGAAGATTAACTAACTAATTTTGATTTCTTCAGGAGTTCAAATTGTTACGCTGAAGATATCTTTAAGTGTAGCAAACTTCTTTGACAGCTTGTTTGTAGTTAGTTAATACAATTTTGATTTGTTCATGTATGTGTTTCTAACTTTCAATAGCTTCATTTTCTCATTGATGCAAGGGAGATTTCTAAAGTGCATGAACAATTTTATGACCAGGTATATTTTCTAGACTTTTGTGATTAAATTTCTTGTGAAAATTTACAAATCAAGTTAAGTAACGCAGTGAAGATACAAATGCAAACATAAAAAGAAATTCATTTTAGTAAAAATAGAAAATAGTAACAAAAATTGTTAAGTACCATTACAAACAAAAAGACCATAAGAAAGGTAACTTATATAAGATTTTGTAGTTAGACAGTTTTAAGACCAAAGCATGTCTGTCACTAGATCACAAGAAAAAGAAATCTACTTGGTTCTAAGACCAGGAACGTTTTTGAGACCCATCTTGCCAAGAACATTTTTCGGGATAGCTGGTGGCATGTCGAGTTCCATGCTGCGGCTAAACTCATTGGCTAACTCCACCAGTCTGGTCGTGTCTCTAGCAATCATCTTCTGAGATTTGTAGTAACCCAACCATGCCTGATACGCCGCTTCCTTGTTCTTCATTTCCACTTGGCTAAGCCCTTTCTGTACCTGAATTCCACAAGTTTCTTACACTCATTAATACTCACTCGACTCACATACTCTTGAGAAATCTTAGGTTTGGACCTTAAAGCGGTTTGTTTATCAGATGTCAAGATCTATCCTAAACATTGGCATTTGTATACCATGCCTGATATTCAGTTTCAATTTCGCCGGTCGTTCTGGACTACCAAAAAATATAAGTAAAGAAAGGCTTGCCATGTTCAATAGAACGAATGAAAAAGCTTACCCTTTTCACAGCCTCAGGATCTATTGGCGGTAGAGGAGACTTGGTGATGGGCAAGTCTTTAACAGATGACATGAAGTACTCTTCCCATGGTGCCAACAATAACACTCCTTCCCCTTCCTTACCTTTCCGCCCGGTTCTGCCAAGTCTATGTATATACTGTTCCCTGTCTGATGGCAATCCCATCTGCAAAAGAAAACAACTTCCGTAAAAACAAAAGAGAAAGAATTTGTAGTTGCAGAACAATTCCATGTCAGAAAGCTATAATATGGTACCTGTACGACTAATGAGACATCAGGGTAATCCACACCACGAGCAGATACATCCGATGTTACAAGGATAATACCCTTGGACTTGCGAAACTCATCAGAAACTCTGGTTCTGTAACTCTGCGGTTTTCTAGAATGGATCTCTCTGACGTTCAGGCTTAGCTGACTAAGCAGATCAGCCACCAATCTTGTCACCATAGCAGTTGTACAGAATATAATAACCTACAACAGAATGGAGATCGTGTAAATTTAGAAATACAGACATTGATGATTCTTTTGTCACTAGAGAAACAGTTTTACCTTATAGTCCACATTATCTGCGATGTGTTCTTTGAGAAGCACATATAGAAGCGAGAAATGTCTATCCAGTGATGCAATCATGTACATTTGTGTGACCTGGGAGATAAAACAGACATGAGAAACTGATAACATCCAATCATATGGTCGGCCATCCTCAAATCAACCCAAAGCCAGATCTTTTTACCTTTTGATGTGTCTCCCCAGTACCTTCTTGAACACAATTGATGAACTCATGATCCCGTTTCAGAGCAACATGGCATATTTGGCGGACCTTGACACAAAAAGACACAGTTCAAGATTCAATCCCAAAAATGAGAGCTTTTGTACAAGACACTGACACTTACCTCTTCAGGTACAGTGGCAGAAAATAAAAACGTTTGTCTTTGCTTAGGAACAGCGGCAATTATCCTCTCAATATCCCTTCGGAAGCCCATGTCCAAGAGATGATCAGCTTCATCAAGCACAAGGACTTTCACACCCGTCAACCTTGTTGCAAATCCAGAAGTGTTTTCAATATGGTCTTTGAGCCTTCCGGGTGTAGCCACCAGGATCTGAGAGTTTTTAAATATGTGATTATTCAAAAATATATAGATACAGCTCACTGTAATTGCAGCATCTTAGTAGCCCGGCTTAAAGGAAGTGCAAGATTTGCAGAACTAATTTCACATCGATACACCTGGGGTGGCAAAAGAAGCCTTTGCTCTGTGGGAAAAGAAGCCTCTTATTACCTGGCAAGGATTTGTTTGCATACGCCTTTGCTCTGTGGGAAGCTTTGTGCCTCCAATCACAACTTGAACACCAATAGATGGGTGATACTTAAGCAAGGTGTTTGCTTCTGCAGCAGCTTGACTGGCAAGTTCTCGAGTAGGGCATATCACAAGCACAATAATTGGGGCTTGTCTACTATCCCGACTTGCAGGAGGAGACTTGATAACAGCTTCAATTGATGGAAGCTTGAAAGTAAACATAACGATAAGAAGTAAGAATAGTTTGCAATCGAAGGCCGATTTTTTTCTAGCTGACCAACATATATTCGAACGCAGAGGGTAGAATGTCTCACCAAAAATGCAACGGTTTTTCCGGTGCCTGTTTTGGCCTTGGCTAGGACATCTTTACCTATATAATATAGAGCACAGAAGAAACCAAAGAGTTAAAGAGAATTTTAAAAAATCAATCAAGTTACAAAATAGAAGTCATGGAACATTTGAGGAATCTTAAAGAGAGAGACACAAGTTTCTAAGTTTTTTCTAAATTACCTATTGCTATTGTCAAATTGATCTGTAAAAGCTTTTGACATGTCTTCAAATAGAAATCGTCACTACGTTTCTAAATCATGGCAATTTTTCGTTTTGCCTTGTAAACAAGGCTTACGCAGAAAAGTTCACCTTGGAGAATGATAGGAAGAGTAGCCTCCTGCACAACAGTCATTGTCTCAAATCCGGCATCTTTGATGGCTTTTAGCGATAAGGGAGACAATGGGAATTGATCAAATCTGTACACCATTTACAATAAATAAATTCTCAATCAAATAGCACGCGATGGTATAGAAGCAGCAAATCTTTTCCCACTCAAAGATGATCTAGTTGTAAAAGTAAAGTAGTACACCCTATCAATCAAACTAGCTTCACAAAATGATTGCTAATATACTATATTGTTTGCCAAGATACTCTTGGCTATTCAAGAGCATGAAATAATTGAAAATAACGTACCTGGTCTCATGACAAAAAAAAAAAAAAAAACGTACCTGGTCTTAGATAAGTAAGAATCTGATGTTTTTACATGTTCACTCCTTGGCTTGTTAGTGTCTACGGCCTTCGCAGAAACCGCTTTCTCAATACGAGGCTCATCATCTTCATCATCCTCATCACTAGTATCTTCACTAAGCAAATTATCAATGCTTCCCAAAACTAGCCTCTCTTCGTCCTCGTCACTACTATCTTTCTCTTCCTGTCTTAAACCTCTTGTCTGTTTCCCCAATCCTCTGTTGTTTTCTAAACCTCGCTCTCTCCTAAACCCTGAATCTACATTTCTCTCATTCCTTCCACGAAAAGACGACTCACTACTTTTTCCTTGAACCCGACCGTTCCTTACATTTTCTCGATCACCTAACCGCTTATTCCTAAACGAATCAGCAGGCTCGCCGCTGGTTCTCCTCCTGTTTGAACCCCCAAACCTATCAACCTCACCTTCCTTTCCCCTTCTCGAACCACCGAACCTATTAGCTACGCCTTCCCTTCCCCTCTTTGGACTCCTATCGTTGTCCCTGTCTACATTTCTACGATATACCTCTGGACCCGAGTCATCTTCGTCGCTCGTAAACTTTCCTCGCGACGAACTAGTCCTCAAATCGCTCACCCAATCACTAAGGTCTGCCTCGTCCTCGATTAAGCTCTTGGAAGCGCGAATCTCTCCCCCAACTCGACTCGACCTGCCGAATTCGGGTCGGGTAGAAAAATCGACCCGGGAAGCTAATCCAAGATACTTTAACCGAAAAGGAAAGGCTTTAGATAGAACGGGGACGGAACGAAATGAATAGATTAGTGTACCAGAATTCATGGAAGCTAGACGAGTACTGGGAAGAGAATGAGTGATAAAGCGTACACCGAGAGGGAACTTCAAGGACATATCTTTAGCTGTAAACTACCAAGTTCCCGTCGTCGGTGACCGGAGATAAAGATAAGGAGAAGAACAGTCGAAAATATCTTAAGAGGGTTTTGCAGGTTTTGTAGGAAACACGATAGGGTTTAAAAGAGATAAGAGATGAAGCAGAGACTGGCCTTAACAAATACAAAACGGTATGTAGTTTACTCTCGCAACTTTGAAATGTAATTTTGATATAAATATCACATACAACGTTATAAAAATGTTACAAAACGACAAGTTGGTTGACTTCGCAATCAGATTTATGCAGCGAAATGTCAACATAAAAAACGGGACGTACTTTTATCCAATGGCTTTCAGAAATTCTGCTTCCTAATCACTCAGTATCCTCAGTTTCAGTCTTTCAGAGTATTGATGTTGATTTTCTTGAGAAGCACTAAGGAATCGACAAAACGAAAACGTTTACAAACATCAAATTGAAAAGTGAATAACCTACAAGTAGTAGTTTACTGTCTGAGGCTTTGAGAAAGTCACTAAGTAGAGTGTTGTTGTTGAAGAAGAAATAATAACAGAGAAAGAGAAAGCTTTTTCCTTTTAAGCTTTGGAAGGGTCTTGACAAGAAAGTGCCTCTTTGACATGTTTGTCGTATTCGTCTTCTCCATCTTCTTCCTCTTCCACTTCATTATCATCAACGTCCTCTTCCTCTTCATCTGCTTTGACAGCAATAGAAGGTGGAGCTGGATTCCTTGCTTCTCCAACTATCTTCATTATGTCCTCAATGCTTTGAGGAGAGAAGCTGGTGTCTCTCTTGTAATACGCTGCTTGAGCCGACTCTAGCAACTCCTTTGGCAAATTCTTCAAGTACCAAGGATGATTCTTGATCTCCTTAAGCGTGATTCTCTGTCACAAATATTATTGACAGCAATCAGAAGGTTTAACAACATCTCCCTCAAGCCTGAAATTTGAAAACCAGATGTGGTTGAGGTACCTTAGCTGAGTTAGTGACAAATATGCGAGAGAGAAGGTGTTTGCATTCCTGAGATATATGAACATAGTCCGGAATCTTGTATTGTACAGCCATTATACGCTGCAGAATAACAACTTGACTTGTTTACATAACGAAACACTAGAGAGCAATAAGAAGAGTTAATGATCAGAATTGATAATCGAATTTGTGGACTTACTTGAATTGTTTTTCTGAAGTTCTTTGGGTCATTAGGGTCTTCAAATGGATAAGCTCCAACCAGCATCACATAAAGAGTTACTCCACATGACCACACATCCGCGTGCTACAAAAACGCAGTCATAATATGAGTGTAAAAAGCCAGTCTATGTGCTCTTTCATATGAAAAAACTATTACATAATTAGAGACACTGACCTACAAAACATTCTATTCATATCTTTTAATTAAGACCCTGTGCTTGGACATTTGAAGAGAACTGGTCCACTTAAAAGTAATTAGAAGTACAGTAACCTGAAAGTCTTTTTTACACAGACCACACTAGTACAAAAGATGTATTAGACCGACTATAACATGGATCCTTTTTAAGCAGGCTTTGACTTTCTTTATTTGCTTAGTTTGACAACTAATCATGCATTGATAACTAATTTCTATGTATGAGTAGTGTACCTTGCCATCATATTCTCTCCGTGAAAGAACTTCAGGTGCTATGTACGCCGGAGTTCCAACAGTCGATTTAGGCCTAGAATGTAGTATAGATGACTACACAATAGAAATAAAACAAAACCATTTTGATCAAGAACATGATAATCATCTGCTACTATTGAGGATTGAGACAAACTGAAGAAGAAAACAAACCTTAGAGTAACCAAAATCACAGATTTTCAAAAGCGGAGCAGGGCTACCATCGAGCAGTGTGTTCTCAAGCTTCAGGTCTCTATGGCATATTTGCTGCAGAAAAGCAAAAGAGAAGGGTTTGTTACACCACAATGGAGGCAAATACGTCAGTACATACATATAATGCAACACTGTTAATTAAGATTCTAACCGATTTATTTCCCACAAACAGAATCCAAACAATGCAAATTCCTTTTAATCAAATTATTGAGGCAATAAATTTTCAACCCCAAACAAAGAATCCAGCTATACACAAAAACATGGATAGTTCTCGACAAATGCTTCATCAGGCGCATAACTTCCCTCTTTTAGCTTAATGAGTATTGGAAGAAGTATATACGTACCAAGGAATGACAGTAGTCTACACCACAAATCAGCTGTTGGAAGAAGTACCTAGCCTGAATAGATAAAGATCAAAACCAAACACTTAAACACGCCCCTGAAAAAATAGGTGAAATAAAGTGTAAGACTTAAACAAAAGATTCACCTCAGATTCGCTGAATCTACCAGCAGTGCAGATTCTATCAAAGAGTTCTCCACCAGAAGCATACTCCATCACAATGCCAAGATGAGTAGGAGTAAGAATCACCTGAAACCCAATCTAGTTTAGATCCCAAGACATCTCTAAGGTAAACTTTAAAAGCCAAACCAAAGAAAAAAGAGAGAGACTTGCCTCCTTGAACCGGATGATATTAGGATGCTTAAGTGATCTGTGATTGATAATCTCTCTCGCCACGTTCTCATCTATCTGCATATACCAAACAATCCGAAATTAAATTATCGTCATTTTAATCTGTTGTTGCTTCAAGAAAAACCCCCAAATTCTCACATGATCCTGCACACTCCCTCAAAATGTCTAACAAAGGAGACTTCAAAACATGAGTTTATCCACAGAGCTAAAAGTAAAAGTCTAAAACCAAAAACTTGAAGAACCCAGATAGTAAACAAAGGCCTTTTTGCTCATAAAAACCAAACCTTGCGGCCTCTCTCGATAAATTTCATGGCAACGAGCTCCTTGGTGTCCTTATGCCTGAGAAGCCGAGCGACACCGAAATTTCCAGCTCCCAGATCCTTGACAACATCATACTTGTCCATTTCCAAACAAACAACAAAAGTAGAGAATCGAGAGTTTGAGTATATTCGTATCTTCTTATCTATTTACTTATATCTCCAATAGATTATCATAAAACGATTTGGATGGGAATCTGAGAAAGCGAAGCAAACTCCATTTGATAAGAAATCGTGAGATCCAATACACCACAACCATCTAATCTATCTTTCTGTAGAATAAAATCCAGGACTTGAAGGCGTAAACGAAGAAGATGGTGATGGACTGGACCACGTGGAGGCTCTGCTCTGCTCCAATTCCAATGACTAATATCAGAGTGAATTCTACGTCAAATTTAATCTCTACAAATTAGCCGACATACAACGGTTAAATTTTTTATAAACTGTGACAAAGACTTGTCGTTTGTATCAAAATGGACAATAGTGTTGTATTAAACCTGTCGCTGGTGATATTAACTAAACCTAGGACCATGCCTATTTTATTTTCCATAAAAACAACACTCTTTCCTTTTGTAAATAGCTGAGTGAACTGAAGATATTATATAAGATATATTCCGAGTTCATTATGTCACCAACCGTATTGAAAACTACATAGTACATAGCAAATCAGATTCTTTTAGGCACTATAAGAATCTAGTTTTCTTCTGGATTACCACTTCTATTGTTTTTGTTTAAATGATTGATGCCTCTAATATATTCATTTACTCATTAACAAAAAAACTAATCCGCAAGATGTAAAGTGACTTCCGTCTTGGTTTAATATCTGTATCTTTTGCTTTAATTAAAGTGTTTTTTTTTTCATTAATCAAGAGGTTTCGGATCTCCAAGACCGGAGCTTTGATACTGAGAATTAATGTATCATCTTCTTACCGTACATCTTCTTAGAGATTGGAGATCCATCTGAAAATCCCAGTGACCAACAAGAATGGAACCCAAGTCGCGAAAATTTACATAGATATTCATTTACCAACTAGACCAACGCGTTTTGGTTATCAAAATTTAATTTTAGAAAGTAGTATAATACACTACATTTGATAAAATTCGGAATTTGGATTATGGATAGGTGATGGATTCGTGAAGACAAAGAATATTGCTTGTGTGGGTTCTCATTAATGATACTACAAAACATTTGACTAAGAAAGCTCGTGACACATCTAGAGCCAAATCTCCTAAACATAAATCCTTTTATATATAAAACAAAAAAGACTCCATCTTTCGACAGATCTGTCTTCACTTAGAAGTGTAAAAGCTCAAACTTGCCTAAAATTAGGGTTTGAAGCTGAGATTTTTCTACTGACTTATGGGTAAAGCTTCGGTGATCATATACATCTCGGTGGGGATCCTTGTTCTCTTCCTTGTCTCTCATTCCCCTAAGAAGAAAACTGACCACGATCACTCCGGTGGTCACAACCAGCATCACCGCCTTAAACTCCGATCTTCTTTTAATTTCAAACCTACTCGCCATGATCCAGTTCCATTCGACCCTCTCGTCGCCGATATGCAGCGCCGTCGCGAGGATAAAGAGTGGGAACGGCAGTATATTGAGCATTCTCACCCGGAGCTCGTTTCACATCACCAGAATGCAACAACTGGTTCTGACGGTGGTGGACATGACCATGCACCTGGTCATGAGTCTCAGCCTGAGTGGGAGGATTTCATGGATGCTGAGGATTACTTGAATGATGAAGAGAAATTCAATGTCACCGATAGGTTGGTTTCTTCAGAATCTTTTGATTTTTAGACGCTTATTACAAATGCACACACTTTAAATACCTTGGAATTGTAAATTCTTCTCAAGCTTTATTTAATTAGAAGGGAATTGGTTTAGTATTTGCTATTTGCAGATGCAATTTTGTAAGAAAGGAAATTTTTTTATCGGTAATTCAGGTTGATGTTGTTGTTTCCGAAGATAGATGTTTCTCCTGCTGATGGGTTTGTGACCGTGAGTGAATTGACTGAATGGACTATGCAGTCTTCTGAGAAGGAAGTAATGCACAGGACTCAAAGAGACATGGATGTTCATGATAGAAACAAAGATGGTTTCATTGCGTTTTCTGAATATGAACCACCGTCGTGGGTCCGTAACTCAAGTGAGCTGCTTAATCCTGTTTCTTCTCTGAGCTTCACTTACTGAAATGTGTGCTACTTGCTACTATTATGCAGAAACACATGCTCAATAGATCTTGGTAACAAATTAAGTAGGTTTGTTCCAAAAGGATTGTTGCAATTGGTATTTCGTTATTCTGCCTATGACCCATATCATTTTTAATTATTTTGGATCACTATATGATTGCGATTTGCGACAATTTCAAGCCGCTAAAGTAAAGGAACTCACTTTTGTTTCCTAGGACTACTAGCTGACTTGTTATGATTTGATACAGATAATAATTCCTTTGGCTATGACATGGGCTGGTGGAAGGAGGAGCATTTTAATGCATCAGATGCTAATAGTGATGGTCTGCTGAATCTAACAGAGTTTAACGAGTAAGTGTTTTCTTCTAGTGTATAGACTAAAAGCAACCGAGCTGTTTCTGAGATAGTTACTACTATCATTTTTTTTCTATACTCACAATGCTCTTGCTGGTTAATTCTTTTCACTTAGCTTTCTGCATCCTGCTGACACCAAGAACCCTAAGTTACTGCTATGGTTATGCAAGGAGGAGGTTAGGTAATGTACTGTGGACTGTGGTTATATGATTATTACTAAGGAACCCTTCTTTTCAGTTACTGTTTATTAACGGATTCTTCTCCTTCCCTCTTCCAGAGAAAGAGATTCAGATAAAGATGGGAAAATCAGCTTCAAAGAATTTTTCCACGGCCTCTTTGACACTGTAAGGAATTACGAAGAAGATAACAACAATTCTACGCACCCTTTTCATGACTTGCCTGAAGGCCCAGCAAAGCAATTGTTTGCTCAGCTTGACATAGATGATGACGGGTCTGTAATTTAAGAGTATACGCCATGATTAACATTTGCACTGGTATCATGCATCCCTTAGTGTAACTCACACTCATCTACAGGTACTTATCAGACATTGAATTGCTTCCGGTTATCAGTAAAATCCATCCCACTGAGCATTATTACGCAAAACAACAAGCTGATTATATTATATCACAGGTACATAACTTTCAAAACAAGTGGCGTGTTTTGCTGTTATATTGTTCGATGCTTCATTAAATTGCTTGATGTTTCATTGATCTCTTCTACTTTCTTCTTTATCCTGATCTTCCAGGCTGATTCAAACAAAGATGGACGGCTGACATTGGAAGAGATGATTGAACATCCATACGTCTTCTACAGTGCCATTTTCGACGCAGAGGACACTGATGATGACTATGGCTACCACGATGAGTTCCGCTAAGTTTATAACGAGTAAGTATCTGCCACAACCCTGACTACTTTTATTTAGTCAGTCAAAAGGTGTTCTAATTTATAGCCCTGATCACTATTCTACAATCAAAAACAGCAGGTTTAGTTCGATATAAATTCAAGAAACATCCCTCAAAAAGCAGGTGATCTCAATAACATCAGGCTCCAGAACCAATCTTCTATAGCTTTGTTCTTGTTTGTCTTATGGCTGTTCTTATACTGCAGGGTTCAGTACCAATCTCGCCCACGCAGATCAATCTGGTGATCTAGAAGTTAGAAGAGTGTTTATGATTCTAAACATCAGCAAGGATTATACTTTTTTTGGGTCATGTTCAGTCGTTATAGTCTTGCTCGATTTATGTATTGTATACTTAACAACTTTGAAGCTTATTCTTTTATAAGCAAAGCTTATGTAGGAAACAGTCTTCTATATGCAAAGGTCAGCAATGAGCCATACGAAACGCAGGATTTGATCCATAAAACAAATATAGAAAAAATGTTTACAAGGTGTCATAAAAGTTACACAGATTCAGGAGCTCTTGTGACCTGTTTTTTTTATTTCATGCTACAAAGCAAAGTCTCAGTTACGATTACCAACAATCATCAGGAGCCAAGCTTCGAAGTTTTGAAAGAAGCTTGAAATTTCACTTCACCACACAGATCTTAATAACCGAGGCAGCTCCAATACGGTGCAACGCCACAATTGCATCACCACGGTTACATAGTCCTCTTTGTGTAGCCGACTTCAGAGCAGCCTCAATGATAACTTCCGTGGATTCACTATCTGTTGCCTTTGCAGATCCTTCAGCTAACATAGGGATTAGACCTCTGTATATCAGACTGTGTCTTGCAGGTGACTCGTCACTACAACTCCAGTCAAAGGAATCAGTGGTCATAACCGGGACAACCACTGACAGTATCGGAACAGCAGGTCTGTATTTCGCCACCAGGTTAGCAGTTGAGCCTCCACGTGTCAACACAATGATGAGTTTAGCCATCGCTTTGTTAGCAGTCCGTACAGCAGATGATGCAAGACTCTCAAGTGGGCTCATTGGAAGTGGAGTTGCTCGGATCATCTCTTTGAAGATTGTGTTGTAATCGAGCGAGCTTTCGGCTTCAATGCAGATCTTAGCCATGAGTTTCACAGCTATCTCCGGATAAGCTCCTGCAGCACTCTCACCACTTAGCATGACACAATCAGTGCCATCAAGAACAGCATTTGCAACATCCGTGGCTTCAGCTCGGGTTGGCCGAGGTGATTTGATCATGGACTCCAGCATCTGAGTGGCTGTCACCACCGGTTTACCTGCAAGGTTACACTTGTAGATCATCAACTTTTGAGCTAAGAAGATCTTTTCTATTGGAATCTCCATCCCGAGATCACCACGAGCAACCATGAACGCATCTGTTTCACGCAATATCTCATCAAAGTTAAGCACTCCTTCCTGGTTCTCAACCTTGAAGTCCAAATCCCAAAAAAAAACCAATGTTAGATCCATGCCTCAATATACATAAAATGCAAACGCCATGAGTGAAAAAATAAAGTACCTTGGACATCAACATTATGCTTTTAGCATGGGATCCTAGAAGCTTTCGGACAGTAACAAGATCCGAACCCTTACGGACAAATGAAAGCGCAATCATATCAATGCGGTTCGGAACACCCCAACCGAGAATATCTTCAATATCCTTATCTGTCAAAGTTGGAAGATCGACAACAACACCAGGAAGATTCACATTCTTTCTCTCGCCAAGCATTGCCGAGTTTTCACACCGGCACCTAACTGTTCCAGCATCGGGATCACATGACAAGACAGCTAAACTTATGCTTCCATCTGCACAGAGTATGGTGTTTCCGGGCTTCACATCCAACGGCAGTTTCTTATAGCTCATAGCTATCGTTGTTTCATCTCCTTTAATGTCATAATCAGTGGTTATAGTAATCTCTTGACCTTCCTTCAACAGTATAGGGTTCCCATCTTTCAAGAAACCAGTACGAATCTCAGGCCCCTGCGACATTAACAAGAGAAATCATATGCTAATAGTCACTAGAATGTTTTATCAGACCGTTTGACAAATACTGAGAGTAAAAGTTCCAGAATGAAGCCAAAGTCTTGAGATTTAACACTTCACAAACAGTTAATCTCTAAAGGTATTACCTTTGTATCAAGCATGACAGCAGCAAGAATGCCGGTATTTTGCATAGCGGTGCGGAGGTTGTCGAGTGTTTCTTGATGGTATTCATGGCTTCCATGAGAAAAGTTGAAGCGAGCAACATTCATACCAGCTTTCAAAAGCTTTTCGATCATATCAACAGTACGAGAAGCTGGTCCTAAAGTACAAACTATCTTCGTCTTTGGGATCCTCCCATCATTAGGTAGCTCCTTCAATATCCCTTCTATGTCTATGTTCGACATATTTCTCTAGAATTATTAAAAAACACTAAACAAACCCAATTCTTCCTCCCTGCAAAGAAAAACACTTCAGCTTAATAAAAACTCATATCCATCAGAACCAGCAAAAGAATCAAAATTTCGTTAATTCGTTTACTTTTATACACTTCCCCGTCATTTATGACCAGAGATCCATATTTAATACCAAAGGACAAAGTGCTAAACACAAACATAAAGCTCCACAGATTTACTTAACCGAACACAGATTACAAAGAAGTCAAGATTTTCAGGAACCAGAGTATGCGAGGACATAGGATTGAGCTAGATTGGCGAAGAAGAGAGTATTGGGGGAGTGAGAATTTACCTAAGTTCAGAATTTGGATTTGTTGTCGTGTCGGAGCAAGAACCCTTCTTTTTAGGTTTGGACTTGTGTAATGACTCTCTCTGGTTTTGGAGTAAGATTGAAACGACGATGGTAAAGACTGCTACTGCCACGTGAAACTCAAATTTTTTTTGTGCAATTTGTATTTTTTATATTTTAAATTTTTAACTACAAAATTAAATGTCTTAATCTGGATTTGCCTCTTGCCCAAAACCAATGGCCCAAATCATAAAAAAATTAAGTATTATCCCTTTTGTTTTTCTTTGTATACTACGGGTTCTCAAACAAACAAGTATGTTTATACCAATAATTGGTTTTCAAGTGAAATCTTGGGTTATGACTATATCATGAGCTTATAATAAAAATATATATTTTAAAATATTTTTATCAAATAGTTACATTTACTTATATTGCATTTTTTACCCAAATTCAATTATAGAAAGTATATATATATCATGTCAACAGTTGGATCGACAAATTCTAATTCATCATCCAAATCCACCAATAAATTTTCTACTGTGGAGCGGAATTTCATTTCAATACCATAGAATCTAGAATTTGAAGAGCTTATATTATGGAATGGTGTCTTTTAATTCGTTTTAATTGGAGACCAATGCACTAAACGCCACAATTGGTCTTCTTTGTTTATGTAGTATAGTGAACATTGTAACTTGTAAGTTTTAACTATAAATTGATGTTATGAAACGACATTTAACTGTTTTATTACGCATGTAATGATCATCACGATGACCACTACAAGAATATGCCTTGGATCGAAATACGTGATTCTTATTTATCTTGTGAATAATTTTTCTGTATTATCCATGAATTTGTGGGTCTTATATTTTTTTGTATAAGACGATAAATACAAAGCATTTTATAAATTTTCCATAGTTTTGCTTGGTTCTTTGGGAATTTCAATGGTCATTTACAAAAACCTAGAAACGTCTCTCTTTGTTTTTCCCTCTTAGCTTAATAAGGAGCCATTTCTTCTCACTTTTATATCACATGATCAATATTTCCTAAATAATGAATCATCCGAACTGAAAGAAAATAATTGAATCATTGTTCTTCTGGATGCACTCATGCCTCATTAAAAGCTGAGTTCTTTTTTCATTTCACTTAACTTTGAAAATTTCTGATATATTGACAGTAAATGGTCGGCAGTAGTTAAAATATTTATTTGAATTCCATATTAGAATGTTTTCCGGAAGTTAGGAACTACAATATGAGTTGGGCAAGATGAGTTTTTTATGTGGCCAAACAAAAAAATATAATCAGATTAGTTGAAATAAGAAAGAAGTAGTAACTAAACTAAAAGCCTCCACAGATTGAATTTAGTCTTCTTAAAGCTGATGAGTAGGAGAGATCCAATATATGAAGACATTTGATGCAAAAGGCTTCAGATGCGTTTTGGTGGAATGAACTGCACCCGCTCTTCTTGGCATATGAACTGCCAGTGAAGAAAAAACAAACGTACAGTCAATATTACAAGCCATGTCCCTATTTAAAAACTACAACTTTGAGGTCCCTTCCCAGGTTTCTAAGAGAAGAGGCGTAGAAGTAGATATGTTTACCTGCATTTCCTCAGGGAGTGCCTCTGAGACAGCAACAGTGTAGCAACCAGGAGCAAATTTTCCTGTTAACAAGAACGGCAAAGTGTTAAGAGATTTATGTCTGCCTCAAAGGAAGCTGGCAGTTTTCAATGAATACAGCTAGCGCTCGAATGGGTGTACATAAACACTTAAACTGAAATCTAAAGCCGGGTCTTTAGAGACTGAGATTGATCATATACCCATCTCTGAAGTGGTGAGTACATATTGGCAAAACAAGATGTCAAGTTAGTTTAGTGCGTCACTCAAGAAAAACATTAATGTCTAAACGTGTAGCTTCAAAGTAAAAACCCTCGACAAGAACGGGCATAAAATTGCATATTTATTTACAAAACACACTCCCTCTTCTGAAGGAGAGAGAGAGAGATGTGATGAACGTAGCGGTGATCAAATATAATGTTGAGACAAAGAGAACAAAACGTGAAGAAGAAGAAGAAGCTAACCATTATAGTAAACTCAAAAAAAAAACAGTTGACTGGTTATGAATAATCAGGAAACAGAGCTCAAACATACCAATTCTTAACCACCTTGTTGCCCAACTTCTGCGTGGATCCATCACTGAGATTATACTGCAAAACAATCACAATGGCAATACCTAATGTATGGAGATATTGACAGATGAAGGAATACCAAAACATAAATCAACATTACCAATATCTATCTCTTACTATTAACTCGTTTTGCGTTGGCTTAGAACAAGCTAAAAACAAAAGCGTTCTTAAAGTAACAAACTTTAGGTCATTTTCACAGTCATTTTGCAACCATTTCATCCAATAAACCAAGTATAGAATAAGACGATAGACCACAGTTTCATCCTAAACTAAGTCCCACCCAGTGCCCAGAAAATTCAAAGATAAATGAATCCCATTCCGGTCATACCCGTTGAAATTAGGGGTGGTAACGTCGACAATACGTTCATAATCGTCTTCCATTTTGAAGAAAGGACAGTTCTCACAACCAGAATCCCTAAACTGTTGGAGAAACCAAATTAAACAGACCCAAAATCGCAAGAGAAGAAATACGCAAAACAATAATGAGAGACATAAGGCAGACACGAGGCGGCATCGAAGACAAGGCCTAAGCTCGTGACCGAAACTCGTTGGAATCTGGGTCTTTTCTCTCTACAAATTCGTACACCTCGAGTCTCTGATTCTTCCCGCAAATTCAAATCCGTCCTCGTTTCGAGTACAATGTCTTGTCTCTTGTCTTCTGTGATTTTTAAGGTTTTCTCTAAACCTATAACGTGGGCCTTAATGAGAGCCCAGACTGTAATAAAAGCTCATTAAAATTATTATCTCAAGCTCATTCATCTTCCTCACGTGTGATCTCGCTCTATTGGGTTCATTGAGTACAGTAAAAGCCCATATATCTTCCATACGTTTGTCTTGTATTTTGTCTACAAATTCGCTACACCTCGAGTTCTGAATCTTACCGCAAATTCAAATCTGTCCGCATCGAAACAATGACTCTTGTCATTTTTTCAGGTCCGTACAAAATACTAAGGTATTCTCTGGGCCTTAAATGTGGGTCTTAATGTGAGAGCCCAGACTATGTGGCCCGCTTTATTCAAAACCAATGACTGTAATAAAAGCCCATTAAACTTATAATCGAAAGCCCATTCATCTTCCTTCAATAATTTAACATAGCCGTGCATAACTAAGATTCAATTTTTATTGGCAAAACTGTCAATTAAACATTGTTTCTGCGAAAAATTATTGATTAAACATTAAATTCTGGACGACTTTGATTAAAAATGTAATTTATTGTTGACTTTTTAAAAAACATCAAACTTATAGTTGATTCGGCCAATTAAACACTTTGTTAATTTGATTAAAAGAATTAATAAAGTCCGTTTAATAAATGTTAACGATCTCAGTTAAATGAAACTATGCATTTCATTAAATCAATTTTTTTCTATATTTACGCGTAAATAAAAGGAAACACTTTTTGTTTTCTTATATAAATAAACAGTGTTCGAAGAGGTCCAATTGTTGAAACCGACATATCAAAGTCTCAACTTGAAGAGCCAGAAGAAGCAGTGAAGATGATTGGAATCGATGAAGAAGAACAAGTTAATGAATTACCGAAATTGGTTTTCAAATTCGCTTTTCAAACAGAAACTTTCGAGAAGTAAGTAGAGAAGATTACAGATCGATTAGTGAAAGTTTTAGTGAGAAAGAGAGTAGTTTTTTGGGTCATTCTTCTTCTTCTTCGGCGAAGAAATATGAGACACAGTCGGCGAAGAATCTCACTTTTGTTGTTGAAAATCCAAAGGCGGTGACTTTTAGGGTTGAATATTGTTTGAAGGAAAAAACAAAGAAGAAAAAAAACAGATTTTTGATAGAGGATGATTTTCTAGATTCAGATTCTAATTTTGTTGATGAAGAAGTTTGAAGCTAAATCTCAATTTGCTCTCGCCATCTCTCAGACCTTCTTCTCTGCTCGATGATTCCTTCTTCTTCATAGCTAATTTTGTTTTTTTTGTTGCTTTTGGAAGTTTTTATGTAAATTAAGTAAATATGTGAACTAATCAAAAAAATATAATTTTCTGTTTAATTAATCAAACTTTGGATTATGACTTCCATCTTCTCCTATGAATTACTGAGAGTAAAAAGATAAAACAAATTTCAGAGACTTTGTTGTAGAAGATTTCTAAAATTTTAAAACTTCAATCATTCTTATTATGTGTTGCGTAATTTTGGTCAAATCGATGTTCTTGTAAATAATGATGGAGTTCAATGTATTGGACCTCTAGCCGAGATTCCAATTTCAGCCATGGAAAACACCTTCAACACCAATGTTTTCGGTTGATTTATTTGTCTCGAATCCCTTATGTTAATGCTCACCATATGTTTGTCAAGATACCTGAATCAAATTTTTATGCAGTTCAAGCTCTTTTTCATGACTGATTATGCTATTTAACTCAGTGATGATTTGGGTTGTGTGAAATCTCTTAAAAGAAGTGAATTTTATAAACATTTTGCAGGTTTCATGAGGATGACTCAAGCTGTTGTACCTCACATGGTGTTTAAGAAGAAGGGAAAAATTGATTTAATGAAACGCACTGTTTTATTTAACCGAGATTTTTAACCGAGATTGTTAATATTCGCTAAACGGAGTTTATTAATTATGTTAATCAAATTAACGGAGTGTTTAATTGACCGAGTTAATTATAATTTTGATGTTTTTAAAAAGTCAACAATAAATTACATATTTAATCAAAAAAGTTTGTAGTTCAATATTTAATCAACGATTTCTTGTAGAAACAATGTTTAATTGAGAGTTTTTTATTTTTTATTATAATATTACAAAGTGGATACCGTCTTTCCCGTGTTCAAACTTGCAAATACGAACAGATCATTTTTTCTCGGTTTTCTGATGCAAACTTCTGGATTTTGTATTTAACTTTAAAGATGTCCAAAAATGTTGAAATGGACTTTTTAGTCAGACAATTACATAACTGGTGAGCGAAACCTAAGCTTAAATCCTACATGCACGGCCCAATTCTACCTAGTTACAAACCATCCTCAACAATTCTTTATTTTAAAACCATATTTTTTTCTTGTCAGTCTATGTCGACATCTTTGAATTCAACTTTATTTTTTGTTAGTCTATTCATATTCATCTTATACATTAAAGTTGGAGATACTTTTATTTTAATTATATTATAAACTATATGATAAAATTAAATTAAGAACAATCCTTTAAATTAGGTTTTGTAACAAATTTTTATACAAAAAATTGAAATTAATAAAAAAACTCTAAAAATACTAAAATTTAATAAAACTATATTTGGCACAAATTCAATTATTGATTCAATTCTAATTCGGGTTTGCATTCAGTTTTTCGGATAATTCGATATTTTGATTTTTTTGATTTAAAATTTATTTATGTATTTTTATTTTTCGGATATACTTTGATTCGGTATAGATCAAGTTCGGGTTCAAAGATTTTTATATAAAAATTCAAAATAAAAAAAAAGGAAATAGAAAAACTCTAAAAGCTAAAATTTGGTTTTTGATTTGGTTCCAGTTCGGATTCGGTTTTTCGGGCACATAGATTTATGACCCATTTGAGTATTTTCTCGGGTTCAGTTTCTCTAATACGGATTGATTTTGGTTTTGGGGTTCGGACCTCTAAAACAAAATCTCAAAAATAATATTCTAAGATATAACACAGAACTTACCAACCTAAATGAAACGGTTTATAAAAACAATCAAATATCATGTGATAATGCGGGTATAATCCTAATCTACTACTAAAACTACGATACTAAAATTTTAACCATTTGATAGAAAATATTTCTATAGAAATATAAATACATGTGTTATTAAGTTGAGATTATGGTATGCATTTTTCATAATCACTAATTAATTAGATCGATATAATTTTATATATAATAAAAATTCTGAATTTTTAATAATATTATGTCGAACAAAAATATTTTTTGAAATCGAATTCCGGTATGGAATATAACCTATATGTAGCTAACAAATAAAATTGTGAAAAATAGTAAAAGATCAAAGGAACCAATATATAAAGTAAGGAAAATGAATAATGTTAATGTTAATGTTGTTGAGACGACAGACGCTTCTGATGAGCCACGCCTCCATTCATCTCTTCCCTGGTTTTATATTTGTTTTCTCGTTACTTGTATATCCCTCCCTCTCTCTTCTTTTCTTCTTCCTTTAACGCATCCCTCTCTCTCTCTCTCTCTCTCTCTCTCTCTCTCTCTCTCTCTCTTTTCCAGAAATTCCTTTCTCTCTCCCAACTTCTCACCGCTTTCTGCATCTGTTTAATTTCTGGGTTCTCCTTGAACCCTATCTCTCTCTTTCTCTTCTCCTGTCACCAAACCTTATCTTTTGCTTTCTGGGTTTTGCTTCTTACTCGGTAAGATTGGATTTTTTTCTTACCCCCTTTTTGATTTTCTGCTTATAAGATCGTTAATTGATCTTCATCCTGCACTGACTCTTCTAATATTTAGTTTGGTTATGATTTTACGATTTGGGTTTTTGTGATTGCTAGTCTGTCTGATTGCTCTAGGCGTACTTTGTGCTTGTTTGATCGAGTGGTCTTCGTAGGTGGCTATTGTGATTGAATCGATTGGCCATGTTTCAGATTCACTGTTCTGTTTTTGTGTTTCATCGGTGAAGCGATTGAGTGGTGGTTGTTCCGATCGAACAAAGTAAAGTGAAACTAATTTGTAGTTTTGATCAATTGTGTTTAATTCACTAAACTGCTCTAATTATTCATGATGGTTGAATGCAAATCTCCTTGTTGTAGTCATTATCTTCTGCTTGTAGATCTATATGAGTTTTAAGAGATTAACTTGTGTTTTCTACTCCCATTCTGATTCACAAGGCTAAGTGAATGTTTATGCCTTCTCTTATATTTTTGATATATTTCTTACTGATCAGGTATAATCTTTGTATTGATCTGCTGAAGTATCTTTTCTGGCTTTTTGTTTGGATCTAATGTGCAGTCACTGAAAGCTTGGTCCATCCATATCTCCGCAGAAAAGTTATATGGGCTGAACTAGGAATTTCATGGGAGTTGTGGAGGATACTGAACCTCCTTTGAAACGTGCAAAGCGGCTTGCTGACGAATCGAACGGCTTCTCCGGGAACTCTTCTGTTAGAGGTAGTAGTGTGAACAACTCTTTGGGAGACCTGATGGCAAGGCCTCTGACCTCCCAAGAGGATGATGAAACTATTGGCTCCAAAGGGGTCATTAAAAAATCTGAATTTATTAGAATTATTACTAGGGCTCTTTATTCTCTTGGGTATGATAAAACTGGGGCAATGTTGGAGGAAGAATCTGGAATTCCTCTGCATAATACCATCATTAAGGTGTTTCTGCAGCAGGTAAAGGACGGAAAATGGGATGAAAGTGTTGTAACATTGCACAGAATCGGCCTGCCTGATGAGAAGGCTGTCAAATCTGCCTCTTTCTTACTCCTAGAGCAAAAGTTCTTAGAGCTTTTGAAAATTGGAAAGATAGTTGATGCGCTAGGCACCTTAAGGAATGAGATTGTGCCTCTTCGTATTAATACAAAGCGTGTTCACGAACTTGCTTCCTCCCTTATATCACCTTCAAACTTAATATCACATGCCAGTTCGGGTCCAGGTAAAGAAAGTGTGAATTCAAGGTCCAAGGTTCTGGAGGAGCTGCAGAACTTGCTTCCTGCTTCTGTTGTAATCCCAGAAAAGAGGTTGGAGTATTTCGTTGAGAATTCCATTCATATTCAGCGGGATTCTTGTGTTTTTCATAATACTTTGGATAGTGATTTGTCTTTGTATACTGACCATCAATGCGGGAAGCAACAAATTCCTTCTCAGACTGTTCAGGTTAGACTACTCTGATCTGTGAATGTTATTCTCATTTCCTTTATGTTCTTATTGTTTCGTTTCTTGGTGTCCGTGAGTTTGTTCGAACTATAAGAGAGTCACATAACTTTAGTTGAAAGGTTTACAGTACTATGTGCTGCAAACGTTTCTACTGATTGGCAGGTTATTGAGAGAGAAATTGAAGTTAATACTGTCTCAATCTGACACCTCTTTTCTTTTCTTTTTACATCATTGGCTATGTTGTGCTATGACCTGTACTCACGCTCCTAGGATTAACTACTTCTGTGGCCTCTTTTATTTATGTTTGTGGTTAAGTCAGACTTGTTCTTTTCTTTTTACATCATTGGCTATGTTGTGCTATGACCTGTACTCACGCTCCTAGGATTAACTAATCACTTCTGTGGCCTCTTTTATTTATGTTTACAGTACTATGTGCTGCAAACGTTTCTACTGATTGGCAGGTTATTGAGAGAGAAATTGAAGTTAATAATTGTCTCAATCTGACACCTCTTTTCTTTTCTTTTTACATCATTGGCTATGTTGTGCTATGACCTGTACTCACGCTCCTAGGATTAACTAATCACTTCTGTGGCCTCTTTTATTTATGTTTGTGGTTAAGTCAGACTTGCGCTGCATGTGTGCGATAATGACTTAAATTCATTGTTAAGTTCTCTCTACGTGAATGTTTCAGATCTTGGAATCGCATATTGATGAAGTTTGGTTCTTGCAATTCTCACATAATGGCAACTATTTGGCTTCATCTTCCAAGGATCAGACTGCAATTATATGGGAGGTAATGCAGACTTACTGCCCAAGTTCACCAAAATTGAGTTTTGGCTAACCTGTTGAAAGTTGTATAGTTACCTAGTCTAATTGAGACAATCTGTTTACTGATTCACTTAGGATGTACTTTTCAGGTCAATGCAGATGGGCACATTTCGTTGAAGCATAAACTTGTAGGCCACCAGAAACCTGTAATTACGATCTTATGGAGTCCCGATGATCGTCAAGTTCTTACATGTGGAGGAGAAGAGGTTATTAGACGCTGGGATGTTAATTCAGGAGAGTGTGTTCACATATATGAAAAGAACACTATCAGTCCCATTTCTTGCGGATGGTGTCCTGATGGGCTGGGAATCATTGCTGGGATGACAGACCGAAGCATCTGCATGTGGGATCTAGATGGTAGAGAGATGGAGTCCTGGAAAGGTCAGAGGACACAAAGGGTATCAGATGTAGCAATAACGGATGATGGGAAGTGGCTCATAAGTGTATGCAAGGATTCCGTGATATCTCTATTTGATAGGGAAGAGGAAGTTGAGAGATCAATCGAAGAGGAAGAAATGATTACCTCTTTTTCACTTTCAAATGACAACAAATATCTTCTGGTAAATCTCCTCAACCAAGAAATCCATCTCTGGAATATCGAAGGTGAGCCGAAGATTGTGTCGAGATACAAAGGCCACAGGCGTTCACGATTCATCATCAGGTCATGCTTTGGTGGGTATAAACAAGCTTTCATTGCTAGCGGAAGCGAGGATTCTCAGGTAAAATTGGCCTTTTTTTCTTCGTATAGTATTATCACATAAGCACATAAAGGAACATAGCTAACTAAAATGACTATAATCTTGTCTGTTCCTTGAATTATTCTGAATTGAGGAGTGGTTGTTCCTTTCGTCATTTAATCAATATACGTAATTAAATGATGAAATTTCAGACGCTGTTTGCAGAATTAAGGAAAGTTAGACAGAACACAACTCATTGATGGTTGCTTCATTATTTGGTTGGTCCCATAGGTGACATTGGTCCACACACTTGTTATTTGCAGGTATACATATGGCACAGATCTACAGGGAAGCGAATCGTTGAGCTACCAGGTCATGCAGGAGCAATTAACTGCGTGAGCTGGAGTCCAACAAACCTACACATGTTAGCTTCAGCAAGCGATGATGGAACCATACGGATATGGGGACTTGACCGGATTAACCAACAGAACCAGAAGAAGCAAGTGCAAGGAAGTAGTAGTAACGGTAACGGTGTGATTCACCGATGCAATGGGAATTGATTATTGATTTATAAAAGTGACTTTTCTTAAAAGCTACTTAAGTTGTGTTGTTTCTTCTTCTTTCTTTGTCATTCTCTTTTTTTGTTTGCTTCCTTTGGTATGGAAAGCAAAAGAAAGAAGGCAAAAGCTGGTTTAATTAATTCTGAACCCATAAGTGGAAAATCAAAAAGAAATTGCATTTCGCAACATTTGTTTCTTCTTTTATGCTGTTCTTAGTGCTACGTTGTACATAGTTTGAATGGTAGTAGAATCTTCACTTGCACTTACCTTGTTTTATTTGTCTTTTATGTTCTTTAAAGTGTTCAGGGTTTAACTTCCAAACTCAAAATCAAATTAGCATAAATTATATATATTCGGTTAAAGTGACAATTTCCGATGTGCCATATGTCGCTTCAAACATCTTATATGACTGCAATTTCATGACTACAGAATTTTGACCAATTATGACCATTTTTACTTGTTTAGTACTGTCTCATTCTAAAGTCAATGGTTAATTCAATATTTCAGTTCTGCTTTTTCTTCCTCAATCTTACTATTGTATTATCTTATTTGCTTGCTTTTGCTCTGTTTTTGTGGGAATCTGAACAGCTTTTTTTATGTATCAAAAACTTACAGAAGAAAGAGAACAATCAACACTTTTCAGATTATGAGTGGTCGGTGTTGGTGGCAAATAAGAGAACTATCGCTAACTCATTCACATTTGTTACCAAAAAAAAGTTAAAGATAAATAAAGAAAACCAGAAATTAAAATAAACACTCCAACCAAAAAAGAAAAAAAAGAAAATCTGAAACGGAAGCTCAAACACAGAGATGAGATTTTTCTCTTCTTGATAAATCCCAATACCTAAATCCCTCAATTTTAGGCGGTCAGAAAGAGAGATGAAAAGATACGCATTGGGTTTTTTGAAGAGTCTCGATTCTCGCTTCTTACTATATGTGTAGTAATCGATCTCTACCCAGATTTTGCGGAGGTCTGTCTTCAAAATTGATTCGTTTTACTCCTAATTCCTTAAAATTTCTTCTGAAAACTTGCTTATGTTTGATCTTTCTTCTTGCAATTACAGATCTTTTCATTCCCCTTTTGCTTTGTTCTGTAATGTTAGATCACTAATATGTGTTTTAGTTTGGTGTTTTTAGTTTATCATGTTTTAAGCGCTGAGATAACTCATGAAGGAGAGAATTTCTTTTTTGAAAGTGACGATTTTTTTCTCTTATGATTTTTTTAAAAGTCTTTAATTAATTCATGAGTGGGAGTTTGGTGGAATCCTTGTTCGAAGCTTTTTTAATTTTAAAGGATTATAGAGTTAATGGTTTCTTTGTTCTACTTCACATACATTATTGATATCTTTCAGTTAAAAATTATTCTTATTGATTTCCAGACATCTTTGATCTGTCTGGTTCTTCTCATGAGTTGATAGGTTGGTTGGATCTTGTTAATAGAACATAGTTGCTACGTCTTATTCGCTTGCTGTTGAGACTTACTTCTCACTAGCTACAGAAACACTACTTCAATCCTTCTTTAAGCTTGATTCCAATTTTTGTTTTGTTGTTTTTCCTGTATTGTTCTCTTGATTCTGCGTTTATGTGTACATGTCTTTCTTATGGTTTCACTTTTGATTTATAAAATCTCGATACTGGTTTTATGATCATGCTAAATCTGTCTCTTTGTTGCATGTGTTTATCTGCAGGAGATTGGCGTCTTGAGTTGTCTTTTTTATGTGTAAGGAGTAGGTTCCCAAAAAAGTGGCCATAAAGGAGTTTGACTTTTGGAGAAAATGGTTCTAGTGGTGTGAAATATATTAGCTTTGGTTTTTTTGTGGTTTTGGATTTGATGGGTAAAGAGAATCAGTTGGAGACTACTAATAGCGGAGTCAGTGATCACGATTCTCCACCTATCAAGAAGGAAGAACATGAGGTACCACGTTACAGTTCAGACAAAGACACAGGTTTACCAACTTGTCGTGTGTGTCAATGTGCAGAATCAGATAGAAGAGGAGATGCTGCTTTAGGATTTTTAGGTATTACTCCTCCGGTTTCAGAACCTCGTAAAAGCAATACTGGTGAAGAGACTGTTGATCAGAAAAGCTCGGTTGTCAAATCTAACGGATTCATCGAACTGATAAGTCCTGATGGAGAAGTTTTCGTTTGTGCTAAAGACGATATAGAGATGGGAGCGTGGCAGCATCGAGATAAGTTGCTAGAACTCGGTTGTTCTTGCAAGAATGATCTCGCTTTGGTACACTACGCTTGTGCATTGAAATGGTTCGTCAACCACGGATCAACCATCTGCGAGATCTGTGGAAATATAGCCGAGAATATAAGAACAGTTGATTTCAACAAAGTGGTTATTGCCTTAAAAGATTACGCAGCGCTTAGAGAAAGAACTGCGGATGGAGATCCAAATCCTGTAGCAGTTAGCAACAACACGACTTCGTCAGGGATTGATCCTGATGCAGTTGCAGCCATTCGAAGGCAAAGGCTTAGTGAGATATCATTATGGTTTGGTCCACATTGTCCAAACAACAACAATAATGATACTTCCGCTGCTCCGGGGACGGCTTCTTCTCAGGCTACATCTGAACAACCTTTGGGAAACTTTGATATCTTGCCAATGGAAAGCCGTGCAACCAAATGGGCGGTTGAAGGTACCGGAATATTACTCGCTACCGGATTACTCACAGTAACTTTGGCTTGGCTCATTGCTCCTCGTGTGGGAAAGGTATGCATGTAAATTGATCACAGTTTAACTATCTCACAATGCTGTGTTTAGAATGTTAAATACTCTGATACAATGATCGTTATACCTTTGCATAGAAAACTGCAAAGAGTGGACTTCACATACTTCTCGGTGGCCTCTGTGCTTTAACAGTAGTCATCTTCTTCAGATTCGTAAGTAGAATTTTCACTTTTCTCCTTCTTCACATTTGTGCTGAATAAATGAACTGATTAAAAAAAACAGGTTGTGCTGACAAGAATCAGATACGGGCCAGCACGTTACTGGGCAATCTTGTTTGTGTTCTGGTTTCTAGTGTTTGGTATTTGGGCTTCACGTTCTCACGCTACTCACTCCTCCACATGATAATTTACTTCATCATCTTTGTCCTCCTGTTATTCTTTTTGGTCTGTCAATATCGTTTACTATCCTCGTTCAGTAAACAAATTGTACAATTAATTACTCCTTTAATGGCTAAAGAAAAATCATATGTAGCTGCTCTTCTTTATGATTTACATATGCCTTAAAGATCGAACCTTTGTCAATGAGATAATTGATTACAATGAAGATACAAAGAAAAAATTAAGCAAGGAAGAAGATATCGTCAGTCATCAACATGAGATATTGTAGAATCCGTAGAGGGGTGTTTCTGAAATCCAATTGAGGAAGTCTCAATTCTCTTACTCTACGCGATCCATTACCGTCTCGGGTCATGATCCGACCCGAATACTCTTTCCTAAACAGATACACTGAGCTCACGCCGTTGCTGGTTCCTGTAGAAGATTCCGGTGAAGGTTTCTCTTTGGTTTTGTAGATTGTCCATCCATTTGAAGCCAATGCTTGTGAGAAACTGTCCATGGATGCGATTCTCTTGTTGACGATTCTGGAGAAGAGAGAAACGGAGCAGCAATCCCAATTGCTGATGGATCCGGAGGAGGAGGAAGAAGAAGGGGTTTCTTTGGCGGCGGAGAATACGAGTTTGAAGAGGCCGTTGGAGAGAGATACGAATGATCGGAGGTGAGAAAGAGAGGAGGCGGGGAGAGATGGGAATGAGAGCATTACGGCGTCGTTTGGAAGAGACCACGAGAGAGAAGACGATAACGACGCTGTTGATGACGATGTCGATGGTTGCGACAAAGAAGAGAATGGAGATGGCGATCCAGATTCTCGCGATGGGAATGAGAAGATGATGTGAGAAAGTGATGGAGTTGGGTACAAGTCCATACCTAGATCTCTGGAAATTGTGGCTAATCGGTAAGTGTCTGAGATCAATTCTCGTGAAGGAACGAAGTAGAGCAAAGGGGTTTTAGAATTTCTCGTGTTGTTTTGGTTCTTCTCGGATCTCGATCGGGTTTTGGATTGTTTGTAGGAACTTAGGATTTGCCGGATGCTGGTTTCTCCGTCTTCATTGCCATCTCCTTCGCCCTCGTTTGCATCGCCGGAATTATGGGTGAGATTGAGAGTCTCGTGAAGGAGAAGAGACCGAGCAAGCTTTAATGGAAGCATTTCTGTTTTTCTGTTTCTTTAGGGGGCTTTCGTCTTCTTCCTTTGTTGTTAATGGTCCTTAAGGTAACTTTACTGAAACCAAACATAACCGGTCGGTTTAAATTTAAGAATATACTCGATGTGGATTGGTTTAATTCGGTTAGCTCAAAATTGATTGTCCATCACATAGGATTTGTGTTTATACTGTACTCCTTGATCATCCAATTAATTCCGCTGTATGTATGAAAATATGACATCTATTACTGTGTACACACAGTAATCTGCTGTATCTACATGACAATCAATGTTGTTTCTTTACCTGGAGAGCTTGTACAGGTTAATGTTGTTTCTTTACCTAGAGAGCTTGTACAGGTTAATGTTGTTTCTTTACATCAGTAACTACATGAGTGCAACATCTTGAAGAATTTAAATCTCTTTTTTTTTCATAGAAACTTCTCATGAAGTAACAAGAATATGCCCACTAATGAGACATTGATGCTAACAACTATTAACATTCTACACTCTTGTTCTACTACTAAGAACCGGAACCAGTGGAGATGAAACTCTTCTCTTCACTTCTTTCTCTCTGGCACATTACGTTATAGACAAACAACTTTTAGTCTCCTCTATTTTTACCCCTGTGGAGCAAAACTCCAATTCAAGAATGGTTTCTGCTCAGGCGGATCCTGGAAGGAAGTGAAATAATCAGGCTGATACAAGAACTGAGGAACAAAAGCATCAGTTTGCATCAACTCCATTGAACCACCGAACAAGTTAGAATCAAAAGCTTCCAAAGCATCCTCAAGCTCTCCCCATTTAGGCTCACTCTGAACCTCTCGAACATCCGGTGACACCACGTGACCATGACCACCTGAGCTGCTCGAATCATCCTCTTGTAATGTCGGGTAAGTCGACTCCGATGTGTCAAAAGGCGATGATGATTGGTCCGCCATTGTCATGGTCCTAGGTTTCTCATCAGCAGGGAAATACTTCTCCATGGTTCCTTTCTTGTTGTATATTCGACATAAAACCCAATCATCAAGCTGTAATAACAAAACCCAAGTTAATACCAAACAAATCCATCATTCACAAAAAGATGAAACATCATAAATTAGGAAAAGAGAAAGCTTACTCGTAAGTTGTTCTTTTTGTTAACAGAAGCTGATCTATCGACATTAGCAAGACGATACTCATGCATAATCCAATTGGTCTTAATCCCTTTCGGAGCTTTCCCAGCGTAGAAGACGAGTGCTTTCTTAATTCCTAAAGTCTTCGGTTTACCGATTGGTTTATCTGCTCCGGTAGCTTTCCAATAACCGGTTCCTGCTGCCCGGTTAGGACGCGAACCGTTTGGGTATTTCCGGTCTCTAGGTGAGAAGAAGTACCACTCTTTCTCTCCGTACAGAGACATATCTGAAATCAAAAATAGATACAAATCTCAATTCACAACGAATCTCGGAAATTAACAGATTTTATCGACGAATAATTCTGATTCATAATTTTACCAGGAAGCTCCCAAGGATTGAACTTGTAGAGATCAATTTCAGCGATAACCGGAGCTGAGATCGACTCCGATGCACATTTCCGGCACAAGTAGAATTTCACAAGCTCTTCATCCGTCGGATGGAATCGGAATCCTGCCGGTAAGTTAAGCTCTGCCCTCATTATCTCTTCTTTTTCTCTTCTTTGTTGATCGAAATTCAAATTCTCCTGGATCTGGGTTTTTTTTCTCTCTCTCGTCGGCGTCTGCTCAAGATTGTAATCGAGGAGACGAGGGTGAGGCAATGAAGATTTTATAAGGACGAAAATAGCCGAAATTTAAATAATTAAATCGAAAAAAACAAGTTTCAAAAAAAAAAAAAAGATGACACGAGGGGGTTTTGAAGCACGTGCGGCAAAACCTACCGTTTTCTTTTCTACCCAGACCGCAGCCAGCTGGTCTTACACGTGGCGTGATGTTATTGGATAATCGACTTAGATGTTGTCACTGCTTACGTCATCAACACCCTTTGTAGATTGTTGACCGACCTTATGTCAAACACTTAATCTCCTGCCTATCAGTCTAGCTCATGAGCCGTTTCTTTGTTCTTTTCGTTAACACGAGTGTTCTAAAGATAGAGTTAGGCGCCATCTAAATGGTGTCTAGACACTAAAACAAATACTGTCTAATTTAATTTTAATATAAACGCATATATTAAATAGAAATTTTTAATTTAGACGGTTAAAACAATGATTAAATGGATAAAATAGTAATTAGACGATTTAGATGGCCAGATTTTTATTTTAAAAAAATTCCAAACAAAAATATCTAAGTAAAAAATAATATAAAGTTTTATGAGTTTAAACAGAAAATATATAATGTCTAAAATCAATTGTTTTTTTAACTTATTAATTTTAAATTTATATTTTTTCTTTGAATTTTGAAAAATAATTTATTATATACAGAACATTATTTATTCTAAAACCGCTTAAGCTGAATAAAATTGTCTATATACCAATTAAAATTTTTAGGTGTTAAGTGTTAGACGGAAAATCACCATTAAGGCCTAGCATTTTGTTGAACACTGCTTACGATTAGAGATTAAGGTCTCTTTTTCCTCTGACAAGAAATCTAAGCAGCCAATACCCTATAGTAAGGGTTATATTGTACTTTGCAAATCTTGCTGAAGAGAAGTCAGCATTTCTTGTAGGTGACGTTGTGAGTTGTGATTGGTTAGTTGATGATATTAGGGTGAGCTTCTCCGCAGCAGATTTCTTTATAGAAAAAAGCTTGCGTCATGACTAACATGACGTCATCTAACGTTGCAATCTCCGATCCTAATCACTGGTTTTTTCCTTGCACTATATTCTTTTCTTGTAATTTGTACTTGGCTGTGAGTTCAAAATACCTTTATAATAGTCAAGTTCAAATTCATTCATTATCCACCCATTGATCTTCTTTCATTATGGACTTCAATTTAAAATTCTTTAAGTTTTATTTGTTATGGTACAAAATGCAAGTAGAACTGGAAATTAAGCTCGCAGTTCACAGGTTTTGTGGGTTTTAGACCGTGCAGAACGGATATTAGCACAAGAGTAGAAACAGGAAAATGTATATTTATTGATATTGCATTTGATTTTCGCTGTCACCATGAAAAAATACACATTTATTAATACTTAAAAAATTTTATAGCATAAATCCTATAACTGAAAACTTAAAGTTATAGACTTAACCAATCATATATTATCTATATTAGTTGAGTTTTAGCTCAATTACTCAATAAATTTTTAAAAACAAATATTACATCAAACATATAAACATCTTATATTTTGATCATTATATATGGATAGTTGAGGTTTGTGTGTCGGAGAATGACGTGAGCTTGTTCCCCATATTATGATCATCACTTACGTTTTTCATCATATATAAATTATTATGTTAGATTCTACGATTTGTTTTTCTTAATATATAGAGTATTTTCATTTTAGTATTAAATTTCTCGTACTACCCAGATGAATAATTGTTTGAAACAATTTTGGTCAAACCATGACAAGTAGTTTTTGTCAATAAGGATTTTCTTTTCTTTATTGAGATAACAATGTATATTTTACATAAGTCGAATCATTTCACACATAATTTTGATATAAAAAATAGTGTCATCGAAGACTTTTATATATTTATTCGTAATATACTTAGAAATTTATAGAATGTTGTAGTCCAATGATATTATGTTTTTTTGTCTAACTTAATTCATTCGTTGTAAAAGTGTTGGAAACCAGCTTGTGAGAACATTGTTTATAAACGAAAAATATAATAATATTAATGTGTGTAAAAAGTTTTTGAAAAAATATATAAAAATAATTTTGTTCATTTAAATCTAAATAATTAATATGATATAAAAAGTGAGACAAATATTTTAATCTATCTATAAGATTAGTCGAATTAGTGAGGATTACTGGAATGTAAGTTTTATATAGTTGTTTATTTCGTATATCTGGATAGAACCAAATCAGCTTTAATATTATCGCCCATTAAAAATGAAAATCTGAAGTTATAAATTTTGGTACAAAGAAAGAATATAACACGACAAAAAAAAAGTTTTTTGAGACAATATTAAAGCTGATTTGTCGTATTGGAAAAAAAGCAGTAAATTAAAGTGTCTCAGTAGTATTAAAACGACAAAAAAAAATCAAAAAGTTTGTATTAAAAATATAAAATATAAAATATTTTGAAACAAAAAAGTATAGCTAAAACATCATCGAGACAGAGAGTATATTTTTTATTGTCATTTTAAAAGATTACAGTCAAGACTATTAAAACGATATAACAAAAATAAATACTTAAAAAAGGATACGAGATGATTATGATTTCTTCCAAATATAAAAATCAGATAAACTGCACCTAGACTGGATCTGAAAGTATTAAAATAAATAAAAGAGAAATCGACATTTTACTTTTTTGCAAATTTGTTGTATAAGTCGTTGTGTGAATTGAACAAAGGAAGCTTCGTGGAGCTTTGGTTTTTCGAGCCGCCTAACTTGACCTTAAATCTCAATATGTTTTCGTGACGGATTACAACATTTTTTGTTTTGTCGTATTTAGAAATTTATATTGGACAATGTTTGGGAAATTGGATAAGTAGGAGACAAGTTGGGACCTCATTGTCGCAATTTATGACATTTATATCGTTATATAATTACTTATATATACTATTCTCTATTCATATGACTCTACCTACTTGTCTTTTACTTTGATATAAATATAAATATCTATGTGTGTGGATTGTGTGTGGATTGTGTGTAAAACACAAGTCAAATGGTACTATAGAATATGCGTTTTTTGAAACCGTGATTTGTAGATTATTTTAACATATTTATTGGAATGTTTGAATTGTGTTGAGTCTCTTCGATAGATATCAACCTTCGAGTCTCCAAAGTAAATTAATTAGACTCCAGTTTCTTATAAATCATACATGATATTATTTAACTTACATTTATATTTCAATATTCACAGTAAATAAATTGAGTTTCGGCATGGTATACATTTATAAATACCAGTCTAATATCGGTTAAATAATTTAACCAACTCAAATTAACCGGAGAAAATTAATATTCGAGTTATTTTGAAACAAGAATTAGATTGTTAAACTCCTCACAAAATTAAATTTGTCGAGACAAAAAAAATATATCTAACTTTTTTTAATAGTTTCAAAAGGCAAGTAGTTTTTAATCTAGTGATATGTGGTAAATTTACTAAAGGCAGACGCACTCGCATATTGAGGGATCGAGTCCCACTACTTATATTATATAAAAATTTGGCTAATAGATTGGCTAATTGCGGTCCAGAAAAAAAAATAGTTTCAAATGGGATATGGTAAATTAACGAGCAACTTCACAAGTATGGTACAACAGTGAGACAAAACTTGCATTTGTGGTGTAAATAAAGTAATAAATAATTGATCATAATGTAAAAAAATATATTGAAACGTGTTTTAGATGCACCCATTTACGATGCCATTTTGTCCCTCTCTCTCAAGCACTTGTCACAACAACTTAAAAACAACTGGCCCAATTTGTCATCCTGTCTCAATCATTCCTCATGACAACTTGAATAATAATGGGCCTCATTTGGGCCTTAATTTGGGTCATATATAAATAACCGGTGGGGTAGTTGGGATCGACATCCGATCTTAAACTCTTTCCTACTTTCCAAAGAGAGATTTGGTGACCCAAAAATGATTTTTTATTATGAGATTTCACTTAGTGGAGTTTTTTCTTTCTTTCATAGAACAAAGTACGATTACAACATGATTTATTAATTTTTATATAGATTTGAAATAGATTTATTAATTTTTGTAAGAATTGAAGATCAATAGATTTTTTTCTTTTCAACTCAAAATAATAAGTTTTGAATAAGGATTTCAAGTTTGTTTTTCCATTATTTTTTTTGTCAACAATTAAATCGACATTATCAGATCTATATATTAAAACCCACACGCTAAATTTTATTTTATTATATGTAGTGGAGAAAGATTGAATCCCTAATGACAAGTCACTAGCTCTATCATTTTCGAGAAGAATTCACCAAAATTTCAATTCTTTGTTTTCTAAAAATAAACTTACTACCAAATCCATAAAAAACCACGCCCAAATCAAATAACACATGTTATAAATCCATCAAAATGACATCTCATAGTATTCTTGCATGATACTAGATAATTATAGTATGATTTATGTAAGATTAATGTGTTGGATGCTATAATCTTGCAAGCTAGACTATTTGGGATAATTGATTTTTCAAACATCAATTTATTTATAATGTAGTTAGCAGCAGCAGCTGTATGACAGTGAATTACATGTGTAAAGAGACAGTGAAGATGGAATCTTAGAATTGAGAAGAATTCATGTAGTTTCTTGATGAAGAAAATTCAAAGATTCTCACCTTAAAAAAAATTTAAAAGAATAATGGTGGATAGGAGCACTTGACAAATTCGATTCTCTTCTCTTCTCAATTTAATCATATCAGTCACTACTACTAATACACTGTTCTCACTTTTTTTCTCCATCCTTGGGATGGTATTTATTGGTACATACACTATCTCAATTTTCAATTATGTATATTCATAAAATATTGTATCATTTTTGTCTTTTGCCAAATTGACATTGTTAAGCTGCAATTTGGAATACCATTTGAAATTTATACCATCACTAATTAAATATTGATTGTCAAAGAAGTAAAAACACTAAGAATTTTGGTCTATCCTTGTTAATAGACAACAATACATTAAACCCAAATACATAATCATAACTTAAAACACTAATTCAGTTCAATAATTGAACACTTACCATAGAGTTGATGTCTAAATTTTGAATCACAGCATTAAACTATATATATATATATATATTTCAATAATTAAATCGACAAAAATCGATACATTATACAACTCAATCAAATAATTTTTTCACAAAATATGTTTCTATAAATATTATTTTGAATACATGTTTCAAAAGGGGCCTCATTTTTTTATTGTAAGATATAGAAAAAAGATAAAAATTAATAGAATAAAAATGCCTAGATTTAAGAAAAAAGGCCCAAAATTTTTTTACTTAATTAATTACTAAATTTTAGATTTTTTAAATCATATCTTACTAAAAATTTTCGTATTTTGCCAAAAGTATTTAAATTGTCTAAAACGGGGCTCGGCTGCATGTTTAGGTACATGAACACAAATATCATTCTCGAAACTACTAAATTTTCATAATTGATATCTTCCTTTTGATTTAACTTTAAACATGACGCGTGTCATTAGTAAAGAAATTTCCAGGGTATATGGAGGAACATAATGATGAACATTCTATATTTAATAATATTTAACCACTTAGACGGCATAAATTCTTTCTAATTAGAGTGGTTAATCATGATCTATTATCTACCGGATATCCATATTAGTATTCAAATTTTGATTCGTAACACGAATATCCGGACCAAACGAATAAAGATACGGATCAGATGAAATAATAGTCTGAATATTCGGCCCATTATCAAAGCCTAAATGGGCCGGATACAGAGCATATATCCGATCCATTTAGGATACGGATACATATCGAAACCTAAATAGACCGGATACAGAGTGGATACGGAGCGGATATCTGACCCATTTAAAAAATATATATATAAAATATGGATATCCGCATATATCTGGCCCTTTCGGATACGGATATGGATCACGAATCTTATTATCCGTCAGATACGAATACGGATACATATTAACTAAATTGGACCGGATATCTGCTCTGTAACATGCTTATTTCTAATTATATAATCCCATACTTAGTACATATAAATTATTCATCTTGAAGTAATAATGGGTATTACAATTTTTAATTAATAAAAATACTATTAAGTCGAATGCAAAAGGTACGGAGGAGAGACAAGCATTTGATTCTTTCTTATTTTTATTTTGTTCGTCTTTCACTAATGATGGTTGAGAGAAAAAGAAAATACCCAACACACCAAATTTTGTCAAATTTGACATAATTGTCATACACACAAATTTTCTATATTTTTTAGTTAATTAATTAATATTATTCACTTTTCATTGCTTATATAAGGAAGTGAGCAACACATATCAATTCGCAGCAGCAACTTGTATCTTCACCTATCTCCTTAAGTTTTATTTTGCTCTTTCTTTCTTTTTGTTCATAGTTTTGTAATAATACTTCTATTAAGTTTCAATAAGAGGAGGTAATATTATTACATTTCTCTCCAATCTTTCTTATATTTTGATATTAAAACCTCAAATCAGTTTTAATTTCAATTAAAAAAACTTAGAGATGTTGACAAAAAAAAACTTATAGATGTATAATCTCGATTTGTTTAAATATATTTACTAGTTTCCATTCAAACTAACTTAGATTTGAATCAAATACCTTAACTCTATAATAAAATATATTTAGAGTGTGTTGTTCTACATATTCTTGATCAACTTTCTACCATATTATTTATATCTTTTATGATATGTCAATTTCAATATTATATGTTTTTGAAATGTAAAAAATATTATAGTTTTTAAAAGACTGCAATACTATACCTAAAGCAATAATTATTATGCAAGAGTTTATTCGAAAATATCATTTAAATTTGCATAGAAAATTACTTGTAAAACATCCGTTTAAATGAAACAAAAATTTAGCTTAAAATTAAGTTTTTAATAGAATTTTGGCCTTTTAATTTTTTAATAAAAATAATACATGTTTTTAACCAAGTTGTGAAAGTCCTTATATAGTTATATATATATATATTCGGTTTAGGATATACCGGTCCAATTAATCTAAAATCGAACACAATTGTATAAAAATGTTTCTTGTGATTCACTCTTTCACTGTACAAGACTAAATTCAGGTTTCTTGGTAATCAAACAGATGGGTGAAACTGCTGCCGCCAATCACCACCGTCACCACCACCAAGTATATGACGTCGCCGGCCACGACGTCGTCCCTACCCAACCGGCTTTTAAATGCTTCGACGATGATGGCCGCCTCAAAAGAACTGGTTATTATTTTAACAAAACGCCATAAGAATGTCAACTTTATAAACGTGAACGCTGAAATGCTAAACAAAAACGCGGTTTTTTCTTATTCCAGGGACTGTTTGGACTGCGAGTGCTCATATTATAACTGCGGTTATTGGATCTGGCGTTTTGTCATTGGCTTGGGCGATTGCTCAGCTTGGATGGGTCGTTGGTCCTGTAGTGATGCTATTGTTCTCTTTCGTTACTCTTTACTCTTCGACACTTCTTAGCGATTGCTACAGAACTGGTGATGCAGTGTCTGGCAAGAGAAACTACACTTACATGGACGCTGTTCGAAATATTCTCGGTACCTATACTCGCGAAGCCGACATTTTTATGCTTTAGTGTTTTGTAATATTGGTTGGAATCCTCTGTTTTGGCTCTGCTTTTTGTTGATTTTCGAACTGCTCTGTTTTCTTATTAGGTGGGTTCAAGTTCAAGATTTGTGGGCTGATTCAATACTTGAATCTCTTTGGAATCGCGATTGGATACACAATTGCAGCATCTATAAGCATGATGTGAGTTCTTTTCATTGTTTCTTTCCTAACTTTCTTCACACGTATATTGAAACGAAGATAAGGTTTTTGAAACTTGGGTATACTTGGATGGATCATACAGGGCGATCAGGAGATCAAACTGCTTCCATAAGAGTGGAGGAAAAGACCCATGTCACATGTCTAGCAATCCGTACATGATCATATTTGGTGTGACAGAGATTTTGCTCTCTCAGGTTCCTGATTTTGACCAGATTTGGTGGATCTCTATTGTAGCAGCTGTAATGTCTTTCACTTACTCTGCCATTGGTCTAGCTCTCGGAATCGTTCAAGTTGCAGGTGAAAAAATAAGTAGAAAAATACTCACATAATGTTTGCAAGAATCAAAAAAATGCTAAATTTTGATGTGAATTCTCTCAGCAAATGGAGTCTTCAAAGGAAGTCTAACTGGAATAAGCATCGGAACAGTAACTCAAACACAGAAGATATGGAGAAGCTTTCAAGCTCTTGGTGACATTGCCTTTGCATACTCATACTCAGTTGTCCTAATCGAGATTCAGGTAAGTAGAAAAACCTGTCTTTTCTAAAACCATAGGTCACTTCTTTTCTTTGCACAAAAGATTCAGACTTGGAATTAAATTTTTGATGGATGTTCAGGATACTGTAAGATCTCCACCTGCGGAATCGAAAACAATGAAGAAAGCTACTAAAATCAGCATAGCAGTCACAACTATCTTCTACATGCTATGTGGCTCAATGGGTTACGCTGCCTTTGGAGATCAAGCACCCGGAAACCTTCTCACGGGTTTCGGATTCTACAACCCATTTTGGCTCCTTGACATAGCCAACGCTGCCATTGTTGTCCACCTCATCGGAGCTTACCAAGTCTTTGCTCAGCCTATCTTTGCTTTTATTGAAAAACTAGCCGCAGAGAGATATGCAGACAATAACTTCCTCACCAAGGAACTAGAATTCAAAATCCCCGGCTTTAAATCTCAATACAAAACAAACGTTTTCAGGGTAGTTTTTCGGTGTGGGTTTGTCGTTTCAACCACCGTGATATCGATGCTAATGCCCTTTTTCAACGACGTGGTTGGGATCTTAGGGGCGTTAGGGTTCTGGCCTTTGACAGTTTACTTTCCGATAGAGATGTATATAAAGCAGAGGAATGTTGAGAAATGGAGCACGAGATGGTTGTGTTTGCAGATGCTTAGTGGTGCTTGTCTCGTGATCTCTATTGTTGCTGGTGTTGGATCAATTGCCGGAGTAATGCTTGATCTTAAGGTCTATAAGCCATTTCAGTCTACATATTGAAAAAATGATGACGATAGTGGTCCATGAACAAAAGAACACAAACTTTGTATCTAAAGTTTATTGTTTATATTAAGTATTTCAAAGAAAATATGAAATTGTGCATATAATGTATGTTTTCATTTCGTATGGTTTCATCTGTGTAGTAATTTTTTTTATAAATTGTAATTTGTGTGTTTTATTCTATCTACGAGTGAGTTTTTTCAGATAAAATTCGATCTATAATCTAGATATTTTAAACTCTAAACTCTATCTATCATGTGGTATTAGCGACTTTTATAGTAGAACTCAGCTGAAAATATATATAACCGAAATAGTTTTTGGATCAACAAAATCATATCCGTAACTAACTGAAACCTAAATTCACTAAATATAAAACCAGAGTACGCTACTTTCTGAAATCGATGAAAAACACTTCCCCATATAAATGATAACATGTAGCATATAAAAATATTTTAGTGTACATATTGCATGTTTTTATTATGAAAGAATGAATTAGTAGACTTGACATATATGGTGAAAGTAAATGGAATTTGTATCAAATGGATACTTGACTATATCAATGATTTTAATTAATAAAGTGAAAGTTAAAAAGGAGCATTTTGGATGGTTTAGCATTAGAGAGAATCTCCTCAATAGTATAATTTAGCCATCCACTCAAAAATGAAACATAATTATGTATTATATTATTCCATTTTATAATAGCCTATTTCACTTATCAAAAACAAGTTGGATTCTTAGGATCTAAGAAGTGATCAGAATCTTTGAAAGTCGGCAACCACTAAGGCACGTGTCTGAATACAACTAAGAAAGTGTCAAGGTTTGGTACTAAAAGCTAATGAATCTAGGCTTAGTGCAGTAATGTGAATATGCCTTCCTTGTGTCCTCAGTTATTCAGTAATCAGTGTGTATATAGTTTCCCACAGAGAGGAATTCTGATTAAGAGATTGAACAGATGCAGTGAGTTTCATCATCCAACAGATGCTTGAGTAGCTTTCTGTGTTGAGTTTGTGCTGTTTAATGACGCAGCCGCTGCTTCACGCTCCTGCCGGATTCGCTCTCTCTGAAAGAGATTCAATGTAACAAGAGAGAAACAGGGAAACTAAAGTAAGTCAGTAATCGACATGACATGTAAAAAAATTGGGGAAAAGAGTAGAGTTATTGCGTGTTTGGTAATGGAACATGATCCAATTTGTTAACTTTCAAATGCCAAATTTAAGAGCATACTTCATGCTACTTATGCAAATAGCCTACCGTAGAAAGATTGGTAGCCATAAACAACTTTTATGACCTCTTGTTAAGAAACAGACTAGATAAATTGTCTTCTCAAAGTGTAAGAACTAGCTACCATGATCATCAACCAGAAGAGTGAATCTACATACTTAGAAGACATATAAACATAACGCAAACAGATAGTGGTCACTGTTTCCAAGTGAAAACTACACACTTGAGACATTAGAACATAGAGAAAAACAGAAAATGGGTTATCGTCTTAAGAGTTAAATCAACAACATACCCTTCTTTCCCAGTAAGGCAAGAAACACACGAAGTCATATACTGGAGTAATGGTCTGCACCAACACAAAGTTTATTCCAGTAAAAAGCAAGAGTCCCTTCAATGGCCTTGTTCTGTGAGGCATCTTTATTCCAACTCAAGAATCTTCAGCTCTGTAATCATTTAGTTTACATCTCTCAATCACCATTACTATAAACTATACCAATTCTGTTAAACAAAGATAAAACATCTGAATAAAACTCGCAAAGTCCCAGTAATAAGATGAGTTTCGCAGCTGATTTTGAGATTATGATGACCAAAACAATCAAACCAATGTCCCTAAACTTATGAACACGTCAATACTTTTCCACGACGGCGACCCCTTTTTTAGTAATGCCAATTCACATCGAAATTAATGAGAAATATTGACCTAAAGGATTTATTGATACGGGTAGTTGTCGAATATGGAGATGAAAATTTCATAACGTAAACATTCGTCTTGCTTAATATAAACATAGAACTAGAAAGAGAGATTCAATTACCAGAAGTAAAGCTTTTGAGATGTTCTTGTAGAGCTTCAATGGCCACTTAGGTTCTAAGGGAGAATATGAGAAAACGAAGAGCAATTGGGATTTAGAATGGGACGATTTAGAATTGGGTTTGTTTGTGATTTCGTTAAAATAATAAGGGCATTTTAGTAATTTTATTCCAGGTCGGTGCGGGATCAATTTTAATTTCTAATTTTCTGATTCAGCGTTTTGGTTCGTAATCCCTAATTCGAGAGCGAGAATGGGAAGTAACCGTCTTAAGAATTTCCGGCGGCGGGGGGACGACAGCGAGGATGAAATCGACGGTGAAGATGCCACCTCCGCGCCGAAACTGTCGTCTTCGACTCTTTCCTCGTCGAAACCTAAAAAAATCCCAGCTAAAGCTACGAAGAAGAATTTACTCAGTTTCGCTGAGGATGTAGAGGAAGAAGAAGATGGACCTCTCCGTTTGAAGGTAAAGCCTAAGAACGGGAGAGAGCGTGCGAAATCCTCTTCGCGTATCGGTCTTTCGGGATCTTCTCATAAACTTAACTCTTCCACCAAGGAACATCGTCCCACTTCTTCTTCTTCATCCAACGTGGTTCCCCAGGCCGGCTCTTATACAAAAGAGGCGCTTCTCGAGCTCCAAAAGAACACTCGGACACTTCCGTATTCTCGCCCTAGTGCAAACGCTGAGCCGAAGGTAGTGCTTAAGGGTTTACTCAAACCTCTGCAGGAGCATGATCAACAGAGTCTGAAGGATGTGGTCAAACAGGTCTCGGATTTAGACTTCGATGAGGAAGGAAACGAGGAGGGGCCTGAAGATACAATTCCCGATCAGGCAGCGATTATTAGAGCCAAGAAGGAGAGAATGAGGCAGTCACGTTCAGCACCGGCGCCTGATTACATATCACTGGATGGTAGTACCGCCAATCATTCTGCTGTTGAAGGAGTCAGCGATGAGGATGCGGACTTTCAGGGAAGTTTTAACGGTGCGCGACCGCGCAAAAGTGATAAGAAAGGTGTGTTTGATTTCGTTGATGAAAATCCTCCTGCTAAAGAAACCACGAGTACTAGTTTTTATGAGGATGAGGATGAAGAAGAGAAGTTGTGGGAGGAGGAGCAATTTAAAAAGGGTATTGGTAAAAGGATGGATGAAGGGTCTCATAGGTCTGTAACTAGTAATGGAATCGGCGTGCCTTTGCATCCTAACAAGCAGCCACTACCACAACAACAACCGCAAATGTATGCTTATCATGCCGGGATACCACTTGGTAACATGCCCAATGTTTCTGTTCCCCCTACCATTGGTCCAGCTACTAGTATTGATACATTACCAATGTCACAACAAGCAGAGCTTGCCAAGAAGGCATTGCAAGACAATGTTATGAAGCTTAAGGTACTCCTCTATGAACTTGGCTTCTTCCTGTATGAATCTGCTGCCTTCGCTTATCGTTTGATTAATATCTCCAATTCTGTGTGCTGTGAATGTTATTCTAGTTGATTATTAGTTGAGGTGAATTATAAACATAGTTTACCTTAGGGGTTTTTATAGTGAGTCTCTTTGCTATTTGCCTTGTTATGAGAGTGAATTAGTTATGGTTAAAATTTTGGTATTGTGTTTGTTTATGATGAACTACAATTTTTTTTTGATTTATTTGGCAGGAATCTCATGCAAAAACCGTATCCTCACTTACCAAGATAGATGAGAATTTGACTGCTTCATTGATGAGTATCACAGCTCTTGAAAGTTCTTTGTCTGCAGCTGGAGACAAGTATGTTTTCATGCAAAAACTCAGAGACTTCATTTCAATTATCTGCGACTTCATGCAGGTATAAGATAATGTTGTGACCTTGCCCGTATTCATATCTCTTATGTTGAGCCTTTTCTTCTTTTCAAATAACTAATGGCTACTGCTTTGTGCATCTCGTGTTATCTCGTCCTCTCATCTAATTTGACTGCATAGGATCATGACTCCAAGAAATAATGAAAGAAACTAATATTAGCTCTTATGTTGCATTTGTTTGATTGATTTAATATTCAATAAAACAAAGAAAAAATGAGCTCAAAATCATATTTTCATGGAAACCTTGGTTCTCTTCGCATAAATATTCTTCGGCACTTGTTAGATTCCATCGTAAAGCGAACGATTTCCGTTGTACTGAAACTATGACTGGTTTTACGCTCATTTAAATGACATACAACGCAATTTCTTCCCTATATTGAGCTGTATTGATACTTTATGTATAACATATACCACAATACGTAAATTCTAGCTTGTCATTTTTTTGTCCAAATATGATTACAAAAGAATGAACCCAATTGTATTTGTATCTGGTGCTTTTATTTTTATCAATATAAATATCTCAACTATAGTAAATAATGCTTTTGGATTGCTCTATGGGTAAAACTAGTTGCAAGCCAACGGTTGTTAGGATAGCGTTCCTTATTAATCTTGTGGATTTTCTTTCTCAGAAAAAGGGTCCCTTTATTGAAGAAATTGAATATCAGATGAAGGTGCTCAATGAAAAACATGCTTCATCTGTTCTAGAAAGGAGAATTGCAGATAACAATGATGAAATGGTAGAGTTGGGGGCCGCAGTGAAAGCAGCAATGGCAGTTCTAAACAAACAAGGAAGCAGTACTTCAGGGATTGCTGCTGCTACAAGTGCTGCGTTGGCTGCCGCTGCTTCTATAAGACAACAGACGAATCAACCAGTTAAACTTGATGAATTTGGCAGAGATGAAAACCTGCAGAAGCACAGGGAAGTGGAACAGAGGGCTGCAGCCCGACAGAAAAGGCGAGCTCGATATGAAGATAAGCGTGCATCAGCCATGGAGATTGATGGATCTTCTCTGAAAATAGAAGGAGAATCAACTACTGATGAGAGTGACAGTGAGACTTCAGCTTACAAGGAAACAAGAGATATCTTACTACAGAATGCTGATAGGATCTTTAGTGATGCATCTGAGGAGTATTCCCAGCTCTCAACGGTGAAGGCGAGATTTGAGAAGTGGAAGCGAGATTATTCATCTACTTATCGGGATGCTTACATGTCTTTGACCATTCCTTCCATCTTTTCACCTTATGTAAGACTGGAGCTTTTGAAATGGGATCCTCTTCACCAAGATGTGGATTTCTTTCACATGAAATGGTAGGCTACTCACGGATTTCATTTTCAACTTTCCTATTATCCAAACTTACATCGTCCAAGACACAATTGACTTATTCAAATTAGCTAGAAATTTGTCACCCCAACAGCATTTTCTTCGCATTTTTGGAAGTGATCTAACTCGTCATGTTTGTCTCTAGGTATGGATTGCTATTTGATTATGGAAAGCCAGAAGATGGGGATGATTTTGCACCAGATGATGCTGATGCCAATCTTGTCCCTGAGCTTGTGGAAAAGGTTGCAATTCCTATTTTGCACCATCAAATAGTTTGTTGTTGGGATATACTTAGCACCCGGGAGACAAGAAACGCTGTTGCTGCTACAAGCTTGGTGACAGATTATGTTTCTGCTTCAAGTGAGGCCCTAGCAGAATTATTTTCTGCCATTCGTGCTCGCCTTGTTAAAGCCATTGCAGCAATAACCGTATGGATTTGAATTTGTTACATCTAGCTAATTCTTAATAAACTCATTGGGTCTGTTTTGAGATACTGGACTAATGATATTCTTTGATTCTTTCTTTATTCTCCAGGTTCCTACATGGGCTCCTCTGATATTGAAGGCTGTACCTAATGCTCCACAAGTCGCAGCATATAGGTTTGGGACGTCAGTCCGTCTTATGAAAAATATATGTATGTGGAAAGACATCCTGGCGCTACCAGTGTTGGAGAACTTGGCTCTGAGTGATCTTTTGTTTGCAAAAGTTCTGCCTCATGTCCGGAGCATTGCACCAAATATCCATGACGCTGTGATTAGAACTGAAAGGATTGTTGCTTCTTTGTCTGGAGTATGGACAGGACCAAGCGTCACAAGAACCCACAGGTAACAATGAATTCTTTCTACAGTCAAATCAGAAAATTTGATATCTCACACATCTGAGGTTGCTCATGGTTGATTTTAGTGAAATTATAATAGTCACATCTTTTGATGTTACATATCTTTTCCCATTTCAATTACAACCCGCCTGCATAGAAAGTTAAGCTTTGTATTCCGCGACAATGTGTGCGAGAGTAAGTAAAGTGAAGCTCTCGAATCAGGACTAAGATATGTACAATTCTTGCTTTTATCATACAAAGTTTAGGCATTTCTGTCAAAAATAGGACTGTTGGTCTGTCTATGGTCTTTATGCTTTTGCCGGAATCTCATTTGTCATAGAAAAATCATCATCGATATAGTTTATTTTCATTTGGTTCACATGCTATCCGCATACATTACCACGTCATGTTGAACCTTCACCTTGATACATAACTAAAATCTTTTATTTGATTTTGCAGTCATCCGCTGCAACCTCTTGTGGATTGTACTCTGACACTTAAAAAAATCCTCGAAAAAAGGCTGGCCTCGGGACTGGACAACGCAGAAACCACTGCTCTTGGCCGCAGGTTAAAGAAAATACTAGTCGAGCTTCATGAACATGACCACGCCAGAGAAATTGTCAGGACATTCAATCTCAAGGAGGCAGTTTGATGAAAACTTTCATTGGTTTAGTAACTGGAAAGTCAATTCAGAAAGGTGTAGCCTCAAGTTATCAGGTACACGACTGTACTCGCAAAGCCTGATCGATTTCGACATCGAGAATAACAAATTAACGACTAATGAAATTTAGGAAACTGATTTTGTTTTCCCGAGGGTTTTACATGTCAAGATATATATTGTCAGCACCAAAAGCGTTGGATTCCATTTTCAGACACAGAAAAGTTTTAGTACTTTGGCTTTATGTAAGTAACCTCTGAGCTTATAGAAGAACTTAGATGATAAAGTATCTCGAGTCTGTTTTTTTTGTTTCCCTTTTATGTAACTGTAAGAGTTTAGATTTAGCAAAGAAGATATTCCTATTTCTATAAGCCACAACTTGTATTTGTTGTGCTGCAACAAAAGCCATTTTTTTGTTGGAATCAGACGTCTTCCACTGTAAACAACTTTGTGATATAAGGCCAACAAACAGAAGAAGAAAACTTCCTTTGTAAAGAATACTAGTGTTGAATTTGATATTTGAACAAAACATTTTAAGAGGTGGTATTGGTGTCATCTTCTTCATTTGAGTCTTCTTCTTTATCCGATGAAGACTCCACTGTTTTCTCAAATTCTACCATCTTCTCAAGTGAATCTATGTCTCCAGCTTCAGCAAGTGCGTGTATCCGCAGCGTCTCTGCGTCTTCACTGAAATTTTTGTAGAGATGGTCAAATCAAAGGACTATTGTAAAAGCATTAGATTTTGACAACGCTTCAATTTGAGAGTTAACTTACTCTGTAACTCCAAAAATTTCCTTCACGATCAAGGAGTTGTCTTTTGAGCAGAAGTCAGGAAGCTGTTAAAGAGACAATGGAGTTACATTGTATGCAAATTTGGCTTCATATTTAAATCAATGAAGATATTGAAAGAGTATTCTCTCAAGCAGGAGCAATGTTTCCACATTGATTACCTCAGAAAGATAATAAAGTTTTCCAAAAAGTGTCTGCACAGCAAGTTTTCTCTTAAATCCTTTCTCTGTAAATCCTTGCATTTTCATCACTACTGGACCTGCAAAACCAAATATGCCAAGACCGATCAAGAAGAAGCTTGTAACAATGGAGCTACAATGGAGAAAGTGGTTTGCTTACCTTTTTCCTTAACAATACGACGGGAGATTTCGTTTAAAATCTCAGGGATCTGAGAATCACTCAGACCAGAAGCTCTTCTGAGATGAATAAGATTTGCAACAAGGTCGGGATTAAAAGGTTTCTCATTCAACGCATAACGAATGTATTTCCTCAATATCTCCTCCATATTGAACTCTGTCTGGATGTATAGAAAACAAAATTCACCATTCTCATGTCAATTCCTGGACTGGAATCATTATGCGATCAAACCAAAAGATGAGTGACAATTATCAATTTATTCACACCTTTTGTTCAATGGCCTTAAGCTCAGAGCTTCGCACTGTTCCTTCTTTCTGTAAAAGCTCATCTATAGATCTGCAAAGCATAGCATTCTGATTAACCTGGAGAGATTCAAAACACCGAAATTGAATCAGTTCTTTTGTTCAAGTATATATCACAAACGAGAGGAAGAGATAATATAATCACTGAATTAGAGACCAGTTTCTTGCGTTGCGCTTTAGGAGAAGAGAACTTCTGAACGGTTTTGACGAAAGCAGCGACGAAAGTGACGCCGGCGTAAGTTAACGGAACGGCGAGCATCCACGGCAATTTGCTACTTCCAACTCGAGGTCCTGGAATTGCTTGGGTCACTGATCCAGTGAATTCCACTAGGTCCAAAGCCTTCTCCTGAATCCACAACATATCCTCTTCTACTTCCTCCTCTATTTCCTCCTCAGCGCTCGAATTCTTCTTCGTGGCTGGCGCCGTATGATTCTCCGACTGTTTCTTTGACGCTGCGACGGATATAGATAGGTGTTTCGGTCTCAACGGACGGAGAGAAGGTAGTGAAACGAACAGTGGTGTTCGAGGGAGAAGCAATTGTTGGCCATTGATGTGGATTCGAGTCTGGAGATATTGAGGTGAAGGTAGGAGAGTAGACGCCATTGTTGAAGCTCGACAGTTGAGAAGACGGCTTCGGATGCGGCGGAGCTCTACAGTAGGTAGAAGGCAAAAGCTTGTCAGGAACTACGAGAAAGGTGAACGAAGATGATATAACAATGACTTATTACTATTTATTTACGGCATATTAATGGGCCTTTCTTACTCGGCCTATTTAGATTAACCCAAAATAATTTCTTGTTTAACTACAAGTTAAAGTTTACTCACTCAGACAACTCAAATCTGCGATCTTTAGTCTTTTAAAGACCATAAAAGCTATAATCTTCAGTTACTCTTGTGTTAAAAGAGACCACTTTTCCAAAATCTTGGTCACACTATATGCATGAGTGATCCAATGCAAGGCACATGAATATACAATTTAGAATCTTACAAGCAAAACCTTTGCTTTAAGTGTTTGCATTATTTTCGTTTTCTTTTTCCATTTTACAAATGATTTAATTTACAGGAGAAGATTTAGCAGATACAATTTGAACGCATGTTTCTATAACAAATTTTCTTTATAAATCAAGGGGATATGATACAGAATTATGCCAAGTTTTGCAGCAAATCCAGAAGCCATTAGAACATAGGTCAATCAAAACAAAAGGAGTAAAACCTAGTTATACATTATCAGGCCAAAACTCCCTAAAGAAGGCTCGTTCAAAGTCTTTTTCCCGTAGTCTGTTTTCGTGCTCTATCATCTTGCGCAATTTCTTAGAAAGTTTCTTGCTCTGCTTTGAGACTTCTTTACCCTGAAATATAGAGCAAGGAAAAGAAAAGTTACATGTCTTGAAGATAATGTGTGCACTAGAAACTGTTAGATTCTATTATGTGAAAATGGATATCAAGCAAATCAAGCCTGCTAAGCATTGTAAAACAAATGAAACATACATGATAAAGCAAAACCAAGGTCATCAATATTGGGATATGAAGGGTGGTTGATGCAGAATTGTATAAAAAACCATTTTTGTCAATGCATGACACTATCATGATAAGGTAGTTATAAATTTAAAGGGATTCGCCTGCAAGGGAATTAGAAAAGACCTTTTCGCTCTGTTGGGAAGCTGTAGCCTGAGATTGTGCTGCCTTTCTCTTAGCTGGTCTTTCAGCTCCCACTCCTCGTTTATTATATTTTGGTTCTGCTTGGACAGGCACCAATATACCCTGCTCGGAAACAGAGCAAATCATTCAGAAACAAAACAATATTTCATTCGAGAAACTTATCATTATGCAATAGAAAATCGACCAAATAATTTATCTTCAGACTTTCAAGTAAGCCACAGAAAAAAGATATTATATGATGAGGCAATGAAAAGAAAACCCTATCCATAATCCTTGAAAACAACAGAGAGAAGTGAAACATTCCTATTGGGTTGTGGATAGCATTACATCAGTAGATGCTATTCTGCAATTAGACTGAATCAGAATGATACATGAACACTAGAATTCCACAACCAAACAAAACCACACTAGATATAAGCACATGCGGATTTACCTGTTCAGCGACTCCAAGACCAGTGCCTTCCTTCCAGCCATGCTTCTTTAGGAGCTGCAAATTCCAGTTTTACATGACTGGTTTAACACAAGTTATGCTATTTAATATACACATGATAGAAGATAGCTCGACATATATACCTGAAACCCAATGTTGGAAGATTTGATAGCAGCCAATGAACTGCTTGATCCAGAGGACTCACCCATAAGGTTCTACATTTGAAACAGTATCTCAATTGTCAGAAAAGAAAAGGGAATCACATATACCATTATGCATAGTGACCAAGTAGCAGTTACCAGAAAGCTCACCTGTTTGGCGATTCCCAGTCAGTATCTTCCTTCCAACCGTGCTTCTTTTGGAACTGCAAAATAACCCAATTTCACCATTACCTTAAGCTGCAACGAAACCACATTAGATCAAAACAAAAAGATAATCACATGTACACAACTATTCTAAAATCTGAGGAATCTCTCATTACAAATCGATAGAATGAATTAACCATCACAAATGTTATAAATAAACTAAATTTAAGGGTTAAGATCCATTGTCTTCTTCACCTACTTAGCCGGATTACGGCCAAACACATGATCTTCTTATGTTGATTATTGTCTGAAGCTAACTGGTAACTCATAAACCATAGGCCTTAATCATCAAAAGATTAAAGATTGTTAGACAAACGAGACTCACCAAAAACTTGGAACGAGCAGTCGCCGATCAAAAGAAGACCAAACCCCAAAATCTCCGCAACAAGCTTATCAAAATTGTGCCGAGAGATCTCCAATTTCCTCCTCTCTCTATCGAGCCACCGGTCTAAGGCGGTTGATTGGTCTCTAAATCAGAACGCCGATTCGGGAAATTGAGAAAACTATAAGAAGACTCCTCATATGTTTCTAAATGCAAATTATACCCACATACTTTATAAATATTACATATTTAACCACATAGTTTACGTTTATCCATGATTAGGAGTTTTTTTTTTGGATAATTAGTTCCTCTATTTATTTCAAGAGATGTTTAAGGTAATCACACACAAATTAAGAAATTTGATAAAATACTTATTTTAATTTTTTTTTATGAGTAGTTAATTATTTGAAAACATAAATCTAGTCAAAAAATCATAAAAACAAAATAGCAAGAAAATGGGTTGATTTTTGTATCGTTAAGTGATACGGGAGGTAGTCCAGCCCATATTTAACAAAAAAAAATTAGTAGCCCAGCAGTTAGTAGCCCAGCGGTTAGCGGTTTACTGAATATTTCGCATAAATTCATACCGGACCGAAATATTTGGGCCAGGCCTGAGAAAGACCCATGAAACGTCAGAAGACGCGGACTAATGTAAACCAAGCAGTTTATCTCGAGTTCGTCTGTCTCAGGTGGAGAGGGATTATAACTCCGACCGTGTCCAAACCAGCTACTCCATCTTCCTCTACTTCCATTTTCTGTGGCCTTCTTGTTCAAAGAACATATACTAGTCTCTCTTCACAACTGCTTTGCAGAAATTTCGTCTCCATGGTAAGTAATCTATTTTCCGAACTCACTTTGATGATCTTCCTTTTCATTTTTTAGGTTATGCGTTTTATTATCTCGATCGCGTTTGTTAGGGTTTTTAGAACCTTAAGTCTTTGATTGTGTTTAAATGTTTCTGAATGACTGCAAAATGCGGCAGCTTCAATCATATAGATCTAGCGGGGTGTGATTAAATGGAATTTGATTTGATTTGCTCAAGATTGTCGATCCTGAGATAGGGGTTTTATTTTATAGCTCATCCTCCGACACTCAAGTCATGTACTGCCTAATCCAGTGATGTCGTGTTACAAATTTTTTGCTTTTGAGCCAGATCATTCGTTTCAGTATCTGTTACATTGAATAATTGTTACATCACCTCTATGTTATATGAATTGATAACAGGCACCCGTGAGGGGGATTCTTGGCTTGCAAAGGGTAGTATCAATTTGGAAGGAGAGTAACAGATTGGCTCCAGCTTTGAGGTCATTCAATACCCAAGCTGCATCCACTTCTAGCACTCCACAACCACCTCCACCTCCACCTCCTCCGCCTCCAGAAAAGACTCATTTCGGGGGTCTCAAGGATGAAGACCGGATTTTTACCAACCTCTATGGTTTACATGACCCATTTCTCAAAGGGGCGATGAAGAGAGGTGACTGGCATAGGACCAAAGATTTGGTACTAAAGGGTACTGATTGGATTGTCAATGAGATGAAAAAATCTGGTCTTCGTGGGCGTGGTGGTGCTGGTTTCCCTTCTGGTCTTAAGTGGTCCTTTATGCCTAAAGTATCTGATGGCCGTCCCTCCTATTTGGTTGTCAATGCTGATGAAAGTGAGCCTGGAACTTGTAAAGATAGGGAGATTATGCGTCATGACCCTCACAAATTGTTGGAAGGGTGTTTAATCGCTGGTGTGGGAATGAGAGCTAGTGCAGCGTATATTTACATTAGGGGTGAATATGTGAATGAACGTTTGAATCTAGAGAAGGCTAGAAGAGAAGCATATGCAGCTGGTCTCTTGGGGAAGAATGCATGTGGTTCAGGTTATGATTTTGACGTTTATATCCACTTTGGCGCGGGTGCGTATATTTGTGGTGAAGAGACTGCACTTCTTGAAAGTCTTGAAGGGAAACAAGGAAAACCTAGGTTGAAGCCTCCGTTCCCTGCAAATGCTGGATTATATGGTTGTCCCACAACTGTTACCAATGTGGAAACAGTTGCTGTTTCCCCTACCATTTTAAGGCGTGGACCTGAGTGGTTTTCGAGTTTCGGTAGGAAGAATAACTCTGGGACAAAGCTGTTTTGTGTATCGGGCCATGTAAACAAACCATGCACAGTTGAAGAGGAGATGAGTATTCCTCTCAAGGAACTGATTGAGAGGCATTGTGGAGGTGTAAGAGGTGGATGGGACAACCTTCTTGCCATCATCCCTGGTGGTTCATCTGTTCCTCTGATTCCTAAGAACATTTGCGAGGATGTGCTGATGGATTTCGATGCACTCAAGGCTGTCCAATCAGGGCTAGGAACTGCAGCTGTGATTGTGATGGATAAATCAACTGATGTTGTTGATGCGATTGCGAGGCTCTCTTACTTCTACAAGCATGAAAGCTGTGGCCAGTGCACTCCTTGCAGAGAGGGAACAGGTTGGCTTTGGATGATCATGGAGAGAATGAAAGTTGGCAATGCAAAGCTGGAAGAAATTGATATGTTGCAAGAGGTAACCAAACAGATCGAAGGGCACACAATCTGTGCATTGGGTGATGCAGCTGCATGGCCCGTGCAAGGTCTGATAAGACACTTTAGGCCAGAGCTCGAGAGAAGGATCAGGGAACGCGCTGAAAGGGAGTTGCTACAGGCTGCTGCTTAAAATCCTTGTTACCAGAGGTTTGTATCTCCAGTCTCTACTGATTTATCTACTTCTCATTTAATCTTCTATTGCAATATTGAATGAGATATAAATTTATGCAGATTTAGGTTATTGTTTCTGTAAAAATGTATACTTCCGGTTCTAAGCCTATATTGATCTTGTAAAGAACTTGAGCAGGCTGGTCTGGTAATGAACAGTTTCCATAACTATCATGTCCTCCATTTTTCTCTTACAAAAATTGATGTTATTGCAGGGAATTTGGTATTATTTTCCATGGAATAAAATCTGAAAGCACATTATTAGGGTTATTGGGAAGCAAAGCTACTTCAGAAGCAGAAAAAGGTACTGTATTTGTTTAAACGGTTAATGTTAAAAACTCTCCTTAAGTTGTATGAGAAAGAGCTCGATTTGCTCTTTTACTTACTCTACTTTCTTTATTGGTTGCTTGTTTTGTTATCGACTATGAGAGCACATTTTGGGAACAACCAAACAAACCCTTTTCATGTTTGCAATAAAGAATGCTCCTTTTTGGGTTTTTAAGTAGTTTGCATTGCAGATAAATGATAATTAATGGGTGTTTTTGGCTTTTTGTGGAAAATATCTTTAGGTATAAATCATGGGATTTGTATCATTGTATCTGTATTTTTAATGATATACTAGTCCAAAATGATTTTTTGGATTGTATTACCAAATTGTGGTTCTTCCCCAAGTTGATTTTGTAAAACTAAATAGTGGAAATTATCTTGCCAAATATTTTTGTTTTTTTTTTTATAAAAGAACTCTCCTAGAATCTTGTTATATATCGAGTAACACCAACCTACAATGGAATAAAAAAAAATTAAAAATGGAAGAGATATATTCGCACAAAAATGGAGAAAGAAAAAGGAAAAATGGAAAAGATAAATAGAGAACTGTGAATTGATGGGACAAGGAGTGAAGGGGACCGGTCTGATTGGATCTTTTAGTTGGATATTTTTGGATAAGACGTCTACATCTTCCCTAACTTCTTTGTCCACCTCTCTACTTTTTTTTTTCTTTCTTTTACCACTGTTATCAACTTTTATGAAATTTTACTCATATAATATCAACTTTCAAGCCATTGTATATAAGTACTAGATGATAGATATTTTTTTTGAAAAATAAATATGTATTTGTAGTTATTTAAATTTATTTAAATTTATTTTATGCTTTGATTTTTATGTATAAATTTATTTATTTTATATATATTTAATAAATTAAAAAATAGTTTATAATGATGATCCGTGTTGTACACGAAATTTTGAAGCAATACAATATTTGTATATAATTTTTTTACTCGTGTTAAGTTTTTAGAACCGTGTTCATTTATTTTTTAGATCCGTGTTAGTATAGATTTTTACATCCGTGTTCATTTAAGTTTTAGATCAACATCCACTAAGTTTTTACACCGTATTTTGGCTTTTAGATTCGTGTCATTTAGATTTTTATACATGTGTTTATCATTCATGACTCGTTATCATCAAATATATTATTTTATGTATATTATAAATTATTTTCTATTAAACTAAATACAGAAAAAGCATTTTTAAAATTTAAAATATAAATGAGTTCGTTCGAAAAAATGACGAAATTTTTACTACCAATAAATAATAATTTTCAAAAATTGTACTTAATGTAAACTAATATAATAAGTTCAAAAAATTAATCTTAATATATTAATATATTAAGTACAAATAAAATTCGTATATATTTTTAATAATATCATGAGCTAACAAAAATCATAAAAATATAAATATATATTTTCACACATAAACAATATAGTTATATTCTTTAATGTATATTTTTCTAGTTATTTAGACCCATAAACTTACTTATTTACCACAGCCAAAAGTCTTCAGACACTTCCTTTTAAATTTATTGGAAATATCTGCAAAAATAAATTATGTTAATAACAAGAACAATTTTGGAATATATTTTTTTTTCAAATTAATAAATATTAATCTATATTGTTATAAAATTATTTTGGAAGACCAACATATTGTTAGAAAAGCATTAGACACTAATTATAAATAAGTATGAAAACAATCATTATGTATATGTTTTATATATAATAAGTCATCACATAGGTAATTAGGTTTAGTTTATGATTGCATCTTGCATAAGTTAGATTTATGATCAATATTACGAATATTTTTGAATTTCCTTTTTCAACTATATTGCATGTGTTAGTATGGTATGTTATTTTACATTAGTAATAATTTTCCAAATATGTTACGTCTATATAATTCATTTTACCAATATATATATATATATATATATATATGATTTGAATGTTCATAAAATCTGTAGTCATTTAATGCATACTGAATATTGTACAATATTCTTATATATATAGAGTATTTAATTCATTTTACTAATTTATATATCATTCGAATATTCATAAGATGTTTAGTTACTTAATGTAAACTACATATTATATATGCAAAAAAAAATTTCAACGGTAACTAAAAAAAGGAAGTAATAAGATGGAAAAGACTATTAACATTGCAATAAAATGAAAAATATGAATATTAGATTACTTATACCTAATTTCAATTTTTTTTCTATAACATTTGATTTAGCAAAAGAAATATTTGAATAATTGAATTAGATTATATATATGTAATTTAAAAGTGTAGTAAAATAAGTAAAGTAATAGCAAAATAACAATATGTATCCATTAATATATGTAAAAATATGATTATACACCATTCTCTGGATTGTTATCTTATTGAATATTTAAATTATCCTGTAAATATTTTTATATGAATTAATACGACATAATAAAGATCTAATATGATTAAATATTGAAATACAATTAAATAATATCCTAAGATACATTTATCAAAATATAAGAAATAAATAAATGTATAATTTAATAGATTTGATCTTTTTGATATTGTAATAAACTTAAATTTCATTGCATTTTATTTACATATACATAGATACAATAAACTTTTTTATGTTTACATATGAAGAATAATATATGATTTGTCATCGAATGAACACAAAATCAAAGTCAACTATTTATGATCAAAATAGTTAAGAAAGTTGCTCAAACCTAAAATAGATCTAATTAAAAAAAAGAAGAAGATGAGATCTAGCAACGTAGTATCGACCATGTCTTGCTGCTCTGATCAATTCCTTCCTCTCTTTGTATACGGGAATATCTATTGGAAGCGACGACAACCATTGAATGTACCAAAACCCTCTAAATTGGATAATCCTAATTTTATTTTGTCCTTTTTCCAATCTTCTTCCTTTGATTGATTATGTTGTTTTTGACCACATCACCCTAAGATCAAAGAATCCTAATATAGCAAATTCGATTTATCTTATTGAGTGAGACGAATATTCTTCTTCGATATTTCTCAATACGAATATATGTATGTTTGATACGTAAACGTGTTAAACAATGTTTTGATTTTTTTTGTTTGATAATGTTAAGTTTTATATAAAAAGTAAAAGAGAATAAAGAAATTTGAACCTAAAACATAATTGTAAAATATTAAAAAAATTCACCATAATTAGTATTGTTTAAAAAAAAGAGACAAATAGGTTAACAACTAATGGTTGGGAGCACGTTATAATTGATAGAAATATCTAATTATTGATGAGAAAAATTTGATAATTTGAATTTTATTATGAATATACACTTATCAATAATAATATTACTTATACCACCAAAAAAAATATTACAGTTTTTAAAAAACACTTACCAAAAAAGTAGCTAGGTGTCATTGAGTTTCCTTCACAAAAATATGAAATCCTGAAGAAAATTATTAGAAAAATTCTAATTGTTTCAAATAAAAGATATCAGAAATTTTGAAAGCACCAGATTCAAAATTAGTTATAATTTTTGTGTCACCTTGACTATATTTTTTGTGTCATCTTCACCTTGGAGTATTGAAGTGAATATTCCAATAACTATTGATTATATTTGATGAAAAAAGTAAATAACAAACTTCTTAAATATCATGCATAATGTAAGAAAAACTAAGTAATAAATAGCAATTACATAATAATATCAATCAATGAACTGATGCAGAGAACTCGATGAAGGAGTTGTTATCATTTCTATAAGGTTTTTGAATCGGTAAAAATGATTTGCATAGATGAGCCAAAAATATAAAACATAATAATCAACTATTAATTATAAAAAAGATGAAAGATATATTAAAAGATAGAAAATACTTAACTTATTTGTGGAGAATAAGTGTTGTTAAGCTCATCTATTGGAATGCAATTGCATATGTCTAACCACTTATTTTCTAATATTTCTTTTCCACACTTTTATTCTCTATTAGTGCTCGTATGGTTTGAGTTTTTGAGAGAAGATATCAGACTGCAGGACATGATATATATAATATCCAGAGAAGAAAAAATTGAGTGAGTTTGACAATGAACATGAAACAATATGATTCAAAGTCGTAACACATGCTTTTATATACAAAAAAATTAGGCGTATAATAAATGTTGATTGATATACCAAATTTTTCAAATACTAAAACTTATGCTTAACGAATTTATGAATAGTTAATAGTTTAGGCATAATCCGTTGTTAGAATGTTTTTAAATTTTAAAATCTGGTAAAATTATTATAATTATATAAGTTTAAGGTACAATTTATTGATAGATATGTATAAAGGAATATTCAAATAACTGTATTCGAATTATATGAAATTTTTAAAACCACGAGATGTGTTTAAGGAATTATCTCAAACTATTAGGTATAGACTCAAACATTTTCGAATATATTCGCATACTTAAATATATCATTTATAATAAAAAAAATCGAAAATTTGAAAGTTTTCCATACTTATGGTGGAGTAAAACTTATTTGTTGTAATATTTGATTAAATTGAATATATAAATTATTAATTTAATTATATTCGATAACTATAAAAATTTTGGATTTTGTAATTAGAATCATTTGTTTTAAAAAAGATCCTAAACATTAAAATTTGTAACCCGTAGTTAATATAGAAGATATGCTTTACATAAAAGATTAGAATAGTGTTTAATGCTCAACGCTAATACATTTGGACAAAAATAACTTTTTTAATTTTCTATTATAATAACTAAAATCTAATGTAATATAATCTAATATACCACATGTATGGTTTCTTTTATAAAAAGTTATATTTTAATTATATAGAGGATTAGATTTTTGTAATCAATAAAATTCGAATTGTTTAATAATTATCAAAATTTCTATGTCGTTTAAAATTAATATGATCTGAATGAATTCTCTATTAAAGTTAATGTATGATTCAGGAATAATATATTACAAATAATGTATTTTTAATGGTATTGTACAATTAATAGGCTTTTATATATTTTCCTTAATTAATTAGATAAGTTATCAAATAAATAGAAAACAATAAATTTGTGATATTTGGATATTAATTTCAATGATACACTTTTTTTTGTCAACATTGAGCAACAACTAGCCGGTCCATTAGTCAAGTTCCTACATAATGTAGGCAATGGAACTCGATCTTAGATGTGCAAGTGTGTATATCTTTAGTGGATTTAACACCTGCCACTAGACTAAAAATCACCTGTTTTTTCAATGATACATTTAACATATAAGTTTAGAACAATATTAAATATCATTTGTTGACATGTTTTACCGAAATTAACCTTATAAATTCTTTAAACAAAAGACTAATCTCTAATAACATATGATGTAATATAACACATTCTTCTAAGGTTATTTTCATACAATAGTCACTATTTTAGTAAAATCATGGAGTTATTTAAACAAATTGCAGGTTTGTAATTGATAACTGTATAGACATACATTATCACAAAATAGTTATACAATTAAATATACTATTGAACAGAATTTACCATTTTACATAAACATTATTATATATTACATAGATAAGTAAGTATTCATTTTATAATAAAAAAAACTAATTTTATATTTACAAAATAATAGTAGTAGTTAGTGTAAAATTTGGTATCGATCTTGGTTTAAAATTTATATATTTTTAAAAGAAACAGCCACAAATTTATTCGGAAGAAAAAGAGAGGAATTTGGTTCATGTTTAAAACAAATATTCTAAGTGGTACGCGATATCCGAGAGGATAGGTGGTTTAGTGGTAGTGGTTACTTTACAAATTTTTATGTACTAGAGTTTGATTCCTCTCCAATACAAGATGAATAAAAAAATAGATTTTAGAATACAGATTTTGGATGTGGACCGGATCTTGTCGATCCAATTATGAATAAGGTCGACCAAAAAAAAGGTACGTAATAGTAATTTATCAATTTTTTTTATAATAATATTAACTTTTGAAAAATATAATGTTGTATAACAAAGCTCTTCGAATATTATAAATGTAAAATTTTTCTTCTACAATGACAAACCAAAAATCAAGAACTGCATAATTCAAAAAGTTATTCCATAGGCAATTGCAATTTTTTTTGGGTAGGAAAGTGTCATTTCTTCTCGTTATATATAATTAGGCTTTGGAATTGAGCTTCAGTTTTTTTCTAAGAATAGATTTTTCATTTTAAATTATGATTAATTACTTTGTATCCGGTTCAACAATTTTACAAATAGTTTGCCTTATTATATAAAAACAGAATTCACCTTGCAAATAATTATTATTCATCAATGATTGCTTAAGACCCCAAATGTCACCAATAAAAAATCTATGCACATGCTAAAGCATTATGAAAGTGAAAAGAAAATAATAAAATTCACAATTATTGTTCACAAAAAAAAAAAGAATTCACAATATTACCAAAAATAATTTACCATCAATAGTTAAAATATTTGGCATCATATATTTAGTCAACAAAAAAAAATTCCTTGAAACTATAATTATTTTTCCTTTGGAATAATATTAATTATTTTAGTCAAACAATTTTGCAAAATAAAAAATGAAAATAACAGCGGAACTGAGCTGTGAAAACTGTTGCCATCAATGTGTGGGCGCTTATGATTATCACTGTTTCTTTGTTTGAACTTCCCCTTTAACAATGGCGTTTTGACCTCTCTCTTTCTCTCTGTCTCTCTTCTGGGTTATTCCAATTTCTCTCTCTCTTTCCTTCAAGTTGTTGCAATCCCTAGAAAACCCAACAAACCCTTAATCCTCTTTTCTTACAAATTTACATTTTTTCTTCTTCTGTCAATCCTCTTATTTCCCGTTTCAATCTCCATGTTACTTTGCCTATCGGATTGTTCTCAGTGTTTCTTCAGTCTTTAACGATAAGTTAGATTCGTCTTTCTTTTTTATTTTATTGTTTGCGTCTTTGTAACTCAGTAGAGTAGGGGTTTTTGACCTTATTTTTCGGGAATTTGATTGTGGGAGGAGAGAATCCGTTTTAGATTTGTCTTCCTATATAATTCCGATAGTTTTCTCTTCATTTCTGAAGTCTACTTGTATGGTTGGGTGTTAGATTGGAATATCAGGGCAGTTTTAGATTAGATTCACTGCTACTTAGAAGATCTGAGTATTTGGTGCGTCTCTCAGCTTGGAATACTAGAAATTTTGTCTTTCTGTTGATATCAAATCATTTGCTAGTTTGTGAAACTTTAAAGATACGAAATTTGCAGAAATCTGGCTGATATCCCAGATATTTGAGAGGGATAAGATTAAATTCTATAGAATTTGTGTGGGGGTGATTGGAAAAATGACGGTGGAGGAAGTTAGTGATGGTTCTGTGTGGAGTAGGGAGGATGATATTGCCTTTGAGAGAGCTTTAGCGAATAATACTGATGAATCCGAGGAACGGTGGGAGAAGATTGCTGCAGATGTTCCAGGAAAAAGTGTTGAGCAGATTAAAGAACATTACGAGCTTTTAGTTGAAGATGTTGATAGGATTGAATCAGGATGTGTGCCTCTTCCTGCTTATGGGTCTCCTGAAGGATCAAATGGTCATGCTGGTGATGAAGGAGGAAGCAGTAAGAAAGGAGAGAAAAATCATGCGGGAGACTCTAACCAAGGAGCTAAATCAAAGTCCGAGCAGGAACGACGAAAGGGTATTGCGTGGACAGAGGATGAGCACAGGTGATCTTTCTTTACTTATGCTCCTAATCAGAGTTTCTGCTTGTTCTCATTCCTTTAGTATCTTTTTTCAATATTATCTTGATCTCTGTTTCTATGCTCCATGTCAATTTTGTTTTGCAGAACATTAAATCTTATCACTCTAGGTTAAAAATTTAGGTACTTTTGGATGTCAAATTTTGTGAACCCTTAGGAAGTCAAGAGTTTTAAAAATCATATTAGGCTTAGAAGCAAGACCTGTACTGGAACTATCAGGTTTTTGGTTTCCTCTATTTGAGGCTTTAAATGTTTTTCTAAAACAAAGGGAGGTTGTTTATAGGGGGATTAACCAGAGGTATCTCGAGAGTATGCTTTGAAAGAAAACTAGAAATTTCTTTAAATGGTTTTAGTTTCGTGATAGTTATAAAAGTCTCAGATTTTATTGAAACTATAGTTTGGCAATGGGACAGAGAAAGCTTTTCTCATAAATTCTCTTTACCTCCTTGGCCTAGTTCCTATATCATTTCATCTATCATGTTAGAGATGATGGGGAGATGTTATCTAACACCCGGGACCATTTTGACCGTTTTTTCCACCACTTGTTGAAGCTAGATGCCATTTATTATGGTGAAACCTTGAGAAAAGGATAGTTAGTCTGTCCACCTCTGTTATTGGAGAACCCCACTTTCGTTTTAGAAAGAGACAAGCTTACTTTAAAGCTTAGTATACATTTTACTCTCTTAAAGGTTTGGGGATATTTACAACTAGAATTGTGTATGTGGGTAAGATAAGTGGCATACAATTAATTACTGGACTACTTTCCCTGTTGCTAAAATATGGGAAAATAATGTTACAGTGAATTGTCTATCTTTGTTGTTTAAATGTTTCGCTGTGAGCAACAAAAAGAAATCTATTTGTCTGAGTGAAGCTTTTAACAGATTACTACATCAATCTGGTAAACTTGTATTTGTGTCATTATTTTGATCTAGTCCCCTGGGATCTTGATCTATTTGGTGGTTTGCATGTGCTTTTTCGAAAAATTGAGTTGATAATGATAGATTCTCCTAGCAAATTAGATATTGCCAGTTATTATGCTGCTGTTTGGCAGGGCTTTATATTCTTTCCTGTTTCATGATGTGGCCTAGAAGTTATGTCCTTTTGGACATATTATGATTCTGATGAACTATTGTCTTTGTCTTTTCTATGTTACAGGTTATTTCTTCTTGGTTTGGATAAGTACGGGAAAGGTGATTGGCGTAGCATTTCTCGCAACTTTGTAGTAACAAGAACACCCACCCAAGTTGCGAGCCATGCTCAAAAATATTTCATTCGTCTAAACTCAATGAACAAAGACAGAAGGCGGTCAAGCATCCACGACATCACTAGTGTTGGCAACGCAGATGTCTCATCGCCACAAGGACCAATCACTGGTCAGAACAACAACAACACTAACACCAACAACAACTCTAGTTCTGCTGCTGTTGCTGGAGGAGGAAACAAATCAACCAAGCAAGCAGCCTCTCAACCACCACCAGGACCTCCTATGTATGGAACACCCACCATAGGTCAACCGGTTGGTGGACCACTGGCCTCAGCAGTTGGAACACCAGTGAACCTTCCAGCTGCCCCTCACATGGCTTATGGAGTTCATGCTGCTCCAGTCCCTGGCTCAGTAGTTCCTGGTGCCCCAATGAACATGGGTCAAATGCCATACACCATGCCGCGTACACCAACGGCTCATAGGTAACCCGAAACATCTTTGTTGTGGTAGTGCACTTCGTTTTAGGTGTAAGATGTGTAAAGGATTCAGTGAATATTCAAGCTTGTTCCTTGAGTGAGTTTTTTATTACTTAGTTTGTGGGATTTTTTATGAGGTTCGAATAAGATATTAAGATCACATGATAAGTTTCAGATTCGAGAAGCAAAAGGAAAACAAAAAACTCTTTTTGTATGTGCACACACAATAAAGCCTATGTTATGAGACTTTAAACAAGATACACAAAACCTCTGGGAAACTATGTTGTGATAATGTTGACATATATACATGCACAATGGTCTATAGGTTTGGCTTGACTGGATACTCTACGAATCTGAAACTAATTTTATTTGATTGAATGTAAGAATGTGAAGACACCAAAATCACATAATTTGAATAGATTCAGTCATTGTTTTTCGAGACGTGAAAAACAATCTCCACTTTCATATGCATAGTTGTTCATGCCAAAGAAAAGAGTCCAACTGACTCTTCTCAAGTTTCAGTCTCCTGAAAATTTCGTTAAGAACCTGATAGATCTCATAAGATCTTGGGTGTGACTTATCTTCTACACTGAATTTATGAACTTCAACTCCTACTTCCACAAAATAGCTATATCCAGCAGCCTTTGTCATCGTTTCCTTCTTCATCATCTTCCTCATCCCCAAAACTCCGTCCCACTTCTCATTCACAGCATAGATATTTGACATGATCACATAGTTACCTGGATTTGTAGGTTCAAGCTTGAACGGTGCTTCGCTTGCTAGTTCTGCTATCTCAACATTTCCATGGAAACTACATGCACCAAAAAGGGTACCCCATACAACAGCATCTGGCTTCATTGGCATTATTTTAGTGTAATCATATGCTTCTTTTAGCTTCCCGGCACGCCCTAAGAGATCGATCATGCATCCGTAGTGCTCTAGCTTTGGGGAAATCTTGTGAACTTCCTCCATGGACGTGAACAATTCTTTACCCCTCACCACCATTCCGCCATGAACACAAGCTAGCAGCAAGCCAACAAATGTCACTGCATCGGGCTTTTGTCCTTCTAGCTGAAGAACCAGTAGAGAATCATAGTGTTATAACTCTTAAAAACCACGGAATCAAAATGCTCGAACTGAAGAAAGAAGAAAAAATTGCTCACCAGCATTTGGGCATAAAGTCTAAGAGCTTCGTCGTGTTTTCCATGAGTAGCTAGGCTACCGATCATTGAGTTCCATGAGCACAAGTTTCTCTGATTACCGATTTCGTCGAATAATCGTTTAGCAACATCAATCATTCCACATTTTGAGTACATCTCAAGTGTAGCATTACTCACGTATATGTTATCAAAGAACCCGTTCTCTCTAGCATACGTTTCTAATCTTCTGCCAATCTCCAATTCCCCTAGATTTGCACAAGCTGGAAGAACACTAACTACAGAAATATGGTTTGGTTTCACGGATTTATATTTCTCCATACACAAAAACATCTTTAAAGCTTCAGAGTAATTCCCGTTCTGAGAAAATCCAGAAATAACGGTGGTCCACGAGATTACATTCTTACAAGGCATTGAATCAAACAACTCCATCGCTGCCTTCATATCACCTCGTACTTTGTAACAAGTGATCATTGCATTCCACACGGGTACATCTCGGTTCGGCATTTCGTCGAACACTCTGCGCGCACAACATAATGCTCCAAACTTCGCATAAGCAGTGACTAGTGCGGTACAACAGAAGGCATCCGACTTAAACCCGGATTTAAAAACTGCGAATGAAGAACTCGTAAAGTTCGAGCCGATGAAATCGAAGAAGAAGCTGCGAAAATGAGATTGAAAGTATGGTGATTTGGTCAGAGACCATCGAAAGAGAGGAGATTGTAGAGGAGGATAGATTCATGTGGTTGATGATGAACAGTGTAAGCTTGAATTAGTCTGTTATGGAGGAAAACACAAGGGTTTTGGATGAAGATCAAAGAGTTTTCGGGCATAAACAAGATTTGGAATCAGAAGCAATCGTTGTAAGAGATCTTTAGTTTCATCTACGCCTGTTCTGAGACTGTGCGCGTGAAGTTGTTTGATCTGATTCATTCCTTACGCGCCAAACTGTCGCACGTGTTACTAACGTGCTTATCAGTGAGACATAACAGATTCTAACACCAAAACGACACCGGTTACTAGTAAGTCTCAATTTGTCAATTGTCGTATAAGATTGAAGATTATGGGTTAAGGCCCATTATATTGAAAATTATGGCTTGATGGCCCATTAACTCACAATTAAACGACGTTTTATTGGTTTACCTTTTAAAAAAATAATATATATATATATATAGATATATATATATTATTGGCTTACCTTTTAAAAAATATATATGTATATATATATATTTTTTTTTAATTTAAGAAAGAATTAAGGATTTTTATTTATCTTTAATTTTGATCGTATTTGCTTACCTTTGTATCCGGCTATCCGCTATATATTAGATCATCCTAGTCAATTAGATAGATATACATACCATATATATCTTATATAAAGGTATCTATCAACAAATATAGAATATTATATAATATCATTTTATGCTATTTGAAAAAGATAGAAACTTCTATAATAAATTGGAAAAGAACTTTTGTTTTTGGAAAATAAATATTGTATAACATTATTAACATAATAATATAATTATGGAGTTCACTAAAAAAATTTTGGTTGTATTGGTCCTCACCATCATGATGGGCATCATTTCTGTTCATTGTCGTCCAAGTTCTGAACTCGTGCCTTGTAAGATTTTGTTTATAATTATATGTATTGTCTATATCTTATTATTTAATTTTAATCAATTTATATTATTTTTTGTTACAGCATTAAGAGAATTAAGTTCTCGATGTTTCGATAACTCACCATGTCTGCAAGGGATAATGAAATGTATTGAGTTTTGTACCTTTTTAGAGACTGTTAATGGACAATGCAACACCCAAAACATCTGTTGTTGCTGCTTCTATTAATTTTGTTTTTTTTAGCTTTTATTTGAAAAGATTACTTTATTTAAGTTTTATATTTATTAAAAAAAGTTTCTTATCTTAGTTCAGACTGAAACTTTATCAAGTTATTTAATTAGTTAAGATTTCTTTAGTTTGTTTTGTCTCCATTTAATTTCATGTAATCTTACTTATAAAGCTGATGTTAAAGGCATGGAAAATCTTTCTTGGAGGCCAATGAACATTTTGAATAATATAGAAATTTGTTGACCAAAAACACTAATTAAAAATTATTCAGACACAGTTTTGTTATGTTACTCTATCAACTTTTTAGTAATAAAGCTTAAAGGCGTTATTTAAAAAAAAAAAAAACTTTCTAAAGCACTAATAAAAAACTCAAAATTGTTTAGAAGGAACAAAAAGACAAAGCTTATTAATTTGTTTTCTTGTCATCTTCTTGGTGAGTAATCTTTGTATCTGCAGACTCATCCTCACCTCCAAAACCAAACTCGTTGACGCGTGTTTTGTCCACAGGATAAACCCATCTTTGGTACAAGTATATCAAGAATATCACATCTGCAACTCACCGAAATTTGACCATTAGTTTTTGTAACTTCCAACACTATCCTAGAGATATGAATCACAAAAAATCAAGGATAGAGGGATTTGTATTCACCATCTCGGAAGACAGAAAGACGATGTAACATTGGCATTTTGATGACAAAAGCAAAGAGATCGTCGATGATTGTGTTGAGGAACTTGTATGTCATTTGCCTCCATGGTAAATGTGCTACTGACTTCAGCTTATAGTTGATGAACAATTGAGGACACATCATTATGAAACCTGCAACAAAACAAAACACATTGATTTCAGCTCAATAGAATCAATGACAAGAACGTTCGGTGCAAGAGGACTTTGAAGGCTTTTTACCAAACATGTAGACGCAGCTTGTAAGTGAAGATAGGATCCATGAGTACCAGCTCTTGTGGCGTTCATAGGCGAGTGAATATATTGAGAAACCGGCGACAAGGAGAAGGAGCACATATGATAAGAATTTAATGGCGATATCGTCATACTCCTTGGTCTTATTGCTTGCATAGGATTCACGATCGTGGAACCTCAATCTTGGAATCATTCCACTTCGATCAACCTGAAAAGTTTCAATGGTTGCCACGGATTATATGCAAAGCAAAAGAAAAACATCACATTGAAAGGAAGGCTACTCTTTTTAATGATGTTACACATGCATAAAAATACTTGACCCAGTGATTAAATTGTGTGTGACATTAGATGTACCTCAATGCGCATGGCTTTCCCTATTTTCCAGAACTCGATGCAGACACCAACTCCAGAACTAGCCAATATCATCCATGAAGTGTCGTTGTCAAGCAGGTACAGGAAGATGATGAACTGACAGATAAAGTTCAGTACAACAGACTTTGCAGACAGTCCTTCCATAGATTTGTTCTTGTTCCAAAACTGGATATCTGCAAGGAAAGCAACAAATAATTACATAGCTAATTTCAGGAAGCATCTTAGGAAGTAGATGTTCTTGTAGATGCTCACCATTTTTGAATGCAAGGAAGTCGAATACAGAATGAAGCATGGAAACAAACATTGTGACGCCCAACAGATAGGGATTTCCTTCCAGAAACACCCTCTGCAAGTAAGTTATTATCAAAAAACACATGATGACCGTGTTCAAAAAAAAAAAAAAAAACACATGATGACCTTAGTTCCAACTAACAGAAAAAAATTAATCACATCGCTCCATCTACTTTCTGGATTCATCGTTAGATGCACATCCTAGTATATAATATGAAAAATGAAACTAACTGAACATATAGGACCATAATTACCTTTAGTTCGTCAGATTCACCGTCAAGCATGCTTCCATAGCTACGGTGAATCTGGAAAGACTGGTCAATTTGCTGAAACAGCTGCCACTTTGTCATGCTTATGGGGCTCACTTCTAGATTGAGTAGCAGCTCTGAGACAGTTTCATTGATTGCAATCAACTTATCCCTCAGAAGCCAAAATTCATTGAAGAAAACTGTAGGGTAGTAATTTCCTGTAGTAGGTTCTACCAGTAAATCTGCCAATAAAGTTAAGTAAAGCAAAGAGCAACCTAGCAATTAACAATTTCCTGTCCCAGTAATTAACATAAAAGAAAAAGAAGAATGTCGAGGTTCTTTAAGCATCTATGCACAGAAGTAAAAGTAAAGAGATGTGGCACTACTCCCAAGAACCCAAAAGCTCATGTAACATTCCTTGAGAATTACGAATTTTTTCATGAGTTTAATCTAACTTATGTTAAAATGGCATAGCAGATGATATACTCGGCAGGAAACATGGCTGGTGCCTTGAAATGTTTGAAAAATATGTGCACAGAGAGTTTTCAAAAATTTAAATAAGAATAGGCATGTCATCCTTCTGCCAAGATAAATGGAAGGATACAAGGAGCAATGTTTGGTGGCACACCATGCAGTTTATAGCTGTAAGAAAACTGAAAACAATTAGGCATCATCTAAAGAAATTCATCGTTAAGAGTAAAACCAAAAGAAAAGCAAGCACGCCATGAGTCCATTATTCATCTACCAATTATATGAACCAACTTACCGAGTGAAATCATCGACTAGGTTGATTGTGACATTCGGTTTCCAGTAGGATATCCATTCCACAGGGCCCTCATCTTTCAGATCCGAGTCATTACCATCCATCTCCTGTAATGTATGCTTTGTGTTACTTCATAAGAATGTGTTCCATATTACAGGCTTCATTACAGGCCAAATACTACATAAAAGCATATGCAAATGTTCTTTATTGAAAGTTCTCGCGGAGCAAACCTCAACTTCTGGATTTGATTCAGCTGGGTGTTTGGTATCTCCCAACAGACTCTTCTTCTTATCCGCTTTTCGCTTTGGCAAGTAAGTCGCAACAGCTGAAATAGTGAAAATCGTCATCCAATTTAGTGGATACAAATATCTCACTACCAACAACTGTCAAATGGGTTATATGTCCATGAAATCGAAATCTTACGGTGGGTCCTGCTGAAACAGCTAAGAGAATGGTATTCTGGATCGCTAGGATCTATTGGATAACCAGATCGAGCAAAGAAGACATGAGCATACAGACTTCCATTATTCTTCAGTGCCTGAAACAACAGACATCTCAAGTAAATGGAGTCTATATATTAATCTAGAAAGAAGCCTGTGAAGAAACACAAATATAAAATATCTATATCAGCCGAACATGAAATTACCTCGGATGGATAATACTTCGTTGACAAGGTCCTAGTGCTTTCTGGCTTCCACACAGCATAAGGTATGTTTGTCTCGTGCCACACAAGTGCATCTTCATTGCCAAAGTCATTGAATTTTTCATGCTCTGAAAAATAAAACCACATATCCTGGAGGGGACAAAACAGTTGCCATTTAGAATCATGTTGGAACAGAAATCTAAAACCAACAACTTTCTTTTTCAATAAAGCAAAGGTCGAAAAACCCAGCCAATTTGAGTCCAAGAATCATATTACACCAGCGTATAACTGAAATACTGTCAATAGTCATGTTTCTACTGATCATCATACGAAAACTAATTGAAGAGGCGAAGAAATTTGAATCGTACAAAACCATAGCAAAACCCTTAACCACCCAGAGGTGAAAAGCAAACTCTGAGAAGAAATAATATTTGATTCGACCCAAAAGATACGTACTTTTTTAGGGGGGAGAACCGAATCAAATTGCATAAATTCACAAATTGCAAGTAATCAGCACAATTAACCAGAAAATTACCATGGGCTCGCCCTTCTGAAAGAGATTGGACATCAGCTGAGAAGGATCCGCAGGTTTTTGTTTCGGGGAAAAGAACTTCGAAGCGAAGTAGTAGAAAACGGCGATTCTAATGATTCCTGTAATACTCTGGCCAAATCCACCAGCTCGTCGTTGCTGCTGATGAGGCTGCCCATCGCCACCCCCCGCATCGACCACACCTTCCGGAGTCGCCATATTCGCAGAAAGATGCTTTCGTCACTACCGATTAAAGCTGAGAGACTAGCTTTAAGCTTTTAACGTACGAGATGGGTTGAAGAGAGAAATATTTATAGAGTTTTTTCTTTATTATTCGAACAATAATAGAAATAGTAAATTTTGCATGTGAGGGCCTAAGTAATTTGTTATATTCTTATTTCGCCCATACTTCCCATATAGTTATAATTTCAAACGAATTCTTGCTTGCTAGAGATGGAGACTGAGCAACCTTCGTTGCTTTATGAAGGGACTTGATAAAAGTTTTTCATTTTCAGTTTCTCTGTGTCTTTTATGGACAACACTTGTATCTTGATTGTTGCGGAGATGGAAGGAAATCGTTCCTGCACATCAGGTGTTTGTGAAAACGTCAGTTCCGAATACTCTTAATAAACGGGCGTTTCTGGAATATTTAGGGGAAAGATGGAAGTTTTACGGCAATTTGTTCAGAACTTTCGACTTTTGTCTGGTTTTAGAACTGATCACAGGGCTTTTTCGGATGTTGTCAAAGCTTGCGCTTCAGTGTCTGAGCTCACTTCAGGGAGGATTCTTCACGGTTGCGTGACCAAGGTTGGTCATATAACCTGCACAGAGGTTTCGAAGGCAGTTCTAAACATGTATGCGAAATGCAGGAGAATAGATGATTGCCAGAAGATGTTCAAGCAAATGAATAGTGTTGATCCTGTTGTTTGGAATATTGTTCTGACTGGACTTTCGGATTCTTGTGTTCATGAGACGATGAGGTTTTATAAAGCAATGCAATTTTCAGGTGAACCTAAGCCCAGCTCCGTTACCTTTGCTATTGTTCTTCCTGTGTGTGTTCGCCTTGGGAATTTATACAATGGGAAGAGTATGCATTCTAATATTATTAAAATCGGTTTAGAAAAAGATACACTTTTGGGGAATGCACTGGTTTCTATGTATGCCAAATTTGGGCGTATCTTTCCCCATGCTTGTGCTGCTTTTGATGATATAGCTGACAAAGATGTTGTATCATGGAATGCGATTATTGCTGGGTTTTCTGAGAACAGGTTGATGGCTGATGCATTTAAATCGTTTTGTCTAATGCTGAAGGAACCTTTAGAGCCAAATTATGCAACAATTGCAAACATTTTGCCAGTTTGCGTGTCTATGGACAAGAATATTGCATATCGAAGTGGTAGGCAGATTCACAGTTATGTAGTGCAGAGGTTGTGGTTGCAAACCCATGTTTTTGTATGCAATTCCCTTGTGAGTTTCTATTTGAGAGTTGGAAGAATCGACGAAGCAGCCTCATTGTTTACGAGGATGGGTTCCAAAGATTTGGTGTCATGGAACGTTGTCATAGCTGGTTATGCATCAAACTGTGAATGGTTTAAAGCTTTGCAGTTATTTCACAAACTGTTGCATAAGGGGGACGTTTCTCCTGATTCGGTAACTATTGTCAGCATCCTTCCTGTTTGTGTGCAAGTAACTAACTTAACCTTTGGCAAAGAAATTCACAGTCATATATTGCGCCATTCTTACCTCTTGGAGGATACATCAGTTGGGAATGCTCTCATTAGTTTCTATGCAAGATTTGGTGACGCGGGTGCTGCATATTGGGCCTTTTCACTGATACCCAAGAAAGATATAATATCTTGGAATACTATACTTGATACCTTTGCAGACAGTGCAAGGCATTCTCAATTCATAAACCTAGTACACCACTTACTTAATGAAGCAATCACTCTTGACTATATTACTATTTTAAGCCTAGTAAAATTCTGCACCAATGTACAGGGAGTTGGTAAACTAAAAGAAGTTCATGGGTATTCAGTTAAGGCTTGTCTTTTACATGATGAAGAGGAACCCATGCTTAGCAATGCATTGCTTGATGCATATGCCAAATGTGGTAGTGTAGGATACGCTCATAAGATTTTTCAAGCTCTATCGAAGAGGAGAACTTTGGTTACTTATAACTCAATGTTGTCAGGTTACGTTAATAGTGGAAGTCATAATGACGCTCAGACCTTGTTCAGTGAGATGTCCAGTACTGATCTCACCACTTGGAGTTTGATGGTTCGTATCTATGCTGAAAGTGGTTGCCCTAATGAAGCCATTAGTGTTTTCCGTGAGATACAAGCTCGAGGAATGAGGCCTAACACTGTTACTATCATGAATCTCCTTCCTGTTTGTGCGCAAGTTGCCTCTCTGCAACTAGTAAGACAATGCCATGGATATATTCTTAGAGGAGGACTTGGGGATATTCGCCTGAAGGGGACTCTACTAGATGTATATGCTAAATGTGGCAGCTTGAAGAATGCATATTCTGTTTTTGATTCACATGCTCGTAGAGATCTGGTTATGTTCACTGCTATGGTAGCAGGTTATGCTGTACATGGTATGGGTAAAGAAGCACTTATGATTTACTCTCAGATGATTGAGTCGGGCATAAAATCTGATCATGTTTTCATAACTACTCTGTTGACTGCATGCTGTCATGCGGGATTAATACAGGATGGATTGCAAGTATTTGACTCAATAAAAATGGTTCACGGTATGAAACCTACAATGGAACAATATGCTTCTGTTGTAGATCTACTTTCTCGAGGGGGTCAACTTGATGATGCATATTCTTTCGTCACACAGATGCCAGTTGAACCTAATGCAAATATATGGGGAACACTGCTAAGGGCATGTACAACCTATAACAGAATGGATTTGGGGATCGCAGTTGCAAATCATCTTTTGCAAGCTGAATCTAACGACATCGGGAATCACATTCTAATATCAAACATGTATGCTAAAGATGGTAAATGGGAAGGTGTTATGGAGATGAGAAACTTAATGAAAAAGAAGGAAATGAAAAAGCCAGCAGGATGTAGCTGGCTAGAAGTTGATGGGCAAAGGAATGTCTTTGTGTCTGGAGATTGTTCTCACCCTCAAAGAGACAGTACGTTTGACTTACTCTATTCTTTATATCTTCAGATGAAAGAGGCAGTGGCGTTTTAGTTAATAAAATTTCTGAAATGCTGCAAAGCTAGATCATAATGGTCTACACAAGGACTGTTACAGTGACAAATCTTAAGTGAGCAAATGTTTATAAACAGACTTTCTCTTCCAATGATATTGTTGTGAAATGCTACATTTGTATGATCTTTGGGATAATAGGCAGAGAACACGCGATGATTAATCTGTTGAGTTTATTGGTTGCCACTTGAATTGGGAGATGTTAAAGGAAACAAAGTAAGCAATTCTGGTTCTGTATACCCTGGTTTAGACCTTGGCGATGGGTGTAAGTAAAAGCGTCTTTCTTGAATGGCTTTCTCCTCTTCTTTGATGTTTGTTGTACAACTATCTGGTTCTGCTTTCTCCCCTTCTACCAAGGACAAGTTAGAGAGCAATGAAGAAGGGGTGCCCATTGGACTTGTTAAAAGGATGGTATTACCAGATTTAGATGATGGCGTCATACCAGTGGGCTTAAAGCTTAGGGGAGGTTTGACAATTTCAAGCTTTGGTCTCATACATTGTCGTCTCTCATGAAGCTTTGAAGTTGGCCTCTTATGTGAGGCGGTTTGAAGCATTGTTGATTCTGGTGCTGCTGCTGCAGTGTTGTTCTCTGATGGACCTGTCAAGCGCTGCACAATTTCTCTGAAAGTATTGGTGTCAGTTTGGACAAATGTAGTGACAGGCTTGCAGGTTGCAATGTTCTGACTTCCTTTGTTATTCATATGTAAGTTTTTCTCTGACAGAACAAGCTTTGATATACTCCAATGTTAGCCTCTGACCTGCGACAATATTACCATTTATGCAGTTGATCAGAAGATGAAAGATATGAGAACATCAAAAGTGACTTTGCAGAACTTAGACCCAACCAATGAAAATCAAATTCATGTAAGGAGTCCAGAAATGACAATGCAATGTAAAATACTTGGAATCAATCTTTTAAAATCTGATAACAGTTATCTGTCTTAAGTCTTCAGGAATTTCATCGTCATAATTTTTCAAAACAAGCAATTCAAAACATAAATAGCTCAGATACAGAAGAAGGGGTAGTCGTGTACTCAAGCGTTACCATTTAAAAAAGCCTACTAGATTCTTAATGTAAATCATCTGTGGGCATATAATAAAGAAAAAAAAAATTGGATTTTCCTGAATTTGCTTTTACTTGTTGTATACTCAAAAAATCTACATCAAAGTTGGTGCTAGAATGAAAATGAACAGGGCTTGTCATGTTCTAAATCTGTCCTCTTCATCATCATTTGTGTGGTGGTTACTTGTTCATAATGGGATAACTGTTTCTAAAATTGCTATATATGATTTGATAACAACAGTTAAATATCTCTAACCATTGGGTTTCTGTTCTATCCTACAGGAATCACAGAGAATGATAGAGACATACCTGAAGAGCAACCCGAGGGAAGCAAGTGGAGGCGAATGTGAATGTGAATGCAGATTTCTGAGGAAAATAGGAAGTTTATACAAAAGAAGCCAAAAAGAGAGAGAACTAAAAGAAGATATAAAGACTGTTGTTGGTCCAATGGTAACAGCTAAGAACTTAGCTTGTTGAAATACCAGAAAAGAGAAGAAAATGAAAAGAAAGAGAAATAACAGGAGGAGAATATGGAGAGAATAAAGGGAAAAAGACTCTTTTATCCTTTGATTCTTAACCGTTTTTGGGTTTGTGTTTTTGTCAATTTTGTTTTTTTTGTTGAGTTTCGTTAAACATCAAAATGACATGTTGTGATGAGTTAATTTCAAGTTGTCGTGAAGAAATGGAGAAAGGAAGTTAAAGAAGGAAGAAGTGCATGCCGTTTCGGTTAAGGAGAGAGGAAGAGAGAGACGTCACAGCAACCTCTTCCCTCTATTTCGTTTCATAAATCAAACGGTTTTTTTTTTGTGGGCTGTCTTTATTAAATGTGATGAGATATTAACTAAACTCGTGAGTCGTGACAGTTTCTTAACTGCCTTAACTGACTCTATTTGTCATCTGTCGATACTCTGTTTGACTCATTTCAAAGTTTTGGCCATGAGAATCATTTAATTACTGGCATTGTCAAAGATAGGAGACGACAAATCTTTCCGTTGTATTTTTTTCCATTGACTAATACTTTTGTTACATGATAATTACGAGAAAATCACTTGAAATTTCAAATTTAAACACTTTTTTTTTGGTCTAAAAACGCAATTCTCTGGAATCAGGTTCAATTTAAAATATTTTGTTCTTTTATATTGCAGTTTTACAATACCTGGGAAAATTCACTAATAAAGATGTAGGATTTTTTAGAGAAGTTTTTAATACTTTTTGGTGGTACTTTACTATTGTAAATGAAAAAAGAATAAAAAAATGATATGTATTTTAGAATGCCCTAAAATTAGATAAAGATTGGTCAGCAAATTATTCGTCAATTGAGGTAGTCATTAACATGAACAAATAATAGTTTGACTATAGTCAACATGGATATAACAAATTAACCATCAGTGACGACCTCAGCTATGGTCAACATGGATATATGAAGATTTAATAACCGATTCAGAGTTTTAAATACATGAATATTTGAAAACTTGCAAATCCGATCACCAACTAACAAAACCGATTTAGCAAAATCGAACCACATAATCATTTGGATTTTCCAAGACTTGCTCTGTAGAGAGACTAAAACATAATCGCTCCAAACTACCTTCTATCTCAAAGCTCTTATCCCATTTTACTATACTTATTGCTTATCACTATGAATGTATATGATACAGAAAAGTTTACCTCCCGATGTGATTTCCACAACATAACCATTTTTGTGTCATAGATGGTACCTTTGTTTATGCTAAGGTTGCTTTTTTGCCTTTTGCTTCTCTTGACTGCAAGCAAGAAATATTTGATGTTGTTAGTAATCAACTTATGAGTTTGTATAGAAGGGAGAAACAAGAAGGGTGAAGAAAGTAAGAGAGGTACCGGTTTTCTTGAATCCAGAAACTGGCTATATATGTCATAAAGCTTTTGTTTTTCGGTTTCGGAAACGGATGGTTGAGTTTTAGAAGCGATCGACTTCAGAAGAGGATCAGTTATTATTGGAGTAGTTCCCGTCTCCAGTTTATCTTCTCTGTTTAGGAACTCGTGAACAGCTGCAAGTTGCGCATCTGAGAGAAGAGCTTGAAGATCAGCTCCACTAAAGCCTTCAGTCATCAGAGCTATAGGTTCAAGGTCGATATCATCATCCATCGGAAGCTGCAGAACGTGCAAAGGTTTTTATTTTGTCACTGTAACATCTTATAGATATAGATAGCTCTAATCCACATTGGCAAGGGAGTTAATCAGATTAATGTCAAGCCTTTTTATTAATGAAATCCGATGGAAATGACTTATCTATAATTTATAATTGTTCAGATATGTGCCATACATACTTTACATGCTATTTGAGGAAGCAAATTATTAGCACAAAAGAGTACTAACCTTTCTAGAAAGAACTGTAAGAATCTCAAATCGTTCTGGTGGGGATGGAAAGTCGCACAAAAGAAGACGATCAAGCCGGCCAGGCCTTAGGAGCGCAGGATCAAGCAGATCTGGTCTACTGTTAATGTGCAAAACCATTATGGAGTCATATATCCATCTTTTTTATGTAATGTAAACATATACTGAGGACTTTCAACAACAATGCCTCCAATTGTATATTGAATTTATTATTAACTATTAGCTCAAAAGAATCCACAGGTTGTTGTAGATCTATAAATGCATCAAACACTAAATATAATACGAAATGCAGACTTATTCTGGTGTGAATACCTTGTTGCAGCAAATACAAAGACCCCGGTTAGAACTTCAACTCCATCCAATTCTGTCAGAAACTACACAAAAGAAAAATATGACATAAGATGTTTGAACTTCACATGGATCGTATATGCAGAGACTTTGTAGTAACTTACTTGATTAACAACTCGATCAGTTACTCCGGTGTTGTCATGTCCTCTCTTGGGAGCAATTGAATCGAATTCGTCAAAGAAGAGTATGCACGGTGCTGCAGCTGCCGCTTTTGTAAATATATCACGGACCTGAGAGATGTGTGTTTTTCATTATGGATATGTGGAACCATTAAGATAACAGTCTTCTGATTTTTAGGCCAGGGACTAGTAGAATAAGAACAAAGCTATCTGAAAACTTTTCTGTAGATATATTTCCCAACGAGGTTTCTTTACCATTCTATTGTTTAATATTAGGTAAAGACTAAGCAAGAAACCCAGGTGAAGCAAAATAAATTCAACAGTATAGACAACGCAATGCCCCAGTAAAGAACTGAAAAACATAATAATCATCTAAAAAGTTATTGAAGATGGAAAACAAAAAATGGTGTCATTCTTACTGCTTGTTCAGATGCACCAATGTATTTGTTTAACAGCTCAGGCCCCTTTACCGATATAAACCGTAGAGAACATGCTGCAGCAGCTGCACCAACTATGTGAGTCTTCCCACAACCCGGTGGGCCATATAAGAGAACATTCGATCTCAAACGCAGAGGAGACTTTGCAAAGATTTTTGGAAATTTTGATGGTAACTCAATCATCTGGACATGGCACATAGCAAATAAGTTGCATATACAAAATTTTATCTCTAAGTAACTGATCATCCAAACTGTATTTGTTAGCTTAACTATTAGCTCTACATTGCGTAAGATTAATAATTCCAAGACAATTCAAATATTGTTTTCAAGTGAACAAGTACGTAAATCCAGTAAGAGAATATCCAACGATATAAACAAAAGTCAGAAGGCAAGACAACCTAAATGCAGGTAAAAGATACTTCCTGGTTGCAGTTATAGAAGGAAAACAATATCAGCAATAATTCCTACCCCACTCTAATTAGATCTTAATGGGGCAACAAAAACAGATTTGGCAATCAGCGTGCTTAAATACCTCTTTGATAGCATTTTTAATATCAGTCACACCTCCCACATCTTCCCACCCCGAACGACCACCTTCTGAAGACGATTTTGTGATGTCACGCATGGCAACAGGCACAAATTCATGCATAGCTCGAGTGAAGTCTTCTTTGACCAAAGTATAGTTGGATTCATTTGATCCACAAGGTAGATGTCGGCCGATGGCAGCATGAACAGCTCTATCAACCAATATTTCCTGGAAAAAGAGAATAACAGAGAGCACACTGTAAATTCACGGACAGAATTATAAGTAAATGAAAACAAAATAGCAAGCTTGAACAAATAACCATATATCATGAAAATCAAAGATAGTATCAGCTTTCGAGGTCTGCCAACATTTCTTTCAAATATTTTTTCTAGTCTTAGCACAGCAGCAAATCTTAAAAGCATATTGAAAATTCAATATACCAGGTCATACGCATCATATCCTTCACATTTAGCAGCTAAATCAAGCAATATGTCTTCTGAACACTCCAAATGGCGTTTCTCCATCTCATGCTTCAGTATGGCCCCACGTTCCGAGGTAGCAGGAGCTGCCAGTTGCACATGGTAGTCAAACCTTCCTGAAGATATCATATGAATAATATACATGAAGTGATTCCGGTAGAAATAATAGTTAAAATAGGTAGATGTGATACATAACAAGTTTGTACCTGATGAGCTTAATGTCTGTGGAATTTGTTCTAGAGACTGAACAGAAGCAACAAACGCAAATGGACCAATACCACAGGAGACATTCCTGTATTCCTATTGAATAAATGCAAATAGAACTGGTTAACCAAATGTAAATCAAAAATATAATACATCATCTAGGAATCTCTAAAGGCATATCTTGAAAAACAGTGGGTGTGAGAAGTTCCACAAACAATCACGCAATGTTGTATGAGAAAGGCGAAAGCAGTTATCAGGACTATCAAGAGAGATGACGTTTGTGTTTGTATGGAGGAAGTCTTGCATTGAAATAATAAATTCCCCACATTCCAGAAACCAACTCGGTGATGCATAGATAATTGCGATCACAAAATTGGATATAATATTTATAAACAGTGAACTATTGGAGCTGATATCTTTTAAACAGTTCATACCCCATAATCATCTATAACATCGGTTAGGAATTTTGTAAGCATAGTAGTCCCAACCGAAGCTTGAGTTCCTTCAGCATCTGCCGATGATGAGATAATGCTATCAAGATCATCCAAAATGATGACGGATGGTGCGTGTTCCAAGCCCTCAGCTATTACACTAGAAAGGACATGTTGGATGTGTTGAACCTTCTCTGAGGCAAGTGCAGAACAGGATACCAGGATCCTGCACAAGGAAATCAACACTTAGACCAAAAACCTGTACCAGAATCAGTGTCTTGAAGATAAATGACTCTGGTTGGAGTAGATCTGTACAACCCACTCACACATGTGCCAACAAGTCTTTCTGTTCTTCGAAGTATTTTGCAGCAGCTCTTGCCAATATTGTCTTTCCCGAACCCTATCACTCAGAAGCCAGAAGTTTATACTAGTAAACGACCAGATCGTTTCAAACAGTAGGAATAATGGGAAACTAATAAACGACTGCAAGCCAAGGAAACGATGTTTCAAGGTGGAAAGGACAAACAAATCAAAAGCATCACAATTTAATCTTCTGAAACTCGTGCCTGATTAAAAGGATAGCTTTTGAATGGGTAACATACTAACAATGCAATCGAAGGAATCAATTGGGAATTTAAACCCAAGTATATCTAAAGGGCCAAAACAAATAGACCTAAATATATAAGGGATACCGAATGGAACAGCTAAAATGGGAACTCACAGGAGGCCCATGTATGAGAATATGTCCTGGTGATGGAATATTGAACTTGCTAAACCACATTCCAGCTGCAGGAGACAACAGCACAGTCATTCCTGCAATAGAAACAGATTCTTTCATAAACATTTTACAGATGCAATATAAAACACAGGTTAAAATCAACCATATATAAAAATTTCAAAAAATTTATTATCAAGCGATGTTAGCTGAGGTCAAACAATTGCCTCACGGACATTTTATATGCAAGTAAAATACATGCGATAACAAAAACTAATACATAATGAAACCAAAGTTGGAAAATTCATGTTATCAGAATTCAGAAAGCATGCGATATGTCTGTCTAACTTCATCAAATTGTGCCAGGGTAAATATATCCAGTCAGGGGCCCTTTCAGTAGAACAAGACCCATCCGTGATTCATTTATTTAACTTTTATCTGCAACTATATATATACATACACACACACACAAATGTTGAGTGTGTGTGTGTGTGTGCGGCATCATGATTTTACAATTCAAGCAAGAATGAGTTAACAATGTAAAACTTACTCTTGATAACATCCAACACAATTGGGCCCATCCACGTCAACGAAGATATATCCGGAGACACACCTTTATTGCAATGTGTTTCTTCAGCAGACGTTAAATATATAGGGTCACCAAGATTCATCTTCTCAAGCACTGGCTCAATATGCACCACATTGTCCCCTTTGTCACTTCTTTCCAACGTAAGCTCATACACAGCAAATTTATCACCAAGCAAAGACTTGTCAGAGATCATCATGACGTACGCAATTTCTAAAGTGCTTTCTTCCTTCCCACGTTCCCAACTATCACTAGCAGAAGGCTTACCATCCCTAGATTTATAAGATTTGAGTCCTCTTACTTCCAAATGGAAAATAGTTTCTTTTCCTACAACTAACGAACTAACATTAACTCCTGAGACCGCCTTAAGAGCATCAAGCTGTGCCAATGACCACAAATGAGTGAGGCATTCCAATCCTTTCTTATTCTTAAATTGATGGGCATTATCTTGTTCTCCCTTGTTATGCAAACCCTCAGATGAAAGAGCCATAAGAACATTATCGTGCACAGACCAGTCAGCAACATCCGCATAGGTGCTTAAGCCAGACGGTGGATGACTGTTTTTTCTCATAGAATTATGATTACCAAGCATATTCGTACCTCTATCCAGCATCTTTTCCTTCTCAGAAATCTTGAAGACGCAAGGAGACAGTGAAAGAGCAGGAATTTTTTTGTCCACATTGGCATTGCAACCCCTTAAGTACACCCCTACATACAAGAGGTAGCTCTAACTTAGACATTTATGTTTCGGTGGCGACAATGCTCAACTGAGAGTGTAAAAACGCAAAATGCTACTTTTGGATTCAACCTGCACGAAAATTCTCAAAATAACTTACAAGTTTACTTCCTGATAGTGGCAACAATAAAATCAAGAAATAAACCTAGTGTCACATACTGTGAATAACCAGTCAAAATAACTTCAGCTTAGTCTTTCCATACTTCCCAATGCCAGGCTTAATATATAGATAAGATTTTTCAAGTAACATCGAAATTCTGGACTTACATAAAACTAAAGCATCTGTGTATTTACGCAAAATTTACTCACATGAGTGTAGACCTGCTCCTAGATAGAGGCGAAGAGACTCAACTATCATTAGATGTCCTTTAGCAGCTAAATCTGAAATGACAAGACGAAGAATTGCTCGACGGGGCTCTTTCTTCGCAGTTGGAGTGCCATTCTCAGCCATCTTTGCAGCTTTACTGTTTTTCATATCCACGGCTTCATCTTTTTTTGCACTACTTTTCATAGGTGTTCTAGGGGATACAGAAATCAACTGAAGAGATTCTAGAGAGTATTTCTGGGCAGTTTCTGGATGAATATAGGCAATTGAAGTGATGGCAACCCTTAGCTCAAATCCTTTGACATTAGCGTCGCGAAAGGCTGATCTATTAGTATCTTGTACACGTAATAGAGCCTTTACGTTGTTATATGCTTTTTCCGGAGAAAAAGCATCAACACTCTTCTTTGCGTTGAGATTTTTGTCACGTCTCTTTGGAGCCACAGCCACTTCACTTCCTGGCACAAGTTGTACTGAAAACGAGCCACCAGTCAAGACAATTCTGTCATTAATCAAATTGCAATGGATGTAAGCATAAGATATGAGTAATAATGGCATGACCCGCTTTTTTTGTATCCCAGGGAAGATAAGTTGAAGAATAAGAAGAAGAAACTTAAAAAGTATGGTATAGACAGTGGTAATCTTAAAAAGGTCCGGATTAAACGCCTTACCCACCCCTTTTGATGGAAATGTTGACACCACAGAAAATCTTATCACAGTTCGGTCATGCAACCACAAAGGGAATCTCATGGTCTCATGAAGTATCCGCACCTGAAAACGTGTTTCAAAAGTCCCTTAGGAGAATAATTGCAACTTGATTATGCCATCGTCACAAATTAGAAGCACTATCGAATCTTGTATTAAACATATAGATATATCTAAGCAGAGAAATGGAAGGAGGTAGAAGGAAACGAGACAACGATTATAAATTTCGGATCAACTAGACAGCTAAAAAGTATATTGGCGGTAAGATCAAAATCTTTTGGACTGATAATAACTATAGAGGAACAGTGGTACACTTTTACTCTAATGAATATGTAGAGACTAACTAACCTGACTAAGTATAGCTCCCTCAGCAAGTTCTGCATTGAGCTCAAGAACTTCCCAATCATCTTCAGTCTCTGGTTCGACTGTCACTAAAGTAGCCTTAGGCACATTCGTAAGAACACGAACTTGAACAACAGTACCATCTGGCAGTGAAATGCTTTCCGAAAATACTCGAGCGATCTTATCGAAATAAACAAAACCAAAAACAGGGGAAAAGAAGAATATCAGACCTCCAAAAACAAAGTAGATTACTGGATTTGACTAAACCGATCAAAACTAATCTAGAAACAATAGAGAAAAGAAACCTCGACCGCAGAAGAGGAGGAACTAGAGCCGGACCAAGCAACTGACCAACGGCGGTCACCGGAACGGAGCTCGAGAGGGAGAAGAGGAGGGAGAGGAGAGGAGCTAGTGGATTGAAGCACGTTGAGTAGTTGACGAGGTAATGAGACGAAACAGTCGACGCCGGAGACAGTACGAACCACGGCTTCTGTTTCCATCACGCCGGAAAAATCTGATTTGCCGATCACAAGTCGGGAACAAATTTCCCAAAGCTTATCTTTTCCGTCGATGGTTAGCCTCCCTATGAGCTTCCCAAATTTCACTTAGGCCTATATTAATTTTCAATTGGGCCTCATAATGTACATTTACCTTGGGCCTATTGTTAATTTTAAATTGGGCCTCTTAATGTACATTTGGGCCCTCTTTTTAGTATATTATCTAAGATCAAATTAGAATCATATTGATGGGGACCGGTGGGAATTTGACCCTACCGATCCGAACCGAAATTCGGGTCGGTTCAGATCAGGTCGAATTTGAAATTCGGATCGATTCGGTAAGTAGGTTATTGAATAATTCGGATAGTGGTTCGGGTCGGATTTTTTAAATCTTTTTGATTTTTTTATAAATTTTGCAAAAAAAATAAAATCATTTTTTCAAAATTTTGTTTTCTTAATCGGGTATTTCGGATCGGTTCGGGTCGGGTTTTTGGAATTTTTTAAAAACTTTTGCAAAAAGAAAAATATTTGGACAATTTTTTTCCGAATAACCCGAATTCCAACCCGACCTGATCCAATTTTTTAGTTCGGTTATTTTATACGGTTTTTTTTAAACCCGAATAATATGAATTCTGACCCGACCCGACCCAAATAACCTGAATTCTTACCCTAATGATTATATTATGAATCATAAATGTGCAATACCACCAAAACTGTAACAAAAAAAATCCAAAAGATACAATAAAAAGGAGAAATGATAAAAATGGATTTGTTGAGTTTAGAGAAGAGACAATTGAGAGAGATTAATGGGATAACAATCGGATTTGGAACCATTAAAAGCTCTCACAGCAATTATGAGATTAAAAGCTTGTGTTGGATGAAAAGCATCCCAAAACACATGTCGATCTCTTAAAGCACATGGTACTTCTAGTGGCAAACACGTAATTTCACCTTTGTTTCTCCCTACTCCACAACATCCTCTATCTGTCACTTCGAAACCTAAAAACAATAGCACAAAACATTAAACAGTTTTGTCTTAAAAACTAAGCTAAAACGAAAGATTTGGTTTAATAAAGCAAGTGTGATACAGGAGATAAGTTAGACACTTAACCGTAAGCAAAAGGGTTGGTGAGGATATCAACGGCGGCTCCATAAGTATTGCCGTATACAAAGATGGCTTCTCCGGCGGTTTCTTTATCGGAATTGAGACGATCCACCAACGATATGAGGCGGTCGTTGAATTGCTCAGCCATTTCGTTAACCGCCTCCACACATTCACCAGGCAAAGCCGCTCGGGCCGCTAGTTGGTCCGGTATGCAACCCAATGGACCCACACCAGCTATCACAAATTTCCTAAACCCCTTCTCGTACAATTCCTAAATAAACATATGTATAAAACATTAGTGCGGATTTTTTATATAATTCGGATAATTTATTTCAACAGACATAAGCACCAAAAAATTTCAATTTTTTCTCGAGTGGTTCAAAAGATCCATGAAAAATGAATTTCGATTAATCTTGAGGTCAGGATAACCATGTGAATATCCACAATGCTAGAGACACTCAAACGGAAATAACCCATTACTACTTTTCAAATTCCAGTACTACGACTAGATTTCGTATGTGTGGCCATTAATGTGGTTTTGAGACTTGTATCATTAGTTCATTACCTGAAACCTTTTTAACTATACAAATGTTAGAAGTAAATCTATAAAAAGGAAGACTTACAAGAAGATGAGTGGTGAAGTTGGAGAGAAGAAGGTCAGCAAAAGAAGAAGGATCAAAAATGGAGCTAGTGAGAAATAGTGATGGTTTGAGATAATTGTTAATGTAATCATTATTCCCAAGTGAAACCACCACCAATGACTTTGCCATATATTCTTTTACTGACTCATTCCTCATGCTTTTACTTATCTCCATTAATGTCTTCTCGAAGTTCTCCACTTGTCTTCCCATGCTGAATCTCTCTCCCTTCATGCATGCAACTCCACATTTATTAGGGTTTTTAAAAATCAAGTTTCAGTAATAAATACTCATGTGCATGCATGTTCTTGTATTGGATCGTAATAGCCAGAGAATTTTAATGAGAACTGTTTTCAAAGTCTCATGCACCCAATCAAAATCACAAATCTTCTGCTCAAAATTTTTTAAATAAAGTTTGAATTTATATGAGAAATTAATTAAAGTACCAAATGGCGACCGGTTTCCTCTAAGATTCCTCCGGCGGCGGAAGCGTAGTTCACTCCCCGGAGAATATCAACTCCTCCGTCTACTGTGGCCATGAACGCCGGTATCGTCGGTAGCCCCAGCAACTCTCCTGCAACCATTCCCATTATTTATTTATTCTCATTAATTAATAATTCCAAAATGAGGTTAACCCAACAATTTATACATGTATTGACTCCAAAACAAATTGCATGCATATATATTAAGGTGAGTAGGTGTAGCTTTTTTTTTAACCTGAAAGGATATTCATTGATTAAACAAAGGTGGACTACGTTACAAAAATACAAAAATCGGGGGATAAACAAGATATCTCATAAAACTAAGTCCAAAAAAAGGAAGTTAAACGAAAATAGCACCGGAAAATAACCAAGAAAGAGCTACTAAGGACAAGACCCACAAATTACTACCTGAAACCGAATGAACTAAGATATCGCCATAACAGACAACACGGCCAATGCAGATGAAGAGACTGGTATGAGTGGTTTATTAAGACAGATTTGTGTGAGATGTGCATGATTTGCATAAAATCGTTAACATCATTCATATATGGCTTTAGACCCAAAAAAACAAAAGTATATATGGCCCAAAAAATAATCAAAACATCTAACATATGATTAGAATGTATGTTGAGGACAAGAAGAAAAAAATGGTTGAAGATATACAAATCGTTAGTACAAAAAAATGTAAATATAAAGTGTTTGTATATATGTACCGATGAAATCGACGATGGTTTTGCCATTAGAGAAGCGACCGGTGGCTTGACTTCCATCAAAATCAATCCCATAAGGGAAATAGTTAGATCTAGCCAATGAATTCAATTCGTTATTGTTTCCATTGTCAACCAATGAGTCTCCGAACACAAACATCGCCGGAAACATTGCTGCATATGGTGAGTTTTCTTGACCAGAGACTACTACTACTACTTGTACAAAACATGAAACAAGTAGAACTGATTGTATTGTGAAAGACATTATGTGATGACTTTCAAATTTAATAATTTCGACAAAATTTAACACTCTCATGCATGCTCTCTTGGGAATTTATATATTTATAAAGCATGAATATGAAGGTGGGTGGCTTCATATCAGGGAATTTAATGAGCTCTGTTTCTCGTTGACTTTATTAGCAAACGAATAAATGATAGTATAGCGTTTGGTGGGTTCTCAATCACGCTTAGAGCATTCCATTGGTGGGATTTATTTTCCGTCAATTGGTGGAATAACCATGACTATTAATTAAGTGAGTGACCAATGGAAAAAAAAAATCAATAGTTATTTGATAGAATTTAAGCCCAACATAATATTGATAAGGAGTTTATGGTCAAGTGGTAGGGGCGGATCTGAGACTTTAAAGATTTCACATGTTCGATTTTCTTACTATCCGAAAATGATGATTTATACGTAGACTGCACCACCTTCAGAAAAATAGTATAGATCCTCCGCATAAGATCTGTAAACTCCTGAGTTAAAAAAAAAATCTAATATAAAATTGTGTCAAGTAACAAATGTAGTAGCTAGTAGAAAGAAAAGTTGAATTGAATTTGATATAGAATGATATTATATTATAAATTATGGAACTACTATACAAATAGATGAGCAAGAACTATTCATCTATATAAAAAAGGAGGAGGATCATAGTGTGGTCACTTGGTTGGAAATCATATCCAACAATATTGATAGATTGATCATGGATACTCTTCTATCTATTCGGTACACAAAATATGAGCGAAAATTACTCTCGGAAGAGGACGAGGAAGAAGAGGAAGTGGACGAGAAACAAAATGAGAATGGAAGGGAGAGAAGTAAGAGAATAAAGAAATGAGAAATTAACTAGAATGATTATTATATTTGAATTATTATTTTAATTTATATCCACGAAACAGTAAAAAAGTTAATATTCTATGTATCTTACACAATATTGTCAACATAATTTTTAAAAAATTATTTTCTTCTTAACTTTTTATCTCCTCGTGTATTTTATTTACAGTATATATTTTAATAAAAAAGAACTCCAATCTAAAATTAAAAAATTTTCTGTACATACAGTAAATCAAATTTTGACATTTGTATTCATCAAACAAGTAAATTTTAGAAAATATAGTTTAACATCATTTGACCGTTAAAGCTAAACTAATTTTAAAAATTAATATCACATATGTTCTTTTATAATTACATGAAAAATAAAATATTAAATACATTAATAGTTATTTATTTCTAAACATGGTTCCGCCGCATAATAACAAAACTAGATTAACATAACAGAAACCATTAGCATAAAATCATATAACGCTCATAAAAATTAACTTTGGGGTGATTGGGTTTAATGTTTAGGGTTTAGGAAGCTGTGATATGACTGTAGAAAGCAAAAAGATTTTGAAATTATTAAAATTAATCCAATCAAGCTCTATATTCAATTTTGGTTCTCACTGTTGTAAAAAGCAAAAATTCAATTTATAGAAAGTTTTTTTGGTTATAGAAAGCCAAAAATCTACCACCCAAAATTATAAGTTTTGCAAATTTAAAATCAATTTATTATAAATAATAAAGCCCATATATTTGTGTATAATATTATGAAAAATCGAAGAGCCGTCGACGTTCAAAGCGTAAGAAATGTAGACATCTCTTTTCATTATTATAGCACCTTTTGTTTTCATTTTTTTTATGTAACTGTTTTCGTTATTATTTATCATTTTAAATTATTTTAAATATTTTATATCTATTATAAAATTTTCAGCATCTATGTTTATTACTTTTAGATATTTATATTTTATTTAAAATATTATAAATCCATTATAAATATATTAATCTTGGATTTTTATTATTTTATTTAAAATATTATGTTTTTATTAAAAAATTACTACATATATTTGATACTTTTAAATAATTATTATTTTATATATTTACTATATATATATATATTACCAATCAAGTTTTCATTTACAAAACTCAAAACTATAATTTTACCGTCAAAAAATCTACAGTCAAAATATGTACAGCCAAAATCCTACCGTAAAAAAATCAAAAGTACACTCCTTACCAAATCATGTTCTTTATAGATAGAAATATCAGAACTAAAATACAAAGAAAAAAAGAAAAAATTTGATTAATTTTTAATTAATCACCATACTTATGGGATAATGGGCCTGGCTAAAAAAAAATCACCATACTTATGGGAAGATAAGCACCTTGTGGGATAATTTTATAATTTTGAATTTTTGATATTTTGAAAACGATAGGGAGGTTTGAAAAATTGGAGATTAAAAGTTTATGAAAATATGAAGAGATTAAATAAGTATGAGGGCAATGATGCAATAAGGTAAACCTAAACTGTGGGGTCTGTGAGAGAACCGAATACATTGGCGAAATCAACATTTGTCCAATATTATTATTAACCAGTAAACGACGAGGGAGAAGAGAAGAACTCGAGGCGTGAGAGAGCGAGGCCAAAGTCTCAAACCAGTTTGCCATTTTTACTTCGCGGTGGATAACTTCAAAAGGGTTTGCTTCTTCGTGCTCTGCTTCAGTTTTAATTGGTACAAAATCTGTTTTTTATTTGTTCATTCTAGGGATTCAATGTTGGTTTGGTGATTCAAATTCTGGGTTTTGCTTTATGCTGTGTAATAATAAGGTGCAATTCTCTTTGTAGAGAGCTGTGGATTTGTGGAATTTTGTTTTGTGAATTTGGAGTGATGAGTGGTGTTCCGAAGAGATCTCATGAAGATGGTGTTACTCATCCATCATCTTCATCAGCAAAATACCCACATGATGATTCAGGATCTTACCCTAAATCGACGCATCCGCCTGTAACTCCACCACCGGCTCAGGTTCATCACCACCATCAACAACCTCATCAGCATCTCCAATCTCAATCTCAAACTCATCCTCACACGCTTCCTCATCCCCATTCTCATCCTCACTCTCATCCACCACTTGCTGCTGCTTCTGCTTTTGAGGTTGAGTCTAGAACTGCTAAAGTTGCGAGAAGTGAGCCTAGAGATGGAGAGAGACGCTCTCCTCTGCAGCTTGTGTATCGGTCTCCATCGCTGCCCGCCACGGTTTCTTCCAGTGACCCTCATTTGACTCACACCCCTACACTCGTGGAACCGAGAGACAGTACTAAGGAGGGCAGGGAAATTAGGGCTGACAGCCGAGAAAATAGGAATGATGGAAGAGAGATATATGGTGAGACAAAGAGGGAGACTCAGGGTCCTAAGGGTGACAGAGATGTGAAATCTGAGAGATCAGTCGACGACTTTAGCGGAAAAGGTAATACCGGAAGCTATTCTAGGAGTGACGTGAGAGAGATATATGGTGAGACAAAGAGGGAGATGCAGGGTCCGAAGAATGACAGGGATGCCAAGTTTGAGCGTCCAGGGGATGATTTTAGTGGAAAAAGTAGTAACACTGGAAGCTATACCAGGGATACAAAATTTGATAGGGAGAGTCAGAATTACAATGAACAAAAAACTGATGTTAAGATGGAAAAGGACGGGCATGCTCACTTGCCTTGGAAAGAACAGAAGGATTTCCATAGAGGCAAGAGAGTTGCGGAAGGTTCAACGGCAAATGTGGATCCGTGGGTTGCATCCCGCGGTAATCCGCAAGGCTTAATCGAAGCCGGGGTAAAAGATTTCTCAGCGCCTGTGGAGGGGCCACATTTGGAAGGACGTGAGACCGTTGGAGAAAACAAGGTTGACGCAAAAAGCGAAGATAGATTTAAGGACAAAGATAAGAAAAGAAAAGAGATAAAGCATCGAGATTGGGGGGACCGAGACAAGGATAGAACTGACCGTAGAGGAGCCGTGCTTGTTGGTAGTGTCGTGAGTGAACCCAAGGAGGTTGGAAGAGAAGAAAGAGAAGCCGATAGGTGGGAACGGGAGAGGATAGAGCAGAAAGATCGAGAAAGGAATAAAGAAAAGGATAAAGATCATATCAAAAGAGAGCCAAGGACTGGTGCTGAGAAAGAGGTCTCGCAGAACGAAAAAGAGGTGGGAGAAGTAGCTGCCAAATCCTCAGAGCAGGAATATGTGGCACCAGAACAGAAGAAGCAGAACGAACCGGATAATTGTGAAAAAGACGAAAGAGAATCAAAGGAAAAAAGGCGAGAAAGGGATGGTGATTCTGAGGCAGAAAGAGCTGAAAAGCGCAGCAGAATTAGTGAAAAAGAATCTGAAGATGGGTGTGTGGATGGTGAAGGAGCTACAGAAAGGGAAAAGGATGCCTTCAATTATGGATTTCAGCAGCGGAAGAGAATGCTGAGACCAAGAGGCAGCCCACAAACCACAAACCGCGACCGTGTACGCTCACGGAGTCAGGACAACGAAGGGTGCGTCTGTCTTTCTTACTCATTTAATCCTACTAATACTTCGTCGAATTATATGTTTCTCACTGGTTTGCAGAATCCTTTCTATTTTTACCATTTAGGAGACATACCCCCTTGATTAAAATTGAAACCTATATAATATCTTATCACCATTATTTTTTCCCTTCTGAGAGATAAAAATCCTGTAAAGAAAATCAGGCGCCCATTTTATATTTTGTAGTGGATCTTATCTTTTAAAACCCAAGTTTGATGTTTCTCTGGATTTTCGTCATCACCCTCCTTTTCTGTCTGTGTTAAGATTACTTTTGTCTTTTGATACTTGAGTTAGTTATTAGCTTAGCTTAAGACTTTTTATTTAATAACTAACCTGAGTTTTAATGTATCATCCGTTTCACTGTTTATTTTGCAGAGTACAAGGTAATCGCTCATTTTTTATATCCTCAACCTCAAGAAAGGAGTTGCACTGCTCGGAAAACAACAGTAGAATAACCCGGTTAAATTGGCATTATTTCTTTTACATATCATTGAAATGGTCATCTAGGAACGCCATGTACATGATAACTAATCAATTTTGAGATTTTTTATTGGGCTGTCCTTAGGTTGCTCTCACAGTAGAGTGTCAAATTAGAAAGAACCTTAAGATCTAAAAAGATTGGATAAAAGTCAATTTGATCCTTAATGCTATTTCAGATATGGGCTGCCAAAAGTTACGTATATCCCCCTCTGTTTTAGATTAATCAAAAATTTATCAAATTGTCTGTTGCTTTGATCTTCAACAAGATAATCTGTTTGCAGTTCATATTTTGGTCAGAGTGTCAGGTGGTTAAATTTTATTGTACTGATAATTCAGGCAAATCAGAGGTGCCTGTTGTTGTTTATAAAGTTGGTGAATGTATGCAAGAACTGATTAAGTTGTGGAGGGAATATGAATCGTCTCAGCCTGACAAAAGCGGTAATTTCGCTAATAATGGCCCCACTCTTGAAGTTAGGATTTCAGCTGAGCATGTAACTGCTACAAATCGCCAAGTAAGACGAGTGTACATCAGAATTATTCTCATAATCATTTCTATTGTTTTCTGCAAGATGACTTGGAGTGTTGTAGTTTCTCATATAGTTTATTTTTATCTCTGTTTAAGCTTTATGAACTTAATTTGCCTAATAATTTCGGAAGAACAGCTCTTTAGAGCATCGCTTGCCTGTTGAATGCTAAGAATTTTGATTCGTGTATGTGCAGGTAAGGGGTGGCCAGCTATGGGGAACAGATATATACACAGATGATTCCGATCTTGTTGCTGGTTAGTGTTCTAACTAATCTGTGCAATTAATGTCTTTGGTTGGTCCTAACATGACATTCTGGGCTATCTGTCCCCTAGTTCTCATGCATACAGGTTACTGTCGTCCCACAGCTTCTCCTCCTCCACCTACAATGCAAGAATTGCGCGCTACTATTAGAGTCTTACCATCACAGGATTGTAAGTTAGCTCACCTCTATCTTGTTGAGTTACTTTTCTATGTTTTTGGGCAAAACTCTATACTTTATTGAGTTCCTCTCCGTTTTATATCAAGAAAAAATCTTTATCAAACTTCCAACTCAACTGATATCAATGCTAGACTACACCTCCAAGCTAAGGAACAATGTCCGTTCTCGAGCATGGGGAGCTGGAATTGGATGCAGTTACAGGGTTGAGCGGTGCTATATACTGAAGGTGATTTAACATCTGTAATTAATTGTCCTTATTTTAAAAAAAATCTTCTCCCGCTATGTGCATAATATTCAGTATAGAAAATGAATTCGTGTTCTAATCCTTATAAATGTTCTGATGATATGATTCCAGAAAGGAGGTGGAACTATTGAACTGGAACCCTCTCTTACACACTCCTCAACTGTAGAGCCAACACTTGCACCGATGGCTGTTGAGAGATCCATGACCACCAGAGCTGCAGCTTCGGTATATTTCTTCCAGTTTGGAATTCGCTGCTCTTTTAGTGTTCGCATTCTTCACTTCATTTGGACTTTAAAATTTCTTCAGACAGATTGCTATTTTGTTAACTGCATGCATTTAGTGCAATCTTCTAACAACTCTTGGATTATAAGCATAGTTGTCTCATATTTCTTGTCTTTTGAGCACTGTTGACTTGTTTACTATTCTTAGAATGCTCTGCGGCAACAAAGGTTTGTACGAGAAGTAACAATACAATACAACCTCTGCAATGAACCTTGGTAACTCTCTGAAAATGATCTCCCAATGCTTCAAATAAATGTTCACAGAGTTTCCTAAATTTATTATGAATCTTTATCACGTATATTTGACGCAAGTTCAGTTTTACTTATGTATCAATGTACTGTTTTGCAGGATCAAATATAGCATAAGCATTGTTGCGGATAAGGGTCTAAAGAAGCCTCTTTTCACCTCTGCTCGTTTGAAGAAAGGAGAAGTTTTGTACTTAGAAACACATTCATGCAGGTATTCACAAATCAAATAAACGCATGTTTTTTAACCGACATTAATGACTTAAGACGCTGAATCTAACCTTTGTATGCAAAATAGATACGAGCTCTGTTTCTCAGGAGAGAAGACCATGAAAGCAATCCAAGCCTCACAACAACAATCATCACATGAAGCTATGGATACAGATAATAACAACAAGTCACAGAGCCATCTGACAAACGGCGAGAAAACAGATTCAGACAACAGTTTAATCGATGTTTTCCGTTGGTCACGCTGTAAGAAACCACTCCCACAGAAACTTATGCGATCTATCGGGTTTCCACTCCCAGCAGATCATATTGAGGTAACATTCATTCGAATCTAACTGTTGTATGATAAATTACTGGGATTCGGTTATGATACAGTTGATGATGTTATCTGGATATTGGAATTTGAGTAGGTGTTGGAGGAAAATCTAGATTGGGAAGATGTACAGTGGTCACAAACTGGAGTTTGGATTGCCGGAAAAGAGTACACTCTTGCTCGTGTTCATTTTCTCTCGCCCAACTAATAATAAAGCTTTCATGCTTTGCCTTTTTTTCTTTACAGAACTATTTAATGTTTATTATTATGGTTAGAGATTACGGTTTCTTTGGCTTGTCTTGTGGTTTCATTCCTTGTAAAATTGTTTTAAAGTTATATGTTTTATTATTAAAATTTAGTATAGAGTACAGATAATCAAATCCCTCTTGCATTATTCTTCATGTTTCCTGATTATGTATTAGTATTGTTTTTTAATACGGAAAATTCAACTATATTCGACAAATCTGTACTTGGAAAATAGCTCAAAGCTCTCCACATATCTCTAATGAGCATCCTGCCTCCTCCAAACAGAGGTCGGGATGTATATATGGAATACTGTTTCAGGTACATTTAAGATCCAATTCTCGGCCAAAGAAACTTGGGACCAGATCCGTACGGCCAGCCAACAGTTTCAGCCAGCTAAATCAATCTGGTTTAAAGAAGCAATTCTTCGGTTCAGCTTCATTCTATGGTTGACTTTCCTTAAGCGTTTGCTTGCTTGGGATAGACTCATTTCTTGGGGCCTCTCTATGCATGATGCTTGTGTCCCATGTGACAATGGAACCGAGACTCACCAGCATATGTTTTTTGAGTGCTCGATTTCTAGGTCGATTTGGCTTCCTTTTACAAGCAGGCTGCTCAACAATCCTCCTCCTCTCTCTCTTGATGCCGCTTTTTCTCGATGCTCGTCTTCTACTCAGTTTCTCAAGCAATTAAGTATCATCGCCAAACTGGTCCTTTAACTATCGATTTACTTTTTCTGGCGGGAGCGTAACAGCCGTATATTCAAGCGGCTAGCTTCGACTCTGACTGCAGTTTGTGCCTCCATGGACAACCTTCTTCGCAGCTGCTTCCTCTCTTTCTCAGTATAAAACTCTCTCTCCTTCTCTTCTTGAATTGTATTTCGGTTGTATTATGCAACCTCCTTAACCCTTCTTTTTGTTGTTCCAATAGGTAGATTGTAATTATAAATATTGATTTGAACCTTTTTATTTTCAAAGAATGGTATAAGATCTGACATTTAATATAAAAAAAATAACCCAAAGCATAAAGATAAAATTTATTAACCTAGGAAAATGTTTGAAAAACAAGAATAAAACACACAGTGTATTGATGTTACTTCTGGATACTTTGTTAGGATTCAAATATTTCAGATAGAAGATTTTTATACCCATATAGATACTGAAAAGATTTTGGTTCAGTTTGGTTTCAGGATTATTCAATTATAGATATTCAAAAACAAATATGAGAACGTGAAAATTATCCAAATATTTTAAAATGCCCAAATTTATTCAAAAAATTATCTATATATATACCGGAATAGCGGGAAAAAACACCTAAAATATTCGGAAAAATATTCAAATATTCAGAAAAATCTCAATTTTTTTTTTCAAAAATAAATTATATGAAAATATCAAAAATATTTAATAATTCCTCTTTATATGTGAATGTATTCAGGTAGGTTCAAGTAAGCACATATGATTCATCAAATATCTTTTCCGATTTCAAATACTACTTGATACCCGTTATTTCTTGGCATTTGGGAAGACCTAATTAACCTGGTTCTGCAAACAAATAGAATCAGACGTGTTTTCTTCTGGTCATGAAAAAGGACAATAAAATTTAACTGATGTGGACGCTTTGGTTAATCTCTGTCTGTTCGTCAACTTGTTTTCGTTTCTAGATGTAAGCTTTTTCGAATACTTGTGAATTCATCTTATATCTGTCGGAATCAAACCCTAATTACTCTCGTCTTTTAGATTATAAATCCAATTTTATTGTCATGCTATTTTATGGAATCGAGTAAACAAACAAACCCTAATTTTTGAGTTCGAGGCCATGCGCTGAGCTTAGAGGTTCGCTCATTGTTTGAAATTTTTTCTTGCTTAAAGCTTTTCCAGTTTACCTGATCCTGAAATTACCCACTTGAAGAATGTCTGGTGATGATGATGAACGCTCTTCTGGCTCTGGAGACGAAGTTAACGTCGTTGATGGACACAACAACAAGACTACACCTTCTGGTTCTAGACCAACCCGCAAGAGAAATCGCAAGGGTGATGCAATTGTTGAAGCAATGTTAGAAATCGCAGCAGCTTCTAAGATGAGAGCAGCTGCTTTGACCAAGAACAAGGACACATTCTCTATCAGCAAATGTATCAAAACATTGGACGACTTACAAGGTGTTGATCAACATATGTACTTTTTTGCCTTGGATTTGTTTGAGAACCCTACTTCTCGGGAAATTTTCATGTCTTTGAAATCTGAGAAACGATTAAAGTGGCTACAGGGCAAGTGTAGAGCTGCTTAGTTTGCTAGTTTTTCATCATCTGTATGTTGATAGTTCCTAAAAATTTGATCTTTTGTTTATGTACTTTCTTGGTGAAATGGTATCATTGGTTTGGCGAGTTGCTTCCTTTACTTATTTATGAAGATTGTCACTCACTGGTACAAACTTATTTTGATCATATGGAATTACTCTGTTATCTTTGGATATACTTTCAGATTCGTCCGATACTAGCGATGATTTTGACATAGAATTGGATGAGATGGAATTAGTCGCTGCAGCTGCTGGTTACATGTACTACAATAGTTTAGTAAATCAACCTCAGAGTAATTTTCCTCCAACAATATGTACATATCTGAAAGATAACATGTGTTTCTTAAGCTATCTGAAGTACTTCGTGAGAAAGGGATGCTGGGAGATACTTCTAATGTTTTGATAGAAGAGCAGGTTGCTATATTTCTATGCATCGTTGGTAATAATCACAGAGTTAAGAGTGATACTAGAGAGGTTCCAACGTTCTATTGAAACCATTTGCCGGCATTTCAAAAATGTACTAAAGGCAGTTAAGTCATTGTCACATGATTATTTTCATCCACCACCTCTGGAAACACCTCCGGCGATACTTAACAACAAGAGGCTTGATCCATATTTCAAGGTAATTAAAGGAATTAATCATCATTAGATTCTCTGAGTTTTAGTATTGTGATACAAGATTCTCTGATTTGCTTTGTTTCAGGATTGTATAGAAGTTATAGATGGAATGCAGATTCCAGCTCACATTCCACCAAAAGACCAGAGCAAACTTACTCAGAATGTGCTTGCAGCTTGCACTTTTGATTCACAGTTTATATTTGTCTACCCGGGATGGGAAGGCTCTGTTGAGGATTCACGCATGTTGAGCAGCCCTAGATGACCCAAACCAGAACTTCCCGCAACCCCCCCAATGGTTTTATTTATTTATAAGTCTTCTACATTCAACTTATCCCTTGGGATTTCTACAAGTCCCATCTTTAAATGACTCCCTCGTTTCCAGGAAAATACTATCTTGATAGAGAGTACACATACTCAGAAGGATTCATTGTTCCATACCTAGCCAAATGCTACAGAACGCACGTGATCTTTTCAATCACCGGCACATGTGTCTAAACAACACTATCCAAAGATCATTCAGCATTCTGAAAACTCGGTTTCAACTCCTGAAATCTGCGCCTCAGTATCCGTTTGATGTCCAGAGGGATCTGGTGATAGCTACTTGTACTCTGCATAACTTCATCAAAAGGGAAGACGGGATTCACGACTGGCTCTTCGTTGCAGGCGTTGAAGATGCTGCTGTTGTAGAGGAACCGTGTGAACAAAGGGAAGAAAAACTGGAATTGTTGCATATGGATTCGACTCCTATGGAGCCTGTTGCAGATTCTCTACGAGACTCCATTGCTTTTACTATGTGGGATGACTTTATGAACAAATGGGAAGAATGGTAATTAGTTAATTAAGTAGATTCTTTGTTTTGCATTGTTGACCGAGCTATATAGGTGAAGCTGTAAGAGTGCATTTTGGCAATTACGTGAGTAGCAGGTTGGCTTTTCTCGCCAAATGGTTCCAGTTGAAATTTTCATGTAAAAAGTTTCAGAAACAGACATTTGTCATGAAATGGAATTAATAGGCTCCAATGTTGAAAAGATTGGTTTACCTAAGATGAATGGATTTGCCACAATATCACTCTGATAACTAAATAGAACAAAGGTTGTTGTTACTTTTTTTGCGCATCTTTTTTTTTTCCTGTACTGAAATGAAATGAATGTATTTTTAATCAGCTACACCAGACTTACATAATAACTCTCAATTGTCCAAAGACTATCTCTAATATTGTAAAAGCCAGATCGGCCAGAAAATAGGATGCCAAGAATATTATTTACCAAAAACTTCATTTGTTAAACAAAAATCCTTTTTTCTTCCCCTTCTTTCTCTGCAGAGCCTGCAATGAATATATAACCAATGCTTCTTAAAACACCAATCTTTGCAAGCTTAGTTTCTTCTGTGATGCTTTGTTAGAAAGAAACAAAACAATGATGTTATCGAAGAAGACAAATGATTATCTGTCTGTATCATTACCTTCTTAAGAAATAATCTAAGGGTGAGCACAATTGTATCCCTTGAGCTGCCAAATACAAATACAAAACAGAAAATCAACTGCTTAATACAAGAAACCCAAAACTTCAATGAATACTTCGAACACAATAAACAGCTTTAGAAAGACGACACAAGCAAGACATTCGATGTATACAGATTTAGGTTTAGACTATTGATGATTCTTTAGAAATCAGACAAAAAGAAGGGTCTCCTTCCACTTTCATCCATTTACATCGCTTTCATAGAAAAATTCTTGCATGGACACGATGTAGGAATTTTGATCTACTTGTTTCATCCAGAGAGAGCCAGAATTTTACTTACCAGCTAAGATCTGTTGCATCATTGTCCACTCGACAGAGATGTTCCACGCCATCGGTACCAACAATCACAAAATCCGCAGGCTGATCAAAGGGAATCATAATCTGATAGAGGAATCAGAAAGATCATAATATTAGTTCATTCTTTGGTATGTATTTTAACATATGCGTCAGCCATGATCATAAGAAAGGGGAAACATAAGGCAGGGATCTTACAGCAGTAGAAGAGGAGAACTTGTCTGTAATTACAGGATCATTATTAGGTTTGATGCCGTAGCCTTCTTTCTTAATAGACAACGTCGCTGCTTCCCATATATCCATATAACCAATCTGTTTCAAAGAGAGATCACATAGTAAAAAATCAATAATGTACATGCACAAGTGAGAAAGTAACATGATGAGGAAGTATATTAATAACATTCTAAGAAAACAAAGAACACATAAATATTGTACAAGATATAAAATAAGAGAACTGTCATACCGCATAGGAGACTTTGAATAAAGCATGACTGTTATAAAGACTCTTCTCTATATGGCTCTGCATCTCTGGATCTGAAAATAGAAGATGTACGCAATTAAGAGATTACTCCAGAATATTCGCACTGGCAATCTCTGCAGTATGCCAGTATTTAAGAATAATAACTTCACGTACGCTTTTAACAAAATTTTCTTATGATTTTCCAGGACACTTAGATCTAAAGGAGCTAGAGTTGAATTATCAGACCAACCCAAAAACAGCCAGAAGAAACCAATACTGAATTATCGAACTACTAGGTCATGTACTTTCGATTTATTTAACACTATGGTAAAAACAAAAAACAGGTCCCCTGAATAGTGCTCTCTCCATATAGAATATGTTACGGAGGTGCAGCAGGTATTGAACAAACAAGCCACGGATTGGGGTTTCTTAAGTACATGAGCGACCAAAAGTTTCTGAGTAAAAATAGACTTACGACACGTGATCTTGCAATTCTCATTGGCGAAAACTCTCACAAGCTCCCCCTGGGACCAGAAAGAAAAGCAGACGAATTAAAAAGCCATACAGGTAACGAAATGGTAATCATATTTACCACAATATTAAAGTCCCTAAACATATTGAAATGTTCTCCACGAAAAAGTGAATGGAAACTAAGGTTTTCCCTTTTTATTTGTTCGTTAAGCAAAGATTAAGTAAAAACCTTGCGGTTGTTGTCATCCAAGGGGTGAACTTCAATAGCAAGGTATAAACCGACATCATCAGCAGTGACAAGATAATTTGGCCTCTTTGCTCCTGCGTTTGGATATTGTCAAAAGTTAATTCTTATGAACATATCTTTATATGTACGACTTTTTTTTTACTGCCATATATATATATATATATTGTGCAAACTCTATCGTCATATTGGTTTGTAAACATGAACGGAAGAAATATAATCATTGAGAATAAGGCAAAGGTAGTAAAGGGAAAATGTGTACCATCAATATAGTTCACTGACCCATCTTCCAGATGCCGTACCCACTGATATTTCAAGAAACGGAGAAGATATACTAAAAATGCAATTTGATCTAAACTGAGTAAAAATTATAGCTTTCTATTTCGCATGCACCTCAAAATTACATTTTGTCGTTCCGTTTATAGAGTGACCAGAAACCTGAAGCTCCCGTCCAGGAAAAGGTTCCCCTGATATCTGTAGGTCTGCGATACCTGGCAACGGATCATCCTCTGCAGCTGCAAAGAGTGATACACAATTTAAAACAAACTGAAAGACAGTGATGGAATTTTTATTATGCCACTATTATTGTCATTATCCATTACCCTCGGAAAATGATGAAGATGGTTCTTCAAGAACTGGGGCCAAAATTGGATAATTTGGGGGGCTTGGATTATCAACAGCTGTATAAGTCGAATTTTCCAAAGTCTTGTTTGGATCTGCTTGTACTTCTGCATATGCATTGTCCATAAACGTATTGCTGAGAGGTTCACGAAACTGAACATGATTATTTGGTCCATGAGATTCATCTTGATTGAGAGTTGGTTGCACAGTCATCTGGAAGGCTGGAGACCTACTGTTACACGAGACGCATTTGAACCTTTAACTATTTTCAAGTTTCAACATTGCAAATCAGAAGCATTCAAACTATCGGTTCAGAGAGTAGCAAAGAGTTAATAAATTGTCTACTCTACTAAAAAGCTTGATAGTTTGTAAGCCTGGTTCTGCATCTAGCTTCGCCCAGCCCATTACCCAAAAAATTACAGTATTCATTGCTTTCGGCATTATCGTTGAATCCCTTTTTTTTAGTATTTATTAAGAATCACTAATATCTCTGGTATCTGGAAATCATCAACGAACATAGTGCATTAATACCTCTCAGGACCGTCAAGATGGTAATTACTTGCTGCTGAGTCACCACGCCCATCTTGATGATGGTGTTCCATATCTGTCTAATGGAAATGAAAGACGGATTGTTGAATTCAAGTCACTTAAGCACATTATAAGGACACCAAGGAATATGAACTCACTGAGTATCTCAAACCAACGCCAACAGGCTGATATGGTGACAAAGGCGAAGCATTTGAGTGGTTTACATCTGACTGCCAAGGTGCTAATTGGTACTCCGTCTCCTTTAGCTTTGTCTAGTATCAGACAAGAAATAAGATCAGAACGAATCACCTTATTAGATCAGTAGGCAATAGCTCCAGCATCAATCACACAACCAAGCTGTAATTACAAATGAAACAAACGCTTAAATATGATGTCTGGCAAACCCTATGTCCGCATATCATACCTCAGTAAGATGGAGCTTCTCCTGCAGATGCCTAAATAGAACCTGAATATGATGTAAACATCAGTCACATGTTGTGACAGGAAAGAGATACAATCAAAACTTCACTCCAACATCAATGGGAGCCCTATCAGTCACTTTAATCTCAATGGTGCTCAGTTGTTATTGAGGAGACCACTTTCACTTTTTTTGTATTTTGTTTTTAGTTCTATGATTTTCAAGGTGGCAAAGTAGAAACATTTTCAGCCAAAATGCAGAACAACCACCCAAACTACTATCAAACACTAAATACTTATCGAAGATAGACGGACAAAAAGAGATCTGAAGAGAAAAACAAATAAAATAATAAAGGAAAGGAACTTGAGATTTTTGTTCTAACCTTCACACTGCTAACAATAGACTGTGAATCAGAGAGCTGTGGATGCAGTGAATATTCCGATAGAAGAGGCAACAAGTACGATACAAACGTAGATCTTTCCTGCTCCGCAGCCTGATAAAACCAATAGGGCATTTTCCATTTAGATTTATTTAATGAAAGTGAGATGTCAAGGACAGATCCCATTCTTTGTCAACTGAACCACTAAACATGACAGGTAAGAAATGATGGAAACCAAGGATGATAACTAATATCCAAACAAAAAAGGTCACAAATTTAAGTAGAAATGAAGACCAACAATACATGTGCCAAAAGACTGACAATTGTAGTCGCATACCCAAAGATAAAAGTTGATAATACCTGTAAGGCATATGTTAAGCGTATATTTTCCTCAATGATCTCTTGTCTGTAAGAGAGAGCTTTTGATGCAGCATCAACAAGGTCATGTTGTTGTTGATCAAATGCCTGTCACAACAAGAAGGATAAACTAGCGTATACAAGATAACAATATACAGATTTTGAAATAAATAAAAAGAAAAGCTAACCAAACGCATATGCGCAATACGCTTTTCCAAAACATATTTTTCATTGCGTATTTGGGCTTCCTAAAAAAAGGCAAACCAAAAAGTTAGTCATACATTGTAGTATAAAATCAGCCAACTATGCACAAAAACTTGGAGATTAAACTAGTGATCACCTTTACAGAATAATCAGCAAGATATTTTCGTAAACGCAAAATCTCTTGTTCTTGTTCTTGGACCTTGTGAATGAGCTCCTAGATAATTACATAGTCAGGGAAACATTTTCACAATTTCACTAGTATAGAAAGCAAGATAGTGAGAGTAACTAAGACCTGCTTCCAAGCAGTCCCCGAATGATTTACTTCACCTACTGGCATCAACTCATGAGAAGACGTGTTTATGTGTGAGTCATGATCTCTAACCACTAGCGGTCTAGCAAAGAAAAATCAGATAGTGAATTACGAGAATACACTGCGCCTTGATGCAAAGGTAGCTAAACCATTAGATAAAAATAGAACCACCGCAGGTGGGCCAATGTTAAGTAGAGGTTCAGTACCTCACAGGAGATAATGATATTGTAGATGGCGATGAAGCCAATTGAGAGGCTTCCCCACCACCTACAGTTCCTCTGACAGTACCATTAGTCATGACTCCCTCAGAATGGTCTTCAGAACGATAACTCACAGTAGCTTCCTCTCCATTTTGATGCAAATGCTGGTGAACAACCAGCATATCTGACGAATCTGTACCTGAAGCAATGATTTTTCCCTTCCTTCGGTCAGCTGGATTGACACCAGCGGCCAAGTCGTGTAACAGGGAAGACCCGCCGGTTGTAGTATTCGACTGATTTCCTAGATCAGATGTCTGAGGCAAGCATTCACCTGATTTCTAAGGGAGATAGAGATTTTTTTTAAACAAACTACCATGTAAACCACAAATGACACTCAAACGACTTACATATTTGGCAAGCTCCAGATATCTTTTCTGAAGTTCAGACTTTAATAGGTTATTCTCCTCCACCTGTCCAGAGAAGAAAAATGTCAGAGAAGACCAATACAATCTATATGCTGGACGCAAATCACATTTGCGTCCAAATCGTCCACCTTGTAAGTATTAAACATATTCAGATCGAACCAACCAATTTGCAGTAGAAAATGGATGGAAATAAGAAAGTCAATAACGGATGCTAAAATATACTCATTTCCATTCTCAGGCATTAGTTAGAGCAAATCAACCTACATTTTCTGCAGCTACTTTGATATGCTCTAAATAAACTTAGAAGGAACTTTGGGAAGTAACTTGAAGTGATGATTTGAAGTGATTAGACCCGCAAGTACCTCCAAAGTAAAAGATTTTTTCATTTGAAATAATTTCAGAGATACAAAAGAGAGAAGCTAAATATGAACAAAGACCTGCTGCTTGATTGTGGCTTCTGCGGCTTCGACAGCTTTGATGACTTGAAACAAGCTATCGTTTTTAACGTCGTTTTCATGGGAGCCAGAAGATTCTCTGAGACCCACTCCTGAAAACCTCTCGGCAAGTCTTTCCTCATGGCCGTTGTCCATATTCAGTTCCCAAAAGCTCACGAATCCGAAATCGAACCCTCAAGAAACTGAACAAAAACTGGCTCGAATTTCGGCCTACTCTCAAAATCTCATCTAGGTTTTCCAGTAACCAATCACCATTCAGGTATTACCCGAAGAGAACCTTCGAGATTTCAACAGCAATGGAAAAAGAATTCGGATAAAAAAATTGAAAACAAGTTTAGAGATTAACAAGAAAAAATGGTATGATTGAGAACGAGAAGATAGTTTGTAACGATAGGGATACAAAAAAATTGTCTCAAGCTATTCATTCTTCTTCTCGCTCGAGCAAACTCCCTCAGTTTTTTCTTCAGAGTTCTGAGAGGTGTGACCTCAGAATTGGGTTTCTCAGTTTTAATTTGTTTTTGTTCCAATTCTAATTATTAAACTTGTTTTCTTCTCTTTAAATAGTGTTTATTAGATATAGAATATTCGCAAATGGCCTTTAGTCTGCGCATTTACACAACCGTGGTCCAATATTGTGGTCGACTCATTATTGTCTTAAGTAATTTTTTAATTTGATTACAAATTTATTTGTTATTATATTTTAGCAACCTGTAATTACATTAACTTATTGAACTTTTCAAAAAAAATTCTCTTGTTACACAGCATTATAAAAAAATTTCTTTTTAAGTATATAAAAACAAAATTAACACCTAATCTTATTTGGAAAGGAAACAACCGAGCACACTCGTTGTGCTAATTACAAGTATTGGTTTTGGTTCCATAAGTCTTGCTTCATGCTCCTGATTTTTGGCGACAAAACTATGAAATCTAAGACGAAATTCTGTAAAAGCAATGACTGATAAAACAAATGTTGTTCATCTCATGGAATCTTAAAGGTCCTAACACAGTAAGCTTCACATCCTTTTTCTTTATTCTTGTTTACTTAAAAGGAGGAGTCAACCTACTGCAATCTAAAGACAAAGACAGACAATAACAGATAACTGAAACCACTTTTGTCTAAATCTAATGAAGTATAGCATTAGTTAAATGCGACGAAGAACATCGGTCAGTAAAATTGCGGATTGCATGCTCTGTCCTGCCATCCAAACCTTGAAGGTTTTGGTGAAGTACTCTGCATCGCTCCATTGTTTAAGCTGGTGGATAGAGAAAGGTCCCTGTATATGACCCTGAGGATCCTTGTATAACCAGTTTAATTTCTCTTTATCATAAGACGGAAATTCAACATCTTCACCTCTAGGGTGAAGGGTCTCTCCATTATCTTCTTCATTGTCATCATCATCGCTCAGTTCGATTATCTCTGATGGATTTGGTTTAGCTTGAGATCCGTTGTTGAGATCAATTTCTAATATAGTTGACTGAAGCTGAGAAACTTCAGACTCCTTAGTCGGCGTCTCTCCTCCAGTGATGCCCTTTGCTGGCTGCTCTTCATCTCCATGAACATACTCATCACCTGTAATTAAGAGGAATTGGGATTGGATCAATTCTAGAACATCTCGTTTTTTAACTGGTCACAGTAGAGAAACCATTGGTGGACCAACCAGTTGATGCATATCAATTTCAAATCTTTAAAAGATCCCTATGCCAATTCCTTTCATATTCTGCCAAATACGAAAAAAAAAAGAAAACCAGAAAAGAAAGAGAAACAACATCGTAGATCCACCAGATGCTGTCATAGTCTATAATGCTTTTACAGACTGTATATGAAGTTTCAAGAAAACACATTTCCTCTGGCGTGACTTTTCAAATTTTTGGGTAAATATATCATATGACGAAGCAGTAATATCCACTGTCATTTTGACATCTATAATTCAAATAAGATGCTAGTATGTCGCCACAGACAAGAACAAATAATCGTAGCTAACGATGAGTAAAATCAAAATTTGAAAGATAAAACGATGATGGTAATATTACGCAGTGAAACAAGTAGCCCTATTTATTTTATGACGCACCTGCATAAGCAATCCATGTTGTTAATTTCCCGTTTGATTCCATAGCATAAGACGGGGTTCCCGGAGTTTGGTTAGATTTTGATTTCAGATAACCATTACATTGTTTATCTTCTCCAGCAAAGAGGCGAGGGACTTCTGGGGTTTCTTGGATGCTCGATAATGGAGATTCAGTCTGTCGTTGCTCACTGTCACTTTTATCAGCCTCAGGGGACGCTTCAGGTTTTGGTACAAGTTCCTCTCCAATAACTTCTGGAACTTTGCTTAATAGCCGGGACTGTTCTTCTGGATTTTCAAGAAGCTCCCTCTTCTCCAGGTACTCAGAGAGCGTAACAACTCTTTGATGTCAAGAAAAACGATTATCCTCATTTCCGATCTCATTATCAGTTTCTCCAGATGATATATAATTCATTTGAAAGTAAAACAAAAGACACAATATACGTTCCCATAAAAAGGATATTCTCTCCGCCATCCCTTCTCATTGGCCCGATCAATAAGCCTTTGTAGCAATATAATTTCTCTCCCAAGCCACTTAAAAGAAAGTCAACAAAAATTGACGGTCAGTTAAAAGTTGATCATCTTAATAGTATTGTGCTGCGGATGCTATTAATGTAGTCACATTCATAAGTATGACGAATAATATATACAGAAATGAAGCATGAGAGGAAGTCCGCAAACATACATGTTTTGTCTGATCTTCATGTAAACTTCTGGCTTTTTCTTCTATCTCCACCTATACATGGTTCAAGTGAATAATGAATAAGAACTATTAAAAGAAAACCAAAAAACTATAACGCCATTAAGAGCAATGTGAGCAGTTGCTGGGATAGATGACAGACGTGTAAATCTTTAAGAACAGCAAAAAACTGACTTCCTGCAAATGAGAAATCTCGGCCTTCTTAATAGAAAACTTACAATTGTCGGCTTCTTAAGCAAATTGTTCTCAATCCTCTGATGCAAATCTTCACATTCCTCCTGCAAAAGGTTACTTTTATGATAAATCATAGAGTATATAAGCTAGAATAGGCGTTAGTCATATATTGTGATAATGAAAGAAATGAAGCACCATATTAAACTAGAAAATACAATTCCGATGGCTGTTCTCAAAACACATGGATAACTGGCTTTTGATCGTTCAGAAGCAACAAATTTAAGGAATGATAATAACTTCTCAATAAATTACCTGGGAGAAATTATCATCAGACAGCACAGATATGGAAACGTCTTTAATATAATTTGTAACCTGAAGAAGAAAATCATCAGTCCCATGTTCCTTCTTCACGCCTATGTAACAGACAAAACAAAAGCACAGAGAGAGCTCAACTTTCTACAATAGACCAGATCTTTATAAGCAAACAAGCACATTCTTGGAGAGGGAATCATGAACTTTACAGACAAAATGAACAGATAAATATAGACTTTCAGAAAATTACCTGTCACCTGAACTAGCTGATAAGGGTTCTTCTGAAGATAATCATTAGGGTCAGACTTGATCCTCACAAAACTTCCCAACATCTTACCGTCGAAGGTGTCAGGAGACTTCACCAGTTCCTGGACTAAACTCTTTCTCAAGTAGACAAGCTTGATATTATCACTAACAATTGCAGCAAAAGTGCCTTTAGGTTTCTTAACAACCTTTGCTTTCCCGTTAGCTATCTTCTCTGAGTGACAAATGAACTGCGGTTCATCCTCGTAGAGATAATCAAAGTCTAAATCATCTTGGTTCTCTTTGTAATGCTTTTCCAGCAAATCATAGACTTTCATTCTGAATATCGTCTTACTCCCAAAAAGCAGAATCAAGCTTACGTCGCAGATAACTTTCTTTTTGTTGGAAGGATCTAAAAGGCCTTTCTTTGCAATATACCTTGCAATAATCTCACTTACCTCATACCGAGAGATCATTTCTGTGGTATCTTTACCAAGTGATTTGAGAAACTGAATGAGTTGCCTCGAACCCCATCCTACAAATTCGTATTTTTTAGGTCTCGCCTTCCTTTTCCTCGAAGCAATCACAGCGCCATTATTACCCTCCTCAACCCAAGTTATATCTCCCATTTCAACCCAAAATTTGATCAAAATTTTCTTGCAAAACCTATCAAAATCCAAACCTCTACGACTAAACCAGTATCGAATCAAGCTTAAGAAATTCTAAATCCTACAATTGCAACAGAACGCGAAACATGTACTCTCTTACTGATTATTTCGAGAAACCAAACAAAAGTCGTTGCGTCAAATAAATTTCCCGTCGACACGTGTAAGAAATTTCAAATGGGAAGAGAGAGAGAGAGAGAGAGAGAGAGAGAGAGAGAGAAGAAAACCCGTTAATTTGACGACATGCACGAATTTGAAGAACAGCTCACTAAGCAAATCGCTGAAATCACTCTCGCTTGAGTGAGCTCAGATTCTCAGGCGACTTTGAAAGGAGAGGCCGGGAAGAAAGGACCAGTGGCAGCAAAAAATCGGTACCACGTCACAAGACGTGCCCTTCTTTTTTCATCGTCTAAAAAACTAGGGAATATTCTCCTCACAGTTAATTAGTTTGTATAAACAAATTCATTAATTTTGACAGATTCTTTATAATAATTTTGGAGAGTAGAGAGTGAATTAGATTTTTTTAAATTTAACTTGATTATATAGTTTTGATCATAGTTAATTTTCATATTAAACAAAAATACAACAGTTTTTTTGGTCTGCCAACAAGTTTTAGCTTTAATCTCTATTCTTTTTGGATTTCTTCTTGGAAGGTTTATCAGCAGATGATGATGCAACAGCAATATACTCTTCTGCATTCACTCTCTCGTGTGTTTTCTTCTGCTTTTTCAACTCCTTTGTCTTGCTCTGCAACCACCACAAAACCAAAACAACAAAAAACAACTCAGTGCTAATTCCTAGAAGCAAAGAAGAAAGAGGTGTGCCGATATATATTTCCTTTTACCTTCAAGGATTTTGTTAACTCGGTTATATCGTTCTTTCCATCCTGAGAATTGTTTGAGTTGTTCTCCTTCTTAGGTTCCTACAATTTGGAATTTTAGAGTTTTCATAGAGAAAGTAGAGAGACGCTATTTGTATTGTATGACAATGAAGTCAGTAGAGAGACCTCAGGTGGAAGGAATGAGGCATCTCTCTTTCTTTTGTTCTCTGTACTCTTCTCTGTCTGTTTTTCTAGCTTCTCCTGCCATTTTTTATCTGACTTCTTTTTGTCACTCATGAAGTATTCTCCAGACTCCAATTGTAAATCAATCTGGAAAAAACGATTAAGCAAGTTCAAAAGCATGCATTACTATAGTTATGCAAAGGCAAGAAACCAAATAACAGAAATCACAAAATATATAATGCGCATATAGTAAAAAAGACTTTCTTTAGAAACATTCTATCATTTTGGGTTTCATAGAAACACATGAGAAATTGTACTTGCGAGGATTTGGAAAACAAAGATTAAAAAATTGGTCGATAATATCGCATGAGCAAATTTCCTACCTTGCTAGGCGGTTGAGGAGGAGGGAAAGGTGTGTATGGCTTCTTCTCCTTGCTCTTGGGCTTCTTTTGCTTAACGTTTTTCCTGAAAAATCAAATTTGAAAAAGATAAATAGATGAGCTCATGAGTTATTGTAATATTAATAGATTATCACTCAATTCACTCATCAAGACTAGAGAGGCCCATACTTCTTGAATGTGGGAAGAAACCTATCCCAGCTTTCATTTGCAAGAGCTGGATCCTTCTCCAGTTCCTTTTTCATCATCAGAGTCTGCATAACCAAGTGTAAAAGTATATGAATCATTTCAACATCGTCTAATGACAAAGCTTCTAAAACTACTTCTTGAGATAGTCTACGTGGAGCATATAGAACCCCAAAAAAAAAACAAATCCATACACACCTTTATATGGTATACAGGATGCATTTTATTCTGTACGCAGTCTTCTACAATCTTTCTGATTTGTTTGAGACCTTTAAATGAACCCATAGCGGCTACAGTACTTCCCTGTTGTGTGGAGATAAATTCAAGTAGCAGAGAAATATCAAAATTCTAGAGAGAGAGAAGAAATGTACGCATGTAGTGAGACATTCGCAAAAGAAACACACAATTACCTGAACTAGAATATAACAGTTGGTTAATATTTCCAGCGCCTGCAAAAAGCCAAAATTATTAAGCCTCAAAACAAAACATAAAAACAACTATTTGGCAAGTTTTTCTAAGAAGTTTACATAAGAATACAATAGTTTTGCACAACCTCTTTAAGCAGTACACTGCTACCAGTATCACTAAAGACCATCTCTAAACATCTCTGTCAAATATCGGACATGGAACCAGACACGCACCTTCAAGGTAGACGAATTAGGACCCACAAGCCGCTGCCTTCTTTTGACAAATCTTTCCTGAAAATATAAGTCTATATTAGTACCTGTTGTTAATGATACATTTTGATATGAAACTACTCCACCGGCTTCTCTATAATTAAGAAAGTTACTAAGTATTCCATGTTATAGTAGAATGTGATATCAACGTTAAAAGGCACCAAAATGAAAGCACAGCAATGAGTGATAATTGAACTTAGCTCTGATACTTAGTCTAATAAGAAAGCTCGAGACTAAGATTGAATTGTACCTTATTGCGAACCAAGTTACCAATTTTGATGATATCACATTGCATCTCATCATCGAGAATCTTTATTGCCTGTGATACAGGTAAAGAAAATCCGTGAAGTAGCATAAACACCATATATCCGAAATTTACAGACTTTCAATTACATAAACCGAACACATTGCACTGTCTATATTCCACGGTAAGAAGCAAATTAAAGCATTTTCTATACAATTTCCAGTAAAAACGAGATGCATGGTCTCAATTCTAACTAAGGTCCTGAAGTGTGGCGAAACAAATACCTGAGGAGCAGGGACACTTCTCGATAGAAGCTTAATCAAATCCCTGGCCTTAATAATGATGTACGGATCTCTTGTCTTCCTCGTTGTCGAAACAGTCATAGAACCTTCAACCTACCATTGCAACCCCAGAATTCCAAACATATAACTAAAACCCCAGAAAGAAAATAGAAGCCAAAGTAACGAAAATAAACCATAAATTTCTACTCCTCATAGAGAAAATGAAAGAGTAATGTACCAGGTTGAGCTTGCAGGCGACACCATATTCCTTGAGAGCGGATTCGACTCTGGGCCAAGACTCCTGAAGATACTTCTCTCTGTATTGAGGAAACAGTGTGGAGAAGGAGCTGACTTCGAACATACCAGTGGGATTCCATGCCGGATCGAACTTCTCGATTGTCCAACGGTCGATGTTTGGGTCATCGTCCCATGGCTTAGGCTTGTCATGTTTACCTTTCTTCTTAACTCTCATCTCCTGATTCTGCTCCTCGTGCTCCACCTCCGCCATCGACGACATCAATTGATACCAGTATTACAACGGCGGCCAAGTTTTCGATATAGTAGCCTAATTAGGGTTTATCAACTCCTTGCGGTTGCAGGTTTATCAAAACTCCCAAAATAGATAAACCAGATAAAATATTGGGTATTGCGCTATCAAACCGAAGTATTTAAATCAACTAAACCGGGCTTGACAAAAAAAATCAAGTAAACCGGGCGACAAAAAAAGAACTAAACCAAAATTAATCTATTTGAACCGACCGAGGCGACTTAATAAATTTATTGTTTTTTTTTGACATTTTTTCCCGCAGTTAGAGGTAGTTGACGGAAATTCCCAAGTTGCTAACCAAAACCATTTTGTGTCTCTCGACACTCTTGTTGAAATCGCGTTGCCTCAAACACAGACCCACAAAAAAAACCATGATTCATCATTGCGCCATTGCGAAACCCACTTTCTCAGTTTCTATTTCGACCCAGAAGCATCATCATTCTAATAGCCTGCTGAATTTGGGTTTCAGAATTCGATGCGAATCCGGGGATGTCTCGTCATCCCTACGGATCAATGCGGTGTCCTTATCGTCAGAGATGGAGGGTTCATCGTCCTTGAAGAAGAATCTGATGGAGCCAGTTGAGAAAAAGAGTGAGCCTTACCCAGGAGGAATGCCGAAGATGGGTCCATACACAGGGAGAGATCCGAATGTGAAGAAACCTGCTTGGTTGAGACAAAAGGCACCACAAGGCGAGAGGTTTCAGGAGGTGAAGGAGTCACTATCTCGTCTTAAACTCAATACTGTTTGCGAGGAAGCTCAGTGCCCTAATATAGGCGAGGTTAGCATTTTCTTATCTCGAAGATTGTTGAAATGTATCGACTTCCATCGATTTTATGAATTATGGGTGTGAGATTTTCAAATAAGTACTTGTTAGCTCAATCAACATTATTCTAGATTTGTGGTTATGTTTTCCTTAGAAAGATTGTGAAATTGGCTTTTGATGGTGTGCAGTGTTGGAATGGAGGTGGTGATGGTGTAGCAACTGCAACCATCATGGTTCTTGGTGATACTTGTACTCGTGGCTGTAGATTTTGTGCAGTTAAAACCAGTAGAAATCCTCCTCCTCCTGACCCAATGGAGCCAGAGAACACTGCCAAAGCCATAGCCAGTTGGGGGTGCGTGGCTTTTATTTGATTCCCAATCTTAATAATTTGCTTATATCGTATTTTGGCTTCTCTTAAAGGTCGTGTTCTTGTGATACTGAGAAGAAGATTACAAATTGGCACATGAGAAATGTTATCCCTGCTTTAAGGAGAATCTTCTCACTAGTTCAGGATTGTTAATTTGGTAGAATATATGAAGAGGGGGATGGAAATTAGATAATTGTGTCATTGCAGTCTCAGAAATCAATGTTTTAGCATATGATCGCCGTAGTATAATATGCTCTCTTGGCTTTTTTCTTTGTTGCAGTGTAGACTACATAGTTATCACCAGCGTAGACCGTGACGATATACCTGATGGCGGAAGTGGACATTTTGCGCAGACTGTTAAAGCTATGAAGGTTAGTCTACTAGCTTATTCATTATGTTATGGAATCATAAGCTGTATAAGAATCAGATATGCTCACTTATTTCAGTCGAAAGTTGTAGGATGTCTGTCCCTTGATCTCTTAAGAATTCCATTTAGTGCCTTTCTTGAATTTGGTTGCATAGTGTTTGTGAATATGAAAGTCTTTCGTGCACAATTTGAAAATTAATATCTCATCTTTGTAGAGACATAAGCCGGATATAATGATCGAATGCTTAACTTCTGATTTCCGTGGAGACTTAAAGGCTGTGGATACTCTTGTGCATTCGGGATTGGATGTTTTTGCTCACAATATCGAGACTGTGAAAAGGCTCCAGCGACTTGTAAGGGATCCTAGGGCTGGGTGAGTGTTCTTTTCTCGTCCTTCATCTTTGAATTGGTTACATAGATGAGTTGATAAGTGAAGTGATCCTCAGTCACGGGAAGTCACACATGTCTCTTATTACACAATCGGTCAAAGTGAGACATAGATAGTGGTATGCATATCTACTTGTAGCAAATAATCACCTTTCTAATGGAAATCTCATGTGGAGAATGCAGATATGAGCAGAGTATGTCGGTTTTGAAACACGCAAAGATCAGCAAACCTGGAATGATCACAAAGACATCCATAATGCTTGGTCTTGGAGAAACAGACGATGAATTAAAGGAAACAATGGCTGATTTAAGGGCTATAAATGTTGACATTCTAACACTTGGGCAGTATTTGCAGGTAAAATAATAACCAAACATCATTCACAAAATTCCTATTTCCAGTACAGAAATGTTCCAAATTCCAAGAACATTATCGAATAAAACCCTTTCTTCTGTCCATAATGCAGCCAACTCCATTGCATCTGACTGTGAAAGAATATGTCACACCTGAGAAGTTTAATTTCTGGAAAACATACGGAGAATCAATTGGATTTCGTTATGTTGCAAGTGGTCCACTGGTAAGCAACGAACTAGCTCTTACTTTAGATCTCCTTATGTCAAACTCTCTGAGAACATTGAAGAACCAGAAATCTTCTTGCTTAATCTGGATTTATATACTCTTGCAGGTAAGATCTTCATACAGAGCAGGAGAGCTTTTTGTGAAGACAATGGTGAAAGAAAGCTACTCTAAATCCTTGTCTTAATAGCAACAATGGCTATTATAATGCCAAAATTGAAAGTTGAGACTCAACACAAAGCCTTTTTCTTTTTTTTTTCTTTTTTTGTTACTTTAATTGACTTAATTTATTTTGTTAATCTACAAATCCATTGTGGATATATATATATATATATATATATATATATATATATATTTATAATTAATATCTTTTTTATATACATATATAGGGATGGGCATAATATCCAAAACCCGAAACTCGACCCGAAATAAGAAAAACTGAACCGAACTGAAACCGATAAAATACCCGAACATGTATCCGAACCCGAACATGTAAAACCCGAAGCCCAAATAGATACCCAAAATATTTAAAATAATTTTATATATAAAAATTTTTAGTTATTTAAATATTCAAAATTATAATTATAAATCTAAATATATTACTATTTGAATTAAATGAATGAAAAAAATACTAAAATTTTCAATTTTAAAATTAAATTAAGATTTTTTTAAAATAATGTTCAGTTTTTTAAAAATAATTAATAAAAATACTTTAATCCGAATCGAACCTGATCCGAAATAAGATTTTTATAAGAATCGAATCCGACCCGAACCCGAAATATATCAAACTGAACCCGACCTGAAATTCTAAAATATCTGAACGGGTCTTATATGTATAAACCCGAAAATCTGAAATCCGAAAAAATTCGACCCGAATTTGAACGGATACCCGAATCCGAATAGCCACCCTATACATATATCTGAAAATTATGTCAAGATATTTTACTGATTTGGATTCTCTATCTGAAACCACAAGTTCCTCATCCCTTGAAGTCTTACGTCTGACACGCGTGTCCTTTCTTTTATCCAAAAATAATAATTAGCAAAATTAGTAATCACCTTAATCAAATTAATGATTTCATATAAATACCTGAGGCACTAGATTCTTTTTTGCTTACTTTCACTTCCTTTTGAGATTTTTTTTTCCGGCTCGGACGCAGATGACTAGCGGTTTAGCTCTGTCACCGGCGATCATCGTCGCTCATCGTCCTCCGGTATCGGATGATTGTCTCTCTGCTTGTTTCGTTAATGGACGCAAAGCGATTAACTTTTCATCTTCTTTAGTCTTCGTACCTATTTCATTATCTGCTGCTTCCTATGGTCGAAGCAAATGCGCGTTCGCAATATCGCGAAAGAATCCAAGATTGGCTATTCGCTGCGATATTGCTGTAAAATCGACGGCTTCTGTTGACGCGGACGCTGATCTTTCGTCGTCTACGTCATTAGAGATGGAGGAAGATGAAAAAGCAAAGGAGAAGATTGGGGCTAGGGTTAGGGTTACGGTGCCGTTGAAAGTTTATCATGTGGTTCGTGTGCCGGAGGTTGATTTGATGGGAATGGAAGGTTTCATCAAAGATTACGTTGTTCTTTGGAAAGGAAAGCGAATATCAGCTAATATGCCTTTTAAGGTACAGTTCGTGAAAGAAATTGAAGGTCGTGGTCCTGTTAAATTCTTCACGCATCTCAAGGAAGACGAGTTCGAGCTCATTGATCCGTGATTTAATCAAAAGGCAAAAGTTTCTTTCTCTTTCCTTTTAGACTGAGAAATCTTTTGTGAATGGTTTGTAACTACTTTTGTATACATTTAGCAAATAATATGCATATAAGTTTCACCCAGTTTTGAGTCCTCCATTCTTGCTTATGTTCCATATGTCAGAGAGAGTGAAGGCTGTGTCTTGATCCATTGACTATACATTTGATGGGTTTAGTTCAAATCAAATCTTTGTTGTAGTTTAAGACTCCGACTTAAAAGGAATGATGTCAAATGTTTTCTAGGTGCTTGTCCACTTCTGTTCTGTAGATAATCTACTGTGTAGTGAAGATAATTTCATGGTCTGTCCTTGCGTTCTGTGATCTCTTAGTAGTAATGCATATTCTTCTTTTTCAAATCATATAAATGGCATGAGAGTGTTAAGGAGCTGGTTCCTGCGTGTGTTTTGAGGTCAATGTAGAGCTCCATTGCTGGGACTCTTTGTTGCAGCCATAGCCATGACTACAGAGTCGAAGATCTTCATAGGAGAGAAGTGGATAGTGATAATATGAGTATAAAGATGTGAGCTTTGTTGAGTACTAGTTTGCTTCTTCTCAAAATTGTGAGCTTTTTGCTTTACTGAGATAAGTTACGATTTTGGGTTTGATCTCTAGGGTCGCGGTCTTCGGGTTGTTTTGGTTTGACTTTGACTAGATAAGGTAGGCTTAACTGGATCGTACCGGTGTTTCTAATAATTTTGAGTTTCCCCTGAAATCTATGAAAGATGGAAAATTTATAGCGCAGAAGACTGAAGTTGAGCTTGTTGGTTACAGAAACGCCAATAGATCGAACAAGCTAACTAGAATTCAAACCGCTAAAAAAGAATAGAATTCAACAATTCTTCATTTCTTAAATCTCTGAGTCTCGTGTTTCTGTATAGATCGATTCTAATTGTACATTGTTTATACATGCGTATAAAATCAAATAGGTATGGGGAAATTTGGGTTTTAGTTTGCGTGATCTGTAATTAACTGGTTTTGGATCGTGATCGAGAAACTGGTGGCTGATAGGTGAGTTCTTTTGTTTATCAACAATTGATTTCAGCACTTACCAATCTGTTAAACTCAGTTTGGCCCTGTTCTTTGTAACATCGTTGCGTGAGCTATTAGCCACTGTATAATACACATACTTGTACTTCTCCTAACCTGGTATGAATTACAATAATATCTGACTTCTCAATATTACGTGTGTGGTTATGATGAACATGTGTGTTTGGCTCGTGAGGATTTCCGCTCGATCGAGATGGATTTGGCATCGTTGCATAATGTGATTATTGGACTGGTGAGTCTTACTTTCTTTTTGTTAAGCCATATATGAGTAATGATGAAGATGTTCTTTCTCTTTCGCTCTCACTAGCCTGTGAATTGCTGCATCCGTCCTGAGCTAAAACATTGTAACTGTGAATTACTTAGTGTTTAAAATTAGATCAGGGATCGGATTCTCTTGAATGCCATTACATTCCTTTACTTCTCCTAAGTATATTGGCACATAACCTCTTTGGAGGATGGGAAATTGGACACGCTTGAATACAAGCAGGTACATTCATCTTTTATGTTCCACCCTCTCAGCTTTGGACCTCATGAACTCTTATAAGCAGGCATCATTAGCCTGATAATCATATCATAATTATGGTTTGAAGCAATTAGGTTAAAATTTATGTGGAGGCAATGCAATTACAAGCCAGTGTTAAGATACGATATGGTGAAAGGGAACTTTTGACTTTTTGGTCGACCAACGCACATTCAAAGAAGAAAGCTATTCCAAAAAGAAAGCTATAGACAATTCTTGAAAGAAAAAGACCTCCAACATTTACTTGTGTTGTAGTGATGATATCAGAGAACCGAGTGACAGATGATATCAGAGAAGCATATGTCATTCTACATTCAAGTTATTTCATCGATCTAACGTGTTGCCAAGCTACACAAGCTACCAAGATTTGTCATTAAGGTAGCCTTCTTTTTGCATGATTGATGGTGATGAACCACATTCCTTTGTTTTATACTTGATTCATTTATCTTTTCCTGTTTATACCTTTGCAGTCAATTACAATGGCTCAGATGGTCATGGCAGTCCGAATGATCCTTGGGAGAGACCTTCTGTTGATGATATCGAGATCAAAGATGATTCTCCTGAGAGTAAACCCAGTTTAGAAGACGGCGAGAACCTGAGTGTGAAGACCATATGCCTTTCTCCAACAAGAACAAATATGAAGAGGATTTCTTCGTCTTACAAGAGAATCAGATGTGATTACAGTAAGTCACTTACAATTATTAAAGTAAGTTTCATGATCTTTCTTCGGTATATGATTGTAACCAAATACCTTAAGGATACTAAAAAGTAAATACGATTTTTACAAAGTACACGGCCCATAGTGAAAACACTACGCCATTTCGATAGTTGTTTATATAGCTTAGTTATCTTCAAACTCTTTTAATATTCGTTCAATCCTCTCCATCCTATAAAATATTTATAACAAAAGAATCGACCAAATATTCCAATAAATTGTCAACTTCTCAAAACTCTCTCAACATTTAAACATTCACAACGGTTTGACAAAAAAAATTTTAAAAAAACTCTGCAGTGTAGTGCGGATATCGACCTAATATTTATAATTCGGATGTTTAATATTTATCTGCTACAAGTGAAAAAAAAATTTAGAAGATTTATTTTAGGGCCTGATAAAAAAAATTGTATAGCGTAGATTACTATATTGGTAGTTTAGTTTTATTTTAGTAACAAATTTGAAAATATATGATGCACTTAAACATTCCGATTTTTTTAATATATCTGATTTGTTTATTAATGTAATGGAATTTTAAGAAGAGGATGTAATTTTATAAACCGGCAGTAAAAGATTTAGGCTTTGATTGATAAGGGTTTTTGTTGAGTATAATGTTCTTGTAGGAACCAATCATATTTGAGGAATTTGATTAAAATAAACAAATATGATTGGTTCCTACAAGAGCATTATGCTCAACAAAAACTCTTACCAATCAAAACTTTATTTTATTTGAGTCTTAGACATTATTATCTCTATTGGGCATTTGATTTAAAGGTTTTATTTTGGCCCAGTTCAGATATGTTAGAAGATAAATTAAACCATGAATTTGATTTCGATTAAAACTCTGAATTTTATGTTGACTAAACCAATTTACCCCAACATTAAAAAAACTAACGGACATAATTAACTCTGTTAGTCTCTGTTAACTAACTCAGCTTTAATTAAACCGTGCATTTTGATATTTAGAAAAATATCATTTTCTTCTTCTCTTTAATCTTCTTCCTTAATTGCTTTCTGTTATTTTTGACAAAAATAGAAGGTTTACGTGTGAGGAGGTGAGAAGAAGAGAAGAATCAAGTAAATCGGAGAAGGTGTAGTTTAGAGAAAAAACACAAAATCTGATTCGATTTCAACCTCTCTTCCCTTTAATCGATTTCGATTTTCCAAATTAAGAGAAAGATTTCAATTTCAATTTTTCAAAAATCAAATTTATCATTTGAATTTAAACAATAGTGAGTAAGTACTGTATCAACCAAGAATCCAATTGTATATATATAAAATGGAATCGATAAACAGACACAGAAGCTGGAGAAATGAAAAACCCAAAGCGAAAAGCAAACCCAAGGATAAATGTGAAAGGTTCAATTAGATATAATGGTGCTTGAATCAGATGGTGTAAAAGATGTAATATTAAAGAGTTTAGACTCATCGAAGCACGTGCAATAAAATTATTACAAATATATAGATTACACGACTGCTTACTTGAAGAAATTAAGATTCAACGAAATGTATAGGATGTTCTAGAACGGAGATTCAAAGAAGCTTGTTCCCAGTTTAAGCAAGAATCCAAAAATTCCAAGAAATAACTTTATGTCCAATCATCTTTTTTCGTTCTAGAGATTTCTAATCTTTTATTTTCTCTGATTTCCCAATTTTGTTTTCTTCCGTGAATCGGCTTGATGAAGATGATTAAGCAAACATGACTTTTTTCTTCAATTTCGGTGAAGACATGATTAAGGAAGATAATTTTTTTTGTTCTTTCTAAACAAAACGCATCGTTTAATTAACATATATTATTTAACAGATTTAAAGGAAGTTAGTGATTTCCGTTTAATGATTTAACATGGAGTAAATCGGGCTCAGTCAACTTTTTAAAGTTTTAATAGAAGTCAACTACAAATTCATTATTTAATCAATAATTATCCCAACTGAATTAATCTTTTAATTGACATTTTCCCTATTAAATTCTCTTACTATATCATTACGAAAATGTTAGAGCTCGTACTTTTTAGTTTCTAGACAACGGAACGACTCTGTCTCGATAACTATATTTACTACATCCGTTGAGTTTGGTTTAGCATTGAATACTACGTTCTCCATTCCTATTTTGGCAATGTAACTTTTAGGGTTTTCTGATCGAAAATTTGTTAGTTGGGTTCTTTCTCTTCTTACCTGCTCGATTTTGGGTCTGGAAGTTCGTTGTTTCTTTGACTAACAACAAATTTCAGGTACTTAGCGAGACCGAGTTTCACATTAAAAATTTGTGCTTTCTACTCATAATTTGAGTTGATTATGTGAATGTTTGTAGTACTTGTGAGACTGGGTTTGATAATGTTTTGTTCTTGCTTAAATGTTCCTACTTTTTGAGTACCCTCGGCAAATTAAGATCTGGCTCTGGTAACTAGGATTGTGATGCTGGATTATGACCTTGATTTTTTTCCTCCTTGATTTCTGAGTCAGTGTTGTATTAAGCTCATAAATTAGGCGCTACTATAAAATTTGTTAATTCGACGAGTCTCATTAATTTCATGGTTTTGTTCTCTCTGTGTGTGTCAAAGGCTTGTTTCAGGGTCGAATATAGCGATAGTCTGCTAAAGTTGAATATAAAGAGGAGGCCGAAGAAGTCGGTTGTGGCTAAGACCATTGTAAAGAAGAAATTGTTGAGATTGTGTCGGACACAGACATAGGCACAAATGAAGTTGTTGGCGGAACGTTGGCCTTTGCGGTGAAGTGAATGTTTCAGGGGATGATACTTTAGATAAGAACCCTAAGAAGTCTGCTGTGGCTAAGCCCATTGTGGAGAAGGAGATCATTGAGATTGAGTCAGACACAGATGAAGTTGGTGGTAGAATGCTGGCTCTTTGTGGTCCAGAGAATGCATCGAGGGATGGTACTTTAGCTGAGAACCCGGAGAATACTTCTGTGGTTAAGACCATTGTGAAGAAGGATATTATTGAGATTGGGTTAGACACAGACACAGATGAAGGTGTTGGTAGAATGCTAGGTCTTTGCGGTCCAGAGAATGAATGGGTGCATGGTTCTTTAGCTAGAGATGAAAAAAACAACAGAACCAATATGCAGATTTTTGTGCTGATGATTACAGTTCCGGATTGGCTCATGATTTGACATGTAAACTGTACTTGGAGACATTTAGTGAAATCGGAAATGAGTATTTGCTTGAGGATAATGTGAGGGACAGTTTTCCAATGCATCTTATGTACAGTGTGGATCATGAAGCATCTTATAGGAGTAAAGGCAGAGCAGTAAAAACCAAGAGGAGTCGAGCAGTGAGAAAAGAAAAGTCTCCTATGATTCCCAGTAGTGCATAGAGATTGAAGACTGAGAATGGTAGAGCAGATCACAATTCAGCGTCGAGGACTGTTTTCAGGACCAAAGAAACCCAAAAAAGACTTCTGTGGCGAAGAATGCTGTCACCCAACGAAAGAAAGAAGATGTTCATCGTGGTAGGATCATTTCTGTGGCCAAGAAAAACGTCAAAATGAAGCCTACAAGTAATACTACGTCACAGACGATTTTCAGAGTTTCAAAGAGACTGAAGACTGTCACTGAAGAGGACAAAGAAAAAAGTGGTTATTCTTTGAGCAGTGAACACACAGACGCTTGTTCTAATACTGAGATGGAATGCAGAGACAAAGGTTTGACTTCTTTCATTACTTATGTTATTGGTGGTTATTTGTTTTTTTTTACTCTTGAATTTCTTTCAGGAAAGTCGAAAGTAGATGTTGTGGAGGATTCTGATGATGAAGAGGATAGTATCCATTCTCTAAGCAGTGAAGACACAGAAACAGATTCAGACCCTTGTTCTGAATTCAAGATGATGTCCAAGACAATCCCAAAAAGAAGGAACAAAGGTTTTACACATTTCGTTAACTCTTTTCATCATTTTCAGTTGTGTATGTGATTTGCTTTATATAGACAAGTCTGTTTTTGTTTGTTGAGATTTTTTCAGGAAAGAAGAAAGAGAGAGCTGTAGAGAGTTCTGATGAAGAGCTTCAGAGTGATTATAGTGAAGCGTCTGATTGTGAAGAGAATTCCATCAGGGACGATTCTTATGCTCCAGATCACGAAGACACAATCACTTGTGTCAAACCAAAGGTGTCGAAGCCGAAGAAAAAAGGTGAAACACTAAAGACTTCTCATCACTTTGATCATTTGTGCAATGCATAAGTTAATGTAAATTTTGTTTTGTATCTTGTTTTTTGGAAACAGAGGCCAAAAGAAGAAGAAAGGTTTGTAATCACATTATTGCCTTAATTTCATCACTTATTAGGTGATTAATTCTTTTGTGATATGTCTCTTGAATTTTTACAGTGGATCCTAAGATAAAAAATCCAGAGACATATTTAGACAATCCAAAGAATGTATGGTTTGAAACAAACGTGAAGAGCAGGTTATACGAGCTGGTAAGAATTGCAGTTACTGTCCAAATATGCTATTTCTCAAATCTTGTTATTTATTGACGTTTTTGTTTGCTCTGTATACGCTTAAGACAGGGGGTTCTTGTACAACTGGCTAAAGACTATCGCTTAAGGTTTGGAGATTCCGTTGACTACATAGACAGATTCGGGAAACTAAATGCGGAAACAGCAAAATGGAAGGATCCACGTTTGTGTATCAAAAAATGGAATCTCATATGCAAGAGGAACAAATTAAAGAAAGAAGACCGCGTTTTGTGTGAACTCTTGCGTAAGAAACACAAAATCTTTCTTACGCAAGAGTTCACACAAAACGTGGTCTTCTTTCTTCAATTTGTTCCTCTTGCATATGAGATCCCATTTTTTGATACACACACGAGGATCCACAGCAGACTTCTTAGTGTTCTTATCTAAAGTATCATCCCCTAAAGCATTCCCTTCAACACAAAGGGCCAACGTTCCGCCAACAACTTCATTTGTGCATATGTATGTGTCTGTGTCCGACACAATCTCAACAGTTCCTTCTTTACAATGGTCTTAGCCGCAACAGACTTCGACAATGGTCTGTCTTGCGTTCTGTGATCTTAGTAGGAGACTCGTTAAGTTTTAGTAGTAATGCATATTCTTATTTTTTAAATGGCATGAGAGTGGTTAAGGAGTTAGTTCATGCGAGTGTTTTAAGGTCAATGTGGAGCTTTATTGCTGCGACTCTTTGTTGCAGCCATAGCCATGACTACAGATTCGAATCTTCATAGAAGAGAAGTGGATAGTGATAATATGAGTATAAAGATGTGAGCTTTGAGTAGTTGTGTGCTTCTTCTCCTCAAAATTATGAGCTTTTTGCTCTACTGAGATAAGTTACGATTTTGGGGTTTCATCTTTAGGGTCGCGGGTCTTCGGGTTGTTTTTTGGTTTGAATTCGAGTAGATAAGGTAGGCTTAACCGGATCGTACCGGGGTTTCTAATAATTATGAGTTTCTCCTGAAATCTATGAAAGATCAAAAATTTATTTACGCAGAAAACTGAAGTTGAGCTTGTTGGTTACAAAAACGCGAATAGATCGAACAAAGAGAGAAAAAATGTACGAAGATCATCTCTTATCACTTTCTTCATGCTCTATGAATCTCAATTTCGCTTTCTCCCCCACCCTTATCTCTCAGATACAATCTTTCTCTCCCCACAAGCGTAATCTTCACTCTCGTTGCTGTTTCTGCTAATTCGAACAACCTTGCCGCTGAAAATGACGGTGGAATGTCGACGACCAAAAAAGGGTCGGGGACGACGGCGAGAGGAAGGAGATTACTCAAGGTTAGAGAAGATAAGAGAAAACGGGAATACGATCGTCTTCATGACTACCCATCTTGGGCCAAGTACTTCTTTCGTTCTTTCTCTCTTGCACTCCCAAGTGTTTGTGTTTTTGCCTAAGTCACGAGAGAGCGTAAAGCTTTTGGTTAATTGGGGGAAATTATAAATGCAGGGTACTAGAGAATGCGTGTAAAGATGATGAAGAGCTTAGAGCTGTTCTTGGTGACAGCATTGGAAACCCTGAGCTCATGAGAAAGAAGGTAATGGGTGGGTCTGATATCTATTGTCGGAATTCTCTATATAAGTCTAGAGATTTGTATGTGTTGTCTTTGTAAATTGTGACGTTTGACATGTTTGTTTGCTATCTATTTAGGTTGAAGAAAGGGTTAGGAAGAAGGGAAAAGATTTCCAGAAGCAGAAGACTGGTTCTGTGCTTTCTTTCAAAGTTAACTTCAGAGAGTAAGAAACATTTTCTCCACCTTGTTCATTGCTCCAATTTGGTTTCTGCATTCTGCAACATACATAACATAAGACCACTTCACAATCCCCTTCCATAAGTTACCCAACTGTTATATGATATTACTTGACCAATGTTATTGTTTTTGACAACTGAAGTTTCAATCCTGTTGACTCCTTCATCTGGTTTGAGCTCTATGGATCACCTTCAGATCGAGATGTTGATCTTATTGGAAGTGTAAGAATTTGACCTTCTTCTTGCTTCTGTAAAGACGTCAAGTTTTACTGTGATGACTCATTGCTTCTTCTATGTCTTCCGTTTGACCACAATAATTCTCTATTTTGTTAACAGGTTATACAGGCATGGTATGTTATGGGACGATTGGGTGCTTTCAATACATCTAACTTACAGGTCTGTTCATCATCCGCTTTGTTTATTCTGTTACTTCTCCTTATAAATTACCTATCACACCATAAATCCTAGTTGCTAACCATGTTTTCACTTCCCCTTCTATGGTCGTGTGGTCTTAATGATGTAATCTATATAATAATTGCAGCTAGCAAACACATCTATGGAATATGATCCTCTTTACGACGCAGAGAAAGGCTTCAAAGTGATGCCTTCATCATTCCATGACATCAGCGACGTTGAATTTCAAGACAATTGGGGTCGTGTGTGGTAAATAACTATTCCGACATATTCTCTCTTGTGCAAACCACATTTACCTAAAAAACTCTGTAATTAGTATGAACTTTACTTGCACTGGTTGTTGCAGGGTTGATCTTGGTACTTCTGATATCTTTGCCCTTGATGTTCTTCTCAATTCTTTGACAGTTATGAGCTCAGAGTAAGCAACACGGGACTTATTGCTTCTGTTTATCATCTTTGATTGATTACTTCTCTGTTGCAAGAAACTTTACCTTTTTGTTCCTATAAAATTTCAAGTACTTAGGCATTCAACAAGTAGTATTTGGTGGTAAAAGAATGGGAGATTGGGAAGTAGGGATGACGAATCCTGATTTTGGATATAAGTACTTCAAGATCTGAATCTTTTGAAAACAGTTTTGTTATATAATAGGCTTCTCTTTTGTGCTCTTAAGAACAAATAGATTAACAGTGTGAGAAGAAAGATAAGCCAGATCGATACATCAGCCGATGTGGCTCTTTACACACCAAGTATGCTTGAAACAACAGTACCGTGGAGAGATTGGCGAGCCGAGAAATGGCAAGACGCAATACGCGAGGGTTAGTTAGTCTTCCGTAGACTCTTTTGGTTAGCTTGGTAGTAGAATTAGCTTATGTTTTGTTAAACTCCACACTGGAATCAAATTCACATCCAAAATGTACGAAGTCATCATAATGAAACTTCTTGAAATGTTAGGTTGAGTTCATGCATAGTCTTTGCCACCAAATTTCCTCTTCTACATAGCCATAAAGCGATATGTGTAAGAAATAATATGATAGACATAAAGAGAAAAGAATCATTTTACTCTTCATTGTCTGCTAGATGAAGTTTAACTCACCTTGCTAAAGAAGGAAGGCAAGCCTTGATTTTCTCAAGTTCGACAAAGCAACGACTGTATCGCTCCATCCTGAATAGCAATAAACATATAAGAGTTGCACAAGAGAGTGTTGCAATTGAAATGACAATGCAGATAAGACTAGATCCCGAACCAACCTTTGCTCAGCCTCTATATCTACACCAACAGATGATGGAGCCGACAGCGATGAGTAAATTTGTGACCCATACATTCTTACCAGCTTAATTAGCAAATCCAGGCAGACAGTCAAATGTCTAGAGATAGGAGACGGTATTTAGAGTTAGAGAAAAAAAAAACTAAGGATTCATAATTGAATCGATAACCATTGCATAAAACTTTTTAGAATAAATCACTTACCTATCCATGTTGCTATTTAAGAGAGATGTTAAAAGGGGAAGAAGAGAGGTACAAGTATCCAGAGTCAAAATCTCAGGTCTCTCGTTTACTATAACTAGTACATCCGCAACGACCTGTACCAAATATATAATGATTTTGACTTGTACATGGTGTTTATATACATGAATTAGATAGGAAACAAACAGAAGTTGCTTACAGCATCATCAGCCATCTTCTCTATTGAACTTATCGAGTTTTTAATATCATTTCTTCCCCAATATCCACGGACTACCTGCAAATCCGGTGAAACTACTAAGAAGATAAACTATCTTTATGTGAAAAATGATGTATTACAGCTAGCATTCTAACTGCGACAGAAAAAAATGCATTCTCATCATCTTTACTTTATTGGTGTTACCTGTAATTTTACCAATCGAGACTGCATAGAGCTGACAAATTGATCGTGCTGCCCAATTATGTCTGCAACTATATCTTCTTCACTAGCAGAAGCGATTCCTTGATCAACTGACACATGGGTTCCTCTCTGCGTGAGCTGTATGAAAGGAAATAATGTCATCACTATCTGTGTAGAAACCCGAACAGAAGCATGACCAGATGAGATGTTGAAGACTACTAAACGGGAAATTTTATGTCTACTAACACGCTGTAGATGCAAGACCAGTTGTGAAACTGAAAACAAAAATTTGAGGCCATTACTGTGTTAGGTGGGTGAACGTTTGGTGCAATCATATTTCCACCAGAAGAAGTTGAAACAGGGCCCTCAAAGTTAGAAAACATTCCTCTCCTTTCCCTATTCAGAATGAGGGAATGATGTCTTCCTAGTATTTGTCAAGGCAGATGGACAATGAGAATCTTTTTTGTACACGCATGAAAAGGAAAAAACATATAAAGCTGACGGGAAAGAGTTACCTCCTCTTCCACTTTCAGTAGGACTTAGATCTCTATTGGCATTATAGCTAATCAAGTCAGCTGAAATGAAGAGTTAGTTAGCTTGGAACTGAGAACAGCAACCAGAATTATAGAAGGACAAACTGAATAAGAAGTTGTACCAACAAGACATATTGTACTAAAAGACAACACATCTACCTAAAGACTGGTTCATATGACCCAAGTCATTCAGAAAATCAGTAAAGTGTTCCTCAGATTTACGATGCCAAGAAAGTTACACAACATCAATGCCATTCATTTATGCTCTAAAACAAAAACGTAGGATGAAAAGGCAATTAAACATACAGCTTTTGTCATGACTGCTTGGAGGTGATCTCACCAGTGATCTAGAATTAATCCTTCCTAATCCCCTGTATCTATTATTTTTTCTCTCAGCTGTATTCCATGTGCCACCTTCATCACTAGGATATACATTTCCATCCTGTAAATTACTTGGTTCTATAAGCTGAGACTGAGACCTCTCAAGAAGCGTACCAGTTGGTAGATCTGGCTCATTTGTGATGCTCGATAGCCTTCGGGAATCAGCCGCCTTTGACTGCAGTGAATACGGCATAGTTCTTCCAATAATGTCAAGTTCTGCTCTGGGTTCCACTGCCTGCTCAATTATTGGGTCCACTCTGGGGAAAATTACTGAAAAGTGATCCTCTTTATTTAGTACTGGAGGATTCACCTTTGGGTTAACTTTACCAAAAATCCTCTTTGCAACTGCAGTAGGGACAACTGTATGAACATCGGAAGCAACTTTTGGAGTACTAGTTAAGGTGACCCTATGAGCAGAGTCTGATATACTTCCAGTGGCTTTAGCAACCAGCAGATAAACCAAGAAATGCGATACAATTTATAATCAGCAATATTATAGCAAAAAGCAGAGGAAGAAAAAAAGAACAAAATAAAACTTACATGACAAGGTTCTCGACTCTTTTACTGTGTCTGAGCTATGAGTAACTAACAACCTTCCGAGAGGCTTTGATTCCTTTACCAAAGGATCTGAATTTTGAGATACTGATGGCCTTCCAGTAGACTTTGTTTCTTTTAGCAAAGGATCTGAGTCTTGAGAAACTGATAATCTTCCAAGAGACTTTGTTTCCTTCATTAAAGGATCCACTTTCTGGGAGCCATGCAACTTTCCGAGAATAACCTTTGAGCTATTATCGTTCAGAACTGCTTGATCTCTGCCTGAGCCCGATGTTTTTTCTGGATGAAAATTAGCTTGAGTGGTACCTCCATTCATAGGCTCAGTGCGCTAAGAACGTCATTATAAAATTTAGTCTGAGAGCTTAGAGATAAAAATTACAGAAAAGGCCAAACATAACAAGGGATGTAGGGAGTGAAAAATAAATACCGAGAGGTCTACAACCCACACGCCTACACAATTTTGATTGTAAGAGCAACCGAGAAGCTTTCCCTCGTGAACATTCACATCTGACAAGTTTGACCATCCAACATCCACTACATCATGACATCTTATTGGCTCCCATGAGAAAATCTACAATTAGCATGGAAGTTAGTTAAGAAAGGACAGCAAACATGTCGATTAAGAATGCAAAGGAGTCAAATATAAGAGTTAGATCCTCCCAAGATGGATTTTTGATGTTAGTATATATCTAACTGAGACATCTAAAAGAATTAACCTTGAGACTTTCATGCAATCCACACAGCACACTTTTCCCGTCTGGATTAAAGGTCAGGCACCGGACACCAGTAGTCTAAAGAATGAGATTGTTAGAAAGGTTCATGAAAGATCGAATACCAGTAATTTGACTCGGAGCATAATTGGAAGTATTACAGATAACGAATGATACCTCAGTTCCACCAGAACCGATAAGCTCGAAAGTTTCAAGGTCCCAGAATTTTACAGTCTTATCAGCTGAACCTATAACCACAGGCAAAAATCAGAATTCACATTAATATTTAGGTAAACGATGGTAAACAAGAAATAGCCACTACTGGAGAAGATGTAAATTATGAAAGAAGATGATGCAACAGTTAATGATGTCCAGGTTGGTTAAACCATGTAATTGTGCTCATGACACTCTTAGCTTTTAAAGTAAATTAGGGTTCATATCATTGTACTAAATCTATGTCACCTGAAAATTTGAGAGCTTCAGTGCTACAAAGTTTCCCTAGAAAGTGTGATACCAACCTGTTGCCAGCAGAAATTCGTGGGGATGAAAATCTAGACTCTCAATTTTCCCTTCGTGACGCTTAAACTCATGTAAGAGTTTTCCAGCTGTCAAGTCCCACACCTGGTGAAGGCAACCCACATATCAGACCTAATATTAAGAGAGAAAGCAATAACTACAGGGAACTTGGTTTTCAAGATAACAAGTACAGTAAGCGGTACAAACTGTAAAATGAAACAAAATGATAATCTTACAAAAAAGAAAGAGGATAGCCTAGTAATGTAAGTATCCAAGTTGATCAGGTACTATGTGTGTACTCATCCATCAATCAGATGTTTCCCCGAGGGTTATAAAGTCAGCCACAGAGAGGTAATATTAAATATTTGCATGTTCTCCTCCACACATAAAATACATGAGAAAAGAAAGATTAAAACAAAAATGTAATCCTTTCAGATAGGACCTACCATCTCTCAGCAACAATTTATATCTATTCAACAAAATGTGGAGTTTTTTTCCAAAATATTTTTGAAAGAAAAAGAAACTGAACTCTATCAAGTTGATTCCCTAGCTGTTGTCCTCCCCAACACATACTAAGACTGAGAAAACAACTAATGGAAGGAAGGCAGCTACAAACCTTGACTACATTGTCTTCTCCTCCAGATACAACCCAACGACCATCTGGGGTGAATCTAAGTACACTGACCCCTCGAGTGTGACCCTTATAAGTATGGATGCAGCTCTTCTTTCTTATATCCCATATCTTAAGATTTGTGTCTCGAGAACCAGAAGCAAAAAACTCACCAAACGGGTGAAAATTCACTGATATGCAATTCGACCTGTGACCAGTGAGAGTTCTGACAACTACTCATAGATGCAACCAACATAACATATTCAGTATATATAAGAGCCAGCGCGGTTGTCTAACAGAAAATGAGAAGTATTTAGATTATCATAGAACTAGTTATAACTTACCCTTTGCCTCCTCCAGATCCCAGAGTTTGATTGTACCACTAGCAGCTCCTGCTGCTACTAAGCCTTCTGAAGCATCAAACGTTACTGAATCAATCCCGCTCGAGTGTCCATGCAAGCTCTGACCACAAACATCCACAAGTAGATACTCAGATAGAAGATCTTTCGACTACATTATATCTGAAGTGTGCCATGTTTCCGCTAAAACTAACTCATAATCTACCAAGGCATTGTGCAATATAAGCAATGGAGGGAGAAGTAAGAACTGACCTGAATGGCGTTGGGCTTACCAATAGCCCATAGATTAACATTGTGATCTTCCCCTCCTGTCACGAGAACCCTCGAGGACTTCCTTCCAATCTTAAGACAATTAACAGCAGCAGAATGAGCCACAAATTCCTCTATTGTATTCCAAATGTATCACACTAGTTAAGGCTAAGCAAAATTTTCAAAGAAAACTCTAGTCAAAGTAAGAATTTAACTAGAAGTCTCAAATTTAGAGGCACACGGATAATGAAAAGTCGCTACTAAGATGCAAAACATAAAGTTAAGAAGTGCATGCGGATCTCGTGACCCAGAGCTAAGAGCAGCAGAATCAAGCACGGCAGTGGAGTTAATCAATGATTTCCATAATTTAGCCCTAAAGATGAAATCAGAGAGAAGTAGTATGAACAACGAAAAGGATACGGAGCTTGTAGGCGCGCTTGGTGTTCATGGCGGAAACGGAATCCTTACATCAACTAACATTCAAAATTCCACTCTCGAGCAGACAGAAACCTCGAAAATTTCAGAAATTTCAAAGCACCTTAAGATCTCCACTTCTCAACAACTGACCCACAGCTATCGCAATCTGAAATCTCGTATAGATCAATTGAGAAAACAATCAAGAGAGAGATAGAAAGAGATTAAGACAAGAGAGAATACCAACGAATTTAAAGCTTCAACTCCAACAAAATTCAGAAGGCCAATCTCAGCTCCGTAATCAATATAGGGAATGGAAAAAAATGCAGGTTGAAGAACAGTATCTTGCAGTAAACGTTGTTGCTCCCTTTACGAAGAAGATGAAAATGGAGTTGTTGGATGAGTTAACTTATATGAATCAATCACTAAGTAAGTTTTTTTTGTCTGTAATGGCGTAGAGAGGAGAGAGAGAAATGTGAATGACACACAGAGACAAGGAAACAAAGAGAAAGGAAGCTGCAATATTTTATTAATATATATTTACTCTTTCTCTATTCAAATTCCAATTTCATTTTTTTCAAATTTTCAAATTTATTTTTCAATATACAAAATCGATTTAGTAACTTTCTGTATTTGATTTACCGCCAGAATTTCACGGCCATTGTATTATTACTTTTTATAGTAAATTACTCTGAGTCAAAGAGTGTTATATGCAAAAAGAAAATTGTAAGAAACTCGTACAGTAAGCAGTACTCTAGTATTAGTTAAATTAAATCAGAATTTGAAATTTATTGTCGGTGCTTGAGTGCAATTAATAGGTGATTGTCGGTTTATTTTGGTTTCATAATCGGTTTAACCGAATTTGGTACATCTACAATCGGCGACATTTTGGCGCCATTGGCTCTCTGCCTTGGCTTTCGATACAGCTTATAAATCACACAGAGGTAAGTGATGGAATGAAATTTATAAAAGCAGATATAATAAAATGGTTTTACAAGAAGAGAAGAAGCGAGCAGATAAAGCAAAAGGGTCCAGTACAAAGGATTAACGGACCATGAAAGTAGAACATCGATCTGTGGATAAATTGGTTAATGAAAATGTTAAAAAGGAAAACTTGAAAAGAAAACAGAGAAATGGTTGTTGATGAGATCAGCCGATGTAGATGTGTATCTTGAGGGCGAGAAGGAAAACACAGACAAGAGAAAAGTAGAGAATAGAATGGACGATAACAGAGACAGCACTTGTCTGAAATTTACCAAACTCGACGTATCTTTGTTTTCCAGGCAATTGAAACAGAAGTCCTGGCGTCAACATCACGAACAGTATCACCGTCACTAGCACTGGTCCCCAATCCGACATTTTCACTCGATCTCTCGATCTCTTGATAATATATAATGATGATGATGATGATGATGATGATGATGATGAATAATGATGGTTGTGATATCAAAGAGAGAATGGTTTTATAGTCATTGGAGAGAGAGGGATTGGAGGAATTTGGGAAGGTGGTGGGTCGGAGAGTCGATTGTTGAAGTCATTGTGGATTCTCTTTCTTTTTCGTTGTGAGGGTTTACTTGTGGATCAGGTTTTTATTTTTTGGGAATTGTAAGGTTCTTTCTCCAAACTGTGCATCTAACATGAAATGTGATAAATACATAATCTAATATACTATGGTATATATAAATATATTTTAAAAGAAAAAAAAAACTAGAGAAATTGTAATGAATGTTATATCAAGTTTTGGAAATTAGTTCTACTATCCTACCTTCTCTTTTTATAAAATTAAAATCATTATACCCTAAATTCATTTATCTAAAAAAAAAACAAAAAGCTACTCTCTCGAGTTTTTCTTTTCGCTACTTTCTCTCACTTTTTATATACCTCCCACGTTGTTCTATCTTCTTCCTCTTTATTTTTCTCACACAACTTCTACAATTAAATTCTATTCTCCTCTAATCTATCTCTTTTTTCAAAAAAAATCAGCTCAAATAGGCTACCTCTAAATCTTAGAAAATTAGATCTCTGTAATTAGATTTCACGATTGGATCATTGGATTTAAGTAGTTTTACGATTGGATCATTCTCTGTGATAAAGCTAATCAAATTTTTTGGATCTTTTTGTATACCAAATTATTAGGTAAGCCTTCGATTTTGGAAATTTTCAATCTGTTAGGGATTTGTATTTGTGGTTTAGGGCTGATGTTTCAGATTCTAGAGTTTAAATTGATAACTTTTCTGAAACATTGTATCTAGCTCCGATTATCTATTGGTCTGGGTTTGGTATTCTTCGTTGATGATTTTTAGAATCTGATTTCGTTTGATTTCTAGGTGTGGTATTAGTTTTGGTGTTCTTGGTTGGTGAGTTTAAGCAGCAATTTCTTCAACTTGTTTCTAATGATATATGCAAACGAATCAATTGACTTCAAATAAATTAGTTACTAGATACATTTTTGTTTTGCATACTTATATAGGTAATAACCGCAAAACTTTTATTTGTAGTTTAACGACTAGTCCAACATTTCACCAGACTTCTCTGTAACCGGGAGATGAAGACCTGATAACTGTGTAACTGGCATAACTGGGCTTGAGTCTGAGTTAGAATATGATTTTTGAAGATTCGTGCTTGCCTCCCTACTATATAACGGAGCCTGAGTCTGTGTTTTGGCTTATTGATTGTGTTTATTTCTGTTATGTGTACTTAGTTTTGAATCAGGGGTTCTTATGCAGCAAGTTCTTCAACTTTTTTCTAATCGTATATTCAAACGAACCAGTTGGCCTCAAATATATTAGCTACCCGATACATATTTGTTTTGCATACTTATAGACGTAATAACCGCAAAACTTTTATTTGTAGTTTAGCGTCCATCATCTCACCGCACTTCTCTGTAGCCGGAGATGAAGACCTGATAACCGCATAACTGTGTAACTGGCATAATTGGGCTTGACTCTGAGTTAGAACATGATTTTCGAAGATTTGTACTTGCGTCCCTAGTGTAGAACTGGGTCTGAGTCTGTGTTTTGGCGTATTGATTGTGTATATTTCTGTTATGTGTACTTAGTTTGAATTAGGGGTTTTTAAGCAACAAGTTCTTCAACTTGTTTCTAATGATATATGCAAACGAATCAGTTGACTTCAAATAAATTAGTTACCCGATACATATTTGTTTTGCATACTTATATACGTAATAACCGCAAAACTTTTATTTGTAGGTTAACTAGGGTTCATTATAAACTATGTTTGTAATCTCTATATCCAAAACCACAAAAGCTATAAACCCATATCTCTATTCAATTTATAACAATTCTTTTATCTGATAAATATTTAGTTATCAGTTAAATATTCTATGACTTTCACATCAGTTTCTTCATCGGACCACATTAGCTCTTCTTCTTCTTCTATTATAGAGGATTCTGGTGATAGGATGGATATAATGTCAATTTATAACAAAATGTGATCATGTTTAATTTGGTAAATTTTGGGTTTTAAAAATACCATATTCTAGGTTTGTTTTGATTCACATATTTTTATCTGAACTAAAAATATAAAAAAAAATTGAAAAATCATAATTTAGTTAAGAAAATGAATATTTAGTTTTTTTGTTTGTTGTTTAGATTCAAACTCCTTTTTTTGTTTATTTAACTTTATATTTATGATTTTCGAATATCAAAAATTTAAAAAATTTAACTATAGATAGTTTTTTCTTGTCAACAAGTAATTATTAGATCAACAAAATCTGATCCATAGAGTATGGTAAGATTCGAACTCACCATTTGATTCCTAGCTAAACAAGAGACACGCCAACTGTGCCACATGTTTTTTAATATCTATAAATAGTTATTTTATGAATATTTAGGGTATCAACTCGATTCCTGATCGATCTGGTTCAGTTCGAGTACCCAATGAACCATTCATATATTTTGTTGGATTCAATTTGGTTCCATTCATACTACTCCAACTTTATATTCGGGTTTGGGATAAAATACCAAGACTAGTAAAGCTCATGTGTATGAAAAGTAAACACAAAAGCAAGTGTTTTATATCGATTTTGCTTTCACTAAAACCATTACTTTATTGTCTATCTTAGCTAATGGTCCAAGAATAAGAAACGTGAACTTCTTTTTTATGTTATTTTTCAAAACTTTCCAAATTTTTCCAACGTTAACTTTCATTAGACTTTTCCGTAAAAATTAATAACACAACAAAAGTAACATTAGATCACATTAATCTCGTACTTAAAATGTTCCTATTTTGTATTTTATTCATCAAAATTATGCAAGAAAACAGAATTAATTTAGATTTAGTTCTTCTCTTCATTCAAAACTACAATTATTAGTTATGTTGTCCAAGACCTTGGCTTTTGTCGACGTTTGATAAAAAAAAGTAATCAAGATAAGGATTTTGAGGGGTAAAATGGTAATAACCAGATTTTATAGAACACTCTCAAGTCTCAACTCTCAACCCTCGAGCTTCTTCTACTACAAATACAAGCAGTCTTTCGTCAACCATCTTCACACTCTGTTTTCTCAAAGAGAGCTTTTTTTGCAGAGATGGCGAAAAGAGAGAAACTTGAGATGCTGAATTTCTCAATACTTCTGATGTTGATTACACCAATGGTGGTGATAACAGTCGAGTCTTCAAGAACAGTAAAAAAGATAGGTGACGTTGATGGCGACGATTCTGAGATCTTCCGAAGATACTTGCTCGCTAATGGCCTCGGTGTCACTCCTCCCATGGGGTTTGAACAACTCTTTTTCTCTCTCTCGCTCTTTCTGTTTAACGATTGGTTCCTGAAATCGGGTTTGTGAAACTGAAAGATGGTTTTCTCGTTTGGTTTGATGTGTGACTAGTCGTTGACCAAAATCGAAAAGAATAAGAGAAAGAAATAGCTTGAATTTGGTTTCCACATTCTGAAACTTGTGTAAAGATTTGACTTTTTTTATTTTTTCCTATGTACTGTAGTGTGTATGTGATGATGTCTGAATGAAGTTTAATGTAATGGTGTTGCAGGTGGAATAGCTGGAACCATTTTAGCTGCAACATAGACGAGAAGATGATCGAAGAAACTGGTAATATTTTCAATTTGATTAGATTCTGGATTAGTCTTGTAACTGTTCATATCTGTAGTCTTAACAAACTGTCAATTTTGATGTTTGTAACAGCTGATGCTTTGGTTACCACTGGCCTTTCTAAGCTTGGTTATAACTATGTTAACATCGGTATGATTCTAACCCAGACCATAGATCGAATATTCATTGATTAATGTTTTATCAGTGAGATTGCTTAAGAATGTATACTTTCATGAGTTATTGTTCTTCACATTACTGTGGAAACCCAATTGAAATCTTTGTTTGTTTCTCAGATGATTGTTGGGCTGAAATCTCTCGTGACAACAAGGTACTGTCACTTCTTTGTGTGTTTCTGATTCATTTTCTGGGTCTGCAGTCAACTACATTTTTATCTTCTTCAAATCTCTTTTCCAGGGAAATCTGGTGCCAAAGAAGTCATCTTTCCCTTCTGGTATTAAAGCACTTGCGGATTATGTTCACAAAAAAGGCCTTAAGCTTGGGATTTACTCAGATGCCGGGTAAACTATTATTGCTTTTGCTTCTAGATCATAGTTTTGAAGCTTGGAGTGATGACTTTTACAATTTGTCTTATACGTTTCCTGGTGGTTTGGAGAAAAATACACATTGGCTTCATAATTGTTTTGGTTTATAGGTATCTTACCTGCAGCAAAACTATGCCGGGTTCTTTAGGCCATGAGGAGCATGATGCCAAGACGTTTGCAGAATGGGTAAGTCTATGTCATTCTTGCTTTCTGACATTATTTTCATCTCAAATTCTGGTCCCTGACTTTACTTTCAGACAGTAAGAAGTAACAATGTTTGGCTCAAATTTTCAGGGAATTGATTACTTGAAGTACGACAACTGCAACAACGATGGCTCTAAACCGACTGTCAGGTGATGATACCAGTTGAGTTTTAACATATGGAATTTACATACACTGCTAATAACGGATTTATGATACAATTCAGGTATCCAGTGATGACCAGGGCTCTGATGAATTCTGGCCGTCCCATCTTTCACTCCTTGTGTGAATGGTATAAATCATGCTCTCACACAAAGAATCATTCTTCTGTGGACTTAAAAGTTTGAAATGATTTTTTGATCAGGGGAGATATGCATCCAGCTCTCTGGGGAGCTCCAGTAGGAAACAGTTGGAGAACCACTAATGACATCAAAGATAATTGGCTTAGGTGAATAAAATATGGTGAGATGTTATAAAAGTCTTGGAAAATTCCTAATTTAACAGTGTTTTGGCTTTGTACAGTATGATCTCAATAGCAGACATGAATGAAGTCTATGCTGAGCATGCAAGGCCTGGTGGCTGGAACGGTACTATTATCATACCAGCAAGAGAAAATTGCTCAAGTTTTTCGCAGATTTTGTGAAGGATTTGGAGAAAATTTATGAGGAGTGGTGTGACTTTGCTGTTGGTTGCAGATCCGGATATGCTTGAAGTTGGAAATGGAGGGATGACAAAGGATGAGTACATAGTCCACTTCAGCATATGGGCAATCTCAAAGGTAAGTTAATTCCCAAAATAGAGAAACTCTCTTCAAGCAAAATCTATCAAGTCTGAAACCAATGCTGTATATGTACATCACAGGCTCCTCTTCTACTTGGTTGTGACATAAGAAACATGACCAAAGAAACAATGGAGATTGTCACAAACAAGGAAGTCATTGCGATTAATCAAGGCACTTAATTACTGTTTAGCCATCATGTAACTCCTTTAAACCATGATTAAATATATATATACATGTAAAAAGAATATGTTTCTTGTAGATCCTCACGGTGTTCAGGCCAAGAAGGTTAGAATGGAAGGCGATATCGAGGTAAGATTAGTACTAGACATTTACTTTCCCGACTATCTACATGTTTTTTTTATCTAAAGAAATCGATGTTTTGGTGATGACAAATGGGAAATGGATTCAGATTTGGGCAGGGCCATTGTCAGGCTACAGAGTAGCTTTGCTTCTGCTGAACCGTGGACCATCGCGAACTTCAATTACTGCTCTTTGGGATGATATTGAGATCCCTGCAAATAGCATCGTTGAAGCCAGAGATCTATGGGAGGTAATACATACATACATTGATACATACATGGATGCATACTTATTCAACTGTAAATATACATACTTGCATAAACCAAACAGATTAGAAAATCAGATCATTTTATCTTCTGATGAATGCGTTTGTTGTGATATGAGAACAGCACAAGACATTGAAGCAAAAGTTTATAGGGAACTTGACAGCAACAGTGAATTCTCATGCATGTAAGTTGTATATTCTCAAGCCTGTTGCCTGAAATATATGTACTGAGAGTGTGTGTATGCTCTCCAATTAATATGTAAAAACAATAAGGATTTGTCTCCAATTAGGCCTCAAGTGATCCTCAAATAAAATGTTTTACATTGATTTGGTCTAAATGCAAGAGATTATCTATTGCACTAATCCTAAAATTGGTTAGCCAATGAGTTACCGAACGAAATCCACGTGTCCATAATGATGATTGATGAACTCTTTCCTTTTAGTTATTCTTGCGGACGGCACACGTCACAATGTCATATCACTTGTGCGTTGGTCCACTTGAAGAAGCCAATTTTGACATCATTCCAATAACCTAAGACTTTGCCTTAAAGTATACTCTTTCTATCCGTCACTAGTTTTTAACTCTAACTCTCCTGTCCAAACAATATCATGTAAAGCTATCAAATTCTTTGAAACTGATTTAGATCAAAATTATCAATTTATAGATTAGATATATAGAATTAGTTCTTTTTAGACCATCTCCAATGGTTTCTCATTTCAAGGGAAAACATCAAAATGATTTGAGAAAGAGTTGAGTTCTTCTTAGACCATCTCCAATAATTTCTCATTTTGAGGAAAAACATCAAAGTGAAGGGAGAAATGAGAGAAAATCATCTCCAATGGTACATCATTTTGAGGGAATATTCCCTCCCTTATTTTTTTTTGAGCTTTTTATTTGCATTTTCAACCTTAATTTTTTATATATTTATATTTTATGCATAAATAAACATAAATAATATTATTTTTTCTTTCTATGTTCGGGATAATAACACTTACTAATAATATATTTTTAATAAGATGTAAAATACTAATAACAACAAAAATACATAACAAATTACAAAAAAAACACAAATAAACTTAACATAAAAACATAATTGATAAACTTATACATTTGTTTTAGTTTATATTAAAATTACACAAACTAAAACAAATGGATAATATTTGTTAACTTTAAAAGTTAGAAAGTGTTTTTGAAAGAAAATATATATATATATATATATATATACTTGAAATATTCCTTTTTGAATGAATAAATGAAGATAACCATTAGAATAAAAATGTTTCTTAGTCCTATAGTTTAGATGACTCACCCAATGGTTATTATTAGATTATGAGCTTCTAATTCAAAACCAATTGACAATAGGTTAAGAGATTCATATTTTATATATATTAGTTAGGATCTCTTCCAACTTCCGATGTGGAATGTTATTCTTTGATAGTTATGACATTAAAGATTCGATATTTCCCACCTAACAAATAAAAATTAAAAGATATTTTAGAAAATAACTTTAAATATTATGAGTAAGACATTATCAATTACATGGTTAACACAAAAAATGAATATACAGAAATCGCTTATATATACACTCGGAAAGCATGCTCAAATTTAATTATTATTAAGATCAAATTATATAGCATTCGCGTGGCCACTGAAACGTGGGACCATAATATTGGCTTATCAGAGAAAACATCACATTTCAAGTCCATCGAGTGGTGTGATTTGTAATATAAATGTCTGTAATTGTATATTTCATCAAACAAATATCCGATTGATTGAATCTACTAAGGTCCAATACGATAATGACAATGAAAACCTAACCATTTATTGAAACGCGTGAAGAATTCTGTTTTTGTATTTTGGATCTAAATGGCCTTATCAGAATTTAATTCTTTATTCATAAGTAAAAGTGGATCGCTCCAAAATATTATTGTTTGTGCTAAGTATGTTCACGGTGGTATTCTACAGAAACACAGTAAGAACTATAGTTTAAAAATGGCATTTTGGATCGTCTTAGCTGTTAAAACTTTAGTGATTAAGAGTTAACTAAATCTTCTACCTGCACAAATCTAAAAATAAAACTAGAAATGAAATAAAATAAAAAGATCGACATGATTCCACAGTTCCCACTTCACAATCCACACTTATTACAAGAAACCATTTTTGATTTTTCTTGAGCCTCTTTCTCACTGTCTGTTTCTTCTTCAGAATCGTTACTTTCACTCTGACTTTGATTTCAGATTGTTCATGGGTTTCAGAGTCGAATGTTGATGAACAATGGACTTGCTCTCTCTCAGCAGATGGGGTTCGATTCTTTTCATTTTTGTTGTGTTTATATTCTTGACTCACAAGTTATTACCTCTTATGATTACTCTTTGTTCAGATGGAATAGCTGGAATCATTTTCAGTGTAATATCAATGGAACTCTCATCAAACAAACTGGTGAACTACTGATTCAACTAAATCGAAAACAAATCCGATACAAGATTGATTGATTATACTAAGTTTAACCATTTGAGTTTCTCTGCAGCTGATGCAATGGTTTCAACTGGTCTTTCTGCAATAGGTTACAAGTATATCAACATAGGTGAAATCAAAAAGAACAAAAATACAAATTGAAGTTGCTACTCTTATTTCTTAATTATTGTGTTCTGTTTTTCTCTGTGTTTATAGATGATTGTTGGGGGGGAACTCAAGAGAGATTCTCAGGTTAAAAAAATCCCATAAAAGACATCTTTTGTTTCTCAGACTGTTCTTAGTAAATCTCAGAAGGAAACTGAGATATTTTTTTTGTTGTATTTGATAGGTGAATTTGGTTGCGAGAGCATCGACATTTCCTTCAGGAATCAAAGCTTTATCAGATTATGTTCATAGTAAAGGGCTTAAGCTTGGGATCTACTCTGATGCTGGGTATATCTCTATTCTCTACACACAATATACTTTTGTTGTAAAACCAAAATCTTGTTAAAAGATCTTTTTCTTGGTTTCTAGGACTTTTACCTGCAGCCAAACCATGCCAGGATCACTTGGTCATGAAGAACAAGATGCCAAAACATTTGCCTTATGGGTATGTATCTATGTTCTATCTGAACTCATATTCCTTACCCTTGAAGCTGTGTGTTTTCATTATGGTGAATTGGACAGGGGATTGATTAGTTAAAGTATGATAACTGCGAAAATACGGGGACTAGTCCAAAGGAGAGATACCCTAGGATGAGCAAAGCTCTGATGAATTCAGGCAGACCCATATTCTTCTCTTTATGTGAATGGTAAGAAGACTAATTAAGAAGAAGACTCACTTAACTTTGGTCTGGTAAAATACTAAAGATAAATAAGTGCAGGGGACAAGAGGATCCAGCAACTTGGGCTGGAGCTATTGGCAACAGTTGGAGAACAACCGGAGATATCCAAGACAATTGGAAGAGGTTTCTCTTCGTTTATCCCAATCTTAGTAATACAAGAACTTGAAGACGATTCTCTCTTCTTCTTCTTATAACTATCTTTATTATTTTCTTATTAGCATGACAATGATAGCCGATCAAAATGATCGATGGCATCTTACGCAAAACCAGGATCATGGAATGGTAAATAGTTAGATTTTTTTTTTGTCAATAGCTAGTAAATAGTTAGATACTAGTTAATTTCATTGAAGTACCAAGAATGTAATCTGGGTATATGGGTAAAACTGAAACAGATCCAGAGATGCTCGAAGTGGGAAATGGAGGGATGACTAAGGAAGAATACAGATCACATTTCAGCATCTCGGCATTGGCAAAGGTATGAACATTCTTTTACCTGAAAGCCCTCTTCCTAAACAGTGTATGAATGTTTCCCTACTTGCAGGCTCCTCTGTTGATCGGGTGTGATCTTCGATCCATGAACAAAGATACCTTTGAGCTACTTAGCAACAAAGAAGTGATTGCTGTTAATCAAGGTAAACAATATAGAAAATTTCTCAACCACCTCTCACTATCTGCTCATAAGAAACCCAAAAGTGATAAGAGCTTTACCTGTTTAATGTTCAGACAAGCTTGGGATCCAGGGAAAGAAAGCTAAGAAAGAGGGTGATCTTGAGGTATTATTGTTTTATGCAGAACACAGACAATATGAACATAATAGACACATAACACATGTGGTGCTATGCAGGTATGGGCAGGTCCACTAAGCAAGAAACGAGTAGCAGTAATCCTATGGAACAGAGGATCAGTACCTGCAAATATCACAGCTCTATGGGCTGACATTGGCCTTGGTTCATCAGCTATTGTTACTGCTCGTGACTTATGGGCGGTACATTCTGATAAACCATGCATAAACTGGAATTATGTTTCCTTACTACTATTGCTAATACTACTACTCACACCTGAAACCTAATCATGAACTATGCTTATGATGAATGCAGCACCCGACACATTCCCCTGTTAAAAAACAACTCTCTACCTTAGTGGAGCCTCATGCCTGCAAAATGTACACTCTTACAACACGCAAGGCATAAGATTCTCCTCTACTGTAACTAGAGTCCAAGGAAGTGTCCAATCAGAAAATCCACACGATTGTACCAGAACATCTTATAGTTTGATCTTGTATTTACTATGCTAAATATGAGATACCAGCATCATAAATACTCAATCCAGATAACATAACAATAAGAAAAATTATGAGTTTTAAGTCAAACCGACAAATTCAGATGTTGAAAATGTTTTCAACTATATGTATAACAAGAAAACTACCAGGATTATTTTTCCAACCAGCAACACCACATCAGTTGGAGAGTTATGCAGATATTGCTACCACTCATTTAAAAGTGACAGATCATTTTACTTTTCAGCCATAAACAATTCGAAATCTTTGTGCCTGAACATGAGTTTTCCCAGCCAGGAGGCAGCTGACTCTTCATGCCTCTTTATGTTCTGTTCATCTGAAGTCCCTGGCATGTTCCAAACGTTGCCGGAAAGCTTGGTAGTCACAACTCCGAAAGCAGGAAGCTCAACTTTCCTCTCTCGTGGATAGGTTTCTGAGAATCACAAGGATAAGTAGTTAAGCACAAAGACTAACATTTAACTGTTTATTTTCTTTGGTTTTCAGAGAGAAGGAAATACCTGGAAAGGTGGGTGTCAATAAATGATATGTGAGGAAAGAGACCGAGAAAGCCTTCACAGTACGCACTTCTGGAATTTGATATATCGGAGACCTATAAATATTCATCAATCAACTTCATTTCAGCCAACTCTTTATTTCATACGACGAACAATGTATCCAAGAAAACTATTCATGTAGATCAAGCGCCCATTAACTAGTAATCCAACAACCAATTCATGAAAATATGAAACCTATAAAGAAAAAGGCTAAAGCTGATAAGATTATAAGAGAAATAGACATACCAAGCTACAGAAAACCAACTGTTTTCAGAAAGATCAGAGCTTGTAAGACTATTCAGTCCATGATGCTGCTCAGCTAGTTCACAAACCTTCAACAAAAACAGTATTTCCTCATTTGATAAATGAATTACTACAGCCTCTAACGAAAAATCTAAGGAACAGAACATCTAAGGGAAGCACAAAGAAGAGCATAACATACCTTCAGGTGAAGAGGAGGCCTCTCATCAAAACTCAATGTCTCATTGAACTCCAAATAAAGGTGACAGTCCGTACCAAAGCTCCTAAAAATTGAGAAACGGGGAAACAAATACATTTTTAAGCAATTATACAAGTCTAGTTAACGCACATGAACACAACAAAGCGAAAAAGGAGAACTCAAAATCGAGTATCTGTGACCTTGAAGAAGATCCATCGACGAACGGTTTGTTCGTGAAGATTTGAATCGCGGAAAGGGTAGGAACATAGTACTGAGTAACATTCGGAATTGAGTTCGTCAGCGTAAGAGGAACGCCTTGTGCGTAATAGCTCCAAACTTCATAGGCAGACCAAATGTCTTCCAGGCCAATGTGAGGCTTTCTCACTTCTGCTTTGGCTCCACTTGAAGATGACGAAGCCTGACCATTCTGCGCGGATATTTTGAAATTAGGGATTGCATTTTATACTATTTTTTGACATTTAAAGAAATTCACGACCCGATTATATTACTCGGGTACATGGATCCGGGTTGGAAAACTATAACATTTAGAGATAATCCCCTCTGACTATTATTTATTACACAAATCGACCCAATGTTTCGGTTTCTTCCATAAAACCCTGTTCAAGAGATGCTTATCACTTATTACCACCTATATTATCATTTTAAGCTTAATTTTACTTATTAACATTTGTTAATTTTACAAAAGATTTCATCCCAATACGAGCATTAACAAAAGAGAAACAAATATATCATAAATTACGAGTATAAGTTTGATTGAATTTCTAACACGAAAATCTGTTTGTAAGTTTATCTCACACCATCTTTAAGGAATTGTTTTAAGAGACCCTTGTTTAAACGTTGTACAAATTTTACTCGTATATTTATATTTGGTTTTACGAAAACAAAATCTCCTATATATGAACTTATCAATTGGAGTTGGAGTTGTGTGTGTGCACTATATATAATTCTCAATTCATCTCTAAAATAATAAGACAGATAAGATAATGTAAGAAAAAAATTACCTGAGTACGAAACTTAATCGAGATAGCAGGAGAGATATGTTTAAGAAAGCTTTCAAAATTAGATCTGCCTCTCTCACTCATTTTTCTCAAAAAATTTCCGGAGGAAGCTTTTCTTTGTCTTATTTTATCGCATACGTATATAATTTATAGGCACAATACACAGAAAGATAGAATACGATACATATAGAGTAAGAAACTATAAGTTTGCATCTAAAAGGAAATGAATATACTCAGAGTGGAATAAAAAAAGTTTATAATTTTATTAAAAATAAAAATGAATAATTATGACTAGATATTTGCTTAACCGAACAAAAATTTGTTTTTTTGTCAACTAATTAATTCATTAAAAATAAGGAAAAAAACTCTAAACTATACAAAGTCTGAACCACCGAGTAATCCTCTAACAGAATGAGCGAGGAAGTCAGCTCTGTGATTCAGAAATCTAGGAATTACATGAAGAGAGAATGATCTAAATAGGCTATTCAAACCCACAAAATCTTCTAAGAAACGAGAGAAGGCAGAACAATCATAAGGAGCTAACACCATCTGCAAGACATCTGAGCAATCTGTCGCCAGCTCAACCTCCAACATGTCCAAAAAAAAGAGATTCGTCATCGCCCAGAGAAAAGCTTCAACTTATGCGTGTAACCGAAAGACTCCTCAGAATTGCTCGAGTCCCCATGCACGCACCCTCTATAGAATCATGAAAACAGGCCAATCTTAGTCTCTAAGGCAATTTCAAGGTTTTCCATGCTTCATCCACAAAACAATGGTAACATGTGAAAGTTGGGTTCGTCGTCAATGGTCGTGGAACCTCACACCAAGGCTGGCTTTGATTTATAGTCCCTGGTTAGGAATCAGAGACGACTTCCTTCTTTGTTTGAAGCCATTCTAAGGCATCGATCTCTGCCTCCCTGATTAAGTCTCATGGATCATTGTCTAAATTCTAGAATACCATTGCGTTCCTTGCTTTCCAAATATGTCAAATAATCCAAGAGAAAACTGTATTATCGACATCATTCAGTAATCGTCAAAATAAATAATCTAAATTATACCATATTGATTGACCTAGAAATACGTGAATACTTAAAAGTATATTGGAAATAGCCCATGTTTGAATTGCTGGAGGGCATTTCAAATAACACATGGTTCACCGATTCCTCATCCGTACCACACCTATTACAAACCGAATCACAATCAATTCCACACGATCTCATATTATCCTTAACAACCACACAACCTGAAATCGATTGCCAAATAACATGTTTTATCTTCGAAAGACATTTTAGTTTCTTCGATTGGTTCTAAAGTGCCTGAAAATTCGGACCTGCTTGACCAACATCAATAAAGGAAGAATCTTCTTCAATTTGATATACAGTTTTAACTGAATAATGCCACCTCTAGTAACCTCTCTAGACCTCCTCGAAATATAAATCTCTAGTACCAATGTGACATATGAGGCTAGAGAAATTGACGTAAGAGAGGTTCACGCCAAGCCCGAGTAGCAAAATCAATGAATTGATCCACCGTTAAATCTAGATAAATATTTGGCCTTAAACCTCTTGTTGCACGTGGAAACACATCAAGTATCCACTGATCTCTCCAAACTGAGATGAAGTGACTTGTTCCAATTCTTTTGATATTTCATTTTCTCATTAGGGAATGTGCATAAATGATGCTTCGCCAATCATAGGACGGCGTACTTATATTTCTTGTATCTATAGGAGTATGATTCCTATAATACCTCTCTTCCATAGCTCTTGAAAAGAGAGAGTCGGGATACTCAAGTAAACGCCATAATTATTTTGTTAATAGAGCCGAGTTAAATTCCTTAAGAGCTCGAAAGTCCAATCCACATTCTTTCTTGCGTTTACATAGTTTCTCCACCTCATTCAATGAACACCTTTTGAGGTTTCAGAATTACTCCACCAGAAATCCACAATAGCTGAATTTGACTTCAAAATGACAGATTTCGGCAAACGAAAACATGTCATAACATAAGTATGAAGAGTTGTAAGAACAAATTTAATAAGCACTTCCTTCCCACTATTTGATAAAAACTTTGATGACCAACTATTAATTCTTTCTTGTAGCCTCTCCCTCACAAAGGCAAATACCTTTGTCTTGGCTCCACCTAAAATCTTCGGGAGGCCTCGATAGGAGCTCATTCCTCCCAAAGTATGGATTTCCAAAATCTGTTGAAGTTCACGTCTCTCAGACTCCAGAAAAGATTTACCGAATTGGATTGAAGATTTATCAAAATTGATCTTCTTCCTACAACACCTCTCATAATTAGTCAAAAAATTTAGAATAACTTGGGGGCATCTTCTTTGTTTGCTCGACAATAAAATAGACTATCATCCGCAAAAATTAGATGAGAAACCCTAGGACTCGCCCTTGCAATGGCTACCTCACTTTCTCTCTTTGTTCCGCTCTGCCTTTTTTATCATAGATTCCAAAACCTCAATGCACATAATAAAAATATAAGGTTATAAAGGACCCTTTTTCTAAGGCCTCTCTTTCTAAGACCCATTAATTAAAACTGAATATTCCACTGATCGGATACAATGCATAACACAATTAATCTAATTAGCCCGGAAAACCAATTTTTGGAAGAGACTTTCCACAAATTTTCATTATAACATATCATAAACTTTGCTCATATCAGTTTTTATTGTCATATATTTCCCTTTAACAGCCTTATTAGTCCTCAGAGCATGAAAGATTTCCTGAGTAATCAAGATATTTTCTTATATTAATCCGCCAGAAACAAAGGCCAATTGAGTCTTAGATATCAACTTTGGAAAGACCTTCTACAATCTTAGGCATAAAACCTTAGAAATAATTTTATAACCTACGTTACATAAACTGATGGGTCTAAATTCTAACTTTTTATTTGGTCGGGAGATTTTCGGGATACAACAAATATTCGTCTTATTACGACTCAAACCTACCTTTAACCAAAAAATCATTTACCAACCTAACAACATCATCCTTAACAACATCCCATAATTTCTGGAAAAATAAAGCTGTCATACCATCTGGTCTCAAATTTTTCCCAGGATCCATCATATATAGGGCCTTTTTTACTTTTTCCTCTGAAGCTCTAGCCATCAACATCATATTCTCAGTGTCAGAGATCCTAGAATCAATGCCACTAAGAGCCTCCTCAATGGCAATAGAATCTGTCGAGGAGAATAAATAAGTAAAATATCTTACAGCTTCCTGACTAATCTCGAGATCTTTAGTCAACCTAACATCCTCATTATTGAAGAGGCCCACGATCCGGTTTCGATCCCTCCTTTGTTTTGTCTGGGCATGAAAAACTTTGTATTACAATTTCCTTCTCTGAACCATCTATTTCTACTCTTTTGCTTCCAATAGATTTTCTTATCTTCTCAAGCTTTTTTTTAATTCGACTCTAACCTCATAATTTCAGACAAAACTATTATTATCACTTTGATAATCTTCCGGTTTCTTTTGAAGTCTAAGGATATTAACCTTTCCGGAGGGAATGTTTTCCTTTCTCCACTTAGAAATTTCGCCACGATATTTTCTAACTTTATTTGAGAAAGATATATGTAATCAGCAAGGAACACCTCACCAACCACGGGCTACTATATCCAAAAAAATATTTTTTTCTAATCTCCCTTCCATCGAAATGAAATTGTGATTTTTTGTTGACACCATTTTCTCAGAAAGACCCGACAATTGGCTGGTGGTCTAAGCATATCATCTTCAAGTAAACTACTTCAGAATTAAGAAATACATTATGTCAATCTTCATTACCATAGGTTTTATCCAATTTGCACTTGACTACACAGTTTTGTCTTAATACCTCTCCATGACCACGAGTTGGCTAAAGAAGGGAATTCAATCGAACTACAATTGCGGATCATGTGATTAAATCCAAAAAAAAATTAGCACTCCTTAGGGAATCCCCTTGTTTCTCATAATTCCCATAAAACTCGTTAAAATCTTTTATAATTAACCACGAAAAATTTCTAGAAATCCCAAAACGAGTTAATCATTCTCACACTTGATCCCAGAGATGAAAATGAACCCTCCATAAATAAAGGCTATAAAAATCTTATGACCTTGAACATCAAATGAAACATCAATCATCATCTTATCCTTATAATTAACTACCACATTATAAAAATTAGAGAACATTAAAGAAACACCACCACTAATTAGAGAACAATCCACTATTCCCATTGGATTCCACTCTTATTCAAGAATCATAACCCAAATGGGTTTGAATTCTTTCCATAAAAGCCAAATTTTTTTTGTCCCTCAGACAAACAAAAAAATCTGGCTTGTTACTTTTCAAAATGTGTTTATTAAGGTGATAATTGATATATAATGCCAAAAGAAAACAAAAAATTCCATACATCATTTCTAGTAAACAAAAATAAGATACTATTATCCAGTATATAATTGCATATAAAAAATGGTTGTCCTCACATACTTTATTATGGTTATGGTTTAAGATATTTGTCTAGTACTTCATCATGCTTCTTCAAAATTTATCTGGAATTCCAATCATTATTAGAAGAAAAATTCTTTAGTGATAAATTTGTACATATATATTACAAGATGGACTACATTGCTAATTATAAGCAATATGAAGAAAATGCATTTTATTCGTTTATAGTTCGATCAATCATTATTCTACTTCATTTTAGAATACAATAATTAATACACACAAAAAAAAAAACTTAAAGCATGCATATATCGTGTATAGTTTTATTCTTTTTTTATAAAATATAGTTTAAAACTATGTTCATGCATTCATATTTCTTAAACTATATAAATGCATTTTTAACAAAATAAAAAATATATGTACATGCATTTAGAGATTGTGTAGATCACATGGGGTGACGAAATAACTCGACGGCAGGTTTATTATAAAGTGAGAGCCATTTCAAATCATATTTACTTTTGTGTTTAATATTAAATAATGGAAGAAAACGACCCAACTGACTCAAAATTGACTAGAGATATTTAAATCCAATATGGATAATTTTTCTAAAGTATGTTAATTATATCCGAAAGTCACGATGCCAACTCAGAATTGTCCAAAACCACGACCTTAAGTCAGATATAAAGCATGTCGGAGTCTAATGTGAGGGGCGTGTGACTATGTTTCACTTTCTGTTTTTTCCTTTGATCTTCGATCTTTCTTTTGATCAAAGCAGCCAAACATGTTGCTTTATTCCTAATCCACAATGAAGATTCAAATTCGGATAAAATATAGATAACTTCTCTCTTTTGCTGAATTGGTGATGACTCATCCATTGGTCACAAAAGGTTTTATTAAAAAGGACTCAGTATAACTCTTTTCATTGCCCTTTAAATACCTGAGCCTGCATCAAACCATTTCATCAATCAGTTTCATTTCACAAAACAAACAATATCAAGATTCAATCCTCTAAAGATGAACATGAGCAAAATTGAACAACAAGTTATTAGATTTCCGGCGAAGAAGACTACTCTGATGGGTTACTTACCTGATCCGGCTTCGATTAACAAGTTCCAGATTTCGGCTTCTTCCAAGAAGAAAACCGATGGTTTCACCAATGGAACTAGAGACCACAACAAGCTAAGACCAAAGCTAACCGAAATAGTGAAGAGAAAGCTATCTTTGGGAGCTAGGATTCTTCGGGTGGGAGGTTTGGAGAAGATCTTCAAGCGGCTCTTTAAAGTAAGTGAAGATGAGAAACTGTTCAAAATGTACCATTGTTACTTGTCGACAACCGCCGGTCCCATTGCTGGCCTTCTCTTTATCTCATCAAAGAAGATAGCCTTCTGCAGTGAGAGATCGGTAAAGGTGCCTTCTTCTCAAGGAGACATGATCCAAGTTCACTACAAAGTTTCCATTCCCTTGTCTAAGATCAAGAGAATGAACCAGATTCAGAACACAAAGAAACCATCACAGAAGTACCTGGAATTAGTCACTGTCGATGGTTTTGACTTCTGGTTCATGGGGTTCTTGAGCTACCAGAAAGCTTTTTATTGCCTTGAGAAGGCTCTTTCTCTAAGCTTTGAAGACAACGAAGAGCAATAAACCCACGATGTCCGAGGAAATATACCATTCTTCTTTACTTATTTGATTATAGCATAGTCCTACAAAGACAGACCATACTGTACAAACTCAATTTCTTTTTCCTTTTCCATTGTAGACGATAAGGCCTGAGTATATAAAGTGAATCATTTATTTTTACATAGCTCAATCAACACAAATGGAAACTCTATAAAGCTCTCTACACAAGAAACCATTTCCTTGATTTCTGAAAGGGAAACTTTAGATTTCTGAGTCGTGACCAGTCTCCTCAGGCTATTATGTTTGGTCAAGCAACATTCTCTTGCAGATGGAAGTAAACGATGGAGAATACAGATCACTCTTGGCTTCTCCAAGGAGTTTTAATCGAGATACCAACAAATGATATTTATAGGAACTAATTTTGAATCAGCTGAACTCAACACTCAAGAGTTGAAATTCTTGAGACCAATCTAAATTACAGCGTCGTATCTCCTCTGTTTCTACATGGATATGTGATATATAAACAACTACGGTACACGGAATTGACAAATTATCACCAACTAAAAGCAAACATGACTCATAAATGTAATGTAAAAGACTCTGCAAATTGCTGAATTGTTCTCCTTTTTATTCATTGAAACGTAATGGCAATATATAGCCTTACAATTGAAACTACTTCCTACTTTTACTGAAGCAAATTACTTGATCAAATGATCGTTATTGACTTAACTAATTTCCTACAAATCAGCTCAAAGACTCGAGACTAAGTTTCAGTCATTGACTTCTTCAACTTACTTATTCATCGAAAACATAAAGACCAGCTTACTCTAACAAAACCCTCCCTAAACTACACTTGGTTCACCAAGTTTAACTTATCCTTAGCAGAGCAAATTCCCAGCTTATCTCTTAGATTCTCGAACACCTCCTTCGTTAACGGTTTGGTGAAAATATCCGCTACTTGTTCTTTTGTGCCACAATGTTCCAACTGCAGCGTTCCTTCTTTAACCATGTCTCTTAAGAAATGAAAACGTACTCCTATATGCTTACATCTTCCATGAAAAACAGGGTTTTTCGACAATTTAATTGTAGAAGTGTTATCACATAATATGACTGTACTTCCTTTACCATCATGCTTCAGCTCTTCTAAGATTCTGTTGAACCAAATTACTTGACAAGCACAGATTGATGCAGCCACATACTCAGCCTCGGTGCTAGATAGTATAACAATAGGTTGTTTCTTTGACAACCATGACACTGCTGCATTGTCCATGAGAAATACATAGCCAGATGTGCTCTTCCTATTGTCCAAATCCCCAGCAAAATCACTGTCCGTGAATACTTGAATTTCACCATTACCGTCTCTCTTGTACCAAATCCCATAATCCATTGTACCACTCAAATATCTTCGAACTCTTTTAGCAGCCTGCAAGTGTAACTCTGTTGGTTTTTCCATGTAACGGCTTAGAAAACTTACAGAGAATTGCAGGTCCGGTCTTGTATTTGTAATGTACATGAGACTTCCTATTATTTGTTTATAGTATGTCTCATCTACACGCTTGCCTTCTTTGTCCATCGTTAATTTATTTCCTGGCACAATTGGATTTGCAACAGCATGACATTCTTCCAACTTAAAACGCCTCAGCACTTCTGTTGCATATTTCCCTTGAGAGATGTGAATACCCAGCGGTGTCTGTATCACTTCAATTCCCAAGAAAAATCGCATCCTTCCTAGATCCGTCATGTCAAACTCTTTCTGCATTGACTCTCTAAACTCCTTCATCATTGTTTCATCGTCTCCTGTGTATATCAAATCGTCGACATACACGCTTATGCATAGAAGTTTACCACCCTTGTTTGTTTTAAGAAACAGAGTTTCTTCATTCTGAGATTTCTCAAAACCTTCCTTCACAAAATATTCTTCAATCCGGCTGAACCATGCCCTTGGAGCTTGTTTTAAACCGTATAAAGCTTTGACAAGTTTATACACCTTATCTTCAGCTCCTTCAATAATATATCCCTTCGGCTGTTCAACATATACATCTTCTGTAAGAAAACCATGGAGGAATGCTGACTTTACATCTAATTGGTAGATGTCCCATCCCTTATGTGCTGCCTTTGAGATTAAGGTTCGAATAGTGTCCATTCGTGCTACAGGTGCATACACTTCGGTGTAATCAATGCCGTGTTTTTGTGAGTATCCTTTGGCTACTAAACGAGCCTTGAATTTGTTGATTTCTCCAAGTTCGTTTAACTTCGTTTTGTAGATCCACTTCACACCAATGCACCTTGCTCCATTTGGTAAATCTACAAGCTTCCAGGTCTGATTTTTCTCAATCGAATTCATCTCTTCATCCATAGCTTTCCTCCATTTCAACATTCGTGTTGCCTCCTCAAATGTTTCCGGATCAGTTGAGTGATTTATTTCCTTAATCTCGACCATATTCACTTGATCTTCATTGCTCAGCTCGGTGACGTAATCTCTAAGATATCGTGGTGGTCTCTTTGTTCTTCCCTCCCTGATTTCGACTTGAGGTAACATAGGTGCAGGTGCTTCAGTTTCTTCTTCACCAATTTCATGATGTTCTGTCTCAGCAACTTCACCTTCTGTTGCTGCATCATCGTTTTCACTATTTCCATCTCCGCTTTCTTCCCAATTTAAGTCTGATTCATGCCATTTCAAAACGTTCTTTTGATCTCCTTCTTCTTCTTTCCAATCCAAGCTTATTGATTCTTCGAATACTACATCTTTGCTCACAATAACCTTCTTGCTGCTAGGATTGTAAAGCTTAAAACCTTTTGATTCTTCCGAGAATCCAATGAAAACACACGTTCTGCTCTTGTCATCGAGTTTGTTTCGTTTTTCATCACTCATATGAACATGAGCAATGCATCCCCATACACGAAAATGGTCCACACTTGGTTTTACTCCACTCCATGCCTCTTGTGGTGTGACATCTTTTACTGCTACTGTAGGGCATCGATTTAGAACATAGAATGTCCAGTTTACAGCTTCAGCCCAAAAAATCCTTGGCATTTTCCTTGTTGAGAGCATAGACCTGACCATGTTCATCACTGTTCTATTTTTTCTCTCTGCAGTCCCGTTTTGCTGAGGAGTATATGCGGTTGTTAGCTGTCTTCGAATCCCTTTCTCCTTACAAAAATCTGAGAACTCTTGAGAGGTATATTCCCCTCCCCGATCTGTTCTTAAGCATTTTATGCTTCTTCCTTTTTCTGTTTCAACTCTATTTTTGAACACTTTGAACTGTCCAAATGCTTCAGATTTTTGCTTCAAGAAATACACCCATCCTTTCCTACTGTAGTCATCTATGAAACACAGAATGTATTTCATGCCACTTGTGGATGCAGGAGTAATTGGACCACAAATGTCTAAGTGAATGAGTTCAAGCACTTCTTTAGCTCTCCACAAACTACTCTTAGGCATAGACTTCCTTGGTTGTTTTCCAACTAAACAATCGGTACATGTAAAGCTTTGAGCATCAAAATTTGGTAAGCCACGTACCATTTGTTTTGTCTGCAGGATTCTCATTCCTCGGTGATTCAAGTGCCCATATCGTTCATGCCACAATTTTCCTACTTCTTCCGAAGATGTGACTAAACACCTCTGTTGGTTGTCTTCTCTATCTCCTTGATCCACCAACATAAACATTCTGTTTCTTCTCATTTTGCTCACAGCTATCAAGCCTTTGTCATGGTGATATATTTTGCAGAAATTCTCTTTGATGATGATAGTTACTTCTTTTTCTTGTAGCTGTCCGAGACTCAGCAAGTTGTTTCTCAGCTCAGGAATGTAGTATACTTCGCTTATGGTATAGACCATATCATGTAGTGTCAGCTTCACACTTCCTTTCCCCGTCACTTCCATTCTCTTATCGTTTCCTAGTTTGACAGAGTGTTTAAACTCTGTGTCCAAACTCACGAATAGTTCACGATGACCACTCATATGATGAGAGCAGCCTGAGTCAAGATACCAAACTTTCTTCCTCATTGTCTCTTCATGTTTAGTACAAGCCATCATCATCATATCTGTTTCTTCCTGCTTCACGTCATAATATGCCATCATCATCATTTCTGCATCATCAAGACTTGATTCAACTGTCTCTATATCTTTTTCTTCCTCTTCTACGTAGCTCATAAGCAATAGCTCTTCGGTTTCTTCAAAATCTGCATAGTTTGCCTCTTCCTCCCACATTGGACATTCATTCTTAAAATGTCCGAGCTTGTGACATTTATAACACTCCACTGTGTTTTTAGAGTATGACCTCCCACGACCACGTCCGCGGCTACTTCTACCAGAGCCTCTTCCTCTGGTTTCACCTGGTTGTCCTTTGTATGAGACCTTCAAGACCTGATCTTCACCTCCGTCTTGTCTCTTGAACTTCTGTTCGTGGACAGCAAGGGAGCTTTGTAATTCCTCCAACGTTATCCTTTCTGTGTCCTTTGACTCTTCAATTGACACTACCACATACATGAACTTTTCGCTCAATGTTCTTAATATCTTCTCAACCACCTTGTTGTCGTTCATAATTTCTCCATTGCTTCTCATTTGATTCGTAATGGAGAGTACTCGTGTGAAGTAGTCTTCCACACTTTCAGATTCTCGCATTTCTAACAATTCAAAATCTCTTCTTAACTTCTGTAACAGAGACCTCTTCACCCTTTCATTTCCCCCAAACTTCCTCTTCATCGATTCCCAGATGATTTTGGACGTTCTTCTATCCAAGATTTGTTCAAAAGTTATTCGATCAATTGATTGATAAAGGTAGTGTTTCACCTTATGATCATTTGTCTTTGCGTCATCAAGTTGTTGTCTCTGTTCTGGAGTTAGACTTGTCGTGGTTGGTGGTTCTTCAAATCCATTTTCGATGATGCTCCATAATCCTTTAGCACGAAAGAAGTTTTCCATCACTTCGCTCCAGTGATCCCAATGCCCATCAAAACGAGGCAGTTTCATCTTATCGTCTCCCATCTCTCTCACTCCGAAGCGGCGGCTTCCCTTTTAGAAACTTTTAACGATTGTAAAAACAGAGCTCTGATACCAATTTGTAATGTAAAAGACTCTGCAAATTGCTGAATTGTTCTCCTTTTTATTCATTGAAACGTAATGGCAATATATAGCCTTACAATTGAAACTACTTCCTACTTTTACTGAAGCAAATTACTTGATCAAATGATCGTTATTGACTTAACTAATTTCCTACAAATCAGCTCAAAGACTCGAGACTAAGTTTTAGTCATTGACTTCTTCAACTTACTTATTCATCGAAAACATAAAGACCAGCTTACTCTAACAATAAATACCATTCCCTGGCGATAAATTAAGTATTGATGATTTTGGGGTTGAGATCCTTCTTTCACTCAGCATATCTTGGGTTCAGACTCGCAAGATAAGTCTATGTGCCCTGCCAAGGAGCTCTGATACGTACTTCATATCTCCCTCTGCAAGAGCTTGGCGTACACGTGTAGAAGAGACTTGCCCTCTATCTTTTGAGTCCCCTGAGTCTCTCTTTCCTGAGCCGAGATTCTTGTCCATAACAGAGTTTATGATATGAGCAGTGATACCAAATTCTTCGCACAGCATCACCAGAAGCTTTATATCCTAATCGGTAATTTTCACCTATGGGAAAGGGTTTTTGCAAACAGTTTATTTTGTGTGTTTTCAACATGAAATGGTATGAGAAAGGTGAGTTGGAATCTTAATGTTCACCTGCCACAACTCCACAGACTCTGAGCTCCTTTGGCAGCTTTTCCACAAACTGTCGTGGGGTAAGCTGTCGCACACTGGCAAATTCTATCTCGTACTCTACGGGTGATTTGTCTCCACAATATGGGGCCCAAGAGGTAAGCACCCTTTTGCTATCACATTTGGCCACTATTGGAGCCCTGTTTGTACAGATCTATTTGTCAGTAGTGGCCATGGAAGAGAGCAAAGAACTTTATCAGCAGGAATCATATCTAATGTTTAACTATCTCAATGAACAGGAATCTTATGTTGATTTATTTGTCGAGTGGGATTTTAACCAAACTAGAAAAGGAAGGCATGAATACTACAGGTGGGGGACAATACCTAGGCTCCCAACCAAGCACCTCAGCCATTCCAACAAAAGACAATAAACATATAATTGATTAGACAATCATGTAAAAGGAAACATGAAAAACAAGACGAAAAGGTAACATAATCTGAGAGAGTCAGCAAGACAATAAACATGCACATCAAAGAAATGCAAGAAACAAGCAACTTAAATACCTGCAACTGGGGATGACCCTTCAACTGGAAGCTCAGGATCATCTTCTCGCTGGCTTCAGAAGAAGAAACCAAAAGACCCCGAATTTTTCCATAAGCCAGATGAATTCAAAGTAGATATCTTTTTCGAATCCAGAAAATAAATCTCGACAGTTTACACTTGAAAATCAGATACCAAAGCGAGGGAGAGGAAAAGAATACCTGAAACAATTGTGAAGAATAGGGATTTCTCCAGGACTCCTGAAGTAAGACCCAGATGAAGAAATCATCCGGTGATGCAATTTGTGGCTGAAATGACTATTCGCCATAGCCTGAGAAGGCCTGAGAAAGAATGAAGAAAGCTGCACGATCTTAGCACCACAAAATCCTAACCCCAATCCAATCGAATTATGATGATGGTGATCGGAAAAATGCTGCAAGACACGTGAGCCTCCACAAGTCATGGTTCCGTCTCGTGATTACAAATCGGACTAGCTCACTCTCACGGAGACTCTTCGCCGGAGCTAAAACACAGTGGTCAAATTATATGTCCAAAGTAAAGTCATAAACCTCTGGCTCGGCCAGAGTGTTTAGAATTATTCCAATATATTCCTTTTTTTTTATATTTCCAATTATTCAACCGAAAAAATGAGATTTCTGGATTTCAACAGAATCAATTTGTTCTAGCTTTGATCTCTCTTGAACTCAGTGCATCTTGTGTTTATCAATCTGAAACATAGAACTTTGATAGTAAATACTTTTGCAAGTATCATAAGTAACTCGTCCTCGAGAGGTGTCCTCAGTTTTCCAACATTTATGTTTCTTTACCAGATAACCTAAATTTCATGATTTTTAATCATTGTGACAGACTGTTCTCACCGGAGATTCGACATAAAGTTTTGATTTCTATCATACTAATTAGACAAACTCTGATCTGTGTAATTTTATAAGATGTTTCTATCTTAATTCTACTCAAAGTAAGTACTGTGTTTAGCATTAAGTCTTGTGAAGTTATGTGTCAGGGTTTCTCTTTAGGATCTTAGATTAATGAAAAATCAACATAACAACAATTGCAGGAGTCCTCGCAGGATATGTTTGGCTACTATACTGTAAAAATACAATAGAGAAACGAACAGTGTGTATGTATGTTCTAGCTATTAGTACTCTAATGAAATCAATATACATTATCCACCAATAATCCCAACTCGTTACACGTATAGATATAGTGCGCCATAGGACAGCGATGATACATTACCGATGGTACCTATAGCAGAGCGTCGTATGCTACCTGTAGGGTCCCTAAGGAGTGTCGTTGACTACTCTGTGTTAGAGTAAGCTGGTCTTTATGTTTTCGATGAATAAGTAAGTTGAAGAAGTCAATGACTGAAACTTAGTCTCGAGTCTTTGAGCTGATTTGTAGGAAATTAGTTAAGTCAATAACGATCATTTGATCAAGTAATTTGCTTCAGTAAAAGTAGGAAGTAGTTTCAATTGTAAGGCTATATATTGCCATTACGTTTCAATGAATAAAAAGGAGAACAATTCAGCAATTTGCAGAGTCTTTTACATTACAAATTGGTATCAGAGCTCTGTTTTTACAATCGTTAAAAGTTTCTAAAAGGGAAGCCGCCGCTTCGGAGTGAGAGAGATGGGAGACGATAAGATGAAACTGCCTCGTTTTGATGGGCATTGGGATCACTGGAGCGAAGTGATGGAAAACTTCTTTCGTGCTAAAGGATTATGGAGCATCATCGAAAATGGATTTGAAGAACCACCAACCACGACAAGTCTAACTCCAGAACAGAGACAACAACTTGATGACGCAAAGACAAATGATCATAAGGTGAAACACTACCTTTATCAATCAATTGATCGAATAACTTTTGAACAAATCTTGGATAGAAGAACGTCCAAAATCATCTGGGAATCGATGAAGAGGAAGTTTGGGGGAAATGAAAGGGTGAAGAGGTCTCTGTTACAGAAGTTAAGAAGAGATTTTGAATTGTTAGAAATGCGAGAATCTGAAAGTGTGGAAGACTACTTCACACGAGTACTCTCCATTACGAATCAAATGAGAAGCAATGGAGAAATTATGAACGACAACAAGGTGGTTGAGAAGATATTAAGAACATTGAGCGAAAAGTTCATGTATGTGGTAGTGTCAATTGAAGAGTCAAAGGACACAGAAAGGATAACGTTGGAGGAATTACAAAGCTCCCTTGCTGTCCACGAACAGAAGTTCAAGAGACAAGACGGAGGTGAAGATCAGGTCTTGAAGGTCTCATACAAAGGACAACCAGGTGAAACCAGAGGAAGAGGCTCTGGTAGAAGTAGCTGCGGACGTGGTCGTGGGAGGTCATACTCTAAAAACACAGTGGAGTGTTATAAATGTCACAAGCTCGGACATTTTAAGAATGAATGTCCAATGTGGGAGGAAGAGGCAAACTATGCAGATTTTGAAGAAACCGAAGAGCTATTGCTTATGAGCTACGTAGAAGAGGAAGAAAAAGATATAGAGACAGTTGAATCAAGTCTTGATGATGCAGAAATGATGATGATGGCATATTATGACGTGAAGCAGGAAGAAACAGATATGATGATGATGGCTTGTACTAAACATGAAGAGACAATGAGGAAGAAAGTTTGGTATCTTGACTCAGGCTGCTCTCATCATATGAGTGGTCATCGTGAACTATTCGTGAGTTTGGACACAGAGTTTAAACACTCTGTCAAACTAGGAAACGATAAGAGAATGGAAGTGACGGGGAAAGGAAGTGTGAAGCTGACACTACATGATATGGTCTATACCATAAGCGAAGTATACTACATTCCTGAGCTGAGAAACAACTTGCTGAGTCTCGGACAGCTACAAGAAAAAGAAGTAACTATCATCATCAAAGAGAATTTCTGCAAAATATATCACCATGACAAAGGCTTGATAGCTGTGAGCAAAATGAGAAGAAACAGAATGTTTATGTTGGTGGATCAAGGAGATAGAGAAGACAACCAACAGAGGTGTTTAGTCACATCTTCGGAAGAAGTAGAAAAATTGTGGCATGAACGATATGGGCACTTGAATCACCAAGGAATGAGAATCCTGCAGACAAAACAAATGGTACGTGGCTTACCAAATTTTGATGCTCAAAGCTTTACATGTACCGATTGTTTAGTTGGAAAACAACCAAGGAAGTCTATGCCTAAGAGTAGTTTGTGGAGAGCTAAAGAAGTGCTTGAACTCATTCACTCAGACATTTGTGGTCCAATTACTCCTGCATCCACAAGTGGCATGAAATACATTCTGTGTTTCATAGATGACTACAGTAGGAAAGGATGGGTGTATTTCTTGAAGCAAAAATCTGAAGCATTTGGACAGTTCAAAGTGTTCAAAAATAGAGTTGAAACAGAAAAAGGAAGAAGCATAAAATGCTTAAGAACAGATCGGGGAGGGGAATATACCTCTCAAGAGTTCTCAGATTTTTGTAAGGAGAAAGGGATTCGAAGACAGCTAACAACCGCATATACTCCTCAGCAAAACGGGACTGCAGAGAGAAAAAATAGAACAGTGATGAACATGGTCAGGTCTATGCTCTCAACAAGGAAAATGCCAAGGATTTTTTGGGCTGAAGCTGTAAACTGGACATTCTATGTTCTAAATCGATGCCCTACAGTAGCAGTAAAAGATGTCACACCACAAGAGGCATGGAGTGGAGTAAAACCAAGTGTGGACCATTTTCGTGTATGGGGATGCATTGCTCATGTTCATATGAGTGATGAAAAACGAAACAAACTCGATGACAAGAGCAGAACGTGTGTTTTCATTGGATTCTCGGAAGAATCAAAAGGTTTTAAGCTTTACAATCCTAGCAGCAAGAAGGTTATTGTGAGCAAAGATGTAGTATTCGAAGAATCAATAGGCTTGGATTGGAAAGAAGAAGAAGGAGATCAAAAGAACGTTTTGAAATGGCATGAATCAGACTTAAATTGGGAAGAAAGCGGAGATGGAAATAGTGAAAACGATGATGCAGCAACAGAAGGTGAAGTTGCTGAGACAGAACATCATGAAATTGGTGAAGAAGAAACTGAAGCACCTGCACCTATGTTACCTCAAGTCGAAATCAGGGAGGGAAGAACAAAGAGACCACCACGATATCTTAGAGATTACGTCACCGAGCTGAGCAATGAAGATCAAGTGAATATGGTCGAGATTAAGGAAATAAATCACTCAACTGATCCGGAAACATTTGAGGAGGCAACACGAATGTTGAAATGGAGGAAAGCTATGGATGAAGAGATGAATTCGATTGAGAAAAATCAGACCTGGAAGCTTGTAGATTTACCAAATGGAGCAAGGTGCATTGGTGTGAAGTGGATCTACAAAACGAAGTTAAACGAACTTGGAGAAATCAACAAATTCAAGGCTCGTTTAGTAGCCAAAGGATACTCACAAAAACACGGCATTGATTACACCGAAGTGTATGCACCTGTAGCACGAATGGACACTATTCGAACCTTAATCTCAAAGGCAGCACATAAGGGATGGGACATCTACCAATTAGATGTAAAGTCAGCATTCCTCCATGGTTTTCTTACAGAAGATGTATATGTTGAACAGCCGAAGGGATATATTATTGAAGGAGCTGAAGATAAGGTGTATAAACTTGTCAAAGCTTTATACGGTTTAAAACAAGCTCCAAGGGCATGGTTCAGCCGGATTGAAGAATATTTTGTGAAGGAAGGTTTTGAGAAATCTCAGAATGAAGAAACTCTGTTTCTTAAAACAAACAAGGGTGGTAAACTTCTATGCATAAGCGTGTATGTCGACGATTTGATATACACAGGAGACGATGAAACAATGATGAAGGAGTTTAGAGAGTCAATGCAGAAAGAGTTTGACATGACGGATCTAGGAAGGATGCGATTTTTCTTGGGAATTGAAGTGATACAGACACCGCTGGGTATTCACATCTCTCAAGGGAAATATGCAACAGAAGTGCTGAGGCGTTTTAAGTTGGAAGAATGTCATGCTGTTGCAAATCCAATTGTGCCAGGAAATAAATTAACGATGGACAAAGAAGGCAAGCGTGTAGATGAGACATACTATAAACAAATAATAGGAAGTCTCATGTACATTACAAATACAAGACCGGACCTGCAATTCTCTGTAAGTTTTCTAAGCCGTTACATGGAAAAACCAACAGAGTTACACTTGCAGGCTGCTAAAAGAGTTCGAAGATATTTGAGTGGTACAATGGATTATGGGATTTGGTACAAGAGAGACGGTAATGGTGAAATTCAAGTATTCACGGACAGTGATTTTGCTGGGGATTTGGACAATAGGAAGAGCACATCTGGCTATGTATTTCTCATGGACAATGCAGCAGTGTCATGGTTGTCAAAGAAACAACCTATTGTTACACTATCTAGCACCGAGGCTGAGTATGTGGCTGCATCAATCTGTGCTTGTCAAGTAATTTGGTTCAACAGAATCTTAGAAGAGCTGAAGCATGATGGTAAAGGAAGTACAGTCATATTATGTGATAACACTTCTACAATTAAATTGTCGAAAAACCCTGTTTTTCATGGAAGATGTAAGCATATAGGAGTACGTTTTCATTTCTTAAGAGACATGGTTAAAGAAGGAACGCTGCAGTTGGAACATTGTGGCACAAAAGAACAAGTAGCGGATATTTTCACCAAACCGTTAACGAAGGAGGTGTTCGAGAATCTAAGAGATAAGCTGGGAATTTGCTCTGCTAAGGATAAGTTAAACTTGGTGAACCAAGTGTAGTTTAGGGAGGGTTTTGTTAGAGTAAGCTGGTCTTTATGTTTTCGATGAATAAGTAAGTTGAAGAAGTCAATGACTGAAACTTAGTCTCGAGTCTTTGAGCTGATTTGTAGGAAATTAGTTAAGTCAATAACGATCATTTGATCAAGTAATTTGCTTCAGTAAAAGTAGGAAGTAGTTTCAATTGTAAGGCTATATATTGCCATTACGTTTCAATGAATAAAAAGGAGAACAATTCAGCAATTTGCAGAGTCTTTTACATTACACTCTTGATCACTTTGGTGAGTTCAGAATACCCGGATTATTAAAAAAAAACAAAATGTGTAAGTTTATAGTTATCTCCAACATATATTAGTATTTAGATCCTCTTTTCCTGGGATAATTATACTAATATATGTTGTTTGAAAAGTGGACAGTTTGGAGATAGGATTGAGAGAAATAATGGCACTATAATAATCACCACTTGGCGTATAAACAATTTGTAAGTTTGTTTTTTCCCAAGTTTTTGGTGTCAGAACAATTGCAGTCTTCTCTCCAAAAAGTCAAACTTCAGTCTTCTTCAGTCATTCATCAAATAACATCATTCATGCCCTCTATAGATTCGGATTCGAAACTGGAACCGATGTCTGATTCTGAGCTCATATCTTACATTAATAAGACTCTTGACCTTAGGGGCAACTCTACGTTGTCCAAGCCGGTTGAGCCAGAGTCAAAGCTCATATTTTTCATTGTTCGAATCGTATATGTCCTAAGTTATGGGCTTTTGACGAAGCATTCGGGTTCAGAGTTGTCATCAAAGTTCATATCACTCTCTATGCAACTAATATCTCTCGTAAGTTCAATGGATTTGGATAGGCAGCCGAAGCCAGAGTCAGAACTCATATCACTCATTAAGCAAATCATCTCATTCGGAAACTCTGTATCAGATGGTTGGGGAACCGAATCACAGGTGGTCTCACTCGTGACTCAAATGATCTCTCTCACCAAATCGGATCAGGAGCAAGAGATCATGCCACTCGTTGCTCAAATATTCTATCATCTCGACTCTATGAATTCAGATTCAAAAGCTCCTATCACTCATTGCTCAAATATTCTCTCTCGCCTATCGTAAGTATATGGAGCTGGATCAGAAGATCAGACCAAGCATTATTGAAGTACTCTCTTGCCGCAACTCTACATATTCGGATGCAAAGTTTTTATCATATATGACTAGAATAATCTCTCGAACAAGTCAGATCTCACACCAGAGTCAAGTCTCAAGTCACTCATTACGTCACTTATCCTTAGCAAAAGTTTTTGGATGTCGGAGGACCCAAAAATCCTTTCGTTGTACTCACTCCAGAGTAATGAAATAAGATCTCTCGTTAGCTCAATGGATTTGGATTTATGGTCGCGGCTGGTATTGGAGCTGAAACCACTCATTTTCTAACAAGATTTCTCTCTCGTCAACTCTTTAAACGAGCCGGAGCAGAAGCTCATGTCACTCATCTATCAAATATTTTCCCTCGTTATCTCTGATGACCTAAACTTGAAGAAGCGTAATTCCTTATGCCGTCAAGCACAAGTAAGATTTGAAAAAGGAAAATTTCATGTGATTGATGGGTATATCTCATGGAGCAGCAATAATAAATGGAAGTGTCTACCCTTTAACTGGGAGTTCTTCAGCTTCCGAGGAGACGAAGACTTCGCCTTGCCAGAAGATGAGGACCCAACTTACAAAGAACAAGTCTATACTCATTTCCATTGTCCAAACATCCTCTTCACCCAAAGCATTATCTTCAACTTTTCAGGGTGGACACGGACAACTGAACCAGGGTTTGTTATTGTTGTGATACAGATCTCCGTAAGATATTTATTATTGTTCGGGTTGCGATTACGCTATGAATATAGATTGTGTGAAAAAACCAGCAATCTTATCTATAGGACATTCAAAATGGCATGAACATACACTTCCTCTGTTCCTAAGATCGACTTCTTTAAACTGCAGCGTTTGCGCCTTGACACATTCAAACTGTCCAATCTATATGTGTCCTACTTGTGACTTTGTGGCCCATCAAAAGTGTATCAACTTACCACGTGTTATAAAGATTTCTCGTCATCGCCATCGTATCCAATTTGCCCATTCTTTTGACCAAGGAGATCTGTCTTGTGGTATTTGTCGCAAAAAGATCAACAATGATTATGGGGGCTATAAGTGTATTAAGAAGGAATGCTTTTATGTGGCGCATACAAGATGTGGCACACAGAGCAATGTGTGGGATAATATAGACCTTGAGGGAGTGCCAGAAGAAGTTCCATCGGAATCATAGAGCATTTCAGTCATCCAAATCATTATTTGAAACTTGATCAGAACACAGGCAAAGATTATGACGAGAATAAGCTGTGTCAAACATGCATTACGCCAATCTACTTTGGTAACATCTATTCTTGTATGGAGTGTGACTTCATTCTCCACGAAGAATGTGCAAAATTGTCTCGCAAAATACAACACCCCATACATCCTCATCTGCTGACTTTAGTGAATACCGATATCAAGAAATATATCATGGAAAGTTCGTGTTCAGCTTGTCCATGGTTGCGCACAGCTGGTTTCTTATATATATGTGATACAGAAAGATGTCGTTTTAAGGTACATGTGTAATGCGGCACAATTTCTGAGCCACTAGCCCATCCAAGTCATAACCATTCATTATTCTTGACATCCAAGCCAGAACAAGATGGAAAAAGTTGTTCTGTTTGCAAAAATCCAAGGCATTGTTCCACACAGGAAACATTCAATTGCGTTGAAGAGGAGTGTGACTTTGCTTTGTGTTTTGGATGTGCTACTCTGCCTCAACAAGTGAAGCATAAGCATGATGAGCATGTGCTCACTCTTTCTTATGGGGAGAAGAAAAGTACCATGACTTATTGGTGTGAAATTTGTGAGGGGGAAATAAATCCGAATAAGCGATTTTATAGGTGTAACGAGTACTGTTGTGTCACACTACACATTGATTGTATGCTTGGGGAGGACTTGTACATGAAGCCTGGATCATTGTGGTTATCTAGTCCATATGTACGTAGTCTGCCCAACAATCATATGTCTCGACCTGTTTGCATCCGTTGTGGAAAGCGTTGTCCACACAAGGTATGTATCCAGACGCATGTAGGCATATATTGTTCCTCATTTTGTTTGTCTGGCAAAGAGTTAAGGATTCAGAAGGTGACTAAGTAGCTTGATGGACATTAATTGCTTTTGTTGTGTTATAATATAATAAATTATCGGATTTGTGTTCTGTTGTATTGATTAGTCAAATGGTGTGTTCAATTTGTTATCAGATTTTTCCATCGAAAACTTTACTCGGAAGAAATATTTTGCTTTGCATCAATGGTTATTGTTGAACAGCTTTTATTTGTAGATAGAACTCAAAGTCTCATACACATTTGAGCATGCTGCAAGATACTTGTCATAGAAGAAAGCTTAAAAGGGTCATGGTGATGCTCTTTCAACATGGCGATTCTCCTTCACAATGTGGAAGCTTCTTCCTCCAGTACTCAACCAGAGAAATCTATCACCACGTCTCTTCTGAAACCTCCGATCGAAATGATTTTGTGACTATAGATTTTGGGATTTAGTTGTTACGAGAGTTCGAAATTTGATTAGTAAATCAACAAAAATTCGCGATTTAATTCTACCATTTTCTAAAGTTCAAGGATTTTTTTTACAATTTTTCCAATGAAAAACAACTTTCATTCAGTGATGAATTGGATAGTGGTATGAACACTCTAAAAAGTGACAAGAACACTATCTGAAACATGAATAAGGTCTATTTCATAAATTTCTATGTAGAAAGTAATAGAATCATTCTCAAATATGTTCGTATTTAATCTCTAAGGGTCAGCTTACAAAGGGAACACCAGAAGGAACTCTCTGCGCATACTCCACATACTGTCTACCAAAAAACTGCTTCAAGTAATGCTCCTCATAAGGTATTCTCTCTGCAAAGAACCGCCACACCACAACCGCAAACGCAATCGATGAAATGGGATTACACAGCATCACTTGCGTTCCCACAGACCAAACAAGAAACCCACAGTAACTCGGATGTCTCATGGTTTGATACACTCCTTCTGTCACAAGATTATGATGCTCCTCCTTGCAGATCTTTATGAGGTGGGTGAACGATCTACCTGCTGTGATTATAGCGGTTTTGCGAATGATTTCTCCAAAAAGGATCATTATAAGACCCAAGTTGCTGATCCACCAGTGTTGTTTCAGTCCCGGGAAGTAAACAATCTCAGTTAGGTACTCGAGAACTGAGATTAGCATTGCTAAAACATAGTGTTTGCTGATCAAGAGTGAGCTTAAATTTACTCTCGATGCTCCATGAATGGCAACGGCAAGAATGTATTCTGATGTGTGGAAGAAGGTTATTGCCACAAACATTTGGGTTAACTGTCTGAATCCGGTGTCACTAGAGATCTCTTTCATTGCTTCTTTACAAGATTTAATTCAGACCTGAAAAACACGCGAGTAACAGACCCGAGAAGATGTTAATCTTGTTAACAGAGTGGAGAAGATCCAAGAATTTCATTAGCCAGAGATGGGAAAAATAAACAATCAAGTCAAATTCAATCCCAACTCACTCCAAAGATTTCTTTAAACACACTCTCAGGAACACTACTCTCAGTCAATGTAACAAACCAACCTTACTTGTTATTAATGAGCTCCATTCTACATAGATGCTTCTGTGGCCTCATGATCCTACCGGAACACTAAACTACAATCGATTGGGAAAATGATCTATGTTAAGATAGGGTGATCTTCTTTCTATAATTTCTAGTTCTCAAATTTGAAGGACTGGGAAAATGCTAACCACTAACCCCTTCACTTATGATTACATTCCTCGTATTCTGGAAATTAACAGTCCAAAACTGAAAAAACGAAGAATTGAACAGAAATCCTAAATAGACACAAAGATCTGAGACATACCCACTTGAAATTGATGGCTCTGCGTGGGAAAATGCGATAAAGTTCGGAAATTTTCCCCAAGCTGACGAGAGAATCGCGTGGACTTTGAAGGAGACAAGCAAAATTTTCCCCTTCAGCCTTTTATTCTTTGCTTGCAGATAATTAAGAAATTACTTTTCTAAAGACAGAGGTCTCATCTGTTCGATTTAATCCTCCCCGAGAAACGAATCTCGCCTGGATAGCTTCCTCCGGGAAAAATCGATGAGACGTTACCCTTGCAGGAACCCCAAAATACCAAAAAGTCAAGCTTTTTAGGGTTACCCGGTTCGAGACGGTTTAATCCAATCTCACCGGTTCATATAGGACTTATAAGTGGGTCATCTACACTTTGCCGAAGTCACTTAACGATTGAAATTTTCCTAACATATATGCAAAAAAATTTACTATCTTTTTCTTTGCGTGTGTGTATGTTGTGCTCTTTTGAATTCGAAGGGCAAAATGAGAAACGTTTTGAATCTCACTGCAAGCTCTTCAATGTTTTTCTTCTTACAGAATAGCTATAATTGGCTGAATTTGTACCGCTATCGTTTACAATCGAATGAATTTGGTGTCCTTTCATCGACGGTATTCAGCTGAATGGCATTGAAAGCCTTATTGATGAATCACATAAAAGGATTCAAGTCAGCTTGACTCAGGGGATACGAACATATAACTGCTTTCATCACTTTTGTAGTATCTTATAATCATGATTTAAAGACTGGACCAAACTATCCTCTTAAACCGCGAACAACCACATGTATGTCTGTTCTAGAACATTAACCATATCCGTACTGTTTCTTCGAGTCACATTTGCATTCAATAGGAGTTTGGCTGTTCTTTAATCTGTTTAAACGACGGCACTTTTATACAGAGCTTTGAAAAGTGTTTTAAGTACAACAATCAATCAATCGATGAGCTTTTTATGGTTGTTTTTAGTACACAATAATCAATCGATGAGCTTTTTATGGTTGTTTTTAGTACACAATAATCAATCGATCGATCTCTCACTATCACTCTCCGTACATATATTAAGACCAAATACTCTTAAACCCTAAAACCCTAATCAACCAAGCAATTAACCTTTAAAAAATAAAAACCACCAATCAAGTACTTTCTAATCAATTTCTTTTTCTCTTTTTTTGGTTTTCATTTCTAATCAATTTCGATAACACAAAATAGGAATTTTTCTATACATAGAACCGAATTATCCCTAAATCAAAGAGTAGATAAAGGTCAGACCTTTACTGTGTCTCGTGGTCATCTTCCCTCCGACCCGACCCGGTAGCTCCACCCGATAAAGAAGCAAGCAAATTCAGATGATGACCCGGTAGATAATTCCCAACTCTAGCTGCTGAAGCTTCACCAATTGCAACAGAACCTTGCTGTTGTTGTTGTTGTTGTTGCTGCTGGTGACGAACAAAGAGTGTAGCTGGTTGTTGCTGCTGCTGCTGCTGCTGAGCAAAAACCATCTCCGGTGGAGCTCCGGCGGCAAAGCTCCAAACTTGACCAAAATCTGGTCTCGCAGGAACCGCCCAAAACCCACCAGAACCACCACTCATTAACGAAGTTCCTATTGTATGTCCAACGCTTAATCCTCCTCCACCGGAATCTCCTTCTTCAGCTCTCACAACGCGTTTTCCAAGTGTGAAAGGAGAAGAAGTGGACATAGAAGCGGTGGAGAAACTCGCCGGAGTAGTACCTGTTCCAGTAGCAGCTATAATAGAAGGCTCAGCTTGACGGAGAAGCCATTCAATGGTTTGACCATCGGATTTGTGACCTAACTCTCTAGTCAATTGAAAAACTCGAGCTGCACAAATGATTGGCATACGAATTCGTCTACCTCTTCCATCAACTTTGCTATGTCGATCTTTAGACGGTGGTTTCTTAACGGCGTTAAGAGGTCCTTTGTTAACCACAGTCGTTGTCGACTGCTCGATTATGACGCCGTTAGTCACTCCTCCGTCGTTATTCGCCATGGCTTTAGGGTTTCGTAATTACAATATGTATCGCTTTCTCTCGAGAGAAGTAGAAGAAGGAGGAGGTGAATGATTTGAGAGAAGGCAAGAAGCTAGCTGGTGGAGACAGGAAGAAGAGCACATGGCTGGTTGGGTCCCACACAGCTCACTTCTGCGATGGTTTTTCTTTAGCATTTTTGTCCGGACGCGTCTGAGCTCACGCGCTGACTCAAGAGTTGACTGTAGCATCAGCTGAGAGTGGGACCCATGCATCCCGCAGGAGAATTTAAGTTTTTAGGGTTTATATATAAACTTTTTGGTGATGCGTCTTATGATTCTTATCTGTTTGGTTCCTCGAATTACAGCGGAAGAGAAAAGACATAAAAACCATCAAGTTGAGTTTATTTATAGACCCAATCACTGATGATTTGACCTGATTGAGCCCAACCTGTTCCAAGTTCCAAGTTCCAAGTTCCAAGTTCCAAGTTAGGTATATTTAAATCAGTTTTGTGATTTGGTACAATGAGTATATATAAAAATAATTGTAAAGGTTTTTGTATTTATTTTGCAGGATATGTATGGTGATGTTGCTGATAAATGAGAGATGAAGAAAATAGATAAAGATGAAAAAGAATAAGACATGAGTAAGGTACATTTAGAACAATTCAGACAATTGTGTATAGTTCTGTGGTTTGGTACAATTAGTACATCTAAAACAATTGTAAATTTTTTATTTTTTTTTTGAATTTTGGTTTATGTATTTTGTTATTTTGAACAACTTGATATATTTTATTACGTCATTGTATTTCAGAACAACTAAGACAACTTATATAATTTTGGTATTTAAAGTCCAATTGGTCCAACAGTATAATTGTGAAGGTCACTCTAGTCCAACATGTACAATTGTTAAGCTAAGTTTGGAGAGGAGATCGGTTTTATCTCTCTTCTTCTTACTCTTTCAAACTTTATCTCTCTTCTCTAGATGAAAAGAAATCGACAAGAAAATGAGAGAAAAAATAGAAAAATATAGATTGAGTACAAATAATATTCAAAGTAATAAAACCTTTTCAAAAAATTTGAAAACTCCCTCGTCTTTGTGTGTTTCTTTTTTAAAAAAATTGGGCATAGATGAACCTAATTGTACAGTCGTCCACACAGTTGTGCTTTGACAATTTTTAGATTTTTGTAATTGGACCTTATGAATGATAAGTGTTTTGTTGTTGGACTCGTTATTCTCCCCTAATTAATCATCAGTTAAGAGGTTTCCACAATACAATATGTTCGAATTAATAGTATTCACATCTTTCTCTTAGTAAACGGGTGACAATTAACATAGGACTCCTTATACTAATAAGAGTGTTTTGTGTGAAATCACAATAAATATTTTCAAAAATTGAAAAATTCTTGTTTTATTCATTTATAACTTTTTCGTATGTGTTTTGGAATCCTTACATTGCTTAAATAGAAAATTCCACATATTAGTTGAAAATAATCACAAATTACTATTTCATACACAGTTGAACAAAATTGAACCAATTGTACCAATTGACCAAATTGAACCAATTATACTAAATAGATAGTTAATATTTCATACACAGTTGTTCTGAGTTAGACCAAATTAAAATAAAAATTCATACAAATACAATTACACATACTAACACCGAATAAGAATCGAGATTTGTTTCTATTTTACGTTTTTTTAAAAGAAATATATAACAAAGTTTCTAATTCAAAAAGAGAATTTGAGTAAAAATCCTCAAATGACTTCAATGAGAATGTTTTTCATTAAGGGTAAAATAGGAATAGAACATTACCAGTGGCAATTGGATTAAAGAATGGCAATGTTAATTATATTTTTTTCAAAAATGGTTTTTAAGATTGTTGTCCCAATGGAAGCTTAATCACGAGACTACTTATGCGGTTATGCCACATTACGACTAATGCTAGGCATCACCATTACATGAATAATATTGTTGTTTGTTTAGCAATCGCATATCACCCAAATCTAAATCTAAATGCGACATGAATTTAGAGGAATCAAATCGAATTGAATCTTATGAAATATTTGAATAGATCTTAAATCTTAAAATTAATCTCGAACATAAACAGAAACCAAATGGATATCTTGTATTTTTTAAAAATTTGGTTTTTGTAAATTTCTTGTTTCCTAAATTTTTTTTAAAAATTAAATAAAAATCAGGTATATATCTAAAAAATCGAACCCAACCCAATAAATGAGTCTTAACTCAATACTAGTAGTTATTTGTTTAGCAATCGCATAATACCCGAATCCAAATCCAAACGTGCATAAGTTAAGAGGAACCGAATCAAAAAATTCACGAAGTAACTGAATAGATCTTAGATCCAAAAACTAATCTCGAACATAAACTAAAACCGAATGGATATTTTGTATTTATTAAATTTCGGTTATTAAATTTTTTATTTACCAAATCAAAAAAAAATGATAAAATAGGTAGATTTATATCCAAATCAAGCCCAATCTGACAAATAGATCTTAGCTCAATGAAATCGAAAATTTGAAAGACCTGATTCAAATCCAAGCAAATTCCAAATACCCAGAACCAGATGGCTAGTAGCCACAACTATCAACTATAAAATTTTAATAAGCATTTACTCCTTCGGTTTTATTTTAATAGATTTTTCAATATTTTCACATATATTTTAAGAAAATTATTTAATAATTGATTATAAATGTATAGTTTTTTGTACTACACAATTTTCTATAACTCTACACCAATAGTAATTCAATAAACTCAATTAATATTCCTGAAATTTGTATTTTATGATGATTAAATGATAAAATATGCATAATTTTTTTTTTTAAATTGATCTTTAATCCATCTTTGTGAAACGAATTGAGTAGTTGTTTTCGTGCTCATTAATTTTGTTGGAATTGTTAATTGTTTCAACAATTTATAGTTTAAAATTTATAATTCAAAATTTTCAAACCTTAATTTTTATTATACCGAACTATTAAATTGATTTCGTTTAAAAAAAAGGAAATAAGAATTTAAGGAATTGATCAAAAGATACATTTTTCCATTGAAAACTACTCGTATAATTAAAATTAATTCCTAAAAGATGTGGGAAATCAATCGGCAGTGAATTGACAAAAGGTGATGTTTCCAATTTCCACGATAATTTGAAAAGTAGTCCCTCAAAAGTCAGATATGGAATTAGAGACAATCAATAAAGTAAATAAATTTCAAATAAAATAAATAGCGTTTCCAAGATAAAAAATGACAATTAGACGCTTTACGAGTTATGACACACTACTTACTATATGACTGTGTTTCAACTAGTGCGGTCCTCATTCCCCCAGACATGATATGTGTTCGTGTGTTCAATTTGTATAATCATAATTTGTTTAGCCATTAAACAACATTTATTTAATTATAATAATTCCAATTTGGAGCGTGACCCCAATAACTAGTCGTGTCCATTTGGAAAGAAGATACGCCAGATTTTGATATGTCGTTGCGCATATATTTTTTTATTACTATTTTCCAACAATAATTATAGTTTCGGAGGAGCTTTTTCAGAGATAAAATGCAATTCCAAAAAGGTGTATGGAAGGTTGAAGCAATCGACTTCCCGTTAATAGTCGAGACCCTGGTCTTGAATAATGCAGTAATTCACGTCTTTGAATTGAAGTTTCGAAAACTCGAGTTTCAGTCAGACTTTCTCAATCTTATCAATGCCATTCATTCCGATATTCCTTTATCAGAAATCTATGGCCCGTGTATGGATATCATCGATCTATCATATAAGTTTTCTTTTGTATTTTTTAATTTCATCCCCATATCCCAAAATGCTATAGCGGATGGGATGGCAAAATCTGCCTTGTATGGCCTAAGCCAAAACTTGTTAGAGTAATGAAGTATGTTAAGTGACAAAAAAAAATTATAGTTCCGGAGCTTTTTGTTCTATGGTTACACATTCTAGTATTATACTAAATTATCGTGTGAATATTTGTTATGATTATTAGTATTATACTATTATATCTGCTTATAATTATTGGTAATGTGTCGCTAATACATGTTCATAGAATCCAATCATAGGTTAGGATGCCTTTTAATTTCTTTCTTGTTGACACTATACCAAACTATAGATTGATGAAAAAATGATTACAACAAACTGTAAAAAATCTTGATACAAGCAAGGGCTTTTGAAAGTGATAAATCCAAAATTTGTCACATATTAAATTATCATATATAATTAAAACTACGATTTTTCTGAGCTAATCGACCACTAGAAAATTAGCTAGTGATTTTGTATTCATCTCTATTATATTTAAGAGATTAAAAAAAAATTTAGAAAATAAATTTAAGTTGTGAGTAAGTCTTATCCATTTATAAAAAAAAAATGAATCACGACTTTCTAGCGACGAACTACCAATCTAAAGACATGGAGAAAAATTGAAACTTTGTTCACTTTTGGTTGGTAGGATTCATATAAAATACATTGATAAGATTAGTTATGGGTTAGCTGGATAAAGCATGGATAATTTTCAATGATTAGCAATCAACAAAAAAATTCAAAAAAAAATAGGTGTACGAATGATTTGACAATTGTCAAATGTGTAAAACAGCTGGAGCCCATTCTCGTCAGCACTAAACAATTATAATTATTATTGTGGGTTGTGGAGGAAAATACAAGAAAGTGACACTTGTGTCAAAAGAGAATCAACTCCTGTTTCATACAAAGATCTCTTCTTAGATTATTATGGCTTCTTAGATTTTCTTAGCTCATTCCACCAATCAGAATCGTCCACGTCATCTCGTGTTTTAGAATTAGAGGATCGCTTTATCTTCTGCGGTTGTTCAAATTTATTTAAGTAGCTTTAATTACGCGTTCGGTTGGGAGACCAATTGCAAAGATCATCTAATGATACCTTTTCTAATTTTCCGTAACATCGATTAAACTTTGGCTTATTCTTTTTTGATCTTATAATTCTTATTTTTTTTATAACCATATGGCTCGATTTCAAGCTTCACGCGTTAGCTGAGTCCCTGATCTGCGTAGACCAAGGGCGAACACTCATCGTTTATGGCATGAACTACCAAGGTATCTAATCCCATTCACTCCCTATGCTTTTGCACCCAGCGTCGGTAGGGACAGGGACCCAAAGGTTTCCTTCCATACTTTACAAGCATCAGCTAGTTCAGGACTCTATTTGCAAGCCTATCTATTTTTTTAATAAAAAAAATAGGTATGTACTGTTATATTTATTTCTACATCTAGGATTTGATTTGTATCATTATCATTGCTGGAAACGGCAGCTAATACCCCATAAGCAGAAGAGCAAAAGGAAGAATTCGTCTGAGGGGCTCGCGTCTGATTAGCTAGTTAGTGAGGCAATAGCTAACATATTAGCCCTGTCCGGAATTCAAATTCACCTGAAAACAAAAAAAAACGCTTTCGAGTTTGAAATCACCTAGAGATCAAAAGAAATCATATAAATATTCTCTGAGACACTTACACAAACGAGATTTATGAGAAATTCGAATTCAAGTAACTACTACCACTATCTTTGAGTTTTTTCGCTGAACCAGTGTTAACTAATTCTTATCTTTTTACAACATAAGTAATTTCAGAATCTTTTAATTCAGAGAAAATAAAAAGTATTTTTTCTGTTTACATTTACAATTACTACTAACAAAATATTTGGTTAAAGAAGTTTAAAGTTGGGATTTCACTCCTAAAACTATACACGAAACGTACGCACAAACCGAAATCAAAATCCGAAGAACCAGTTGAGTAATGGTGTAACAAAAAGACTGATGAAACTGCATAGGTTGTTTTAAGGCTCGCTTGGAATGACATTAAAGAAATGGTAGATCTCTTCACTGTCAAGTACCCCAATCTCTGTGGAACAAGCTGAGCAAAAAACCGGGTTAACACTTTCGCTGTCTGCACTATCAGCTTCTTGCTCCTCGGAATCTCTCCTTCGTTTACCAACTTTGGAGGGTGTTGTACTGTGTTGCGAAACTCTGTCTTTACCTACACTGCAATTGACTACAAACACTGCCCTGTACTGTGTTACATACTGCTCGTGCCTGCAAAGTTTAACTGAATTGTTTCAGTTTGATTTCCAATGGTAACACTTACTAAAACAGTTCATAAGTTGACAAGTTGATACACACAGCTCAAAAAAGTGAAATAATATCTAGTTCAAAACAAGATTGAGTGTTCTGCTAGTCTAGAATGAGCGTTGTATTAGCCTACGCGGTTAGTTATATTATCAAGATTGTCATTCCTAAACAAACTCTTTGAATTGTTAACATGCCAACTACCTAGAGCATGCAACGATGGTATGAAGAAAATCTCTAAATATCAAGTCAACATTCCAGAATCTAGCAAGTAACTATCCATACTATTATTCAGTAAGTACACGCATAAACCAAGGGAATGCAAACAGCATTGAGAAATCTACTAAGTTGCAATAAGTCACAAATGTTGAAAGGAAATGGAAATTACCTCTGACACTCTAAGCAGACAGTGGTGAAACAAGCTGGACAACTAAGTACAGCATCAGAAGTACGACCATCTTTCTTCTTAACCATCCATAGCTCATCTTTATCATCAAGGTCTGAATCATAGAATTCTGGTTTGATGGAGTAATCAATCTCATCGTCGCTCGAAACTGTTACAAGGTCAGGGACAAAAGAAGGTAGGCTCATCAAATTAATCTACAATACATAAACTTATATCTCTTCTGATACCACAGAAACTTAAAACAACGATATTCACTTGGTTCAATATGATGGATGAAAAACTATAGATGACGAGACGAAACAACGAAGGGAATGAGTGGAATCGGCCCGAAGGAAGGCTTAAGAGAGATGTTTTACCTGTTTTCTGTGAGTTCTTCGGAGAATCCATGGTTTTTAGATTTGATCTTCAACTGATTGTGAACACGACACCTCCTTGATGAGCTTAATCTCAAGCTCCGGCGGTTGAAGCCTAATCGGTAATTCGCCGACGACAAACGTTGAAGTAGGGCTCCAATAATAATGCTAAATTTCTAATTGGGCTTAAAAATTAGTTCAGACGAAAAATACATTTGGGCCTTAAAAACATTTAGCAAAGCCTAATTGGGTTTTAATGAGAGTATGTCAGCCTTTTAGGGGTTTTGTTATTCACAACAAGAAGTCGAGGAGAGATGCAAAGAAATTAGGCTTTGGGTTGACTTTAATCAACGTGAAAAGAAAAGGTTGACTTTTAGTTAATCAATCACGTTTTACAAAACGCGCGTTTCAATCTGAATTCCCCAAAGTACAGAAGAAGCCAAAGACGGTCTTCAGGTGTTCGGGGTTTTAGAAAATCAAATATCACAGACGCAAGGGTTTTTGGTCTGATTGTCCTCTTCTTATGGCTTTCTCGAGAATCGCTCTTCTTTGCCATCGATTCTCTAGCCAACAACGCCAACTTCACAGACCATTCACTACTAAACTAGATAACACCAGATTTCTTCCCCCCAATCAATCCAAGCTTGCCCACAATCTAGTTGCCGTCTTCACAAGCCAGTCATTTTCTCCTGACAACCCTGAGCTACTGAGACTCGCTCCAGAGCTCAACACTAAGGTTGTCGAAACTGTTTTGAATGGATTCAAAAGGTGGGGTCTAGCTTATTTCTTCTTCAATTGGGCTTCTAAACAGCAAGGATATAGAAACGATATGTATACGTACAATGCCATGGCTTCTATCCTATCACGTGCTCGACAAAATGCCTCACTGAAAGCTTTGGCTGCAGATGTTTTGAATTCTCGTTGTTTAATGTCCCCTGGAGCGTTAGGGTTTTTCATTCGGTGTCTGGGTGATGTTGGGCTGGTGGAAGAAGCAAGTTCTGTTTTTGATCGAGTTCGAGAGTTAGGTCTTTGTGTTCCGAATTCTTATACCTATAACTGTTTGTTAGAAGCAATTTCTAAGTCGAATTCAAGCTCGGTTGAGTTAGTTGAGGCGAGGTTGAAGGAACTGAGGGATTGCGGGTTTCATTTCGATAAATATACTCTTACTCCAGTTTTGCAAGTTTACTGCAATACTGGGAAGTCCGAGAGAGCGTTAAGTGTTTTCAACGAGATTCTTAGTCGAGGCTGGCTTGATGAACATATTTCAACGATCTTGGTTGTATCGATTTGTAAATGGGGTCAGGTAGATAAGGCTTGTGAGATTATTGAGATGCTAGAAGAACGTCATATTAAGTTGAACTATAAAACATATTGTTGTTTGATTCATGGGTTTGTAAGGGAGTCTCGGATTGATAAAGCACTTCAGTTGTTTGAGAAAATGCGTCGGATGGGTATGAACGCTGACATTGCATTGTATGATGTGTTGATAGGAGGACTTTGCAAGCATAAAGATCTTGAGATGGCTCTGAATTTGTATTTGGATATTAAGAGGTCGGGAATTCCACCCGATAGAGGAATACTTGGGAAGCTAATATGTTCGTTTTCTGAAGAAAGTGATTTAAGTCGGATAACAAAAGTGATTATTGGAGACATAGACTCAAAATCTGTGATGCTTCTTTACAAATCTTTGCTGGACGGGTTTATCAGAAATGATTTGGTGCACGATGCCTACAATTTTATTCAGAACCTCATGGGAAATCATGAGTCAGATTATGTGTCTGAAATTATTAAGCTTCTAGAGGAATATAATAAAGCAATCCTCCCTGATACAGATTCTATTAGCATTGTGATTGACTACTTAGTCAAAGCTAATAAGGTGGATATGGCAGTGACCTTGTTACATGATATTGTCCAGAATGGCCTTGCTCCAAGTCTTGTGATGTACAATAATATAATCGAGGGGATGTGCAAAGAGGGAAGGTCAGAAGAAAGCTTAAAACTCTTAGGGAAAATGAAGGATGCCGGGGTTGAACCAAGTCAATTTACACTTAATTGTATATATGGTTGCTTGGCTGAACAATGCGATATTGCAGGAGCACTCAATCTGCTGAAAAGGATGCGTTCATATGGATTTGAGCCATGGATAAAGCATTCGACCTTCCTTGTCAAAAAACTTTGTGAGACTGGGAGGGCTGTTGATGCTTGCAAATACCTTAATGATGTGGCTGGAGAAGGTTTCCTTGGTCACATGGTTGCCTATACTGCTGCAATTGATGGCCTCATAAAAAATAAAGGAGTAGATAGAGGTTTAGAGTTATTCCAAGACATATGTACCAGTGGTCATTGCCCTGATGTGATTGCATATAATGTAATGATTAAGGCTTTATGTAAAGCATGTCGAACAACAGAAGCTGATCACCTGTTTAACGAAATGGTATCAAAAGGACTAAAACCTTCTGTTGCTACTTATAACAGTATGATAGATGGATGGTGCAAGGAGGGTGAGATTGACCGTGGCATGTCTTGTATAGCAAGGATGCATGAGGAGGAGACAGACCCTGATGTTATTACTTACACGAGCTTAATCCATGGGCTATGCATTACTGGAAGACCTAGTGATGCAATTTCTCGTTGGAATGAAATGACTGGCAAAGCTTGCTATCCAAATAGAATTACTTTCATGGCACTTATCCAGGGTCTTTGCAAGTGTGGCTGGTCTAGTGAAGCCTTAGTTTATTTTCGTGAGATGGAAGAAAAAGAAATGGAGCCTGATTCAGCTGTTTACTTATCGCTCGTAACCTCTTTTCTGGCAAGTGAAAACATCAACGCTGGATTTGGGATATTCAGAGAAATGGTTCATAAAGGAAGATTTCCGGTTTCAGCAGATAGGAATTATCTACTTGCTGTTGAAGCTACAAATAAGTTTGTGGAAGACTCTAGGACATCATGTTATCTTACAGGTCTAATAAAAGATGGTAGATTTCCAATTTTGACTGCTTTGACTAGAAAATAAGTCAAAATTGAAACAGGGAATACTTATTAGGTTTGTTGCAAAGGTTTTCAGCTAATGAGTTGGTCAAAGCTCAGTTTTGAAACCAATAAGAAGCTAGCTCCTTGTTGCTAATCTTGGTCTGATGCCATGGAACCAGCTTCTTCTTGCAAGGTATTTGCTCCAGAGCAAACTATTATTTTCTTAACGCTATGATAAAGCATATAGTTTCTATGGATAGATTTAGATCATCCATTAATAAAAAGGTTAATGTTGATGTTACAATTTCTGGCAACCAGGTTTTGGGAGTTATCCTTGATGAGACTATGCGCAGAGGTTCTGTACTTCATTGGCTCTTTAAGCTGTGGTTTCAACAAAAGGTCTATAGCTCTAAACATGTCGCAGAAACTTCTGATATTCATTCAAAACCGGTCCTGAACAAGGTATCCACAGCTCTGTGCTCAAATGTTCAAGCTCAGATGTTGCATTTGATTTGCGGGTTGCAGATAAAATTGAAACTTGAGATGCATACCAGGATTAGCCAGTTGCATAAAGCAATTGATTTTTTGTATATGGAATCCAGAGGCTAGCCAGTTGCGTTGTCTTTCTTTTTGCTAGATTTCATACTAATTAGTAATTACTAAGTCTCTGTCAGACCATTGTAGTGTATAACTTCATATACACCAGTCTGTTTATTTCTGTAAATAGACCCTTTTGTAATGTTTATATACTTATCTGAGTAGTACTTGTGTATTAGATACAGATTTTTTAAGAATTTGCAATGAAACCGTGATCTTATAATTGTTGACCAAATAACCACAAAGAAGGGTTACGTTGTTCTCAGATTAAAATGTTGGGGTTATTAAAAAACAAAACGAAAAGGCAGGGATCATTTGTCGTAAGGCTAAAACTTCGGGGAACATTATACAAATAAATTCATTTCGTTAGTTAAACTGATTTGATCCAAACTAAAATTTGAAATGGTGAAATTCTTCAGCCAGAGTAAGTGTGAAGAGGTGAATGTTGAAATCATCATCGTCTCTATTCGCGAACTCTATTCTGCTTCGCCGATGCAAATCAATGTTGGAGCTGAACAAAATGCACGCCCTCCTGATCACACTTGGTCTCTCCGAAGAAGAACCTTTTGCTTCTCGAACTCTGTCTTTCTCTGCTTTGTCTTCCTCAGGGGACGTCGATTACGCTTACAAATTCTTGTTGGAACTGTCGAATCCTCCGGATTTCGGCTGGAATTTCGTCATACGAGGTTTCTCCAATACCAGAAATTCAGAGAAAACGATTCGTGTCTATATCCAGATGTTGAGGAGCGGGTATTCACCTGATCATATGACTTATCCGTTTCTTTTCAAGTCAATTTCGCGTCTTTCGAACAGAAAACTTGGTGGGTCTCTGCATTCTGCTGTTGTTAAAACTGGGTTTGAATGGGATTTGTTCATATGTAATTCTCTTATTCATATGTAATTCTCTTATTCATATGTATGGAACGTTCCGAGACAGAGCGTCCACGCGCAAGCTGTTCGATGAAATGCCTATTAAGAACTTGGTTACTTGGAATTCCATTTTGGATGGGTATGCCAAGTGCGGGGATGTTGTGTCGGCAAGACAGGTGTTTGATGAAATGACTGAGAGAGATGTTGTGTCTTGGAGTTGTATGATTGATGGGTATGTAAAAAGCGATGAATTTAACGAAGCACTGGAAATCTTTGATCAGATGATGAGAATTGGTTCATCAAAGGCAAATGAAGTCACTATGGTTAGTGTTTTGAGCGCTTGTGCTCACTTGGGTGCGCTGAATCGAGGAAAGACAGTACATCGCTATATACTCGACAAGCAATTGCCCTTAACAGTTATATTACAGACATCTCTTATTGATATGTATGCTAAATGTGGGTCGATAGGAGATGCCTGGAGTGTCTTTTGTGGAGCATCTATAAAGGAAAGGGATGCATTGATGTGGAATGCTATGATCGGAGGGCTTGCAAGTCACGGATTCATAAGAGAATCGCTTCAGTTGTTTCACAAAATGCAAGAATCTGAGATTGACCCGGACGAGATAACATTCTTGTGCTTGCTTGCTGCTTGTTCCCATAGCGGATTAGTGAAGGAAGCTTGGCATTTATTCGCAAGTCTTACAGAATGCAGAGTGGAACCAATGAGTGAGCATTATGCTTGTATGGTTGATGTGCTTTCCCGAGCTGGTCTAGTTAAAGACGCACATGAATTTATATTGGAAATGCCGATCGAACCGACGGGTTCAATGTTGGGTGCTTTGCTTAACGGGTGTATAAACCATGGAAACTTGGAGCTTGCGGAAACAGTTGGACAGAAGCTTATAGAGTTCTAACCGCATAATGATGGACGATATGTCGGGCTAGCTAACGTTTATGCGAACAACAAGAGGTTTGGCGCGGCTCGGTCTATGAGAGAAGGAATGGAGAAGAAAGGAGTGAAGAAAACAGCAGGACACAGTATAATTGAATTGAATGGAACACCACATAGATTCATAGCTCATGACAAAACACATTTTCATTCCGACAAGATCTGTGCAGTGTTACAGTTAAATGGAACTTGGATGAAACTCGATGTTGACTACGATGATATTAAAAACCTTCATTGTTTTTGTTCTTGACAACAACCACATTACCTTTAATAATGTTATTATCTTTTTTCAGATGAAAGTTGAATAATATCGAGGTTAAAAACACATGAATGGTTCAAGAGTGATGATAGAACTAGTTTCATGGGCTGGTGCAGTTAAATGATGTATTAAAAGCATTGCTTCCTTTTATTTCTTGTAACACACGAACCCAACTAAGATTTGAATATCTTCTCATTATCAAATCTTTTGATTATCACTTTCAATTGGAAAAAATCATATCAATTTAGCAAAATAACCCCAAGAGTGTAGCCATAAATGGCGAGGAATTAGGGTCTTTTTTTTTTCTTGAAGGTTTCAAGATGGAGAAAAAGCAAGCGCTAGTGAAATTTACTTCACTGCTTCAAAAGACCTCTTTCTTGAAAGAGCTCATACATGGCCGCTCCGATTTTAGCTGGGGATTCAACAACCTTCACTCCGGCATCATTTAAGCTCTTAATCTTGTCCTGAGCCGTACCTTTACCACCGGAAACAATGGCTGCAACAAACACAAACCAGAGAAATGAATGAGTATCGAAACCAAAAGTAGTAAATCCGGTCTAGACATTATAAATTATGATAATACCTCCAGCATGCCCCATTCTACGACCCGGTGGTGCAGTAAGTCCAGCAATAAAGGCAACAACAGGCTTGTCAGTACCACTTGCCTGTTTATATTAATCAAGAAACCAAACATTGATTTTACATTTTCATAATGAGAAAAGAGATGGCGAGTTGAAAATATTAGCAGTGGTTTTATTACTTTTATCAAAGCTGCAGCATCTTCTTCTGCAGTGCCTCCGATTTCTCCGATGAGAACGATACCTGAAACAACCAGCTGTCCCTTAGTTTCCATCTTTCGGGAACAAAAGGCAGAAATCTTTCAATCAAGCTACTAACTACTTTGAAAACATAGAGTAACTAAAGGAATCGAAGCCTTCTAAAACAAGAATCTTGTAGTCTAAAGAGATTTAGCAATCATGAGGTTGTTCTTCTAATTGATCTTTACAGTTAATCTATTGTGAGGAAACAATGATTTTGTATAACCGTGTTCAAAACATTACCTTCGGTTTGAGGATCAACAAAGAATTTCTCTAAGCAGTCGACAAAGTTTGTCCCATTAAAAGGATCCCCACCAATTCCTACACAAGTCGATTGGCCTAGACCCACTGCAGTTGTTTGAAAAACCTGCATGAAAGTTAAAATGAAAGTAATGATTAGAAATCATCAGAAATTTTTAAAATCAAAATCCACAACCACAAAAAAACAACTTGTATACAATCTCAAATGCTCTGAACAAAGAAAAACAAAAAAAAATTTTTAATCACAGGTTTCGAGGGAGTATTGATTAGACTAGCTATCAAAACTATATTGTAAGAGTCTGCCAAGGCCAAAGGCTATGGTGAGTAATAGATTGAGAGAGATAAAGACATCAACGGCAGAACATAAAAATGAACCTTACAGCTTCATATGTCAAGGTTCCAGAGCGAGAGACAATCCCAATCTTCCCAGGCTTGTGGATGTATCCCGGCATAATTCCAATTTTGCATTCACCAGGTTTGATAATTCCAGGACAGTTTGGACCAATCAGCCTCGTTTTTGTTTGAGTGTTAAGAGCATGCTTTACACGTACCTAAATAAGAAACAGCAGAAGTTACATAAGTATGCAAGAATATGCAATAAGCATCAAAAGAGATACAATCAAAAGGCATCAATATATTTACCATGTCATGTTGTGGGATTCCTTCGGTAATACACACAATAAGATCTAATTCAGCCTCTATACCCTCCATAACAGCAGCAGCAGCGAAAGGTGCAGGGACATATATGACAGAGGCATTGGCTTTCGTCTCAGCCTTAGCTTCAGCAACAGAGTTGAAAACAGGGAGACCTAAGTGTTCTGTTCCACCCTTCTTCGGTGTCACTCCTGCCACCTATTACAGAATAAATACACACAAACTAAATTAGCAAAACCACCTTGCTTATAAGCAATCTCATTAACAAACACAGAAATGTAGAACACCCATTTCATCTCTAATTTCTAATGAAATTTGGGTGATGAAATATCAATGTACTCTTTATCCAAGAACTTAAGGGATTCCGCAGATCCTGACCTAGAAAATTCTATTAACACTTAAAGCATGTCTAAGCTAAAAACGAAGGTATTCCTAAAAAATGTAATTCTGTAAATGCTAGCTCACATCAACAAAAATACCCAATCCGCACTTTGACGGAGAAATATTAAGTCGAGAAACATGAGAGGAATCATGGTTACCATTTTGGTGCCGTACTCAATGGCTTGTTCAGTGTGGAAAGTTCCATTCTTTCCGGTGATGCCTTGACACAGGACTCGCGTGTTTTTGTCGACGAAGACAGCCGCAGGAGGAGGAGGATCCGACGCGAAGGAGCGAGATTGGGTCAACGAAGTGAGAGACTGGCATGACGGAAAAACCTCCGAGCTGCCAATAGAACAACGGCGCAGAGATCCGAGAAGCCTTGTGACTTGCCTAGACATGATTGATCTGGCTTTCTTTTTGGGTCTCGATTCGGATCAACTTATATGAACCCTAACTGTGTAAAGGCGACAAAACGGAAATGGGAGCAAAAAAAAATCAGCGAGCTTCGTTTGAAGAATCAACCGAGAGATCAAAAGCCGACAAAAGAGGCTTCCTTTAAAGGCTACATTTTCTCAATTTTAGCCCAAACCCAAATTTATAAACTATGAACTTTCTTTATTTTCCACTGTGTTGATTTCAATTATTCTGTGTAATATTATATATTATGAATAATGCTTTTACATTATTCAATTTGAAAAGTCATTCTCTCATATGGAACAATAATTCAACCACTTTCACATACATTTTTCACAAGTAAACACAAATTTGGGTGCAAATACAAAATATCAAAAGCAAATGGAACCACTTTCTTAGGTGCCTTTACTGAGCAATTGACCTTTGTAACAGATCTTATTCGCTGAGGTTACCTGTTAACATTTGAGGTGCCAAGAACAAGTAAGAAGATCAAGAAGCATATACATAAACTCAATAGCAGCTTCCAAATTCCAATTCACTGAATGATGTTTGAAGCAGAACTTACATTACATAATGGCAAACATCCAAAAGAGCAAGTAAACCGGAATCACAAATTACATAGGAGTTTGCGGAATGGTTTCAACAAACTAGAATGTGTTGGTGTTGAGAAACACGGTTAGTAGCGGTACTTAGTGGAGTAATCTTTTGGAGCAATCACCAACCCACGACCTTTCCTTGCACCACGATAGACAGTTTCAATGATGTCAATGAACTCTTGCTTATCCTTGAGAGCCCAATTGATCTTGTTGTTGTTACCAGTTCCAAGATCGATCATAATGTGTTTGTTCCTAAAGAAGAACATGACTGTTGAAGGATCATAGAGCTCGTACATGGTGTTGAAGTCTGGAACTTCAGTTATGTCCACCAGATATATAACTGCAAAGTTCTTTATCGTCTCAGCAACAGACGCGAGTACTTCATCCATCTACAGAAAAATCAAAATACGAACTTTGTCAGTGAAACCCTAATTTTCATCAATTCCAAGATAACGAACACACAATGGCTAAAGTTTAAACAATCAAAATCACGGAATAAGGCGAAAGCAAAACGAAAAAGAGAGACCATCAGAAACGGAACACTGGTAGGAAAAAAAGCTTATCAACTAAAGATATTAGGATTGTTATGAAACCATGAATATAATCCGCACCGAGTTAAAGAACACAAAGATTGGGTAAATTTCCAAAAATCACCACACAAATTCGCAATTTTTCCTAACAAAAGGATTCAAAAACGAAATTAGGGACTACAAATAGAATCAAAACATTTAATCGAGTTCAAAAGGAAGAAACGTTTAACAGACCTGCATACAAGTCTCATCCCAATCGTGACCGAATCGTATGACGACGAGACGTTCTTCCTCGGCCAAAATCGCCTGATCAACAGCCCAACCGGAGTGCAAGTGCGGAAGAAGGTACGACATCTTCGATCTGTTTCAATTTCACTCTTTTTCTCTCAAGCCCTAATTTTACATCTTCGGTTTTTTATTGTTGACGATGACGTCGCGTTGATCGCACGCGTGAACCGCACATAGCAAATTGAGTTAGGCCCATAATAAAACCCACTTTCGGCCCAATATGTATAAATCTACCAGATTTCAAATCGGACGGTGAAAAAGATAGTAGAACACCCTAAGCTGGTATGAGCATATGTAGAAAAGTATAAACCCGTATGATCTAATTATCCTATCCAATATCCTCGAAGAGGTCTGAGCTATGATTCTCTCATCAACTCCATTTTAAAGCTAAAATCTCTGATCTCTTGTCATTTCTTTTCCTCGAAGTCTCTTCAAATCTTACTTCGCTTCAGCTCCACCTGAATCCATGGATATTGCTTCTTCATCTCTCTTTCAAGCACACAAGGTCGTTCTCACGCGTCAACCTTCTTCTCGGGTCAACACCTGCTCCGTTGGTTCGGTCTCCGCCATCGGTTTCTCGCTTCCGCAAATTAGCTCACCGGCTTTACTTAAATGTCGCCGAAATCAAAGCTCTTCTGGGTTCGTCAAAGCTTGTGTTGCTGTTGAACAGAAGACCCGAACATCTATCATCAGAATTGGCACAAGGGGAAGGTGAAAATTCTCTCTTTTAAATCTTCCGTGAACTCTTTTGAGTCTATAAATGGCTCAATGTTATAGAATTCGACTCGATTTCCTTAGTTCCGATCCAAATTATCGATTTTGACTGGTCCTCTGGTCGGATCCGTTATCCTAGTCTTGATGGAGTTATAGTAGACAACGTCAATCCCTAGCTGCGTTTAGATGGTATAATGTATCATTAATCTCTCTGTATTGATCGAAAAGATTTGATTTCTGCGTTTATGGTAATTGTTAAAGAATAGAGTTCTCATCTTTATTAAGCTCAGTAACCAAATGCATTAATGGTGGATGAGCATTTATTAGCCTATGATATCTTCTTCGTTTTTGTGCTTATATAGTCTCACTATGTAGGACAGTCCTCTAGCACTTGCTCAAGCATACGAGACGCGAGAAAAGCTCAAGTCAAAACACCCAGAACTCACTGAAGATGGAGCTATTCACATTGAGATCATTAAAACCACTGGTGATAAGATTCTATCTCAACCGCTTGCTGATATTGGTGGGAAAGGACTTTTCACCAAAGAAATAGACGAGGCCTTAATAAATGGTCATATCGACATAGCTGTTCACTCAATGAAAGATGTCCCAACTTATCTACCAGAAAAAACGATTTTACCTTGTAACCTTGTGCGTGAGGATGTTCGAGATGCGTTTATATGTCTTACTGCAGCCTCCTTAGCTGAGCTTCCGGCTGGAAGCGTTATAGGAACAGCTTCTCTCCGGAGAAAATCCCAGATACTCCACAAATTTCCTGCATTACATGTTAGTTTTCACATCTTTTCCTAACATAGAGACTGCCGATCTTATGAATCAGTTTTTTTGTTCTTTCATATTTTGATCCATTTGTTTATTCCCTATACAGGTTGAGGAAAACTTTAGGGGTAATGTGCAGACAAGACTAGCAAAGCTTCAAGGAGGAAAGGTCCAAGCCACACTATTAGCACTAGCTGGTCTTAAGAGAATGAGTATGACAGAGAATGTTGCATCTATATTATCTCTTGATGAGATGCTTCCAGCTGTTGCTCAAGGAGCAATCGGAATTGCCTGTAGAAGCGATGATGATAAAATGGTATGTCAAGCTCTCATTGATTTACTTTATCTCGTGATGTTTCCCTTTCATAGAACTTTTGGATTTGCATCTCTGATAGATTGTGTATGAATAAATAACTTTACTGGTGTTTTAGGCAAATTACTTAGCCTCATTGAATCACGAGGAAACAAGACTAGCGGTTTCATGTGAGAGAGCATTTCTTGAAACACTAGATGGCTCATGTCGTACTCCTATTGCTGGATATGCGGCCAAGGACGAAGAAGGCAACTGCTTTTTCAGAGGATTGGTTGCTTCCCCTGACGGTACAAAAGGTATTAAAACATATCAGTCATGTGAGAGGATAAACACATTTGCATTGAGTACATTTCTCATATGTTCCATCTTTGTGTCAGTTCTTGAGACCTCGAGAAAATGTCCATACGTGTTTGAAGACATGGTGAAGATAGGAAAAGACGCAGGGCAAGAACTGCTATCTCGTGCTGGTCCTGGCTTCTTCGGCAACTAGGCCAGTAAAAGAAGAGGAGAAAGAGATGTAACACCGGGCAGAGTCTAGGTTTAGGAGTAATTCAACCTCTTGAAGTCCCGTTTTCCTAAATCTGTTGTAACTTTTTTGATTTTTTGAGAGAAACATAACCTTTTTTATTGATTGTTTTGTTGTATTTAGATTAAATATCTGTTGCAATTGTACTCCTTTTATCAGACTATGAAACTTGTTCCCTAGAAATCAGAGGGACAAAATTGAAACCGGAGACTTAGCTCAATTTCCTTCGATCTTCTTCTTCATCAACCTCAGTATACCGTTCTGGTCTTCTCTCCTCATTGCTAAGCATCAGTTCCTCATTGCTAAGCATCAGTTCTTCATTGCTCAACGCTCTTGTGGCCACAACAACAAGAGTCTTCAGTACAAGAGCATCCAAACTGCTATTACTCTCTGTCTTAGACCAGAAGCTTACAAATCTTCCCATCTTCATGTCTTCTGTGCTCTCGAAACATATATTCGGAATGTAAACTCGCATCTCTTTCTCTGACAAAGGAAAGTCGTACGGGCAAATCATGACATTAGAATCCATGTCTTTACTCGGGTGATTGATGAAATGACCAAACGCCAACGGGTTTCTCATTTCAAGAACGGCTTCTACATTACTCAAACCTCCAAGCGGCTTACTCAGCATTTCCACAGTTGTAGCGTCTGTTCTGATCTTAGACGGCGTAACAGAGCCATTCCATGCTTCCCTTGATTCTCCTCCAAGACCCCATGGTTGAGCATTTATTACCGTCCCATCATACCTAGTGATCAGATATAAGTTCTGCGCAGCGGTATTTGGATATCCGGGAAGGTATCTGCAGAGAGCAGGAGCATAAATCACACCAGGGTAAAAGGCTAAGATAGCTCCCACATCTGCTTCACCTTCTATGAAACAACTTTGACCGGCTTCTTTGTGAGGTATTAGTGATGGTTTGACCTTAAGCGTGTACCCAATTCGATCCTTTAATTGTTGTGAGACTTCAGCGAGTTTAAGAGGTTTAGTCTCATGAACTGTGCTGAGAAAAAAAAAACAGTGAAAATGATTAAGATAATAATAAAGTGGAGAGTTCTAGTAGTTCACTACACTTATTACCAAGACTCACTAGGCTTGTCTGCAGTTCGAACATTGTTGCCACTTTTCGATTCTGATCCTGACTCATTTAGTACCTTTGGTTTGTCAATATCAGTTAGAAGGATCTTGTCCATCGAAGAACAGAAGTTTTGGACTTGGTAGTGAATGTTCTCCTGAACTTGCTTCTGTTGCTCTGATAATGTGGCTTTACCAGCAATCTCAATAATCTCTTCTGCATCAGCCTCCTCAGCATCTCGTCCTAAACGGTTATAGCTATAACACAGAGAATCTACGTGAGCAATACAGCCGAAAGAATTTATCAACAATGACAGTATTAACATCAAGCTTAGTAGATAAACAGACAAGTTAATACTTAATCCACAATACATCTTTGAATCAGTATAATTGTTCAAAATCTCTTTCATCATTACAAACAAATACCAACCTCGTTAACATAAACAGTTTGTTAATGTCTGCTTCAAATTGCAGTTGCCTTGGATTCTTAGCAAAAGTTGTACTCTTTGCTAGAACACCAACACCCTGGAAATCTCACAAACAAAGAAAATCTTAGCACTTCTCAATGGAAATGAGGGACTGAGGTTTGCAGTCACACTATTACATCAAAACTTCTTAGATTAACATTAAAGTAAGCGTAATGTTCATCATTACGGACAGAAAGCGAACCATTGAGATTTAGTGAGTTTCATAGTCACTCACATATGTTCTAACTTCTAAGTTCATCTCTACCAATGCCCAAGCTACAAACAGAAAGACACATAGCTAACTCTTTTTTTTTGTCAATAAGTGAGGATTAAATCCTTCACATAGCTAACTCAAAAGAAGCAATTTATAGTGAAAGATTAAATCCTTCACAAGACTAAAACTTTATTCGTACCCAACATCGAAAACCCCATACCAAAGAGGAATTTCAGTTATTGAAAATTCCTCGCAGAAAATGGTTGAAAGAATGAAATTCGTTTCACCTGCTGAAATTTGTTGAAAAGAAAAGCAATTTTTGAAAACGCCATTTTTTCTCTCCCCTTAAAATCGACAAGCAGAAAAGAACAAGAGTCGCAAATGCTTCTTTGGAAGATCCGATTACAAGAGTGGAGTGTTGCTGCGTAACCCATTCCTCTCTGGTTGGATCCATTTCATGTTAATGGGCTTAAATGGGCCTTATACTATTTTCTATTCGATAGGGCCTCTAGACTTCCAGACTGTTTGTCTAGGCCCAATTTGTTTATTTGATTGACGATCCATCATCAAAAGTTTACTCCTTCTCACTACCAGAGAAGAGCTCGACCCAGTTTTTGTTTTATTATTATGAAAACGTTTTTTACACAACACTAAGCTATAAATAGAACATTTATTCATAAACTTTGATGCCAACAAACAAAAAGTTCAATATGTTTTCAATTGAAACTCACTAAATCAATTGGGTAAGGTAAAACAACATGTTGCCATGACTTAGTGGCAGTGATCAGAAGCGTTTAGTAGGCAAAGGGATAGAAGAAATGAAGTGAGAAAATAAGGTGAGAGATTGCGGCGCAGCAAAGGCCGGAACTTGATGACCAGCTCCTCTCACGGTGGCAAATGTTAGTCCTCCGGCGTAAGTCTCAACCCATCCACCCACTTGGTTCTTATGGAACCATGATCTCCATGGTGAATTTACCTTAAGTCTCATCTTCTTTATGCTATAACGTGTAGATGTTACTGGAACTCTCCCATCCGTATCTCCACTATAAACCAATATAGAACCAATCAAGTTAGAACTAATAGACAATAAGTGAAATGCTTAACCATACTTTACATATGTTTTTCTAGTGATAGTTAGTGGTATTAGGACCGAGATTTATCACTAATTTCTAGTCAAGTGGGCATTAGGTTTAAGACATAATGATTTACATGTTCAGCAGCACGAGCCAATGGAACGGGGGTTAGTCGGGTGGTAAAAATTCGAATCAAGAAAGGAAAAATCATAGAAACCTGTAGATCCAGATGCGGAGGCCGCCTGACAAAAGCTTCTTAATGATGGGAATCACAGTGGTTGGAGCAGAACTCCATCTCTTTATCACCCCACTAAATGGCACGCACATATATATACTTTGTTCATTAGAAACGTGATTGAACCAATAAACAAACCCTAATTAACTAATCAAGTCTCTAGCAATGGTAACTAGTAGAACGCAACCAAAGCATGATCCTAACCTGCAAGGAGTATACGGGTAAGGAAGATTTGTAACATTAGCATGAAGCGCGACCTGCACATCTTTCCGGTTAAAATAGTTTTCCGCATAGTCTTCAGTGCATGGATCGTACCCGGCCGGTAACTTGTCCCATATGTCCTGAACCATATAAAACCCTCAAATTGTGGAAAAAGAAAGGAAATGAAGCATGATGGTTAGATTCACATTAGCACAATGGTATAATTTGTACGTACATTCAAAGTAAAGAGACGAGGAGAAACGAGGAGTTTAGGTCTTGATCTTGGAGAAGACGACGAAGAAGAAGAGAGACAAACGGGTGTGTAGATGCTGTATATATCGATATCAGAGTAAGATTCCATGAACTCTTTGAAATATTCGTAGCATTGTTTGGTCTTGTTACTGGTTTCATCCTCTAAATGGCACGAGCTATGGATATTGTTGTGGACCTCGTCCGATATTATAGCGTGGCTCCATGCGTAGTCCACTAGCCCTGCTACGTCTGTCGCGTCGTTGATGACTGCATTTCCTATCTGCAACGCAGTCACCGAACGAGTATGTTTTATGGTTACTTGTATCGCAAGATACATTGCTTAACCTACATATATAGTTCCATACCATGAAACCCTTGAGATTGATGCGAGACTCTCTTGTAGCCTTCTTGTTCCTGTCATAAATTACCTCCGCAAGCTGAGGAACATAGTGACCTGAGAAATGAAAATCATAAGAATCTTGTAACAATATTCTCTATAGTCACAATTTTATGAATAAATCGCAGCTGCGAAAACAACCACGAAAATCATTAAATAGCTATAAAAATTATCAAATAACCACGGAAAATAATCAAAAAATCACAATTGAAATTTGATTATTTTTAGAAACGACCGTATAGCAACGCATTGCTAGCTAGCTACTGTTGTTATAGTTATACGGTGATTGTTAGAAAAAAATCGTAAATATACAGTCCTCGTCTTGTTTATGTATAACGAGTTAAAAGTTAAAGATCTTTCGAACTTAATGATCTTTAATCAAAGACTTACCGGCGTAACTCTCTCCGGTGATGTAGAACTCGTTAGATCGGAACTCAGGGAATTTCTTGAACCAGTTAATCAAGAAAGCAAGAGAATCGGCTGCAGTAACTTCATCTCCAAGCTTATCAAGATCCATTGAGTTATTGGTATACGAGAACCCAACGCCAATGGGTGCTTCCAAGAACAACATATTGGCCTCTACACAAACATTGTTTTCATTTTTTAAATGAAGTACGTACATACCAACTAGAAAATCTTTGTTCAGGTATATTCATAACTCAATTCCTCGAAACTCCAATCATATCATATCACGTTTAAATATACAATTCTCTGTAATCAAACTCCGATAAGAAATACTACCGAAATAAACATATAACTAATTGTCAGGACATGTTGAAGAGGTGGCAAAGACCCCTCCCAGTGTCCAAGAATTCAGGGTTCGATATCAGTTCCAAAAAAAAAAAACTAATTGACCAAATACATTTATACGTATAAATATAGAATTCTGGAAAGTAAGTTAGGTTATTGTACCTTTGTTCCAAGCGAAATTATTGAAGGTGAGGTTACCACTGTTGGAGTGAACAAGGAAAGGGCCTAGTTCTTGTGCAGCTCCATAGGCTACTGATGAGCAACCAGGTCCTGCATATTAAATATTCGTTTCTCATTTATTTCTTCTAGTATTATATACTTTAGATTAATATTGAATTCAATAAGAAGTTCCTTATATAATTTACAAATTAACATTCCATTGAATAGTACATGAAAGATTTTAAAAACAAATGAGTGAAGTACTTGTCGAACATACAGTGAAATTGTTACAAAAAATACTAATTAATCATTTTATTTGGGAAGACAAATGAGAGTAGGGAACAAAATAAAAATAATAAATACTTGACGTAAGACGTCAATATATTGTCACGAGTTGTCTGAATCAAAAATCAAAAATAAATAAATATATATATATATATACAATAGATATTATATTTATTATAAATCTTGTTTGTTACTCTGACTATAACACTAGCCAGTGGCCTTCAATCACGCAATGCAAATTCAAAGCTAATTCGACTTTTATTGAAAGCTTTTTAGATATTTGGACATTAACTATCAGGAAAAGGCAAGTTTTTGTCTTTATATAATTGAATATTCAACATCTTATCCGATTGCTAGCACCAATTTATAAAGACGAGGTTCATAAATCACGTATCCCAAAATATCCTAAAATTGGAATTGGACCGTGTGTGAAAGAAGACAAACAATGACATAAAGTAAATTCGTTAAATTGAATGAACAACTACCAAGAAAAAAAAAATATAAAGATAAAGATAAAAGACAAAAAACCTTTAACACTCTACAAACAAGATTTGGACACTTAATGTTAGAAAAGGAGATTGAAATGAATGAGATAAGTCCAATATTTGCCAGAAACTTGGACCATATATTATACTAGCCATAGTCTTAAAACCGAAACCAAACCGAGTCAAATTGAAAACATATACTCGGTTTGGTTTCGAATCTCAATAAAAAACTGTTCAGTTTTAATATTTTTAATGTTTAGTTTGGTTTGGTTCAGTTTTGCACCGAGAACCAAAATATTGAAATCGAAACTAATTTATACTAATCATTGCTCGGTCAAAAGTCAGAACTTTTAAATAAAAGGAACCGCTAGACAGATGAAGTTTGGTAGGGCAATGTGGCCAACTTGATGTTTTTCAGAGATATTATTACTACTTTAATTTAAATAAAATACCGTTTCAGTCTTGAACCAATTTTGTATCGAAGAAAATATAAATGTTTGTAATGTTTTGGTGCTTACAATCTAAAAGTGTGACTAGACATGTCACATGTATTAACCTTAAGGCCCCACGAGTTTGAGAGTAAATTGCAAAAAAGCTAATTATTACAATCTTTTCGTCTAAAGTATTATTCTAGATCATTACTTTTAAAATAACTTGCCATACATAATGGAATTTTCAACGTGAATTTATAGTTCTTTTTATTAGTGTTTCAAAAAGAAGCTTCCCATACATAAATGAATTTTCAGAGTAAAATCTAAAATAAATATAGTTTAGTCAAGTGAGTAATTTTTAGCTCGTAGTTTTTTTAAGGAGTATGATTCAGATAAACGCTAAATCTTGTGTGATATGGTTTTTTTTTTTTTTTCCAATCTTACTTATTGGTTTTGGATCAATAAGGTCTGATTTATAGGCTAAATGCTCAAATTAGAACTGGTAGGATTCGAACTCCTCACTTAGTGCCTAACTAAATCATGGACAAATCAACTGGGTTATCTGGTTATTGGCGTGTGATATGGTTTAATATATTAAAAATTAAGTAATTACAAGTTAATTGAGTGTGAAAAGTATTAACGAAATGTTAAGTATACAATTTTGATTGAAATTTATGCTACACCTAAAACATTATATTTTTAATGTATTGTTTAAACATATTTGTCAAGTCTACAAAACATTTAAATTTTAGATTGAAACATAAGACCAAACTAATTAAATTCCAAATTAAAAACAATGTAAAGTGTGTTTAACGGTGTGAGAGAAACTGACCTCCGTTAAGCCAAAGGACAAGAGGGCGATGAGATGAGTTGTTTTGAGCTTCGAAGAACCAATAGAAAAGTGCTTTTTGCTTCTGTTCTGGTCCGAGATTCACGTAACCGGCGTAGTGTTTGAAATTGACCGGTGGTTGACCTGGTAAACCGGTCACCAGGTCATTTTCCTTGCCTCCGGACGATGCTGTTGCCTTCTTCTCCGGTCTCATACCACAGGCTATCGCCGGTAACACTAGCACGCACAGTAACCATAGTGCGTTCTTCTTCATCGCCAAACTCCTTTCTTCTCCTCTCCCTCTCTCTCTTTTTTCTAAGTTAAAATGAAGAGTAGATGAGAAAAAACACTGACTTCGACTTTATAGTCTTTTTTTTTTTTCCTTTTAAATATTTTAAAAAATCAAGTAAACTTAAATAACATATTAAAAACGCAGAAGATAAAATTATTGTATGGTTTTAAAATGATTTTACTAGTGACCAAATGAAAATTCATACTTTTCAAGACACACTATCACATCAATCTTCTTGTCTGAGAATGAATTAGACATTTAGTGGTCAGATTATATCACCTCCAAATAAAAGATGCCTTAGTGTATATATATTAAAGGCCCAATACCACATTGTGAAGCCCAAATAGTACAATTTCATATTCTTCGACCATTAATTATATAACAAGTTCATTATTTGTATTATCTCTTTGTGAACCAGAATTATTCTTCTTATGATCTCAGAGCTAGTGAGTTTCGTTTCTTCTTCTTGTTTCGGAAGTCACAAGCCTCAGGTTTCAAGGGAGTTGTTTTTCCTGAGAGATGTTGAGATTCCAGAGAGCTCGTTATTGCTCATATTGTATTTGTCTTAATATCTTCCTTCCGCCAGAAGAAACATCAAGGGTTATATGTGTTGGCTGTTTCTCGTCATGTTTTCTTCATTGATTCTCGCTGGCCGAAGTTCTTATCAGCCAGGATGGGACTTTCCGGTTTAGAGGTCCTTGGTTCAGTACCCTCAGTTGTGTTGTTACTTACGACCCAAGAAACATTGAGCATTTTCTCAAGACTCGTTTCTCTATCTACCCTAAGGGTTCTTACTTCCGTGAGACTGTCCGATATCTACACAGAGATGGAATATTTAACGTGGATGAAGAATTGTAGCAGCGGCAAAGGAAAACAGCAAGCATTGAGTTCCATTCCACTAAATTCAGGCAATTAACGAATCAATCATTGCACAAACTGGGGAAAGGACTGTCGTGAGTTCAAGCCGGAGAGATGGCTCAGAGACAGTCTATTCATGAGTGAGTCAGCTTATAAGTTCATAGCCTTCAATGGCAGTCCTCAACTCTGGCTAGGCAAGGAATTTTCGAAATTACCAAATGAAATATGTTGCAGCCGCGATTATTTAATTACCGTTATAGGGTTAGGGTTGATGTGAAGAGTGGTCATAAGATTGAGCCAAAGATAGCTCTAACTATGTACATGAAGCATGGCTTGAAGGTTAATTTGGTCAAGAGGCGTATACAAGTAATGATTGTAATCTGGGTGATTTTAAATTGGATAAGTATGACTTTTGCAAATTGGCAACAAAAAGAATTGCAGATTAATTCGAAGGAGACATAAAGAAAACAGCTAAACGAGATGTTCAAACGTAGAAGTTGAAAACGTGGACACTACGCTACTTGGATTCTTCCATGTTAAAACTTTACTTTGGTTTATTTCAGTTTTTATCTTCGTTTTTCATTAAATTAATCATTTTTATTCGTTCTAATCTTTCCAACGTGTTGAATAACGTGGTTCGATTTAAATATACATGTAGAATAACGTGGATTCGTTAGAGTACACATATTTATTCATATATAGTCTAGAATTGGTGACGAGAGCATAATAAATAAATTTTTTGGATTGTGGTTACATTTCAATATTATAATTCATACTATCTAGGAGTAATTTCGTCTTCTTTTCTTCTATAATATTCCAACAAAATAAACTGGTCGATAAAATATGGAATGACTGACATTATACTCAAGCTATAATACAGGATTTGATTATTTTGATTATTTTCTAAACGATGTTTATTTAGGTTATTAGATCCGTATTGATATTTTCGAATATTTTTTTCAATATATTGTTTTAAAGGTCCGAAACCCAAACCAAAATTGATCTAAATTAGAAGGATAGAACCCGAAAAAATATCCAAATGAATTCTAAATCTATGTACATGACAGAACCAAATTTTAGTTTTTTTGAGTTTTCTATTAATTTTTATTTTATTTTAAATTTTTATATAAAATATACATGAACTCAAACTCGATCTATAATGATCAAACCCAATCTGGAAAAAACCCGAATAATTGTTAAATCAAAAGAACCAAAAACCTAAATCAGAATAATCGAACCCGACAAAATACCAAAAAAAATCTTAAATCTATGTACTGGGAAAACCGAATCTAAATCCAAACACCAAATCAGTAATCAAATTTGTAACCGATATATTTTTATCAAATTTTATTTTTTTAGAGTTTTTTCTATTAAATTTTATTAATTTTGAATTTTTGTATAAAAATATGTAAGAATAAACCTACTTTTTAGGGTTGTTATGAATCTTATGTTAGTTTTATCCTATAGTTATAACACGGTCAAAATGAAAGTGTCTCCCACTTTAATATATAAGATATATAATATTTTTTATTATATATTTTTTATTTTTAAAAGAAACACTAACTTATTTTACACATAAACTATATCTTATTTATTTAATTTCTATATAAAAAGTATCAAAATTGATATTTTTTTCTATTTTTTTGGTCTCATTTTATTAAGAAAGTCAGAAGGTTGAGAAGTACATGTTGAGATTACAAATAAACAAATTTAGAGCCGAAAACAAAGGCCAAATAGACCCAACTATGGATTGTTCGGAAACGCCATATATTACCATCCTTTCGACCGGTTGATCAGCCACATGACGCATTTTCATGGTTGCCGGCTTGCATCTCTGTCTCGGTGAACCGCCGGAAACAGCCAAGAATTCTCCTTTGCAAACCCAAAAAAAAGTCGATTTCCTTCGAAATTTTCTTTCTATACGGTTGAATCTCAATAAAATTCGGCATGAAAATCACTTATGAATCTCAACCTAGGCTACTCCGACTAAGCCAAAAATTACTACTCCTAAAGTTAGATAACATCACAAGAACAAAAGATCACCAATAACCTAAGAAGAGAATTGATCAGAGTGAAACCTAATCTAAAAAGGACGACAACGGAAGCTAAAGGAAGAAAAACAAAAGCATAATCATAAGAAATGATGAGAAAACGAAATAAAAAAACAAATCGGTGAAGTCAACTATAACTACAGCTAAAAATCTATAAAAAACAAAGACTGAAAAATAACAAACAACTAAAAGATACTTGTAAAAACGAAGAGAAACAAACAAAAGTTATCGGCGAACCGGAAAGACCTCTCTCCCAAACGATTTCCGATAAAAATCTCTATGAAATATGCGAATCAGAAAATAGAGACACAGATATCAAATTTTTTTGTCGAAAGCGATAAAAAAATGCTTACCGGAAAGAAATCAACCACGAGGAGAAAGAAACTCTCTCGTCAAGATAGAGAAAAAAATTGATATCTATGTCTATATTTATAACAATTACTTATGTTTTAAAAAAATATTTATTTGCATATTCTAAATTCAAATTTGTGTAAAATATCCCACTTTAAAAATATTTATTTAAGAAAATTCTGATATACATATTGAATACACCTCACTTACTAATCCGGTCTAAGTATTGTTATTCAAGTAGTAATAAGTAATAACACATGCGACCGTGTTATCTCCGTCGTATCTTTCAAAACTGTGTCAACAGTAATAAATATTATTTAAATTCAATTAAAAAATATATAAAAGACTATAAAAAATCCAACCGCTCCGAGCGATATTTCAAAGTCTACGCACGAATGCCTCATTTCTCTTTCTTTCAATTCCATTTCAATGGCGAAAACTGACCAGAGAGCCAAACCTTCGTCGTATTTTCTCGGCTGTTTCGGATTTTCCCGGAAAATATACTCTGAAAAGCCGATGGTTACGGTGGAAGACGGTGATGAGAAGAAGATGAAGAAGAAGATGAAGAAGAAAAAGAGAATTAGCCGATGGTTTACAAATTCGAAGCTTCGGTTAAAGAACGGCAAAACCAAACTGTCACCGATTGATGATACAGAGAAATCTATTTCGAAAGTAGAAGATCAAACTGATAAGCAGAAACACTTCTCGGTGATATGTCGTTTGTCTGATCGTAAGAATATTCCGCTTGATGATAAAAACGCTGTCGTGAATCACGAAATAAAAGAGGTATCTTTCGTATAATCTCAAACCCTGTGACTTTTTATGTTTTTAAAAAAAAAAAAATCAGACAATGAATTTTTCTAGAGTTTTTGTAAAATTTATCAATTTTTTGGTGGATTTTGTTTGAAATTTCCCGATGTGTTATAAATTTTCTCCGGTTTTATTTGTTATTTCTTGAGGTTTCAGTAGTAACTTTTAGGTAGATTTTGTTTTAAATTTCCCGATGTGTAATAATTTTGTCTGAATTTTATTTGATATTTTCCATTTTTTTGTGTTCATTGATTCAGACAAAACCAAAGGACTTAAGAGACAAAGACTCCGACCGATCAAAACCCATCGAACGGTTGGTTTCCATCAAAGAAGACACGTGTCAAGATCAGAAATCTAATTCAACCGATAAACCCGACTTGAACCCGTCTCGGGCGAGAAACGGGTCACGAGACCCGGTAATTGGGATTTCGATTATCGTATTAACATTAATAGTTATGTTAATATGGGGTCGACTTTGTGCGATTCTTTGTACATCCGCTTGGTGTTATTTTCAACCTCGTCTTATAAACGCGGCCGCGTTAGCAAAACGCAAACGCAGTGGTGGTGATGGTTCTGCGTCTGTACCGGATTTGAATTCAGAATCGTATAAGAAAAAAGTCGTTTTGGACGGGTTTCTTGGACGGCAAAATCACGTTTCACAATCGTGACTATCTTTTTTTTTCCTTTTTGGTCTGTTATATTATAATGGTATGGTCATAGTATTTTTTTTGTTTTTGTTTTTATTAAATAACGATTAAACAGTGTTGTTTCCGTTAAATAACGATTGTGAATGGATACGTTTTAAGTATAATAAATTTGTCGGGTTTTAAGAGATCAAATACTTAGCAGCTAATGTTGTAATCTAGAATTTTCTTCGCTTAACAAAGCTTGGATTGGTCTGATTGGGATGTGTATGAAGTGATGTCACGTGATAGAAATCAATGAGCTCACGTGAAGTAGTTTTTCTTCATGAGACAATTTTATTTGTTATAAATACTATATAATTAAGATAGGTTTATCTACTGTAATTAGTCGTCAAGAAATTTAGGAATTACGACAGTCGATAGATAAAATCCGTGGGACACGTAAATTGGGAGACTTCAAATGAGAACCGTGTTAAAAAAAATTTTTGTTATGTTCGTAATACTTTGAAAGTTTCAACCTTCAATTGCACTTTTTATTGTGTTTTTTTTTGTAAAAGACTTTTTATTGTTACTCCGTTCAAATTTACTAACAAATTTGGATTTATAATTACAATTTTGAATATTTAGATTATTAAGTTTTATATAAATAATTATTTTAAAATATATAATTGTATTTTGGTTATTTTGGGTAACTATTCGGCTATTCGGTTTCGGTTATTTTGGTTTTTAAATTTAGAAATTGTTTGGTTATTTAATCGATTCCGGTTCAATTTGATTTGATATTTTGGTTCCAGTTATTATGTCCAGAGTTATACGACAATGAGTTTAATAATTTACTTGTAAGAGATATTTATGCTATGGTTTCTTTTTTTTATTGTTTGTATTAATACTACATAAACAAACATTTACGTTTATTTAAAATGTGTGTATATATATATCATATATGTGTTCTTGGGTAGGCACGTTTTTCGTGTACCTTTCAACATTACGATGGTGACATTATAATTTACATCACGAAACCTTATTTTCAGAGTATCTTGTTGTAGTGTAATTAATAAGGAAGTGTTTATTGTTAACTTATGTGGTTACGTCGTCTATTGAAAGATATAATGTTTTTAGTTTTCAAATTTTAGATTTTTGTTTTTAAAATCTATAAAAAGTAAGTTTTTGATTTTTAGAAAAGTTAAAGTTGAATTTCTGAAAACTAGTTTCAAGTTGATAAAAAAATTTAAAAACTAATAACTTGAATGGTTACATCTAACATAAAAAACTTTTAAACTTAAAAAAAAAACTGTTTTATTAGAAACATGATTTGGCTTGAAATAGTTCATTAATATATATCGAGTGAAAAAGGTAAGAATAATTTACAGAAATCAAGAAAATAAATTTGGCAAAAAAGAAAAACAGAAATAAAGAAAATAAATAAAAACAGAAAAAGGGACAAGTGTATATTATTTGAAGAAAAAAGAAGAAAAAGGCGAGGGAGAGGAAAAAGCGGAGACGAGAGTAAACCAGTTTCTCTCTTTAGTCATCTCTCCGTCGAAATCTTTCACATTTTTTGTGCCTTAAATTCCATTCTCAACCGACTCAACTTCTTCTACTTCTCACTCATTTTCTCGCCATTACTCGTTAGACTGAAGCCCAACCTCTCTCCATCTCTCAACGGGTGGGGGGGAAAAATCTCTAGCGAAGAATCGTAGTTTCTTATCGATTCTGGGTCTTTTGTTCGGAGTTTTGCTATTCTGTTTGGAGTTTTATCTTAACTCAAAATTAGGGTTTTTAGCCTGTTTAGCCTATGGCTCCTAGGCGTAAAAGAGGAGTGAACAAGGCTATTCCGAAAGAAGAGTTGAGACTGGGTGATCTGGTTCTTGCTAAAGTCAAAGGCTTCCCTGCTTGGCCTGCTAAGGTGCGATTTCCTTCTCTCTCTCTCTTCCTTGGCGTTGATCCATGATCATAATTATGTTTTTTTTGTGCAAACACTGTTGTCTTGTAGTTTTTTTGTTCGTTTTCAACTACGTTCTAATCCTCATAGTCTGCATTAATCTTTTCTTGGCTAAGCTTGGCTCTTTAACAAATATTTGTGTGTGAAATGTGGTGTGAAATGTGTTAGTTTAGTTTATGGCCTTTTGTTTGATGGAAAAATTGAACCTGTAAGGTTTCTCGGAAGAGCTCCAACCCTTTATTCCCTGCTTGATTGTATCACCTTACTAGGCGTCATAATAAGGCTGGATTATTTTCTGTGAAAGCAAAAAAAAAATTTGTGTGCTGATGTTGAGTGAAGTTTGAAACCAGTAGTATAATCTTCCAGTTTATTGCTATGTAGCATCTTTTCTGTTTATAGCATTGAATTTTGTTTGAATTGCTGTTTATTATGATTGAGCTGCGTGGGATTATTCGTTTTGACTTAAATATCTCCGGAGAAGTTGATGGTTTTGAGTTTCAGATTGGCCAGCCTCAAGATTGGGATTATGCTCCGGACCCAAAGAAACACTTTGTTCAGTTTTTCGGAACACAAGAAATGTAAGCAGGCGTCTTCTATGTTTAGTGATTGTTGATAAAATTATGACCTAGAAATCTATATGTATCAAGTCAATTTATCATGGTACTGTAGTCAGGCAGTGCCCTCCCTGAAGACGAGAGCATGTCTTGTTTTCCCTTGTTATTGGAGTGTGATTTGTCTTTTCAATAGTAATTGTTGACTAACTTATCTTCCTCTAATGCAGAGCTTTTGTTACGCCACCAGATATCCAAGCCTTCACTAGTGAGGCAAAGAATAAACTATTAAAAAGATGTCAAGGTAAAACAGTCAAGTACTTTGCACAAGCCGTAGAGGAAATTTCGGCTGCATTTGAAGAGTTGCAGAATCACAAGTCAGATCTTTCAGGAAATGAGGCTCTTTCGAATGCTGTTGAGCCTAGTTTGACCAAGCCTAAGGTATTGGATCAAACAGATCATAGAGAAGCTAGTAATGACGGAAATTTTGATAAGTTTGATTCAGGGGTGGATCCTTGTCTTGGTGGATTAGTTGAGAATAATGGTGTAGCGACAAAGCCTGACATAGTAGAGAAAGATTCATCTCAATTGTTGAAATCAAATAACAGAACTACTTCTGCGAGTAGGGAGCCATTTGAGCACGAATCACCTGACCTTATCATCAAGGTAGCAGGTTTTGATGATAAAATTAATGGTGTTACTGCCACTGAGCATCGTGATGGTTCTGGAAAAAATAACAGCCAAAGATTAATGAAGAAGATAACAGGTGACTTAGATAGACGGTGTAAAGATGAGGTTCATCGAACCAACCGTGTGCCTGATAGTCGAGCTGCTACTGATAATCATCACCATGGTCCTAACCAGAAATTAAAGGACAGTGGAAAGGAATGTTTTGACAGTAAGCTGGTTTCGGATCTTAACATCACCAGTTCAAAGAAGCCAAAAGAGCTGATGAAAGATAACCCTAGCGCCCAAGTATATGATGATAAGCATAAGTATGCACTTGGCTGTAAAAGTGGAATTTTAGGGAAGACGAAGAGAATTCAAAGTGAACTAAAAAGGTCTGCATCAAGAGCAGATGAAAGTAAACGTGCTTCTAAGAGGCCATGGTCCAAAGATGCGAATGATCAACAACAACGTAAGAGCAAAAGCCTTCTTCCTGTTGGCGAAGGAAAGGCTGAAAGATATGATTCTATCGGTGTTGTATCAATTCCAAAGCGTGAGATTGTGTTAGGGATAAGTGCTCGGAGCGGAAAAATTGATTTTGATAAGGAAGGGGTTGCTTATGCGAAGCACCGCAAACAGACAGTGGAGCACACAAGTGTACCCTCTTCTTCTGGGTCTTGTAATAAAGAGGGGACAAATCATCCAAAACGGAAAATTAGTTCAGCTTCTGATATTGATGTGACTGTTCCAACTGCGCAGCTGCCGAAGAGACAGAGGGCAGTTTATATCTGTGACGAAGATAGTGATGAAGATCTCAAGACTCCAGTGCATGGACAACATACTAATGTTCCCAAAGCTATTATAGCTTCTACTAATGGTCCTAAAAATGCTAATGTATCCCGTGATACTTCTACTAATACTTATAAAGAACAGCAATTAGCAGAATCTGCAGAAAGTGCTCAGCTGCCATCTGATGATGATGATCCAAAGACTCCAATGCATGGAAAACATACAGATGGTCCCAAAGCTAATTTAGCTTCTGCTGATGGTCCTATAAATGCTAATTCATCCCATGATACTTCTTTTGACACTTTTGTCAAAGCCCTATTACCTGGATCTACAGAAAGTGTGGAAAAAAGGAAAGTACCTCTGTGTAAACGTACCAAGTATGTTTCACGTACACTACCTGATAGCATGGAGGGGTATAAGTCGCCAATGGGAAAACCGGTCAAGGAGTTGCTCCCAAAGTATGTGAAGCCGATATTGAGATCTCCTAAGAATTCCCCTCAGCTGGTTTCATTTACGAAACAGGTGACAGGACAAACCAAAAATGCAGAGGTCTTAGGAATGGCAAATAGCGTGGAGGGCCCTTCAAACAGCTCATCTATGAGAAAACCTGTCATCAAGGTTCCTGCAAAGCGTGTCAAGCAGATCTTGAGATCTCCTAATAATCCCCCCCTGTTATTTTCAAGGAAGGAGCAGGTTGCAGGACAGAATAAATTTGCAAAAGTTTCTGGTGCTGGGATACCAAAAAAATGTAAAGGTAATTCTTCTGAGGATAGAGTGGCTGGTTCTGATAGAGTAAGCTCTTCTCCATCTCAGACAGCAAATCAGAACATCCAACCAGTTTTCGGGGAAAAACCAACATGCACTCCAAAAGTTGCAACTCGGTTGAATGATGCTGGAGTGCCAAGAGACATTTCTGTGAACTTGGCCGCTAACATTTATGGTTTTTGTCTTTCCCTTTGTCAATAATATGTTTGTTACTTTTGCTTGGAGCTTATAGGCTTTGTGTTTTTTTCTTTTAATATTACAGCGTTGATGTCAATCAAGAAAATGGAAGTGCCCCATCGATCAGTTCTGGGATGCCAGATTCTTTGTCAGTGAAGGATCTAACAACAGTTGCCCAAGCAAAAAGAAAAGAAGCACATTCACATACTCCATCTTCTGCTTCCATTGCCATACTGATTGTTGCTCAGGGACATCAAGAAGATTTGACTGCGTCAAATCATGGCCATCAGTCTTCATTAAATAACCAAACTGAGCGTGAAAAAAAAGAAGGGAGAAGTGTTAGTTCAGGTAATAGGTCGGTTGGGGGTTCACTGAGTGGTGACACTGAGGCCGCAATTTCCCGTGATGCATTTGAAGGAATGCTAGAGACTTTATCCAGAACTAAGGAAAGTATTGGACGCGCAACACGCCAGGCTATTGTTTGTGCCAAGTATGGAATTGCCAGTGAGGTGAGTTAAATTGCATTACCTCAGCTTGGCACTTTCTCTTCCTTTTGTTGTTTCATCTCTCTTAAGGATGCCAGCCAGGATTTTCTACTAAAGACTTTGGAATAAACTATAAACGGAGAATCAGTTTAGAAATGTACCTTTGCCGGCTTAAATTTCTCGTTTGTTTGCTTAGTCAAATGTTTTGTGTAAAGTGTTTGATGGAGACCTTATTGTCGTGTTTTGTAAGGTTGTTGAAGTTCTCATACGAAAGTTGGAAATTGAGCCTGAATTTTCCTGTAAAGTGGATTTGTTCTTTCTCGTGGATTCGATCACCCAGCGTTCCCATAACCAAAAAGGTATGATTTCCTCGTATATGGATGCAGTACCTCTTTCTGAATAGTTTATCTTCTGAGGTGCTCACATATTTTTTTTTGTTGTATTTCGATTTGCGTTCAAAGAGATATCTTTGCTTGTCTTATTTATAGCTAGTAATATTAAAGTGATAGTTCATGGTGCATGTGAATCTTCTTTAGGTAAAGCCGGCGCTTTGTATATTCCGACTTTGCAGGCAGCCTTGCCACGCCTACTAAGTGCTGCTGCACCTCCAGGGACTGGTGCTCGTGAAAATCGTCATCAATGTTGGAAGGTTCTTTGACTTATCGTTTTATGGACACTCTCATGTTTTGTTGTTCAGAGTCAATGATCTCTTGCTCCTGCTAGGTGTTGAGGTTGTGGCTTGAGAGGAGAATTTTCCCAGATTCTCTTTTGCGTCGTTATATTGGTGATATAAGTGGCTCTGGTGGTGATTCGACTGTTGGGTTTTCCCTACGACGTCCTTCTAGATCTGAGCGTGCTATAGACGATCCTATAAGGGATATGGAAGGAATGCTTATTGATGAGTATGGGAGGTATGCACTACACTTCTCTTGTTCAGTAGTTTGATTTTTTTGATTAAATATGCTTTGGGCATATAGAAGCATAGTGGGAAATTTATACTACTGGCTGGTTGCTGAAGACAGTTTTAGTGTGGTTTTGAAGAATACTGATGATTTATATGCTAACGAGTTTTTTCTGCAGCAATGCAAGTTTTCAGCTGCCTGGGTTTTTATCTTCTCACACTTTTGGACATGATAAAGAAGATGAGGATATTCCAAGGACATCAGAGGAAGTTACAAACACACATATGGAAGAACCAGTCCATACTTTAGGCAAGTTAAAGACACATGATAGTTCCAGTAAAAACCCTCAGGAAGTTGTGTCTTGTCAGCTGAGAGATGAAGTGCTCATGTATGCCTGCGGAATTGAAGCAAAGAAGGACTCACTGGCTGCAACCTCTGCAACTGAGCTTACTCCTTTTCCCGAGGGTTCTCCTCGGTTACCTCATGAACTGCCTCCGTCTCCCCCTCCTCTACCCCCTTCTCCACCACCTCAACCCCCATCATCTCCGCCTCAGCTGCCACTATCATCTCCCTCGGAGCTATGTTCGTCTCCACTACCAGCTCCATGGGCACCTCTACAATCTATAGCTCGACCGCTATCATCAATATCTCAAGCGTCTATGCCTAGCAATCCTTCATTTCCACTTCAACCAGAATTTGATCCCCCAGCATGTGAATACCAAAAACCTATGTTGCAGGATCACTCTAGCATTGCCACTGTAAGCCCTTCGATTTCTCTCGTTTTCTGATTTAGCTATTTTTTAATTTCTAAAGCTGCATTGATTCTTATATTTATATGCAGAGTAAGCAAATTGACCAAGTGCTCGAAAATACTGCATATGGACGGCATGCAGATGGGGATTTTATTTGCAGCAACAGGTTTCTTTCAGCCACCTCCAAAAAGACCACCCCTAGGGACAATGAGCTTTCAACCTGCTGCTAATAACTTACAAGCTGGCTCTACAATTTCAGGTGAGACGATTTTTATCAATTCATCTGCTTTTAACTGCTATGAGATGCAATTGGGATCCTGTGCATTTCGTGCAATGTTTAATATTTTAATGTGCCATTCAATGTCATACTGTTTCGCAGGTACTTCCATCTCCATCTCGGTCAAACATACCTTCTGCGGCTCGGTGGAGGCCATCTTGCAGTGAAGGTAGTACCTTTGGTTGTTCTTTTACACTTTAAATAGCAAACAGCTAGTGTCTTTCTTTTTTTAAGCTTCTTTGTCTCTGATTTTTTTTCTCTGGATTATCTTCAAACAGTTCAAAACAGACTGCATTCTCTTCCATGAAGGACTTTTTTGGTGGTATATTCACATCCAGAGGAATCAAAACTCTGCAGACTATCGTCAGGATATTGCTATAGATTGTAAATTTTCCTGACAATAGATCACCGGATCATATTCTGCTCAGTATATGCCCTTGTTTCTAATTTGGTCAGTACTTCCGTTCCTCAGATCCTGTAATTAGGCTAACAAGTACACACATATTTTCTAATTTAATGTTATTTCAAGTTTCAAGTCCTAAATATATTGAGTGAAATCTTGTCTAATAAGAACCAGCTAACCTGAAAACTTTCTTTACTAGCATCTGAGACTCGATCTTAAAAATGAACACTAAACAAGTGTAATATCTGCAGAGAGATGTAATTATGTTCTAAGGTAGTTTCATTAGTGAGGCAATGAGAAGTTCCAAAGTATCAAGTGCAAGTCTGTTAATTGCTCTTAATATCGGTTCCTGTAATGGAGACCTGTCTTTTTAGTCTTTCGTGTTGTATGTAGGAACGTCATTTTGAGTTATTTGGTAAAAGTTTCTTCAGTTCACATCCTAGACGAGATTTCTGTGAGAATTGTATTATTAAAACCTCTGTATAACTGCTTTCTCCAACAAATAGTGAGGGCGATGATGCTTTTCTTTTCATCATCTTATCATTTTGTTTTCTTGACAAATGTCTCTTCTGTGCACAACGTAGGTTTTTCTGCCTAGAAGCCTTAGCAGGATCAATGAAGGATGGATACATTTCTTAACAATTGCGAATTCATTCAGCCGGTTTTACAAGAACATCCATATTAATATCTTATGCACTGCGTATCTGAAGTTTGTTGAGGACTTGAGGTATTGAAAATCATACTTTTTTCAACTAGTCTTGTTTATGGCTCCTAGTGATTTATAGGTTTTCTAGCTCCCGGAAATCTCGTCTATATCTCCTTAATTTCATATATTTCTTAGGTAGTATATTGTGGTCTCGATAGATATATAGCCTCTTTTCCTGCAGTCCTGTTGGAAACAGCTCTTTATTCATATGCATGCGTACAATATTGGTGCCTCTTAATTGTATTCTCTCATGTTGAGTCCGTGGCTCCAAAGAATCTTCTCCAGAACAAATCAACCTAACAACCATTGTGGATGTATGATTAATAACTGTAGAATTTGCTGTATGAATGAGTCAGTTTCTTGATCTACTTGGTCTACTACAGATCACTTTGGTCTTTCTATATCTAATTTCCTGATTTGGTATTTCGACTTCAATTCTCCTGGCACATAATCACTCAGCTGCATTGTCTCTTGCTAGGTATACTCTATTGAACTGGGAGTGGTGGAGATGAGCTTCCAGGTAGGGCCAAGTTTCCGTGTAATCTCAAGGTAAACGCAAAGTGTGAATTCGAGAATCGACTGGGTGCAGGTCAGCCCATAGATTTGTGGTTCACTAATCTGTCTTTAGGCTTTAATTGACTAGTGACAATCTCAAGTATGTTGTTGCATTGTCATTTCAGGGTTTGAGATTTTGTGTGACCGAGAGAGTTCCAAAGGGATTGGGAACTAAGTAAGTCTCAAGTCTGCAGGTTAGATTTTTCTTTCCTTTTTTTTTTTCAATTCTATAATTGAAGGGCACAATGTGTCGAAGAATTACCTTTGATTACATATTGTCTGAGCATTTTTTAATTTAAGTCCTCCATAAAAAAAAGAGGTTTCGATGAAAGTGAAACATGAGCCTAACACAGAAGCTTATAGATCAGATGTTTAGTGAATGTTTAGACAACGTATATTAAAACTGTAAGTTAGCAAAACAGAATTAGTGTTGGCTAAAAGAAAGCCGAAACATTATCATTTTTATCAAATTGAAACGATCCAAAACGATACTTAAATTAAGCCTAAGCTCATTTGATTGTCAGATTATTAGTCTTTTTTTTTATATAGAATATGGAACTTTGATTACAAAAGTGATTTCAATATCTCGTTTAAGGGAAAATGTAAAATAACTTCGGAAAGTTGTGTAGTTGTAAGCAAAATAGTTAGAACTCAAGAGCGCAAGAATGAATAAAAACAAACATATGCTACGAGTTGTGGTATTACATTTGTTGCAGCCGCAGTCAAAACAGACATCAGTCGTACTATTTGCCACTGTAAACGCAGCCACCCTGCCGCAGCAAACACGTTATGCAGCGGCTGTGACGCATTGGTAGCAGTAGTGGCAGTAATGGCGAGAGTTTGTGGTGCGAAAGTGGAGATAACAAGGATGATGAATGTGGTAATAATGTCGATGGTGACGGTACGTTTCTGAGAATTGTATACGTGGTCGAGGATTCTAGTCTCTGCTTTAGATGTTTCATTTCATTTAAACACTTTTATTGTTGATTCATGTTATACTAAAACCAGTTAAAAACATGAGAGTTATATAGTAACCATTGTTTCTTTATTTATTACATTATGAAAACTAGAGACATGTTTTAGAAACACCATTTCATGACATGTTTTTAACATTTTCTGATTTGATAAATTTTTGTAAGTAAACAAATTAGTGAGCATAGCGAACAGTTTTTGGCTCAACTTCGAGCTGTGGCTGAATAAAGATTACAGCAACCATTCCGTTTTTTATTTTAATAACAGCATTATTAAATAAATGCATCAAAAGAGTACACTTTAGTAATGTGTGACAGACAAATGTATCATTAAATAATAATAATAAAAGATTTAACTAAGCTACCAAATTTGCCAATACGACCCAACCCAGAAATTGGTACAAGATATTTTTATAACTTACAAAAAAAGAAAAAAAAAACAGAGACCAATCATTACATCATCAGAAGCTTTTCTTCTTTTAAAATTGTTCAATTTGGAAGTTTTTCTCTTTTCCTTCCTTCAAATTTTTGTCTAATCTCTTTACTTTGTATTTACTCCGCATTAAGCTAAATAGCTTCTTTAGCAATTGATTTGTATAGTCCCAAAAAGAATAAGGCTGTCAAATAACAACGAGAAACTGACCTTTTGTTTTTAGTCCAATGCCGTTTTGTTTTTTCGACCTGTCAATGGCTTTGGTAATCCATCAAAGATTGAGCTTGTAATAGCCGCAGGTGTAAGCAAATCAGGTTTTAAGCTCCAAGTTGATGTTGACCATAGAGACAACGAACCGTTACTGCTGCTACCTTCTGGTTCTTGTAGACTCGATGCACTCGATGATTTTCTTACACTGCTAAAGCTGTCTGATACTGGAGCATCCATCAGGTTTATTGGTACCGGATTGAAATTCCCTGCCTCAGATTCTGCTGCTAGATTGGTTCTGCTTGAGGCTTTTGATCTCAAAGCTAAGCCTTTTCCTGCTATTGATAAAAACCCGCCATTGCTGCTACTATTCTCTTCTTTCAGTAGAAGTTCTGGAGTCCGGGATGTAAAATCGGCTTCAGATTTCTGGCGTCTTCTCATAAACTTATCGGAATGTGCTTCATGAGAATTATTATTATCGGGTGATTGGTTGATCTCCTCGAGAAGGGCATTGACCAAGCTTCTCGATTTCCTGTGCTGATTTAAGGGAGTGTTTGTGGATGGGAAAGGTCTGAGGTATTGATTATCACCGTTGTTCAAGTGATTATGAGAAGTTTCTGTCTTGTAATATCCCATCTCCAAGCATCCTCCTTCAGAGACTGTTCTGTTTGCTGGTTTTAGCCCGTAATAACCTTGCAGCGAGGACATGGCTGGAGAAACTTTCTTTTCCGATGACTTCAATCTCAGAGACTGAAATGAGTCTAACATATCCTTGTTGTCATGGTTTGTTGATTCTGGTTCATGGCATGAGCATCCCTCTCTGCAAATAAGATTCCATGTTATATGGCCATGAAAAGAGGATTAATCCAACTACAGTCTAATTCTAGGAAGGCTCTAACTGTTTGCCTCAAGATGCTTCCAAAACATTATGAACACATGCGTGTCCGACCAGATCAAAGTAAGAAGCAACAACTTAAGATATCTCCTGTAGGATATGTAGTTCTGCGTGACATAAAGAAAGTATAATTCTAACCCTATCTTTGACTTATTTAAGGGTAAACAAAAACTCAGTGGAAAATTCAGCAATCTTACCAAACCATTTAACCAATGAAGAAAAACTGGAATACGCTCTTTGGGAAGTAAGAAACAAAGCTTAGATAAAGTAAGCTGCTTAGCTGGTGGTGGAACACAAAATGTCTACAACTACCAGCTATAGAATATCCATCACTGGAAACTTAATGCTAACACGAAATTGCAAGGTAGAGATAGCTTGAAGATAAATTGTTTAAGAAGTATTAGAATGTGAGGATCAAGAAGCTTCAAGTTACCCATGATTTAAGGAGCCATTAGATAAACATGGCGAAGGAGGATGTCTCCCAGGTAACGGAATCTGAAGGGACTTGAGAGCAAACATTTGAAGATCAGTAACAAGGTTATTCATCTTTTTGACATCTGCAACCTGAAAAAGTAGAAATTTTTACAAAACCAGAATACTTGTAGTAATCAGAACAATGGCTAAGACAATAAAAATAATCAAGCTCTCTCTAACGATTTAACTTTATCCTCGTGTCTCGTGTGTGACTTCTTTATCATGCGTCAATTCCATAAAAAATTTAATGCCTTTAATCCAGTAATTCTACCTTTAATCTCTAATTAAAATACAGTTAAACTTGGCAATTTCAAATATTCTGGAGCTGTAAATAGCCGACGACTACACACAAAACCTAATTTCTTTCATCGCCAATTTAACAATGCTTTTTGAACAAATATCTGAAAAATCATTAGCAAAAGAGATGGAATTTTTACCTCAACACCGTATTTAATGGCAATGCCGGCAAGAGTATCAAACTTAGAGATGCGATGTTCGATATAGCCACGGTCGGGGGAACCGGAACAAGGAAATGGCGGGGAAGAACTTGAAGGTGGAGGAGACGAGTTCGGCGACGGGATTCGAAGGATCCTCGAAGGAGAAGATCTAGAAGGACTTCTCTCACGACAATTTTCCGATCGATCTAAAAAACAATAACCATTATCATCGCGAAATTTCCCGTTACTATATTCTGGAGTCCCATTACGACCAGAAGAACTCCGTCTCTCTCGATCCATAAACATAATCTACCTATTCTACACTAGATCTGATCAAAATTTCATCATCAAGTACGAAAAGACGAACGGTGAAGAAGAGATTAGCAAAAAAAAAAAAAAACGAATACAGGAAATGAAGTAAGAGGCTCGTTGAGAGAGATAAACGAAAAAGAGAGGTGAAAAGAACTCGTGGACTAGAGAGTCGAAATTCCACCGAGGATCGATAGAAAATTTCTTAATTTTTTTTCCCAGATTTTCCGGGAAAAAATAAAAACGAACGAGAGATCTATCAATGCCCCTCTCTCGTCGCAGCGGTGGAATAATATACCAAATTGTATTTAATGACCTTAAAAATAGACAAGTACTATAACAATATTGGAATTAAATTTACTTGCATTATCAAACAAAATATTTATTTAAGACTTCAGATTATTTGCTTTTTTAAAAATAAAAAAAATCAGCTTTACAATCGAACTGAAACAGCAAAAGGTTAATTATATGATTGTATTGACGACAAAATTGGAATAAAATATTGTTTTATTAATTACACATATGGAAAATTCAATTTTAATAATCAATTAGTTCACAAAATTATGAGAAACAAGCTGTTAGTATAAAGTAAACTACTTTTTGCAGAGGAATAATTATAATTTAAATAATTAAAAGTGATCGAATATTTTTATTTAAAGATTAATGCGAGATTAAAATAAATGAAATAATCTGTATTTATACATTAAAAAAGCTTAGGTTATAATGGATAAAAATAAAAGGTTTGAAAGTCAAAAACTAAGTGTGTTAAGTTTGACAAAAGGGAAGTCCGAAAAATGTCGGCGAAGACGAGATAGAGTTATATTCATTATTCTTTGCCTAACTGAAAACACCAATTAATAAAAGAATTTGTTTGACGTTATGTGTTTGTTTTCATTGGACAATCCAACAATAACCATAACTCCTTAAAGTTATGATTCTCTGGTTTGAATAATTCAGTTCACAATACAGCTGAACAAGTATAATTCCATTTTTTTTAGGAGGTACCTGATCCTATAGGATCGCCGATTTTTAAAAATAAGACCACTAATTCTGACTAATGGACTATTTTTTACTGAAAAACCGGAAATTATGACTCTGAAGATCGATGTATCATTCTTATTTTCACTAAAATCCTTTGGGCCGCCCCAGACCATATAATTCCTATGTAAAATATTTTGTTTTGTGATTGATCAAATGATTTGTCATAGCTCTTCGATTGCCTATAACTTCGTCTGAATAAGTTTTTTACATGTGAGAAGCCACTTGAGTTATAGTTTAAGTAGACATATCTTTTGTCTTATGTGGTATTTGTCTGTCAGACACATTTTGTTTGCAGACCAATATGGTATTCTATTTTTCTGTAAGATCATTTCAAAACCGCGTTAAATTAGGTCTATTTTACTAGTTATTAAATTGATACCAATCCAATCATTTAGAGTAATCAAGTTATATAGTACATATTTACGTATTTGGATCTGATTAAGACAATTGCTTAGTATTCAAGACAAACCTTACTAATTACATCTGAATCACCTAAGTGATTTTAGATTTGAAGAGAAAGGTGAAAAAATTATACATATTCTAATTTAAAATGTAAAGCGCATATCAACACCGAGACTACGAGTTTGCACTTTACAGAGAAATGCTAAGAAGACCAAAAAAAAAGTCAGAAGGATAATGTTAAGAAATAAGAAAAGGAACCTTTTACAGTCTGGATTAGCTTTGTAGACTTGTCTGCTGAGCTTCTAGTTGTTGCTCTGGTTGAGGAACTGAAACACCTCCATTCATTCTTGCTCTTGCTTCTGCAAACATTCTCTGTTGTTCTGCTACTGCTTCCTCTTCTGTCATCTCTGCTCCGCTGTTCATCTTCACACTCCTCTGTGAATCTTGCTGCAAAGATACCCGAAACCAATTAGACTTTTAAGTTTTATTCAAGTCAGGGGTTTATAGACGAGGAAGATGGTGTAATAGAATTACCATGGTTTCATATTTATGTTGCTCATATGCGCCATAAACTTCTTCAACGTATTCCCCAAAGCCAAGAACCTTTGATTTCATATCAAGTCACATAAGTCAAAATTACGATTACCAAACATTTACAAATTTCACATAGATAAATCTGACTGTATATAGCAATGAACCTGTAAAGCTTTGAGAACATGCTCAGGGGCGATTGTTCTTTTATCCTCTTTGTTACATACTTCGTTAGACTCTGAGGATATAAGATTTATGAACTCTGCGATAATGAAGGAAAACATCACAAGTAAGATGATCGGTTTTATTGATCTAATAATAAAAGATTTACTAAGAAATGGTTTTGAAGGAGTAATCTTACCAACACAACACTCGATAAGAAGATCTTGAGCATCTCTAGCAACACGAACATCTGCTGGTAACATCTCCTTTATGATTTTGGTCATGGTTGCTGAAAATTTTCAAAATGAACAAACAAAATTAGATAGCAGTCAATAACTAAAGAGTTTTTGAGAAATCTCTGCAACAATTTCAATGATACATAATCCTAAAGCAGCTTCTTTACATCATTGCATCGACTAACTTGAAGCTATGTACAGAGAGCTAGGTTTCCAAAATTTATTCAATTTCCCTATCAGAAAACTCTTAATTCAAATACTAACGAGTGATATAGACTAGCAAAACTGATCAATTCAAGGGAAAATCCCCAAACAAACTGATTGATTAAATCGATCGGAAGAAGGCCGAACCTTTTGGAAGCGAAGCATCTTCCTTGGATTTTCCAACAATATCCATAGGATCCATCGTTTCAACTCTACAGAATCAAATTTCAAACCGAAAATCAGAAAACGGTGAATTACATGTTTGTACCATCACGAAGATCAAGGCCGCCCAAGTTATAATGAAGAACACGGAGAAAACAAAGAGAGAGACTGACCTAGTTAACGACGGATCGAAACAGAGACCGATCAAAAATGGAGATCCGGCAAGTAAACCGAGTCTCGAAGCCGAATCGCGGTGAGAAACGGAGACGGGAAGTCGTACGGGTAGTACGGAATCTTATCGGCGGAATTTTCGCTTGCCTCGACGCACAAAGTCGATTAGGGCAAAACAGAAGACCAAAAGTAAGCGCGTGAACTCCACTCTTTCCTTTATGTAATTAATGGCGCGTCAAAATATTTCCGGTTTTTTTAATAAAAGGGTATGTCTGAATTGGGCTTTTACCTAAACTTTATATAGGCCAAGGCCACAGAGCCTGATCCGACTTTGAGCTCACTATACCCGACACGTGTCATTAATGCTTAATACAAAAAATCCTCAAAATTTGTTTTCAAAGAGTTTTTTTTCTTCTTTTGTAGTTTATGAATCCAAAGCTTTTTGAAAATTTATTCGAATTGTTTTTTTTTTGTTTTATCACGAACAAAAAATGTTAATCGTAGGTAAATGTAATAAATATTTAAATGAAAAGTGATCAGTCAAGGTCAAGGATCCGTATATTGTGGAGAGAATTGCGTTACTCATCCTTAGAGCTAGAGAATTGTTATATGTATAAAGATTCCGATTTAATGGATTTATAAACAATTTTAAAAAATGAACTATATATTCTGTAAATATTTGTGGACACAGCATTCTTAAAATTGGTTAGATATGATAAATTCGATTACAATATCATACAAATTCGATGTTTAAACAATTTGAACCTGAGTACTGAAGTAGTAAATTGTATAAAATTCAGTTAAAATAATATAGAAATTGGATTATGTTATGCATCATAGATACATCGTTTTTGTCGGATAAAACAACTTAGAACCTCAAGTTCTATATTGTTATCAAAAGAGAGAGGAAGAAAGAGAAGTGTCATAAGGCAAATTGAGAAAAATCAGAAATGGTATCTCCGTTAGATTCATGTGTTCTTTTTGTTTTGACCATTTGATTAGTAAGGCAATAAAGATCCAGGTATGTTTCAGATCTGATATGTTTTGTTAGCTCCGATTACAAAATACTTTTTGTTTTGTTTTGGAATCTGAATCGGCAAGAACAAAAAAGAGAAAGAGTGAAAGTCGCTGGAGGCAGCGGTTCATCGATCTCTTCCTGGGAACAAAACAGAAGAAGCATGAATAGATCGATAAACCTCTGCATCCAGCGTTTGCTGCCTCTTCATCAATCAAGTATCAAAACTTCTGATTCCCAGAAAAAAACAGAGTTAATTGAGACAATTATTCAAAGAACATACATGTGTTTTGTTTTGGTTGCATTGCTTGTTAATTGAGGATAGCCTTAGATTTTAAGTGAAATCTTCTCAATATTTTAAGATTTTCTTACTCTGATTTGGTTTCATTTGACCCCAATTAGACAGAAAGTTAGTTGCCTATTGATACAATGTGAAAAGATTATCTTTGTGTCAGTGTGTATAGATTGATACAAGATTCTCATGTATTGTTATGACACTTACACTTGTGTACTTAGATTTTAAAGTTGTCATCTAAATTTCTCTCCTCCCTCTCTTTCTTCTTTTTTTCACTGATGACACATCAATCAGATTCTATATTAATGGTTATAGACAGTTAAATGAAGACTAAATCTGATGTTCCTTCTTAAAGCATTGCTATGAATCAAATCACATGTTTTGACCCTGAGCTCCTTGTACTTCAATTTCGTTTTTTGTTTATGTGACCAGACTTTGGCTCCTTTAGAGTGTGATTTGCAGAACTGGATTCTAGTGACTGAAGTGGTTCTGCGAGGTCACAAGGTCATTCACCCGACCATGGACGGACACAAACCAGTTCCTAAATCTCACTCAGGCCTCGGTTATAGCATCTTTATTTTTATGCTAACCTATAAGCTTTTTTTGTAAAATACATTTTCGTAAATATTTTCTTACTTATTTTTCAATCTAATAAAATTGTCATTTTTTGTTTTTTATGACCAATAGGTTCCGGGTCGAAACTCATACATCTCTTTAAGGCGAAATCCAAACCATTTAATATAACTTTTTCTTGGAGAGTAGACTCTTCACAAATAGACTTGAATTCATGACCTCTTATGAGTAAAATTTTTATATTTTACTCATAATTTACAAGAATTCGAGACCAAAGCTCATATTCATAGAAGATATCTATTTTTTTTTAATTTAACAACAATTTATAACTTTCTTTTAGAACAATAGCCATGGATTCATGAGACGAATGATTTACAAATTAAATATAGTATTATTAACGATTGGTCCGAACACCGGAAGAGATTAAGTTAAAGATATAAAATCCCTACTATTTAAAAAGAAAAAAGTTATAATTTTTTTGAAAAAATCCCTATAAATGATATGAAACAGATAAATAATTTTTTTTTTTTTTTCAACAAATAATTAGATAGACAAAAATAACAGAAATAACATTACGAAATACTTCACATTTTACTATACTGTATGTGGAATTCCTATGTTCCTTTAGTTAACCAACGTTCTGCTTTGAGTTCAAGAGTAGGACCTCAAGGGGAAACGAATGTTACGAATCTTGAAGACTCTAGTAAAGCCCAAAGCTTTTGGGCCATCGTATGTAATCACCTTATTTACTTTATAAGCCCATACGAAATTAGGGTTTCCATTATTTTTATATAGTCCAGCACTTCTATAAAACCCTAACATCTCTCTGCATCCTCATAAACCCTACTTTACTTTACTCCGTCACTCTTCCGCCATTTTTACTGGTAGTCAGCTAAATATGGGAAGCGTTACCGAAGCAGAGAAGTCGATTCAAAAGGAAAAGAAGAAGGCTATTTCTCTTGCCCCTATTGCTAAACCACTTGCTGGCAAAAAGCTCCAAAAGAGGACTTTCAAACTCATTCAAAAAGGTAATACTTTAATCTGACCGATAAGTATTAACTTGAGGCTTTCGAGCTCGCTTGATCACTTCTTTTTTCTTTTCCATCGCCGGAGTTCCGAGTTTCTGAAATCAATTTACAGCTCAATGTCAATTTTTAAATTCTATAAGAGACTGTTCTCTGACAGTGTGGTGTTCTGTAACTTGTTTTCAGCTGCTGGAAAGAAATGTTTGAAGAGAGGCGTAAAGGAAGTGGTTAAGAGCATAAGACGTGGCCAAAAAGGGTTAGTTTTTCTAATCTTATTTTCATGTATGTGGTGAATTTCTGAACTTTGAGATGTCGTTTGTTTATTGTCTTTGAAAATTTGTGTACAATTAAGCCGATGCTCTGGATTATAATAATGAATGTAGCATGGTACTGTGCACATAAACTGAACTATGGATCGACATGTCTGCCATCTCTGAAGTGCGTTTGATGAGACGGCCTGGTTTAGATCCACATTCAATATATTTGATAATGGCAATGTTAATTCATGTTCCTATGTTTGAAAAATCAAGTAATTTAAGTGATTAGGAATGTCAAATCCGTGTACAATTAAGCCGATGCTTTGGATATATAGAATGAAGGTAGCATGGTACTGTGCACGGAAACTGAGCTACCGCGGATCGACATGTCTGCCATCTCTGATTTCTTTGATGAGAGGGCCTGGTTTAGATCCACATTTTTTGTCTGTGCTTATTGTTTGGTTAGTACTTTAAAAATATGACTGATCTTTGTTTGTATATGATTTTTTTCCCTAAAATCTGTGTACAATTAAGCCGATGCTCTGGATTATATAGAATGAAGGTAGCATGGTACTGTGCACAGAAACTGAGCTACGGATCGACATGTCTGCCATCTCTGAATTCTCTGATGAGTGGGCCTGGTTTAGATCCACATTCCTTGTCTGGTTTCTTGGTCTTCGTTGATCATTAGTATGAGTCTTTGGTGTCTCTTACTTATGTTAGCTGTTTGTTGAAACGTTGTTGAATACGTGTACAATTAAGCCGATGCTCTGGATTAAACAGAATGAATGTAGCATGGTACTGTGCACGGAAACTGAATCATGGGTTTGAAATGTCTGTGCCCTCTCTGAGTCCTTAATTGGTTCTTTGATTTGCGGGCCTGGTTTAAACCCACATTCTCTCTTTGCTTATTGTTTCTTCTTTCTCCTATGTTGCTGTAAACTCATTCCTCTAATGTATGATTGTTCGGACTGATGAGATGAGGTTTGTTCTTGTGCTTGTGTAGAGTATGCGTTATAGCTGGAAACATATCTCCCATTGATGTTATTACTCATCTTCCAATCTTATGCGAGGAGGCTGGTGTTCCTTATGTATATGTTCCTTCAAAAGAAGTAAGCAAATCTTATTACTTGGTTTTTTCTTCGTATCAATTGGTTTTTAGTTGTTAAAACGTTCACTTTTGATGTAATTCAGGATCTTGCGCAAGCTGGAGCAACAAAACGGCCAACATGTTGTGTGTTGGTCATGCTTAAACCGGCAAAAGGAGAGCTAGCTGTAGAGGATCTTCAAAAGTTGAAGACAGACTATGAACAAGTCTCTGAAGATATTAAGGAGCTTGCATCTTCTGTAATTTGATTAGAATGTAGCATCGAAGAACAAAAAAACACAGTAACATGTGTTCCTGTTTGTGCCTTGGTGATTAATGAGTATGATTGAAAGACCTTCGGAATTTGCTAATTTCCACAGTTTTGCTAATTAGTAAAATGTCCAATTGTAAAAAAATTATATCTAAAATATAATAAATACTGGCGGCATAATAAACGACAACATACGAGATCCAACCATGAAACAAAGAACATGGTCCAATATTTGTTAGAACTTTTGAAAAAGCCAAATGCGTTTCCTAAGTTTTATTTAATTGAATTTATGGTTGAAATACCAGAAGAAATTTTTTTGTCGTGGCATAGGCCACTGGTTTGCGTTGGGGATTCTGATTCGCACGTCAGTAGAGGTTGGTGGGGTCGGGAAGTAACGAATAAGTTCTGATGGGCTCCAACTGTAAGAAACCATAATTATGTGGATCTCCTTGAAATGTTTTTAGAATCTTTTTTTTTGTTCAGTCGCGAAAACTGAAAAGTATTAAAACGCATCAACATCAATAAAGATACCGGTGGCTTCTCTCAAACGAAACATCGTCAAAAATGGAGGAGTCACGTGAATCGCCGGCGGAACACGGCTACTTTATGCCGGCCGAATGGGAACCTCATGCTCAAACTTGGATCGGTTGGCCTGTAAGTTTTTTTCTCTCTCTCTATCCTCTTATCTTTGTCTCTGTTTGTAGCATGATTGGAGAAAACTAAACCATTTTGATTCTGGAGAACTGAATCTCGCTGTTTAAACATCTACATGCATCCTTGGGTTCTAATTATTGATGCTGTTATCCGTTTGATTACTGAATTCTCTGTTTTTGATTCATAAACCTTGGGTTCGTTTCGGAGTTTACGATAAAATTTAACATTTCTGAAATTCTTTGTCCGTTCATAATTGTTTTCAGATGTCTTAATTCAAGTTGGCGCATAGATTTTGATTTGAGATTGAGATTGGTAACTTGAATATTTGCAAAACAAAGCAGAAATTAAAGCATGCCACTGTTTACATGATTCAAACAGTGTTTCAATCCGCAAACAATAATAGCATTTGTGATTTTGGATCTGTGTTCTATTTTGATGACATAAATGGCTGCAGGAACGGCAAGATAACTGGCGGCATAACGCTTTACCTGCTCAACGAGTGTTTGTAGATGTTGCAAAGGCTATCTTCAAGTTCGAGCCTGTGACAGTCTGTGCAAGCCCCACTCAGGTTTGTGTAGAATTATACCTGAAGAGATGAAAACATCTTCCAGTTTCTTATTAGAGATTTGAATTAGGCTTTCGCTTTCATGATTGTGTTTGGCACAGTGGGAAAATGCAAGAAAACAGCTTCCAGAGGATATAAGAGTTGTTGAGATGAGCATGAATGATTCTTGGTTCCGCGACTCTGGACCAACTGTGAGTTCTTTAGCTTCTCCTTTTTCTCCATTTCACAATGCTTTGTAACATCTGCACTTATCTTACTCCCATCTTACAGTTCGTTGTGCGGAAAAGACCATCGAAGCTCAGTTCTCTTAAGCGGAACATTGCTGGAATTGATTGGAATTTCAATGCCTGGGGAGGTAAGAATTTGGAAACCTTTATCCATTCTCTACTATCTGTAGTTACTGCTTAACTCACTTTGCAATGGCAGGAGCTGATGATGGTTGTTACTGTGATTGGAGTCATGACCTTCTCGTTTCAAAAAAGGTTTTTTCTTTTTGGGAAAACCAAACTGTCTCATTGTTGGTTCCTTATCATTCTAAGTAGAGCATATTCATATATTGATTTGCTTTCTTCTCTTATCCATTAGATTCTCACTATGGAACGGATTCCAAGATTTCAACATTCCATGATCCTTGAAGGAGGCAGCATCCATGTCGATGGGGAAGGTTTGATAACATTTCATAGCAGCTGCAGAACTCAATAACTAGAAGAAAAAGAAAGAAAAATAAACTGACGTACCTGAGTTTATTGTCTTTCACTTTGTTACCTTGTTTATTCCTCATCCTGTTTCGACATTCTTTCAGGAACCTGCCTTGTTACGGAAGAGTGTCTCTTGAACAAAAACCGTAACCCTCACATGTCTAAAAAGCAAATAGAGGAAGAATTAAAGAAATATTTAGGAGTAGAAACATTTATCTGGCTTCCTCGTGGCCTTCACGGTAGGGTACCTCCACTGCCTTCGATCGACGTTGCTCCATAGTAATTCCTCAGAGAAAGTTGTAGAGCTTATAACAATTTTCATTGGTATATGGATTTTTTCAGGTGATGATGACACAAACGGTCACATTGATAACATGTGCTGTTTCGCTAAACCGGGAGTTGTGTTATTGTCTTGGACAGACGATGAAACTGATCCCCAGTACGAAAGATCAGTTGAAGCTCTTTCGGTTTTCTCAAATAGCATTGATGCTCGTGGAAGGAAGATTCAAGTCATCAAACTTCACATCCCTGGACCACTGTATATGACTGAAGACGAAGCTTCTGGAATCATTCAGGTAACGCATGTTACCAACTTTGAAGCTGTTTCTGAAACAATTACTGAATTGATTTTGATAATGTTGGATCCTTACATTACAGGAAGGTGATGCTATACCAAGAATCGCAGGCACAAGACTCGCAGCATCATATGTGAATTTCTACATCGCCAATGGAGGAATAATCGCACCGCAATTCGGTGATCCAAAGCACGACAAAGAAGCAATTCGTGTCCTGTCGGAGACATTTCCTCATCACTCGGTATTTTAACCATATCTCTGATTCATAAATCTAAACCCATAAATAAATTTCAACTTTTATTGTTTGAAGGTTGTGGGAATCGAGAATGCAAGAGAGATAGTTCTTGCTGGAGGGAACATACATTGCATAACGCAGCAGCAACCAGTGGAGCCTATCTCCGTCGCCGACAATGGCCACTGACGGTGGGATTTGATTAATCCTGGCCGTTTATTTTCACACTAGTTATTTGAGGGCGAATGAGAGCCGTTGATACGTTTATTGGATCCTGTATTTATGGTTTCCTAATTCTGATAAGTTAAACCAATCCAACCTTTTTTTTTTTTTTTCAACAATTTGGATAAACAAAATCAGATTCATAGTTAAATATCTCCCAAACGTAGGAGAAATATGATGCGATTTTGTAGAGTCGAATTTAGTACATGGACACTCAAACATTTGACCAAAACAATTTCTCACCGATCTAGCCCGTTCTATATGTTTTCTATTTATCTATTGTCGTAGTTTTATTGAACCCTTAATAAATGAATGATTGGTTACTTATGTGTTTTGTTGTTGTATAGAGAGTGTAGTGATATAAATCGGACCGACGTTTCTTGTTGTCGTTGTGACTTGTTAATTGTTTTGTACCAGTTTCATAATTTGGTACGACTTTTTTGTGTGTTGGTAAATATGCAATAGCATAACGTATTTTTAGCCGAACCAATTAGATAATCGCAAATTAATTAATTAATTAATTGAACACTGTGCCTGTATCTTATAGCTGACATGAATGCTTCAACTCCAAATCTCTACACTTCCATATAATTTAAACACAGAACAAGAGAGAGACGGGCAAATTTCGAGATCTCGAATGATGCGAATCTGAAGGATCTGCGAATTCTGTGATCTTCTTCAGATCGATCCGTTGGTCAAGACAAGGAGAGAGAAAGAGACTGTGAACAGTGATTCGTAAGAATGGGTTGTTCGTTTTCGGGATTGAATGCTCTTTACGATGCCGTGAACGGCGGAGGCGACGTCTGGATCAATGAGAATCGTTTCAGGATCGTCAGGCAGCTCGGTGAAGGAGGTTTCGCCTTCGTCTTTTTGGTCAAGGAAATTGTCGCCGACGCTTCGTCCGCCGCATCCAGTGGTGGTCTTGCCAGGAAAGTCAAAGATCCGGCTCATCTCTCTGGTTAGTATTTGATCATTTCTCTGGATGTTTCTCAAATCGTGAATGTTGATTTGGTAGTCCCTGATCTGCGTTATGTCGATTGAATCTGATTTTTTTAATGTGGAATCTGAATTGTTGTTTCTGATTAGATTTGTTCGTTTTCTTTTACAATCTGCTTGAGGTTTTGAAAGATTGAGAGTGGGGTTTGTAGATCGCACGGCCTATTGCAGATTGTTCTAGGAATCATACTATAACAATGTAGGAATCGTATGTTGGTTTTTAGTTCGAAATCCGTGAATTCTGTTCCATATACTTTGATGTAAGACCAACGAACACTTCTAATCTTGCCTTGTTATTTAACCGGCGGTGCGTCCGCATGATACCTTTGTAAGTTCTTTATTCGTAAGTTCTTTGCAATTTAGTCAAAGTAGGATGACTGGCAAAACATAATGATTGTAGACAATCAACCAAGTTTGATCCTTTATAATATCCCGTCTGATCCATTGTGGATTTGAAGTTATGGTATTCTTAAGCTTTGTTTGTCATTTTTTCCCTGACACCAAAACTTGACTGATTGTGCTGGCTTGGTTCTTTTGTCCCATGACTTAACTTCCAAGTTTTTTTTTATCGGTGATTTCCTTGTAGCTGATGGAACTTACGCTATGAAGAAAGTTTTGATCCAGAACAAGGAGCAATTGGAATTGGTGCGGGAGGAGATCCGAGTTTCATCATTGTTCAATCACCCTAATTTGCTTCCACTCCTTGATCATGCCATTATCTCTGTTAAGGTAGATCAGCTTTGGTCTGGACCCTCTTTAGTTAATGCTTTCTGAGTTTTTTCTGTACAGTTGTTTTCTCATGTAAATTCCAGTTTAGAAAGTGTGTTGCTTTTGATTGATTAGGACGGCCAACTAGATGGAGCTTGGAAACACGAAGCCTTCTTGCTATTTCCGGTTCACTTGGATGGTACCTTGCTGGATAATTCCACATCGATGAAGGCTAAAAAGGAAACATTCTCGACAACTGATGTTTTGCACATATTCCGTCAGGTAACAACCTCTCATTTTAAATCCATCTTTAAATTCTGTTACCTGGCGTGTTAGTTTCTAACTGTGGTTTTCTGTAACTCTAGTCTTCGTTTGCAACTAACTACTGTTTATGCATATGCCTGTTTAGTTTATTGAAAACCATGTGAGTTATGTATGTTTAGTCATAAATTTGTGAGTGTTTTGAATGCCAAAAGCTATTTCACTGCAGCTTTGTGATGGACTCAAACACATGCACTCTCTGGAGCCACCATATGCTCACAACGATGTCAAACCTGGAAACGTGCTTTTAACACGTAGAAAAGGACAGCCTCCTCTTGCAATATTGATGGACTTCGGGAGTGCTCGCCCATCACGGAAGCAAATCCGCTCCCGTCAAGAGGCCTTACAGTTACAGGTTCTATATTCATCCCTCATTATATACCCATCACAAGTTCACAAGCTTTTGAAATCTCACCCGACGAGAATAATTTTCTGTTCCTATCGACCATGAACTTGTGACTACGAATACCTTTTCACGAACTATATCTTTGCTTACTTTTTTTGTTTGTCTTGCAAATTCTTCATGACTTGGATAGGAATGGACATCTGAACATTGTTCAGCACCGTTTCGAGCTCCAGAGCTGTGGGATTGCCCAAGCCATGCAGATATCGATGAGAGAACAGATATCTGGTCACTAGGCTGCACATTATACGCAATAATGTAAACACAATGCTTGTAAAAATACTAAACAATTCATATATACTTCAGATGAACTGAAGAGAGCTTTATATTATCGCAGGTACGGTGTGTCTCCATTCGAATATGCGCTTGGGGAATCCGGTGGAAGTCTTCAGCTAGCAATCGTGAACGCTCAGATCAAATGGCCAAACACTGGACCAAAGTCTTCTTATCCCGAAGCTCTCCACCAATTCGTCACTTGGATGCTGCAACCACAAGCTGCAGTTCGACCACGCATAGACGATATCATCATCCACGTCGACAAATTGATCACTAAATTCACCAAATGATTCCTAATTATGGCAGTTTCCGGAAGAAAAAAAGGTGAAAGAAAGATATAAAAGAAAAGACTTTATATACATTGCTTTGTCTCTTATTTATATGTTTAGCTTTTTGATAAAAGTCTTAATATTAGATACATATATAAGAAACAGTGTTTTGGTTACATTGCTCTCCGTTATATATTTTGAACTACTAGGATTTGGGTTTTTGTTTTTTTGTTTTTCTTTATGGTTGCTTACTATAAGAACAAATAATAAATTTACTTAACGGACGATTTACCTATTTTTAAATCTTAATATCTGTCCTGTTTATGGCTATAATGATTTATTTTGTCTGTTTACGAATCATATTATTCACTATCCGTTTGATATCAGCATATGTCGGGAAAGCTTCAGTAAGATATTGGTTAAGCCTACGACTTTGTTTGTTCAAAACAAATAAATTTTTAAAGGACTTTCGAGTAGCAAATCTTCAAACCTTTAACAATATCACGTGAGCCAAACACAATTCCTTAAAATTGTATTTAGGTAGGAAAGGTAGTAGAAGTAGCACTTAACCAAAAACATTTCTCCGACAGTCCGAATCTATTATTACATCTTTCAAATAGTATTATTAAAGGCACCATATTACTCTTTTAACTTTGAGATCTTTTCTCTACTATATATCATCAGTGTTTGAAATTTGAATTGAAGTCTTTTACAGAATTGAAGAGGAACCACAACTTGATGTTTTATAGTGAAACAACAACTACAAGTTGATAGAGATATATAGTACAACTAAATTCCTGCACAAAAGAATTGTTCACTTAAGTACAATTCAGTGGTACACATTGTTACATATCCTTAGATACCCATGACATGTTGTTGCATGAGTTATTATTTTTCTTAAAATGAATTCAATTATTAAAAATAAAAAACTTAATATATGTGTGTGTTGTATGCGTGTGCAACCTTTAACTTTTACAGATTTGAGTCACTTCAAAGAAAGAACAAAAGAAATAAATAACATAAGTCAATTTGTGGAAGATAAATGTCTGATCACTATTTATTTCACTCTCAGTAAAACTATTATTATTTTATACTTCACTTCTGTCTTCTGTAACCCTAAACTGAAATTATCTACAGTTACCCTACCCTTCTATTTTATGATCATACCTATTCCTCTATTTTTCCATTTTCAGATTCCTTTAATATTCTGATCAATCAAACCATATATCTACTAAAATAAACAGATTTTTTTTTTCATTTTAAAACACATTTTATTATTTATAAAATTTTCACGGAAAATTTAGATAAATATTGTAATTAAGTGGTTAAGTGTCATTTCTACTGTCTTTTTCATCAAATTTTATTTTTGAAAACTAAGTTATTCCACGTAATATTATTAAGGGTTTAAATGTTTGGTCAAAAATTTAATTAGCAGTAATAATATACTCCCTCTGTTCCCTCCGTTTACTTATAGTCGATGTTTTAGGAATTTTTTTTATTTCATTTTAGTTGAATTCTACTAATTGATTTGTGATTGGTTAGATTATTTTGTAATTTGTGATAACACATATTTTGTTTAGAAAAAATAAAATAATTAATGATTATGCGAAAAATCTAAATCATCAACTATATTGATCATTCTTTTGAATGTAATAGTCATCTATTTTATCATGAAACTTATGTTTCAATTACCATAAATTTTTAAAAAATCATACTAGTTTTTGTATGCACTACTAGGCAAGAGTCTGAACTGAAATTGTAGTGATAGGGGGGTCAGTAACATGTGAGGCGAATGAAATTGAATAAATTATCCTGATATAGGTAAAAGTTTTCTGCATGTGAAAATTAAAATTAAATTGTATGTTGTGACAAAGGAAGCGAGAGATGTTTGAGCTTTTTGAGCTTTTTGAGGAAGAGAGGAATGACTTTAAGCAGCAGTAAATTTAAGAAAGACAGAACAAAACAGCACAACTCACAGGGATTTCATTTCATTTTTAGATCTTACTCCCTTATTTATTGTTCTTTACACATTTTCCAATATTTTTTTCATTATATTTTTCTTCTCCAACCATATTTTGAGCTCTCAACTTATTCCAAAACTATATAAACATTCATAAATTACGAAAATATAGAAATATTCTTCATTTGTAATTACCAAAAAAAAACATTCTTCTTCCCTTGCACTTTATTTTACTAAAAGTGTAGTCCTAAATATTCCATACTAAAATTCATAATATATATATATATATATATATATACTATTGATCATTTAGATAAAATATTTGCATCACACAAATCTTGACAATTCTGTGTTCAAATCTCTACAATTTAAATGTTTACGAAGCCTTTTTCTCTATATATTACCAAGTTTCTTGACTAAATAACATACTAAATTGAAGACTTAGATATATATATATATATATATATATATGTATATTGAGGGTTTTCATATTCACTTGATAAGTTAAACTAGAGTTGAAACCAAACTTTTTAACACACTCAATTTACAAACTATTAAAGTCACATAATACAATCTTGCAATTGCCTAAAGTTAGCCCTAGTTTTTGTCATAGAAATTCACTTACTTCTTCCAACATGGGAAAGGCTAATTTGCCATACAACTCTCAATGATACCTATAAAAACTATTTTTCAGCAAATTCCTTTCTTTCTTTCTTTCTTTTTTTTTTATGTGTAGAAAAGTTATATAGAAGCATTAAAAAGATGGTAGATCAACGAGATAAGAGATTTCACTTTCTCTCCTTCACGGCTTCTAGCTGGACTCTTCTTGCTAGCTGTTCTCATCAACTCTCTCCATTTATGGCTCTCCCTCTTTCTTTCTTAATTTTTGTTTTCTTCTTTCATATTTAAGTGTTTTTTTTGTGGTTTTAACTCTTATTAAAGATCTAACTACCAACATGAATAGTCACATTATATCTTTGATTAGATTGAGTAAATTAGTATTTGATTGCTTGAAGAATGGCTTTAATTATATACTTTTTAGTGCATGTTACTCTATTTCTATCCAAACTTACTCATATGTTTTAGCAACAGCGTCTTTGCAAGAGACTATAAACCAAGTAGACAAATTTGCATTGTTATTTTCAAAAGCAATATAATATATAAGTTAGGTTTATACCGGTTTTTGCCAAACATCATGTTATTTTTCCCAACTTCATAAAATTACTTTGTTTGCTTCAATCACATACAACTAAATATATTGTTTAGGTTTAGCCACTGCGTTATTGTTTTTTTGTCAATATGCCACTACGTTTTATTCTTTTGTCGATTTTGGCCACACTTGAAATTATATATAGCAAATTAATTAATTAATTGATCTTTGTTTTTAGGTTATTATTGTGTTTTTATGTGTTAATTAGGGAGAGTTTCGGGTCTTTGATCATAATCTCTTTCTTGAACTCCAGACCGGTAGTTGCTAATATCAGATAAATAATGTAAAGTATTTTTTCACCGGAGATCGAACTAAAACTACATATACATATCATAACTACATCATACGCTTAAAACTCTACCTTATCAAATAATTGGATCGATGAGATAGTAATATAGTTATTTTCAACAATTGGATTGAAAATAGTCGATTCATAATCCAAAGCGTATTCCTTAAAACTCATTTTAATTTTTTATCTGCCGTGGGAAAGAATCGAACCTCTTTATATATGTTAGAATTATTAGCTGGATTATATGATATTTTTTAAAATTATTTAATAATTAATTGAGAACAATAATAATAATTGGATGGGTATGTTTGTCTTGTATAGATAAATTTGTATAAAAAACATTATGGGGAGTGAGCTGTAATATGGTCAGAGAGATAAATAGCAATTCCTCAGGTGTTTTAATTACAACCTCTTCCTCCATCTCTATCTCTTCCACCCAATTCCATAGCTCTCCCCTTATCTTTTTCAAAGTCACTCTCCAAAAAAGTTTATTTCAATTTATAAGATGTTTTACAAAATTCTATGGAGAATTAAATGTATTGGATTATTAATATTATGTAGTATTTTATGTGATTTGTCAAATTTATTAAACTAAAATATCTAATAAAAATTTATTGATAAAATTTTAAGTTTTTTAATATGCGTGATTTTAACTAGAAAGTTTGAGTAACTCTTCAGAATATTTTCAAAACCTTCTTATTTTGTCTTATATCACCAAATGCATATATACACACGCTTACATATTCTATATACGCGTTTGCATTGATGTATTTATATACAGATACTTATTGGATTGTTTACTTAATATCTTCAGCTTCTTCTTCTTGTTACTGTCTCACTTTAGGGTTTCTTTTTGTTGGTCTCTTTGTTTGGGGTCGCTCTTTATTTTTATATTATAGACAAAGCCAAAAAGGAAAGAGAAAGAGTTTTGATTCTATAAGAATGGAGTCTGCAAATGTCTTTGGATCCGATGAGGATTGTCGCAGTTGTGAATCTGGATGGACTATGTATTTAGGGTCTTCACACTCCCATGATCATGACTATCACTATGAGGATGATGATGATGATGAAGAAGATAGTGATGGTGGTGATTCTATGGATTCTGATGCATCTTCTGGTCCTATGGAAGCTGCTACTTCAGGTCTCAAATCTCCACAAAAGATTGAGGAGGAGCAAAATTCTATAAAGAAGAAGAAGAATAAGAAATCTAATGAAGTTATGGTGGAGACAACTAGGGTTAATGATAATGATGACGATGACGATGATGATGGAGATGATCATGATAATTTTGATGGTAATGATAGTTACAGTGTAGTTCATAGCTATGTTGGTCCAGTTTAGAGAAGAAGGGTTAGTTTTAATTTTTGTTGATGAGTTTGTGTTTATGTTTAAATTAAGTTACATATGTTTCAATTCCAATGTTATCTTTTTTTTTACATGATCAAATGTTATGCCTTTGTGAGATCTTAATTTTTGTTTTTAATTATGAAAAAATTATTCAATTTCATATGTTATGATTTGCTATAATTAATGAGGAAGCCTATATGCATCATTAAGTAACCGCTATATAATGTTAGAGACATGTGAAATAATTAAAATGAGATCATAGTACAGATACAGTGATGAAAGTGGTGATGATGATGATAATGGCTATTGTTGGGTCTCTTGAGATGTACATACATCAATGATCAATGCATTTCATTATGGGTTTCTTTATGGTCACCATTGTATTCCATTATGGATATACATAACATATTTTCCATTCTCATTTGTAGATTTTTCATTTTCTCTGTATATTTTTTTCATTGCCCAAAAAAATTTGATCCGTAACTCAAACTTTTAAAACCTCAAATAATACAATATGGAGATTACGCAATTCCTGGAATTGAACTCTAATGGAAATAACAACAGAGATGGATATAAAGAAACACTCCTTTCATTTTTTGTGTGTATATATATTCACGATTTCCATACTATACTATCAAACAATACAATACGGAGATTACGCGATTCCTGGAATTGAACTCTAATAGAAATAACAACAAAGATGGATATAGTCACTTGACCAAAGAAACACTCCCTTATTTTTTGTGTGTATATATATTCACGATTTCCATACTATACTAATTTAAACTATATTCTAAATGATAATTCAATATAAAATAAGCATAACCACATAAGTTGTTTTAAGGATTTTATGGTAAAACCTGATCCACATTACATAATTTTCACTGCGAAGAAGAAGTGTAATGAATTAAAAGAGAAATTTCATAATTTTGTGTCGAGAAGATACAGTAGATGATCATGATTATCTTCAAATTACATATATAATTAAGCAACTCGCAAGTTGCACAACATATAAATACGTTTACACCAAAATAATTGAAGTGATAAAAACATCACTAGACAAACAACTGATTCTTATTGTAAGAAATAAGAAGAAATAGAAGAATTAAATATAGAAGAAAAAAAATGGGATGCATAGATTTGGTTGGGAAAGAGACACACGTGCACACAGTATGAGTTGTAATATAATCGAGAGAAGGAAATGGAGACAAAATAAGAAGAACCCATCTTCTTTGGTTTTATCTTTCGTACAGACAAGGAAACATCTTTTGTGACCATTCGGGACATTTCTCTTTTGCACGTGTATCTCTCTGCTTTTCTTTTAATTGTCTTTTTACCCCAAATCTGTTTACTTTTGTTCACATTCACCCTCCTGCTGCAGTTACTATATTTACCACCGGTACAAATTTGATCTATAGTCTTGAGACTTAACGTCGAATCAAATTCTGATTTTATTCTATTTAAGTAGGATTTGATCCGAAGAGAGTTTAGGAAGTAAAAAGGATTGGACCCGTGTTCTATTAGACATGTTGAAGAAACATAAAAAGGAAACATTTCTTTTAAGGTTAGATTATGTTTCAAACTGAATCAAAATCTTATTGGTGTTCACAGAATCCACTCATCTGTCTATGTTCATGAATGATGTAGAAGCTGAGTGACATGACAGAGATCAAGGCAGAAGATATATATTAAGGATCACTTCAGAGCTAAGTTACAAATGTTCTTCTATACAAAGCTAGCCTCCTAAAGCATGTAGACCATCACATGGGTCACACAATGAGGCCCAAATACAAAACAGAAAACAGCTAGACTCAACGAAGAAAACACTTGACACAATCTACTCAAGACAAAAATATTCATATAGAGGATTGATGTTTACCATTTAGAGAAGAATATCATAAGATGATGTTGTTCTCTGACTCTTCCTTTGCTCATCTGTAGGCAACTCATGACGACAAACAGGACATGTGTTCCTTACTTTGAGCCACGGTACAATGCATTCGCTATGGTACTTATGATTACAAGGCAACTGAACTGCTTTGTTCTTGATATCCATCTCATCTTTACAAACCGCACAAACCACACCATCATCATCCTTCTCAAGTTTCAATTCAACCATTGGGAGATTCTTGAGAAAAGATTTGGAAGTTGGAGGTAAACCGATAACGGAAATCTCTGCTTCAGCAAACTGTTCAAACAGCATCTCGTACTCTGTTGTTTGAATATAGTCGTCATGATCACCAACAACATACAGCTCTCTATTATCCACATCAAAGTTGATCTCTAGAGTGTGAGAATTCAGCAAAACTTCCCACCCACGATTTCCCGAGCCATCTGCTCTTTCTATTGTCACTAAATCTTCCAAGGAGATCATTGGCGGGGGAAAAACCGAACTTTCGTTGTTGAAATTAACTTCTGCAAAACCACTTCGTATCTCTCTCTCATCCGCCACACCACCATCATCAACTTCTGCAAAACCGATTCGTATCTCTCTCTCATCCTCCACACCACCACCATCAACTTCTGCAAAACCGATTCGTATCTCTCTCTCATCCTCCACACCACCACCATCAACTTCTTCCCAATCAAACTCATCAGCAGTTACTCCACGATCTTCTAAATGAAATGAATGCAAACAAGGGGGGATAGTCACACTAACATCATCATCATCATCATCTTCTTCATCATCATCATCATTCACATATACATCTTCGTCACTCAAATCAATCCCCCATACCTCCCTCTCAATCTCAGGGCCATCATCATCAGAACCCGATTCAACGTTAATTAACCGGAGATCACTCCCAATCGATGAGGTATCACGATACTCGAGCCCAGAACCTCTCCTATCGAAAAAGAAATCGTCGTCATCTGGTTCATCAAAATCATCAACGCTGTTGTTGTCAACATTAATATCACTATCACTTAAATTCTCAACAACACTGCTTCCGGATTCGAACCCTAATTCAATACCTATGTCGCAATTCCTTCCCTCTATCACACCAAAACAAGGCTCGGATCGCGATTCCGTAGCCTCGTTATCAAAATCAACATGGATAGTATCATCACGAAGAGGAGTTACCTGAGATTGCTCAACACGCTTGTATAACAGATCCATGACAAAAGCTACAGAACTGAAGAGAGATGGAGACAAAACTACGAGTGAATCTGACACCAATTCGACGCCTAAAACAACGTAAGAGGAAGGTGAAGAGCAATTCAGTATCGGAGAAGTTGCGAGAGAAATTGCATCAAGGAATCTGCGATACAATATTACCTATTTTTAACAAAAACGACGTCGTTTTCTATTTAACGCGTCAATTCCTTTTTACTGTTGTAAACTTTATATCCCGGCTCAAAAAATAAAACACTGAAATGGGCTGGGCCCAACTATAGACTCGTTATAACGGACATCACAAGAATACAGGCCCATTAACGACCTGTAATTGATTGAGCGTTATAATAATACTTGTACATATCAACATTAATCATGCTTTATTATTTTGACTAGAAAGAAAAAAGGAATTTAGTTTTATAGCAAGATACTTTAGGACCAAGCAAAAAAAAAAGAGAAATAATATAATGTATAACGTCTTCTTTTTGGTTGGTCCAAAAGTATCTAGCTAAAAGACACTTGTCGAATATCTAATGGGCCGCATCACAATCGGAATCGCCATCCAATAAGAATAAAAAAAAAAGATGCCTCAAGTCGAGCACGTGAGAGAGCCACGTAAGCAAAAAAAATCAGTGTGGGAACAGAACAAAAGAAAACACATCTACTCTTTTGTGATGTGAGTCTCTCTTTGATGGCATCTTCTTGTATTTACAAAACTCTCTTCCACAGCTTTCGCTTTCACGTATTATCAATGACCCATAAACCGACAGGTCACTTAAGAAAGGACACCACATGCTTTCTTCTTCTATTTTTTCATTTTTTAATCTTATCTTTATTTTTTTATTTTATATATCGATCATTAGTATAAACATCAACCCATTTAGAGAAAATTTTAAATGGATATGACTTTTGTTTTTGCTAAATTAATTAATTGAGTTATAAATTAGTGAAATTTGCTCGTAGTACTACTTGTTTACAATGACGTACATGTCTTACATTTAGTACTTTCTTACTAACAAAATTCAACTTATATTGAATACTTGGATAAAATGAAATTGCATATGTCCGAGACTTTGAGTTATTAAGTAGAATATTTAACTATCACACAAAAAAAAAATCGATTATTTTTTTTGTTGTCAACACTGGACCACAACAGACCGGTCTATTAGCCAAGTTCTTACATAATGTAAGCAGTGGGACTTGATTCCTAATTGTGCAAATGCGCATATTTAAATGGACTTACCGTCTGCCACTAGACTCAAAAATCGGTTATTTTATATTGATTATTACAATTGATTAATTTAAATATGTAATAAAATTTGATTTAATAGTATTTTAATAGTAATTATGTGTTTTGAAATATTCAATTTTATTGTTTTTATTTCAGCGAACAAACAAATAAATTATAGTATTCGTGTATATATAGGATATATGAGATTATTCACAAGTGTTTGCTAATTTATTCACCAAGTGATCCACAAAGTTGAATCTACATCGAGTTCAAGTTGTAATTTCTGATATTATTTTGTCAGAGTAAAAGAAAAAAAAGTGGGACCTAAAGTAGAGTTTTCCCCTCTCACGTGATAACATCACGAGAAAGCGACCGGTCGCCACCGCTTCTCTCTCTTAAGAAGCACGTGCCTCTCGTAAGTTAACGGCAACGTTTGGAATTGAACGGCGTACTGTGGAGGAGATGATAGGGACCCACCGCACGCGAGACGGAAGGCAATTGTGACAGATTAACGGCAGGGAATGGGCACCACGTGACTCTCTTCTTCCTCCTCCTCTCATCTCATTTTCACCTCTTTTTTTCACGTCCTTCTTTTCTTTTTTTATTTTTATTTTCAATTCTTTCTTCGTTTCATAATTCTATGTATCACTCGAAATCTTATTATCAATCTTACGATGATTCTTATGTTTTATGGCAAAAGTCTTCTTACTGTTCCCCTCGTAACAGATATAAACATCTAACCAGCTAAGATAATTTAGTAATTTTTAAACAATAAGTAAATTGACAAGCTATGATTTAATGATGTCTCGTAAAGCATATATGATTTCTTATAATCAAATGTAGGTGAAGATAATCGTTAAAGTAGTGATATTTAACCACTTAACAAAAACACTTTTCCAATTTAGTGAATCCTTAATTGGTTGTTTTCTTGCTTCAAATCCTTCTACAGTTAGTTGCCTTATAGATTTTGGTACGAATAACTAACATTTTAGTAGTTTTATTAGTAATAATTAGATTGGTAAACTTTTTAATTTTTTTTTTATGATGTCTCGTATAGAAAATATGATTATTTAGAATGAACCGTTAAAATAACAATTAATTACTTGACAAAAACATGAATGAAGCACCATAAAAAAAAAATTCAAAATTACTTGCCGAGTTGTTCTCAGTCTGGTGGTTAGGATGATCCAGCTAATGACTTGTCACCAGAGTTCGATTTCTACCCGCTATATTATGATAATTTTTTAAAAAGATTATATGAATAGGTTTTAGACTATAGATCGGATCTTGTCGATCTAATTATTAAAAAATAAAATAAAATTACGGCGTATAATCCACACCATAATTGTGTTATTTATTTTGTACTTAGCTTTTATAGTGAATTCAAAGAAAAATAACATGAATTCTGCTATATTTCTATGGATGTAGTATACTTGAAATACATACATATGATATGTTGAGGGAAAAAAGAAGTGAAAACGGGATAGCGTAAAAAAGAAAAGCGGGACCCTTAATAATGGAGAGGTGTGAGTTGGCCACGTGATGGATGGGAGGGTGAGGTAGGCACCCAAAACCCTCTTAAAGTTTTCTTATCACGTGATTCGGCGCCATTTCCGCGGCGCTACTGCCACGTGTCCTTCTCTTTACATCTCATAACCTCTTAATTTAATTTAAACGCATCATTACTTATTTTAATCTTTTAATTTGTTTTACCATTACTCACATCATACTTATATTAATTACTTGTTAACTGATCCCTAAGAGGATTCCTGTGCATTGTACAGAGGAATGTCCCTCTTCTTAATCATTTCCAGCTTCTTATTATTCCTTTTTTTTATTTACTTTATTATTAAGATATTAACTATGATTAGAGACAACTAATAGTCCTCTTTTAGAAGAAAACAACTTCACAAAAAGAAGACAGCTAATTTGGATGAGATGCTCTCCCACACACTCTTTTCTCTATTCAAAGTTTCTTCATTTTATGTTTTTTATTTGTTTGATTACATTTCTTTAGAGATTGATCATTGATATAGATGTTAATTTTATATTAAAATATGTAAGGACATATTTATTATTATTGATTTACTCTATTAAATAATATCAAAACTTAAATTAAAAATTGTTGTTAGCGTATGCATGAATCTGGTGATTGTGATGAGATCTCACATTGATTTTATTTCGCATATTGGATCTATCTATTGTTAATTATTATATGAAAACGATGTGTGAGCAAATGTATATACGAATACGATCTCATTGTATATGTTTCATAATTGTTAATATTACATGAATAATTTCCCTCTATATTCGACTTTTTAATTAATTAGTTTTATGTATGTAAGTGGCTGCCTTAATTATTTTTAAAAATCACTAACTCGAGTTTCTTATATGTAAATTGGTAAATTTGTGATTGAATTATGTTAAGAGGAGAATAGAATGATGTGATGTGCCCAACCGAACCACAAATGGTTAAATGTCGGTTTGTGTCCCATCAATATACAGATCCAAGTAAAACTATCTGAAGTTACTAAATTACCCTTTGCTTATTATGGCTTTGAATAGAATGTAGGAGAGATGCAGATGAGCTGTAAGTGGGGCCATTGTAATGTTTTTTTATCATTCAGGTAAAAAATTGTGCAAAATAAAAATTAATAAATGCAGATAAAATCTGTGCAAATAAGATTAAATACAGAAAAAGAAGACCATGCCAAGTCTTGTAAGGGATGCCCCTATCTGCATTTTTTAATTTTTTAAGTTTTTTATTTATTTATTATGTTTATATAAGCACAACACATTTCATTCACTATTACAGTGTTACACAACAATCCAAAGTATGTTTCTTTTTTTTTGCAATCTTGTTTTTTTTTCTTTAGCTTAATCATAATTTTATTAATTTACAAGATTATTTATTTTTAAAAAATTGTAAACATGCAGGATAATTATAAAATTATACCAAGAGTGAAAAAGGTTAGTGATCTTGACAACAACATTTTCAAAATCATTTGTTACCTTTTTGTTATTATATATTATAGAAAAATATGACATTGTTTATAAAATATAACATTACTATATTTATGGAATGTTTGACTTTGGTTTGCTTTACACAAATTTATAATACAGTTTTTAAATATAGTAGAGAATTAAATCAAATGTACAATTCAAATATGTGCATATTTAGTTAAGTTAAGAAAAAAAACTATGGTCTAAATTATATATCATAGTAACATAACTGAAAATTCTGAATAATAACTATCACCAGAATAGTTAAAGTATCATATAATTTATTATAAATTGTTTTCTCACATATATTATTAGTTGAATATATATATTAGTATAATTGTTCTAAAAATCAATTTATTATTAATGTCATGGAAATCATATCATAAGTTAAATGTATTATGAACTATGAATAACTTAATAAGTTCATTTTCAAAAAATAAGAATAATATATATATATATATATAAGAAATAGTTTAGTGAAAATCAGCGTACAAAAACAATTATCAAAACAATGAATAGTTTAAATATTTTGCTAAAAATTATTAAAAAATATTAAAAATTACCAATAATGACCAAAACTATGACCAATTATCACCTATGACTTATTCATAGGTCATACCAGCAAATTGCTAATTTTGTATCATTTTATATTACAAAAAAATATGAATAGGTAATTACCAAAAAATTACCAATAATTACCTATGAATTATTCGTAACTTTCATATTTTTTAGTAATTTTTGTTAAAATTTATCAAAAATAAAAATAAAAAAATAGGTTAGTGCTATCTTTTTGAAATTAGCATATAAAAAATAATTAAAAAGAAAATTAAAATATAAATAGGTTAGTGAAGATTTATATTTGCATTTTTAACAGCAAAAATATCCAACCAAATCAAAATTTGTTCGACATCATTTTTGGAAAACAAACTCTACTATTTTAAATATAATTATATGAATTAAATCTATAAAAGTGATAAATTTTCAAAACTAGTAACATAATTTCACATGAACCAGTAAAAAATGTTATATATTTTTGGTACTATATATTATTATTACAAATTATTTTCACGCTGATTAATATAATATATATGTAATTTGAATTTAAAAAAACTAATATATTTTTGGTATTATATATTATTATTATAAATTATTTTCACATTGATCAATATAATATATATATGTAATTTGAATTTAAAAAAATTTATATATCATTTATGTAAATTATCATCATACTAATTATCATGATATATATATAATTTAAATTATAAACACTTCTATATCATTGTTTTATAAATTATTAAAATATAATGTGACTATATCATTGTTCGCCAAGGTAATAGGACATACAAAAATGACAACGTAAATTTTAGGACTTAAGTAAGCGTCATAAGAGCCACAAAAATAGAAGAAGTAGATTATATGGCAAACATGAAAGAAGATATTGTAAATTGGTTACGAGAAAATCAAAATACTTCATTTTAAATGTATGTTATTTAATTATGAAAGAATCAATTTATGTGTCATAATTTGTAATCTCTCCCTATATTTGGATATGTTTATTGATAATTTTGACTGACAAAAAAAAAATGTTCTGGATGATCTGAATATAATCATCTGTATTTATCATTCTAAAGCTATGTTTGGAAGTCTATTTAAGTTCCGACTCTTGAGATTCTACAATGTTTAGGTCACATGAGTTGCAGAGTCGGTTCACGTGGCCCTACTAGACCATAAAAACGACATCACACTAACCTCTTCTGCTTCCCATCTTTCACTTAAATTCGATATAAAAAAAATCTTTTTTACATTTCCTTTATAATATTCTTTAAAAAAGAATTTTGCTAAACGTGTAGAAATCCTACTAATTTGTCTAAAAATCAATTATTTGTGAACTGTATTCGAGATCAAAGAAGCATGAGAATGCGAGTGATATAAAAATCATTTAAATAAAATTGAAGGATATATATAAAAGAAATTAGGTGGATAAAGAGTGTTAAGACACAACCTAACAACTCACGGGACAAAGTGGAAGACATGTGGGGATATGTTATTGTTTTTTGCTCTTTCCCTATTTTGTACCATTTTACTCCTCCTGTGATCTCCAACACTATACACCTATAGTTTCCATACCTATCTCTTTCTATTTTATATTTATTATTTATCTTTTTTTGTTAAAGTTTTTTATTTTTCGGAAAAAGAAAGTGATGGGCGTCAATTAATATCTAGCTCGTACGCATTAAGAGAAAGTAAATTATCCTTTGCTTTTATTATATTCTGATCCATTTTTTCATGTTTTAGGTTTGGCTAACGATTCTTAGGGGTCGATAATCATATAAAATATGAATACAAAAATATAGATTATTTCAACATACTTTATATGTTAGCTTATAAATTAGAAGAAGATTGTGGTCTTTTGATTATGGGGTTTTAGACAATTGTTAATGTCATTGCACAAAGAAAGAGTTGTCTCTGTTCCACTAAATGTCACGTACATACATATCCCCACTCACACAAACACATAGACGCATGGACGTACAAAATCATTCATACTTTGTCCCCTTATATACCATCATTTTTACCATGATTTCAACTATAAATTTATAAGTTTAATTATTACTATAAATCTATAATTTTTTTATAGTCCTTAATAAGTATTTCTCTATTAAACTCCAAGTCTAATTCATCTAGAAATTATCTCATTTTACATGTATTGGTTCATCCTCTCTTTTTGTCAACATCTGCATCAATACAAAAACTAATTTATAATGAAAGCACTTCTCAATGATTCATACTCTTTATCTAAGTTTTGGTGGTATATATTAAATTTATGAAGTAAAAAAAGAATATACAATGACTTAAATAGCGTGCTGTGAGCAGAGTTGCTCTCAATCTAGTGGGTTGGATGATCCAGCTAATGACTTGGTATCATGGTTCGATTCTTATCCGCTGCATTATGGTAACTTAAAAAAAAGATTATTAGAGATAAATTTTAGACTATGAATCGGATTTTGTTGATCCAATTATTAAAAAAATAAAATTGCGTGCTTTGACACTCCAAAAACTTATATTGAATTAAAAATATATAGAGAAAATGTGACCAGTTAACAACTACAAGCTATTTGATTCAAATATAAAATTAAAAAATTCGTGACGATTTAATGTTGGTTAGATCGCCATGATTGTAGCATATCACGAACATATTTTTGGTATGAATGTCTATAATAAAGTTAAATTAATAGCGTGCATGTGAGTTTCAATAGCCGACAACAAATATTGAAAAAATGACCATTAATTGGTAAAGTCAATGTATGTATATATGTTGGATTTATATAACCACCAAGTATGTTGTAAAAGTCATGCAAAATGAAATTTCTCTAGATTCTTATTCTGTTCCTTACTTTTCTGTGAGCTCACAGTGTGATGATTTTACATCTAAAACCAAATAGGTAAATATTGTAGTAGTTTATAGTAATAATTAATTAATTGATGTTTAAAAAATAAAACAATTTAATGGGGATCGTCGAAAACACGATAAAAACAAAAGTGGACATATCGATTAAACCAAAACGAATATAAATAGATAAATTAAATAATAAGGGTTTGTGTGTATTATTTGGTTTATTTTTTATATTTTAGCGCCGCTAAACAGATAAACTCTTTTGTTACTTTTCACTATAAAGCAACTAACTAGACATCTACTACGCAATTCCGTTAAATTAACGTCGTATTATTAGTGACTATTGCTGTTAAATGGAAAACGTTATAATGCGCCTATAAAAAAATATTCCGACTTCTCATTTTCTCAAAACAAAAAGAAAAAGCGAGAGAGAAAGACAAAGAGAAATAGAGATAGGGAGAGAGTATATCTCATTATCTCCTATTGATCTTTTACGATCAGATTAAAAAGAGTATATTTCGAGAATTCAAACTTTTTGTTTGGTTGCTCTGACTAAGAGAGATCTAATCCTCACACAATTGTGGTTGATTGGCTTTGGAGAAGGTATTCTTCTTAATCTGTTTGTTTATTTAAATTTGATTTGGATTCTAGTTTTTGTATCTTCATGTTCACAGGTTGATCTGAATTGTCCGAAATTCGGTTGGTTTAAGCTACAAATTCTACTGAATTATGGATTTTCTCCTCAATTTTGATGATAGATATATCGAATTTCTGGCGATTTCTGCCGGAGAATTCAGATATTTATTTTGTTCCTCGTCGAGTTCTGTTGATAGACAAAAAGATAAAAAGAAAGAATAAACTATTGTGTGGAACCCACCACACCCTTACTCTATCGTCAATCTCTTTTTATTTCCAATAAATCAACGGCTGTAATGAAACCTTACTGAGCGTTGAGGCGAAGGCGAAGCACATGGTAATGAACAAAAGCAACTCATCTAACTCACACCGACGCTGAGTCAACACGCGGGTCAACTCGACCCTAAACACTATATAAATCATATTTATTATTTTTAGTTAGCTCCTAATTTGTATTTGAGAAAAACCATTACTCCTCCTTCTTTCTCGCTCAAAATCTATTTCTCTTCTCTTTTTCCACAATTTAGTCCACAACTTTCCTTCTCGTGCCGGTGGATTATTCTCTTTCTCAAGATCCAACTTTCCAGGTTCTCTCTCGATTCCTCCATGTTTCGTACTCAGATTTCTCTGTTTTTACTTCAATCCATGCTCACGAATCTCAATTTTCTGTTTCTGTCTTCTAGATTTCACTTTGATTCGCATTTTTCATGGTTTTGCGTTATCACGATTCTGTGATTTTTTCCCGAAATTTTATGCTTAACATAATGACACTGAGATCTCCACTTTCTTCATTCCTGGAAATTTTGTTTCTCGATTTCTCTGTTTTACTTGAATCCATGCTGCTTTCATTAATCTGAGGATTCTCAATTTCTGATTTCTAGATTTCATGGTGATTCGCATTTTCATGTTTTTGCCAATCACGATTCTATGATTGAAATTGATTTGATTTTTTTATTGGTGTTTTCTTTGTGATTTAGGGTTTTTTCTTTTCGGCTTCAGAGTCCCGTCGAGTTCCGCAGAATCGAGATAATTCACACGCACTGGTATATATATTTGATCGGAAAAAATATTATCAAGAACCGTCGAAGCTGTTGTTCATGGAACTTCCTCAATCTCGTCCCTTCAAAACCGAAGGTAACAACATTATAATCTGAATATTACCAATTTTTGAATCAAAAAGATTGTTTATTTTCTACAAGATATAAGTTAAGAAAAGAATTTATCTGTATCAAAATTATATTTTGGCGTTTATAATTTTGATTTTAGAAGAATTTCCACAGGGAGAAAACCAACACATGATTTTTTATCGCTCTGCAGTCATTCAACCGTCCAACCAGATCCAAAGCCAACGTCGTCTTCTCAAGGTATTTACCGTTTTTACCCTTATTTATTTATTTTTATTTAAATAATTTTTAGATTCTCTTAAAGGCGTCACGTTTTTTTTCGCTTCTGCGCGCGTGCATCTGATCTGACTTAAAGACGAATCATGGATCAAAATGTTGCTATTTAATTGGGCCCAACTTTGTTTAAGCCCAGCGAAATAAGGGACCATTGATGGGGATACATATGTCGTAAACACTGCATCCGATTAGGACCTTCTCTAATAACGCAATACGCATGCATACTCAATACATACACATACATGCACTAGATATATAAATTTTGATTCAGTAGCCACTAATGGTAACGTTTAATCGAAATTTTGATGATACGTGGAACAGGTAGTCACTTGAAAACACATGATTTTCTTCAACCGCTAGAGTGTGTTGGTGCTAAAGAAGAGGTTAGTAGGATTGACACTACTACTACAGCTTCTGAAAAACCACCGCCGCCTGCACCACCTCCACCGCTGCAGCACGTACTTCCCGGTGGTATAGGGACTTACACTATAAGTCCTATTCCTTACTTCCATCATCATCATCAGAGGATTCCCAAGCCGGAGTTGTCACCATCGATGATGTTTACTGGTGCTGCACAAGCGGGTGGTAGTAATGAGAGAAAGGTTGTGGACGAAAATGCAAACTCTAATTGCAGCTCGTACGCTGGAGCAAGCGGATTTACTCTGTGGGATGAATCTGCTTCTGGGAAGAAGGGACAGACAAGGCAGGAGAACAATGTTGGGGAGAGAGCAAACGTTAAAGGTTACAAATAAAAAACTGAATTTGATATTAGTTAGGTTAGTTTATTTTTATTTTTTTTAAAAGCATGAAATACTGAGATATGTTTGTTTGTTTTGAATGCTTAGCTGATGTTGCAACAACTATGGGACAATGGCCCGTGGTGGAACGACGGTCACAGTCTATGACAAATAACCATCTGAGCGGTTTCAGTTCTCGCTCTTCCTCTCAGTAAGTCTCATCTCTTCTCTTCTCTATTCTCTATCAGTCGGTCTATGGACTTTTCAGGCTGATCAAATAAGGTTTCACTTTGGTTGCAGAGGGTCTGGGCTCAAGAGCCAGAGCTTCATGGACATGATAAGGTCAGCAAAAGGAAGTTCACAAGACGATGATTTAGATGATGATGAAGATTTTATCATGAAGAAAGAAAGCTCCTCCACTAGCCAGAGCCATAGAGGTTTGTTTTCTCTGAGATGGCAGCTTAACAATTTTTTTAAACCATATCTAAATGATTGGTTCCTTGCAGTTGATTTGAGAGTAAAAGCAGATGTGAGAGGCTCTGGAAACGATCAAAAGCTGAACACGCCTAGGTCTAAACATTCTGCTACAGAGCAAAGGAGGAGGAGCAAGATCAATGATAGGTAAATCTTGAATATATATTCATAGATATGAACTCCAGCAATATCCAGAATTGGATATAGTATAGCTGAGAGGAGAGACTAATCAAGTATATTCACGATGGATCGTTGTGTAGATTTCAAATGTTGAGACAACTAATACCTAACAGCGACCAGAAGCGGGACAAGGCTTCCTTCTTACTAGAGGTATAAATACGAGTTCTTCAGCTAATGTTTGTTATATAATTCAATCTGATAATTTCCTAAATTATTCGTTTTGAAACTTCATACAGGTTATAGAGTATATTCAGTTCCTACAGGAGAAAACAGACAAGTATGAGACCTCTTACCAAGGATGGAATCATGAGCCTGCGAAGCTATTGAATTGGGTAATTATAATCTCTCATATTCCTACAACACCTCATTCCTTTTTTCCCGGGTACCAAACTGAAAATTAGCAAACAATAATATTACAGCAGAGAAACAACCAACAGCTTGTACCTGAAGGAACCGTTGCTTTTACTCCAGAACCGGAAGAAGAGAAGAACACCATTCCTGTTCCGGTCCTTGCAACAACACAAGGTGTTGTTATGGATCATCCAACGACTGCTCCATTTCCACTGTCTGTTCAAAGCAGCAGCTTCTACTCTCCTGTAATTGCGGGTAACCCCATAACTCAGTTCAACACAAGAGTCACATCATCAGAGACCGTAGGGCCAATTCATAGTTCTCGGAGTCAGACTCAAGCACTGAAAGAAGAGGAAGAAGATGAAGTTCATGAGGGTAACATCAGTATTTCAAGTGTTTACTCGCAAGGGTAAACTAAAAACCTCTTCTCTCTTTTGTCATTGTAACATTTAAAAGCAAGAAAGTAAAAACTTTTGATATATTGTTTGTGGAGCAGATTAGTGAAAACACTAAGAGAAGCATTGGAGAATTCAGGAGTGGACTTAACGAAAGCAAGCATCTCTGTTGAAATAGAGCTGGCTAAACAATCCTCCTCTTCGTTCAAGGTTTCTTTTCTCCTCCTTACGTTTGATTCGATTCCAATACATTATGGATCATTGATAGTTTTTAGTTTTGTTACCATTGTCATAGAATCCAGAAGTTCGTGAATCAGTTTCTCGAACTGGAAACGATGACGTCAAGCAAACTCGGAAACCAAAACGGCTCAAGACTGGACAATAGAAGTTTTTTTATTACGTATAAAAAGAAGACCCCATAAAAAACCAAACACACAATCGGGTAAAACACCAAAAATTGATTTCTTGCTTTTTCTTCTTTGATCTCAAAAAGGGATTATAATTATAATTCTTATAGTTATATATTCAATCTTGATTTATTTACTTTGTACATTCGAAATCACAATCTTGTAACGTTTTATCTCTATGGGTCCATAATCTTTTGAGAGACCTAAGATTAAGAAGACTAGTGCGACCCGGTTATTATACTAACCGCATTTTTAGACTACCAAATCTTCTTTTCTTCGAGTTTTCTTTTCATCGGTGTTAAGTAATGTCATTTTTCACCACGTTTTAGATTTTTTTATCTTACCTTTTTTATATGTAATACAAATTCTTTACTAGTAATTAGAGTGACGTTTATTTGAGTGTTATCTTTTGTACCGAAGGAACTATTGTGCCTACATTGCGTATTCGACCGGAATCTACCCATATTGGTGACTTTAAGATGAAATGTGAATACAAGATGGATGATTCTAATTCGTCTGTTTCCAAACTTAAACAAATGATAAACTGTTAACTTAAAAAGGGAACAAAAAAGGAAAAGAGATATTGAAAGGAAAGAATTCAAAAATCACGGTAAGTTTAGAGAATAGTGAGAGAGGGTATATTAGTAATTATATGTTGGTAGTTTCCAGATGAACGTTGGAGAAAAAAAATTGAGATCCAAAGCTCGCGACTTGAACAAGAACGGACTTTGACAAGGAAAGAAAAAATTCAAAGTCTTATCTCTTTGCTCAATCTCTGGTTTAGTAGACTAATAACTGAAGCAGATCTATACGGAGGAAGGAAAAAGATGTATGAGCAGCAGCATTTCATGGATTTGCAAAGTGATTCTGGATTTGGGGATGATAGCTCCTGGCTCGCCGGCGATGACGATCTTCGACTTTCTCCTCACCAATCCTCCGTCGCTACGAACCCCGGAAATGAGAATCTAGATCGTCGTCTCTTAAAAGATCTTGTTGAGATGGTTCCTCTTATTGAGCATTACATGGTAATTTTATCTAACTACCTCAAGCAGGTGTCTTTAGCCCTTTGTCGAGTATTCAGAGCGAATTTTTTTTGATGTTATATGAGGGATTGGAGATGCGGTGATGGATTAGAGGGAATTTCGAAGGATTGGGGGTTTTTTTTTGGAGAAATTTGCAGCAATTTTGAACTTCTAATCTGATTCGTGCTTCGTAGATACATAAATAATTGTGTGAAAATTTCATGGTATCTTGGATAAAAAAATTGGAATTTCTGAAAGAGAAGATTGTAGATTTCTTATGTAGGTTGGAATTTAATGACTTTCTTCTCACTGAACGCGATTAGGAACACAAAGAAAGGAGCTCGTTTAGGCGCCGTGGTTCCATAGCCTACACTAAGATGCCTTCAAAGGAATCCTTATCCAGAAGGGTAAGGTGGCGTTCTTATTGTCTTTGTTTATCTTATATCATCTCTTTATGGCATTAAATATGATCCATACACTGTTACTTGGTTGCAATTGGTATACAATAAGACTTTTAGTTAGGTTTTCCATGTAGTTAATACTGGCAGTTACTTTGACCATGACTATAGTTTGTGATCTTTTCCTTTTGGGGTATGAGCTGAGATAAGCTTGGTTTAATCGAAGTTTCTTTATCCATAAGGAGTTATAGATGTTCTTACTACGTGAAATAAATGTTTGTGGTAATGATGGTTTCTGTGTTTGGACTTTGGAGCACTTCCTGAACTTCAATTGCTTGTTTCGGGTTTTGAATCTCCCTTGTCAAATGTTAAACTGTTTATCGAGTATATCTCAAGGTGATTCTTTTTCCAATGTTCGGATGTCTAACATTGATCAATAGGGAAAAAATGCTTCTCAAACTGCCCCAGGAAGAAAGAAGAGAGACCCAGAGGGGAATGATGATATTATGAACAATCCTAGGGAAGACAATGAAAACGCGAAGGCTTTGGCTGGTGTAGAAAAAGAAGAATTGAGTAGATTAAGAGAGCAAGTGAGTGATTTGCAGACAAAATTGTCGGAGAAAGAAGAGCTTTTAAAGTCGATGGAAATGTCTAAGAATCAGGTAACCGAGATACAAGAGAAGCTTGAAGGAACAAAACGTTTAGTTGCTGAGAAGGAAATGGTGATCAAGTCTATGCAGTTACAATTATCCGACACAAAGGTAAACCTTTCTCTCTTATGTGTCTTCAGATTATCTCCTTTATGCTTCGCAGACAGGGTTGATTCTATTGAAATCTGGTTTTGAAGAGTACTTGTTACTTCATAAATAACTCGGTATGAGGAGCTGCTAATGCTTTGGCATCTTTTCGTGGAACCATAAATATCTTAAGATGCCCCTGTTTTAACTTTACCATCTTCACATGTTAATAGTTTTCTTTTGCTGTCTTCACTAGATCAAACTTGCAGACAAGCAAGCTGCCCTTGAGAAGACTCAATGGGAAGCAAAGACAACAGGAACAAAAGCAATCAAGCTTCAAGAACAGCTAGATAATATTGAAGGAGAAATCGCTACATTCACATCGGTTTTTGAAACTTTGGCGAAAACCAATTCTACAAAGCCCAATAGGGATTATGATGCAACCCCATATGAATTTGATCACCTTCCATATCTTGTAAGTCAGGAAACCATGACAGTCATCTCTCACTTTTACAGTATTGGGTCATATCTAAAGCTGTTGCAAATACACTAAATGCAGGACGATGTAGATGAAACTGAACTGAGGAAAATGGAAGAAGCAAGATTAGCTTATGTTGCCGCTGTGACTACCGCAAAGGAACGAGAAGATGAAGAATCTCTGGCCATGGCTGCTAATGCTCGAGCCTACCTGCAATCACTAGCCTTTAAATATTAATTATCTCTAGGTTCTTTCGTTTAGGTCCTTTCTCTCGTTGGCATGTTTTAGCTGTATGTAGATTTGTATCATTGAAAAATTAAGAAAAGCTTTGTGACAAACACGAAGGAATGGTTTCCCCCTAAATCAATTTGAGTTATTATAATGAATTTATGAATGATGAGTTGGGGTTAATCTGATAGAAAAATAGTATGGGCTCACATTGAAATATTTAAATAATTTTTAAGGTCCCTTTTGGATATTATCTTAATATAAAGACCTCGCACGTGCCGAATTAGTCGTCCGTGTAACATATTTCCGCGCCATAAGCGCAGGAACGATGTCGTTTCGCCTCATAGAGAAGTTTCAAAACTATTTAAAGACGTAATACCCTTTCTTCGTTGATGGAAGATAAAAATTGAAGTCGATAATGGCAAACGAGAGACGCTGCGGCGGAGACACTGTAGCGATCTTTGTCCGGACTCTTTCCGGGGAATCGACGACCGTTCGGGTTTACTCGGACGGGACTATTAATGACCTTAAGATTGCCCTAAAATCCTCTTTCCCTCCCGCTTCTTCGTCTCCTAATTTTCATTTGTTTTCTAAGGTAATGCTTACAATTCACTACACTCAATGAGATTTTTTTTCCCTAGCTGTTTTCGATTTCAGTCTGTCTATGTTTGAGAACGATTCCAAGTTAACTTGTAAAGTTTCAGTTTTTTTTTGTCTCCGATTTCAAGTTTCGTTTTCTTGGAATTAGCTTTTCTCGGGAAAACTTGTGTTCTCTTGTATCGTTACCATAAGTCGTTACCATAAGTATAATTTCTGTTATTTTAGGGAACAAAATTGAGTTTGAACAGTCCAGTGGCTGCGATTACCGTTAATGGCGGTGATTTTTTGGTTTTGGTTCCGTTTGTCAAGAAGAAACGTCCACAGACCCCAAAACCCGAGTTTTCAGAGCCTTCTTTGAGTTCAGAAACCTCAAACTCAGCGTATACTGAGATGATTAGAGAATACTCAATCTCGAGAGATGAAAATGCTAAAAGTGCTGAGAGTCCTTCTGTTGGGGAAAAACGAAAACGAGATCAAGAAACTTGTCCATATGAATTTTTGAGTGGTGTTTTGGAGTCTGATTGTAAAGATGCATTCAAGGGTCACAACACAGAGAAGCTTGCTGAGGTTTTAAAGTCTAGGAATTGCTTGACATCTCCACGTTCTGCAAAATGCTTGATGTCACGAGATACTAGTAGCTATTCGTGTTCTTGTCCAGATTGGGTGAAATTGTCCATGGAGGCATTCACATGTTTAAATATTTTCTCATTTCTTATGGAAACACTTGGAGAGAAATTATATATAGCCCGCTTGATGGAATCTCTTTCCTGGTTAGCAAAGTCTGGAGTTCGTGTTGGTATAGAAGACATAAAGAATCTTTCATTGATATGCCCCAAGGTGACCTTTTAAATATCTTTAACTAATCCCTACTTATTCTGTGAACTTCTTATATGTATCTGCAATGGTTGTTGTAGGTAGTAAAGGTTATCACTGATGACTTTGAGACTGCGAACCATGAGAATGCTATAGTTATAGCTGATTATCTGGAGACAGATGAAAGATCAGGTACCATTTCAGATGAATGTACTTATATAATTTTTCCGAGCTATAGCGAGTTATCTTTCAATGCTAGATTACTGCTGATGCTTATTCCAATCATGGTTATTAGGTCATAAGAAAATTCCACTTGCAAAGGCTTTTAGTGCCATGAAAAAACGGGAGACTTCCTTTAAGTCTGAGTTGTGGAAGTCCATCAAATCGCTACTGGTATGTGTATTACTTCAACCTTTTCTTTCGTATAAATCTATCATAATTACGAGGGCGTTTGATTGCTTTCTTACAGCTTAGGCATTCATGTGCTAGCATTGTTCCACTACTTTTTCTGTAGCATAAATTTCGGATATTGGTTTTCTAAAATAATTTATGCTTTTAGGTAAAAAATTTAACTGAGACTCGAATAGCTGTTTCCTTGGAGGACCTGATTAAATTCGTCAGGGAAGGTAGAGCTGTTTGTGGAAACGAAGCTAGACAGGCTGGGAAAGCCAGTGTTGGTTCTCGTTCATCCCAGACTTTGTGTCAGGTGTGAGACTTCTCCCATATTGACGCTGTAATTATTATGTATTACTCGATTTTTTAACGAAATGAAATATTCCAAATACACCATTTATTTATGAGCGCAAGTACTTTGTGTTGGTTATCTTCCTACTGTATGTAAATGCAACATCACTTGTTTGGTAGACTGGCCTTGGTGTAACATGGCCACAGTAGCGTTCATTTCTAAATGGTTGTACTCGATTTGATGCCTAATCACTTGCTCTTTATTGGTAGACATATTGTATAGTCTGATTAAATCATTCAATTTTACAGAACACAAATTCATTGCTTCCACTGGAGATGGTTGAACATCTCAAGAATGGTATTGGATGTAGAGGACAGGTAGCTTAGTTTTTCCTTTAATTCTTACCTGTTTTTTGACTATATCTTTATTTGTTAGTCAAAGAGCTTTGTATGAAGGTATACTTGCATTTTTTTTTCAATCTCTTCTTCTGTTGCAGATAGTTCATGTTGAAACTATCAATGCTAGAAAAGCTGTCTACGTCGAATTGTCAGATGAGCTCTCAGAGACCACAAAGTCTGCCTTAAAACGACTTGGATTCAATACATTATACAGCCATCAGGTATTGTATCTTGTGCTGGATATCTTAATCGATAAAGTTCAAAATTCTGGCTGTAAACCTTTTCCCCCTATTTTCATCAGGCTGAATCCATTACAGCAGCCTTGTCTGGGAAGAATGTTGTGATCGCAACTCTGACTTCCAGTGGAAAATCTCTTTGCTATAACGTGCCAGTCTTTGAGGAATTGATTAAAGATTTAGATTCTTGTGCCTTATATTTATTTCCAACCAAGGTTACTCAGCTTTTTTCTCGTTCTTTGGAGTTATTTGTTCCAGAACTCAATTTTTTTTAAAAAAATTGGTAGAATAGTAAAGATTTTCTGTTTGTTTGAATAGGCTTTAGCTCAGGATCAATTAAGAGCATTATCCGATCTGATTAAAGGTTATGAAGAAAGCATAAACATGGGAGTGTATGATGGTGATACTCCTTATCAGGATAGATCAAGGCTGAGAAGTCATTCTAGATTGGTAACTTCTTACCGTCCCTTTTTTTATAGAATAGTGATTCATTCACTCAGTCTCATCTAAATTCCGGAATACATATTTCTCTAACTAACATTATTGTAATTTATGCATGTAGCTAATCACAAATCCTGATATGTTACATATGTCAATTTTGCCTCTTCATGGCCAATTCAGCCGCATTTTATCTAAGCTTAGGTAACACTTCTTCCTATGGGAAGGTCAAAAGAAAATAAAGAAGCTCCTCTTCTCATCTTAAGTTTGACTAATTTCGTTAAAATTATAGCAAGACATGAATAAGTTGAGAGAGGAACAAGACCTCCTTATAATTCATGACTAAAAGAGTCTTAAGTTTAAAAATTTCAGGTACGTTGTGATCGATGAGGCCCATACTTACAAGGGACCATTTGGCTGCCACACGGCCCTTATATTGAGACGACTTCGCCGCCTATGCTCTCATGGTGCAATACTGATCCCATGGTCAAACCTATGTAGTCTTCATTACAAACCTTGAATTGACCAAACATATCTTAACTTTCCAGTATATAGTGTCAATCCTTCTTGTATATTTTGTACTGCAACTTCTGCTAATCCTCGAGAACATTGCATGGTAGGCCTACATTACTGATTATCTGGATTAGATATTCTGTTATTCATATATGTCATATTCGATCAAAACATGATTTTCTGTTGGTGCAGGAGCTTGCAAACCTATCTGAGCTTGAGCTGATAGAAAATGATGGAAGTCCTTCCTCTGAAAAGCTTTTTGCTCTGTGGAATTCCACAACCCCTCCGAAAAGTGTATGGTTTAGTATTCTAAATTTATTTTTAAACTAGTTCTGAAACTATAATTTACTCTTGTTACTTAATCTGTTGTGTTACAGAATCCTGAAGAAAATTCGAAAGTTATGAGTCGTGTTGGAGCTGCTGCAGATACACCATCACGGTATTTCTAGTCATTTTTTTGCTTACGAGAAATAAACCTATATTGTCATCAATCTATAGCTAACATAAGATATCATATCATTTCTTTTCAGCCCAGCTTCTGAAATTTCACACCTTTTCGCAGAGATGGTTCAGCATGGCTTACGTTGCATTGCTTTTTGTCCATCTCGCAAACTCTGTGAGCTTGTTCTGTGTTTGACGTAAGCCATCTTGTTATTAGCTGTGGTAGAAAATTCACGCTAGAGTATATTGATGGAGTTTAATATCCGTAAAATATGCCGCAGACGTGAAATTCTCGCTAAGACAGCCCCTCACCTGGTTGAAGCCATATCCTCATATCGTGGAGGATACATTGCTGAGGTACATTTTCTATATTGACTTGTCTTAGCTTTGGTGTTATTGTTGATAGATTTCGTTTACTAGATTAATATTTTCGATAATTTGCAGGACCGGAGGAAAATAGAGAGCAATTTATTTGGTGGAAAGTTTTGTGGTATTGCTGCAACAAACGCACTTGAGTTGGGGATTGATGTTGGTCACATTGACGTAACTCTGCATTTAGGTTTTCCCGGAAGTATTGCCAGGTAAGTCAGCCTGATTGGCTCTCTTCTTTTCCCTCCTAAGACAGAAATTCTTCTACAAGGGGCAGCTGAAAATGACTGATCACTTTTGAGTTTCAGTCTTTGGCAGCAAGTCGGTCGGTCTGGAAGACGACAAAGGCCCTCTCTTGCTGTATATGTTGCCTTTTTCAGTCCCCTTGACCAATACTTCATGAAATTCCCGAACAAACTCTTCCGTAGCCCAATTGAGTGTTGCCATATTGATTCTCAAAACCAGCAGGTTGAAAATAATATACTGTTTGGAATTTTGTGCAAACTGTTAATACTCTAGCTGAGATTATACCGGCTTGCTTTGATATTTTTCTTGTAGGTCCTTGAGCAGCATTTGGCTTGTGCTGCTCTTGAGCACCCGTTGAGCTTGCAGTACGATGAAAAATACTTTGGTTCTGGCATAAAAAATGCTCTTGAGTTGCTCAAGAACAGAGGATTCTTGAGTTTTGATCCGTCCCGTGATTCTTCTGCTAGAATATGGACCTATATTGGTGGCGAGGTATATCCCAGCAATTGCTTTATCAAATTTAACCTGTTTCCTTGCTCTAAAAACCTCTACTGGTCAATATTTTTCTCAGAAAAAGCCTACGCAGAGAGTCTCCATTCGGGCTATGGAGTCAGTAAGATACACAGTCATGGAAGAAAGAAGTAAAGATATCCTCGATGAAATCGAGGAAAGCAAAGCCTTTTTCCAGGTATATGAAGGAGCCATATATATGAACCAAGGAAGGACCTATCTGGTCACATCTTTGAACATAAAAGAAAAGATAGCTTTGTGTAAATTAGCAAACGTGGATTACTACACCAAGACTCGGGATCACACTGATATCCATATATCTGGTGGTAACACTGTAAGTATTATCAACTGCGGTACTCTTATAGTTGTGCTTCTCTGTGTAATCCAAGTTTGATGTTTCAGGCTTACGTGTTGAAGGCTCCAAAGAACCAAGTTAACAAGACAACAGCACAAACTCATCCCTGCAGAGTTACAACAAAGTGGTTTGGGTTTTACCGTTTCAGAAAAAGTAACAACAACATAATTGATGATGTTAATCTTACACTCCCAAGTTACTCTTACCAATCACAGGTTTCTCCTTAACCTGCAGCCTCACACGCTTACTTTTTTTCTGTCTTGTGCTGTGATTTAAGTCTTGTATATGAATAATATTAGGCTGTTTGGATTCAAGTCCCGGTGTCAGTAAAACTAGCAGTGGAGAAGAAAAACGTATCATTCAGTGCTGGTTTACACGCAGCTTGTCACGCTCTTCTCCACGTTGTTCCACTATATGTGCGGTGCAACTATTCAGACGTGGCTCCAGAATGTCCAAATCCACAAGAGACTGGCCATTATTTTCCAACAAGAATCTTACTATATGAGCATCATCCTGGAGGAACTGGCATCTCGGCCAAGATCCGTCCTTTCTTCACTGAGCTTCTAGAAGCTGCGCTTGATCTCTTAACATCTTGCTGCTGCTCAGCTGAAACTGGTTGTCCCAGTTGTGTTCAGAATTTTGCTTGCCAAGTGTACAATGAGATTATACATAAGCCTGCAGCCATCATGATCATACAGGTATTTTGGTTTCTTTCTCATATAACCAAATTTTTGTATATATAACATAAAATTATATTATATTGATCATTATATATGTATTATGCGTTTAGGGCATTTTGGAGGCGGAGAAATTATATTTCCAAAGATGAAAATCATAAGACACATCTCAAGGATTGGGAACTTACCATAGCTTTTTACTTATTATATTTTTTATTCAAAGATTCAAAGAAAGATTTGATAGACAAACAGCCAATTGTAGGGGAAAAAACCGAATTTTATGTGATATTTTTTTACTTCATTTGCTAAAGTAGAGTGTAATAATTGATTAATAAATGAATTAATTATAAGATATGATCAATTTAATTTATTTATTATAAGTTTATGGATAGTCAAAAAAAGAGAAGAAGATAAAGTAAGTCCTTTGTTTGGACTTTGGATTACTAAAGGCAGGCTTTTTAATAAGTTTTGGGGAAGTGTCCGAAAGTTGTTCAAGTTCACCGGCGAGCAATGGTGGGATGGGCAATAGCGCTACACGGCGGCGCCGGAGACATTCCGATCGATATGCCGGACGAGCAACGTATCCCTCGCGAGGCTGGTCTTCGTCACTGTCTCGATCTTGGCGTTTCCGCCCTCAAATCCGGCAAGTCTCCTTTGGACGTCACCGAACTCGTCGTACGCTTCGATCATAATTTCATTATTCTCTTTTATTTATTTAAATTTGGAATATTCAACGAGGACTAAATTACACTAATTCTAGTTTCTACTATATATATGACTGATCCCAAAAAAATTGATTATTGATGCGCTCAAGCTTGATAATTCCGAGTCACTCTTGTCTTAAGAGTCTTGTTTATACACTTTTCTTCTGTTGTTGTAAGGTTCGTGAACTTGAAAACCACCCGAACTTCAATGCGGGTAAAGGATCTGTCTTGACTACGCAAGGCACTGTCGAAATGGAAGCTTCCATTATGGACGGCAAAACCAAAAGATGTGGAGCTGTCTCTGGCTTGACCACTGTCGTTAATCCAATCTCTGTAGCTCGACTCATCATGGAGAATACTCCTCATATTTATCTTGGTTTCGATGCAGCTGAAGCTTTTGCAAGAGCACATGTCAGTCTGACCCTCCAATTCTCTGGTTCTTTTTTTGACTAAAATCTTAATCATTCTTCTACTTTTCTGCTAACGCTTTCTCTGGATTGCTGTTTTGTAGGGTGTCGAGATGGCGGAACGGAGTCATTTCATAACTCCTGAGAACATTGCAAGACTAAAGCAAGCCAAAGAATTCAATCGAGTCCAGGTAATATGTCCATTCTCTTACAAGCAAGGCTAAAGGGCTTTGCTTTTGTGTTTTATATTGTTCGTTGCTTCAGTCAGTGTACACTCTGAGGCATCAAAAGTGCTCTTCTTTTGCGTGCTACTAATGAAAATCTTTGAAAGACAGTTGGATTACACTGCTCCTACTCCCAAAGAACCAGGCGACTGCCAAACTGGAACGGTCGGATGTGTAGCAGTGGACAGTGATGGAAATCTAGCTTCAGCTACATCAACTGGCGGTTATGTCAACAAAATGGTTGGCAGAATTGGGGACACACCAGTCATTGGCGCAGGAACATACGCAAACCTCCTCTGTGCCGTCTCAGCCACAGGCAAAGGAGAAGATATAATCCGTGGAACAGTGGCGAGAGACGTGGCTGCTCTCATGGAGTATAAAGGCTTGTCTTTGACAGAAGCAGCAGCTTATGTTGTTAACCAATCTGTCCCCAGAGGAAGCTGTGGACTCGTTGCTGTATCTGCCAATGGTGAAGTCACAATGCCGTTTAACACCACCGGAATGTTCAGGGCTTGTGCCACAGAAGATGGTCACACTGAGATCGGAATCTGGCCAAACAACTGAAAATACCACTAGACGGATGACTGACCTTTCTCTGCTTAACTCTGTTGGTTTCCTTCCATCAGAATTAAGATCAGATCTCGAACGTGGTCTAAAAAGTTAGATTACCTTTCTTCCAAATAATAGTTTTGTCAACTTCTGGTATCAGTTTCGTTGGTAGTGGTCCTCTTGTTTGAGGATCAACAACATTGGAGTTGGCCTGTTTTTATTTTCAGAAGCCTGCCAAGTAAGTCTACCAAATTTCAATTGGGCACAAAAAGAATTGAAGTGTTTTGGTTATTGAAGACAATCTTTATTTTGGGTTTTAAAATAGATTTCTTAGCTTTTCTGTTTTGGGATTCATTTAATCCACTTGTGGGTGTCTAGTTTCTAGGAATTTCAATTATTTTCCATCAGCCTTAGTTTCATCCCGGTCTAGTTTGGATTGGTAGTATGTAAACCTCTCTTTTTAATTAATCAGACGGAAAAAAAACAAAACTTATCTCGTAATATTGTAGTTAATACAAAAGTATTTGTAAACAATGACAACAGAAAAATATAAATTTATGCCCAAGTGGGAAGTTCAGCGAATGTCATATGCAAAGATCATATTGGTTGGCATATTATAATGGTCATAAATTATTTATAATAATACCCTATAGAAAGTTGTGTGATTAAACAAAGACTTGTTCACAGAATATACATGTGAAATTATCTAAAGTGACGCATTACAAAAGAAAGAAAGGAAAAAAAAAGACGATAAAAGTGACGTGTTTGGGAAGAAATTAAGTAGTGAAGTCCGAAAGTTGACTCTTTGAGAAGGTGTAGTTGTTCATTTAGTGGCTAGCAATGGATTGGTGGGTTGGGCAATAGCACTACATGGCGGCAGCGGAGACATCTCCATGAATATGCCTGACGAGCTACGTCTCCCTCGCGAGACAGCTCTCCGTCACTGCCTCGATCTTGGCGTTTCCGCCCTTATATCCGGCAAGCCTCCTTTGGACGTCCTCGAACTCGTTGTACGCCTCGATCTCGATCTCATCATTGTCAATGAAAATAGTTACTCTTTTTTCAGTTTTTGTTTCTATGAATATATTTGCTTGATGATCACTCATGTCTTACTCCTCTGTAGTGTTTACAGTATTGCGTTGATTTCTTGTGTCTTGTTTATACACTTTCTTCTGTTGTTATAAGGTTCGTGAACTTGAAAACCACCCGAAATTCAATGCTGGTAAAGGATCTGTCTTGAATGCGCAAGGCACTGTCGAAATGGAAGCTTCCATTATGGACGGCAAGACCAAAAGATGTGGAGCTGTCTCCGGCTTGACCACTGTTGTTAATCCCGTCTCTTTAGCTAGACTCGTCATGGAGAATACTCCTCATGTTTATATTGCTTTGATGCAGCTGAAGCTTTTGCAAAAACACATGTCAGTTGCAGTACTCCAAATCTCTGGTTCTTTTTTACTACAATCTTCCTCATCCTTCTACTTTTTTGCTAACTCTTTCTCTGAATTGCTGTTTTCTAGGGGGTTGAGACGGCCGATTCAAGTTATTTCATAACTCCTGAGAACATTGAAAGGCTAAAACAAGCTAGAGAATTCGATCGAGTCCAGGTAATATGTCCATTCTCTTACAAGCAACTGTGTTTTGTATAGTTTGATGCTTCAGTGCACTCTCGAGTCATCAAATGTGTTCTTTTTTTTGTGTGTTACTAAAAAATCAGTTGGATTACACTGCTCCTACCCCCAAAGAACCGGAAAATGGCGGAAACAGCCAACATGTAACAGTCGGATGTGTAGCTGTGGACAGTGCTGGAGATGTAGCTTCAGCTACATCAACAGGCAGTTATGTCAACAAAATGGTTGGCAGAATTAGGGATTCACCACTCATTGGCGCAGGAACATACGCTAACCACATCTGTGCAGTCTCAGCCACAGGTATAGGAGAAGATATAATCCGTGGAACAGTGGCAAGAGACGTGGCTGCTCTCATGGAGTATAGAGGCTTGTCTTTGACTGAAGCAGCAGCTTATGTTGTTAACCAATCTGTCGCCAGAGGAAGCTGTGGACTTGTTCAGGGCTTGTGCCACAGAAGATGGTTTTATTGAAGTCTGGAAGCTTGCCAAACAACTGAAATCCACTAGACGAACGAGTGGCCTTTCCCTGCTTAACTGTGCTTCTGTTTTCTTCTTTGCATTCAGCTCTAAGCTTTAAAATGCTTCAATTTGAGATCTGCAAATGACTTTTCCAATATTGTTTTTAGTTCTACAACAGAACATGAAAATTTACCAATGTTCTGGTTTGATTTCGGTTTGAAAGAAAAATAAAGCAGATGAAAGTAAAATCCAGTATTAGATTGTTTCTTTATGAATGATGAAACTGTACGTGAAGGCATACGCAGAGCAAAGAATATGAAAAAGTTAATACGTACCTCTGCTTACAATCACGTGAAGTTACAAGCAAAAGTGAAACTGGTTTGTTTGATCCAATTTAAAGAATATTTGATCATATATTTTTCCCCCTTTTTTTGGTAAAAGCACACATCATAAACAAAACACCGTCACTCAGCCGTACAGTAGATGAATATCTGTATTTGTACATTCTTTGTAACCTCAAGCACTTTTGCTTTTCCAAGGCTTGAGAACACCAACAACAATCACTGCAACCACGATGAGGAGGATGATAATTGCAATACACATCCATTTTCTTGAGTTCTTCTGTAAGCTCTTGGCTCTTTGAAGAGCTGTGTTTCCTGATTGCACGTGATCTACTGCGCTTGACACCTTAAATTGCCACAAACTTATCGTTATTGACTATTACAATGCCTTATTGTTCGAGTATATCAATAGCTTCCAATCGACCAACTTTATAGCTTTTGTTTTTATTCATTTTTATCAAAATGAAACACAAAGAATATACTGAATTACCTGAGATTCTATGTTGTCAAGCATTTCTCCTTGTGCATCAACCAAAACTGCCATATCCAAGAAAATCTGCAAAAAAGGGGAACTTGATAAATCTGTCTTTACACGAATGACTCCACAAAAAACAGACAAAGAAAAAGAGTTTGATCAAATAGATTGCATTCAACTTGGATTCAAAGATGTTCATGGTGTAAGAGAATATGAAATCCAACATACTTGTTGCAAGTCAAGAAGTTTCTTTTCCAAGTCTTTAACAGCATCATGACGTTCTTGGATTTCCGCCAAGGTGTCCATTACTTGTCCTCTTCCTTGCTCCTGAATCGCTTTCTGGAAGATCTGCTCGCTGTCTCCAGTTTCAATCATTTCGTCAATAGTCTGAAAATCAAGAAATGTTAAGGGATGAGTTTAATTCAAACTTCTGGGAACATAATAAAACCTAGAGTCTACTTTACTTACATCTTCATCGGCTCGCTGTCCAGTTACTAATTCAAGGAAAACACACATAAATTAAAAGAGAAGAAAAGTAAAAGGGAATAAAAAAAAAGCTACTGCATAACATCAACGAACATACCTGTAAAAACTCTTCTTTCAACGACCTCGCGATACTCTTGTTGGATGTTCTCTCGTAGAACCTAGAAGAAAACACAATTAATTTCACTAAATAACAGTTTCCATATAATTTTGAAGTGTTGTCTTTTATCTTCTACCTGAAACTCGGCCATCTTGTCTTTTAATTTCTTCTTTAAGGATCTGTGCACAGAATGAGTGCTCATTAAGGTCATGTTAAAGAGACTTTACATTATAGAACTAACTACTGAGAGAAGATACACCACCCTATAAGCTACAGATAAAACTTGACACAAGAGTATGGGCAGACAACGCCTGATATTAAGGTGATCAGATGAATATTCCTTCTTGAAGGTTTAAAAGTATTATTGCATTAGAAACTCTTAGAAAGAAAAAGATGGGTTTCATAAAATAATACAAAAATCAAAACCTTTGACAATACTTCACTATCTGTTTAACAAATTAATTTAACTGAATAACAGCTGAATCTTACCCTATAAACAAAGGGATCACAACAAATTGTCTAAATAAAAAAATAAGAATACTCACAGTGTTGTTGCTGTTCTTGATCGATCCACACCAGATCCTTTTGCACATCCAGGTTTTTGTCTATTAGCCAAGTTCTACAACATTTGGATGATAATCAATATAAAAGAAATATAGAGATTCAGCGACTGTAAAATTATAAAAAGAGCCAGTGACCTACCTCTCTGTCCAACTCCTCAAGTTTCCCCTTTATGAAACGGGCAATACTTCCAACTTCATCAACATCCTTCTCCATTTTCTTCTTTATTGCTGCTCATTACATAAGAAGCAACACACAAACACCAAACTATATGTAAGGTTATGGTAAACCAATGACACTAACCCTAATGCTTCATTCTATCCTTTATTGTTAAACTGCTAGTGCAAGCAACCTCTTATAATCATTGAAACTTGCTTTTGTAACATTCCGTGATTAGTTTCACTGGCTAGTTCCGAAGGAATATGCATACCACAGAGATGTACAAAAACTTACCCTTCATGGCAGGAGCTTTGGTAACAGCCTTCGACTCCTCATGGGCAGCCTATAGGATTTACAAAAGCAATCTCGTTGGTAAGTTTTGAAACATATGATTTAGCATGAAGATAACACAGAACAAATGAGAAGCCACAGAATCATAAATCTGTAAAGTGAAAGCTAACAATCATTTTAGCCAAACTGCAACAGAGGTCATTCCTCTTATTTTGATAAAATATATATATTCATGACGATAACAGCACAAAGCAGATAGCATAAGGTCAAGAAATTCATTGGTTTGTACCTGTAGTTTCTTTAGAAGCTTATCTAGCTTATCATATTGTTTGTCAATCTCTTGAACCTAAGAAGACAAAGAGGAAACACTTAGGTAGAGCAATTAGTAGAGTGATTAAATGATATAACACACTGTTTTTAAGATTACCTTTTTGAAGAATTCTTCTAATCCTTGATCTCCTCCTTGTTGCCCTAGTTCGACATCCCCTTCTCTAGATGATTGACCTCGAGGAAGCTCAAACGAACCCTATAAACAAAAGTCATCAAAATCAGAAAAAATATACCACAATAATCGATTACTATAAGCCCTCAAAGCTCCCTTGTAGTTTCAAATGGGGGAGAGCACAATAGCCTAAACATATATCCAATAAACAGAGAGAATTGTTACAAGTCAAACATTCACATAAAAGACTTCCTCTGAACTGAAATTAACTCCAACTCAACATTCAAATTCTGCTCAAAGTGAATTAATAGGAAAGTCAAACTAAGACCATACGAATTCCAATAACGATTCCGAAAATTAACAGTGCCCGACTTTCATAGTTTGTGTAAGAATATCAGCAGTGTAAGACGAAAACCTCAAGAACCAAAAAAAGAAAATAAAGGTCCAATTTTGGAAACCAGCGTCCACATTACTCAATCAACCCAATTCAGACCCAACAAAAACCTAAATTTCGAGAAAAGGAAAACGAAGAAAGATTTTGCAAGGATAAATCTCACCTTAAGAAGATCGTTCATCGTATATAGTGAAGAAACTAAGTTTGAATTCGGTTTACACCAAGAAAGAAGACGAACACGAATTCGATGGTGCGTGAGATTGCAACGAAGAGTATAGATGATAAACCAAAGACACCAGAAAGTGTCGATCTTCGATGAACAAGCGAGAAACTAAGTGAAGAGAAACGGATCTGTGGCTCGAGCACAAAAATGGAAAGGAGAGAGACTAAATCTAGGGATTTTAATTTTCCCAAACCGATCGATTTACCATTCAAAAACCGGAAAAAACAAACAATCTGATACAACAACAAACACCTTATATCTGTAAACCGAAATCAAATATTGACCGGTTTAGTTTGGTAACGGTAAACAAAGATATTTCCGACATGCCGTCCTTGTCCAGCTAAAGACAACTCCTTTCGGTGCCGGCAATAAAATATTGTAAAACATGAGGGTAAAACCGTCATTTAAATGTAATGGAATATCCAGTACGACGCATGTGCACTGACAACTATACACTTAAGGAATGTGAACAGTCGATTGGAATATCCAACATTACGTAAGTGTGGACCCCACGCGAACCAACGGTTAGATATATTTCGAATTATTTTAATAATGAAATAAGTTAATGACGTGATATTGACAGAAAGGGGGTGTAGCTCATATGGTAGAGCGCTCGCTTCGCATGCGAGAGGCACAGGGTTCGATTCCCTGCACCTCCATTTTCCAAATTTTTTGTTTTTTCTATGTGAATTAATTTTTTTTTAAAAGTTGTTACAACAAGAAAACGACGATAGAATTGCATGCTTTAAGTAAGTGAATTATGTGAAAATGAAACAACGTGTTGACTAATTGTTTTGATCCTCCTCAAAACCATGAAGCATGCGGTGAGGAAAGCAACAAGTTTGTTGTCACTTATATGGACCATTTATGTCCAATTTTACGTACTTGTGTATACTCTTGCTTTTCAAAGAAGGCAAAAGAGTATTGTAGTCGCTCAAGCATGCATAAGAAAACAATCTAATTAAAGGCATTCAACTTCTAGCTAGCAGAATGATCATGACACTTACACGAATTGGAGATTGTGAAGTTGTGTCTTAATTAAGAGCAGAGTCGTCCTGAATAGAAGTAGCCTTAGACATATATGGTTGCAGCTGTGTCGTGCCCAAAGTTGGAGAGATCTAGGGCGAATTTAGTAAAAGTATCCTATCAATAATAAATTTTTATAAAATAAATATTATATAGTTAAAAATAAAAGTCTATTGATAAAACAAAATAAACTAAAAAAAAAACAATAAATAACCTAATAAAAATTAAAGAAATCCGTTACTTATAAAATTATTTAGAAAAATTGTTTTTAAATTGTTTTGGTAAGAAAATCTAAACATATTTATAAGTTTAATGTTCAAAGCATGGTTAGATAGTCAACTAAAATAACCTAGTTCTTACCATTATGCTCCATCACAGTTTGAAGACTATGAAGCCCCAAAAAAATATATATTTTCGAGGGTCCAACACGAAAACTTTTTATTTTGTACATAGGCAAGCAATCCCGAAAGACTATATATTTTCTGCTGATCGGTTGGTTAATGTTTTAAGTGATGGAGTTTGAGTCCATGCGTTCTTCTCTTAACATTCGTTTTATAACTGTTCGCTAATTACTTGGTCCACACCACACATTTGCTTTTTGTGCAGCTAGCTCATGAAACTTCAGAAAGAACCTGCATTAATTACACATATAGCAGAAGTTAAGTAAGAGCAACTAAGCCTTCACTTTTTCGACCAGCTTTATTGTTGTCTCTAGTATTATTTTAAAACGCATATATACAAAGAAGAATCCAAAAAAATGTTTATGTTTTCAAATTTATCATTTATGTATGTATGTGTGGGAGAACGGAAGAAAAAAGAGGAGACAAAAAGAGAAAAGAAAGAAAACAACAGCAAAGTAGTAGTTAAAAGAAGAATCATCAGTACTTGACCACATATTCAGTTGCTCTCTTCTCTCACTCTCCAATCCCAATATACTTACCATCATTACATTCTATAAACAAATCATTTATTACCATCAAAACCTTCATGAAATTAGGATATACACATGAAAACTGATCTCCTATTCGAGCTTTCCATTAGATTGATTTTCAGACAATTCTAAAGTAAAGTAATGGTGTAGTATATATACATATCATATGTATCAGTCATCATCATCATATGTGTATATAGACATGCACATGCGTATGAAGAAGCTAGGGTTTGAGGTCATGTGTTTTAGACTATATAAATTATCCAAACATCTAATCATTCTCGTTACAGGACATATAACTATACCTTAAAAACTTTCATGTAGAAACTTACTAGTCGTAATTAATTGCATTAGTAAATATTCCACCAACTCGATAGCATCACAAATATATGAATCCACGCATTTTACTCAATCCAACAATAACCATTAAACCATATAGTTAAATCACTCTCATTCTTAAAACTTCAAAACAAAACAAAAAGAAGCTGGAATTACTCGACATGATCATCTGTTTGCTTCAACGAGTTCTCATGATCGCCAAATAGTTGAAGCTGACCACCACCAAGATACGAAGGTTGTCTTGGAAATAGAGAACTAACAACTTCCATGGCAGGCTGATTCAGATCATTAGTATTACTATTATTAGGAAATGCAACAGTAACATTACCAGATTGATCAAGAATTGACTCTTGGAGATGTCCAAGGTTGTAATGATAAGACGAAGTAGGTGAATTATACAGCTTGTTGCTTTGGATTGAACTAGAGAAATCATGATGATCCAAACTTTCTCTGCTTCCAAGATCAAAATTACTTTCAAACATCCATGGGAAATTCGTAGATTGTCCGACTCCGAGGCCAGTGAGGTTACGGTTAATCATTTGGTGAAAACCAGGTGGGAATTGCAAAGGAAGAAGCAAATCGACTTCTTTTTTAGCAGCTTCTAAGAGCCAATCAATGACTTTGCTAGGTTGATTAAGCCCTAATCGTTCTTGAAGGTCGTAAACTTGAATTGCTGTTGTCACTGACAACCTTATCCTCCTGTCTCGAAGACCACGAACTGTGAACACTTTGCTGTGTCTGTCTTTGCCTCCAAAAGCTCGAGAGACTCGTACAATTCTCGGATTATTATTCCATTGTGATCTCCTCAACGAGGATAAAGAACTCGTCTCATGATGTTGATCATTGTGATCTTCTTGTTTTAAACTGACGTCTTCACTCGTTGAGTTCAATCTCATATCCATAGTATCAGTCTGAAAAGAATCAATATTGAGCACTAAGTGTTGAATTACAATTGAAACAATCTAAAGACCTGAGGATTTTGAAGAAGAACCTAAGATTTAAACCTAAATTATATTGTAAAAAGAAGAAACATCTTACACAGAAAAACTGGTAAGCTTGGCTTCGTTGAGCTTAGGGATGAGTTGAAAAACCTAGATGATGAAATTCACTTGTAGTTTAATCTTCTCTCTCGTATTCTTAAACCTAGAGATGTGTGTATGTATATTATATGATTGAGGCTGAGCAAGAAATGAAACATATATAGATCCAATTTTTAGGGTTTTATGTACACAAAGATAAAAAGGAGCAGTTTAAGTAGCAGTGGCTTCACTCTTATCCACATGTTCTTGTCGGAAAGAAAGATGCTATTTGGTTTCACCAATACCAATAATACACTGTCTCTACTACTACCGTTTTGCTTTTACCCTAAACGCTTTTAAGAAATTTAACTTTTGATTTACCATCCGGACCACAATTTGCGAATAATTATTAGTGGCTTATATATATAAATGCATGTGTATATACATAACTCTGTGTGTCAGCGTCTGTATCAGAGATTAAGAAGGTTCTCTAGTTGGGACCTTAAGAATGGCTGAAGTAGATGACGATGGTACTCCAGTTTCTGCTTCAAATATTAACAACTTTTAATGCATTGGATTCTGTGATCTTCAACACGATTTAAGCTTAATTATTAAACGAATAAGTTCAACATTTTTCATATAAATTTGATAAGTCTGAGCGATTCCAATTTCATATGAGCCACTTTTAGATTTTTGCAGTTTCATATTATGGATTTACGAAATGATTCTTCACTAATGATCACCAGTTTGAAACTAATGAAACTTCTAAAGTTTAGTCACCAATTGAAGTGTAACCGCATCATGTGCAAACGGTAACACAGAGTGCGATTGAAACGCTCATGTTCCATTAGGACCAAAAATTGTTATACGTGCATATGGTTGGTGATATATGCATATCACATAGAGACTTAAAAGACACGCAGACAAATTTTGGACCCAAATTGCAAAACACAGTCCTCTTTTATTTTCCTTTAACCTTGAGCCGTCGTTCTCAGTCTGCACAAAAGGCTCATGCTGAGAGAGAGAGACAGTGACATGTCCTTGCATGAGACAGAAGCAAAAGAGGTGAAAGGAACAGTAGTTTTGGTAAATTCAGTACAATAGACACACATATATATGATATATGCATTGATTGAGACATAGAGTTTGGTGGCATAATTGCTTTAGCAGTTTCTGTTTCTTCTTCCATCTTTTAATCACTGTTGCATAGAGAAAAAAGGAAGAAGAAAGGGCCCTCAAGAACACAGAGATTTCTACCTGTTTCTCTCTTTTTGTTACATGGCAACCATTTCTGATTCATTGCAGCCTTGAAACAATCACTGGTTCATCAAAAGACGATACATATATTGTTCTACATGCATAAACATACAGATTGCGATTGAATAACAATTTGGTTCTTGCGGAGGAAAATGAAGTGTTTTGTAGTTCAAAAAGCTACAAGAAACCTTATTAGCTAGAGCAGACCAAGGAAATTTGTTTTCTCGGTAAAGAAATATCACACGCAGTCTTTCGCTCATCAGTAGATTCCAGGAGAAAGACGAGATGAGTAAAACCTGCAGACAAGGCAAATATTCAGTCTGGATAAATGGGTTTTTTGAGACAAATACTTTTCTGTCTTTAGGCAGTAAAGTAGATAACATTTGAATTACCAAACTGTTACAGTAAGTATTGTATTGTAGGCTGAAGTACAAAAGCAGACATTATCTAACAGGTCAGGAGTCAGCAGCTAGCTAAATCTATTCTAATATCAACTCGTGAGGAAGCAAAAAGAGGAATATGATTGTCTAACTTCCCATTTCTTCATACAGCTGCAAAAGTATTCCAGTAATCAACTGCATTGTCGCAACTAAACTAATCGAGCATCACATGGCTCATCTAGTCAAGACCAAAATGACAAATCAAATACTCAGAAAAGCTACAGTAGCAAGAAGAAGTAATAGTATCTACAACAAACATGGCATTAAGACATTAAGGACACAATCTGCCATATCAACAAAACCCATTGTTTCAACGCTGTCATTATCTTATTCCTCCACCTAAGAGTTCTAATTTACAAAATAACAAAATACCTAGAAAGAGAGATATTGCAAAACTACAATAAAGACTAGAAAAAAGCTTACTATAATTCCGTGGTTTCCTAAGTTCTAACTAAAAAATTGGTAGATCAAAATCACATAACAATGGTTCACCCTTGAGGATAAGGTTTAGCTAAAATAACAATCCAGTAGGAAACCAAATCTTCCTTACACAGACCATTTTCGATCAACCAAAGGAAAATGGACTAGTCCACAACCTCATGACCACATTTCTCATTCAGTCACTAGGAAAGACCTTGAAAAGAAAGTGTACAACTTTAGAAATCTAACCAGAAGCCAATACTGCACTTAGCCATATAACACAACATTCGCCTAAAGCCTTACACAAGTCCGGAATCACAACATCACACATGCTAACTCGTGGGAAACACTACACTCTCAATTTTCAACATAGCAGAAATCAAATTTCATTTGCCAATCAAGAATCTTTAACTGGAACAAATCTAAAATCTAAAATTCCCAAACGAGTAGTTATCTTGTCAAGCTTAAACTTAAATACGAACCCAAGCTAAAGTCGAAATTCCAAAGCCATTTAAGGTGCCAGATCTATATAAGTGAAGTATATCTAGCTCAGTAGTCAATAATGAAATCAATACCAACAATATAAAGCTCAAATTTGATCATCTTATTGACAGACCCTATCAATGATGCAAAAAATTCATGCCCAATCACCTGTTTATTTCTCGTAGCCTCCGCCACGCGCGTTCATATCCTCCTCGACTGTGGTAGTCAAGTAAACCCTAGGAAAGTCAGAGACATCGAATGTCTCCTTCTCCTTCATCATCTGAGCTACATTTTGCTTCTTCAATAGATAGCGCCGGATTGGTGGGCGGTTTCGGCGCTGATCTCGGCCGTGATAAACGATGTTGTAGACCGTCTCAGGATCCGAGGTGGGCACAATCGCTTCTTCATCAATAGTGGCGGGGCATCGGAGACGATATTCCGTTGCCTTTGGAACAGCCTCAAGATACTCAGGGTGAGCACAAGGTCCGGTGATCTGCCATGGCTTCTTAATGTACCGCCTAAGGGTCTGCACAAGCGAGGAAGCTGCCGTCGACGCTGATTTCGCCATTGATGAGAGGATCAATACAGATTTGGGGGAAGGAAGGGCAAATGGAATAGATTATCAAACCGGTCTGAATGATTTTCGATTCTGAGATACTGAATTGGTATAACCGAAATTCAATCGGCCAGATTAATGATTACCGGTTTGGTTCAGTCTAAACAAACACAAAACGCGCTCACATATATTCGGTGCTGATGATTGACTACAAATAAATAGGCCCAAAAGAGGAAAGAAAACGATAGATGGGGCCCAATAAAAAACAAAACAAAATGATTTTTAGGCCCATATATACATCTTTTGGCAACTAATATTTGTGTGGACAGAAAATGTTGTATATCGAAAGCCCTATTTTTTTTAATTAAAAATACTAATTTAACGGTACATTAAACATTTAAACTAAATAAAAACTGAAAAAAAAATAAAGAAAGACAATCTCAATTACAAATTAAACACAATTTTGATTCAATTACTTTTAACTAAATATGATATTTTTATTTTTTTTAAATAAAATGGGAAAAAAAATGAAGATTGAACAAGTGAAAAAGCCTAAATAAATTATTAGTTCTGATTGAAAAAAATTATGTAAAGTGAGAATATCACTTTAACATGAGAGGAGAAATCAATAATATTTTTTAACCTAAAAAAGTTATTTTTTTTATGAACTCTATAATTTTTGGACCATAATCTTTCGTCTATGTTGGATATATCACGGTTTGGCTATGATCCCATAGATGTGTTTAGTTGTTGCTGATGGTGCTTAAGATTAGCAAATGTTAACATCACTTTAGATGTACTTATTGGTGTTTTTCTGGACTTATACTATCAGATTATTCATCAATTTCTTTGATCATAATGAGAAAGCTTCCATTAATGGAGATCTGTTAACTTACTGATATTCAAAACGATTCTCTTGGAGTCTATTATATGAAACCATTTACATAAAAGTATTGATATGAATTGAAACAATGTAGATCAAATACATGAGAATGTCATCATACCTTAAACGCAGAAAAACGCCACTTAATACAAAAAGTGACCGGTTTATCAAAACCAAAAAAACCGGGTTAGTCAGATTTCTGCAAATTGGAGACAAAACCAGAAGCAGCAAAAGCAGCAGAGCCACCAATAACAGAGAGCAGAGCCACCAGAACCTGAGCCACCACTTCCCAAGTGTAATCTTCAGGAACCACCAAAGCACAAACTGGACCAAGAAGGAGTAAAACAAGGCTTAAAGTGAATAGCGTTCCAGGCGTTTCAGGGTTTGTAGCGGCTGACAAAACGCCGAATTCCTCTGCTTTAGTTAGCAATCCAAGACGCTCAATGGTCGACAGTGAGAAACCTGATTTCTCCGCTAGAGACAAAAGTCCAGCTTTTTCAGCTTTGGTCAACAGTTTAAGCTGCTCAACTCTTGTCAGTAGTTTCACCTGAGTACCCTGTCAAACAAAATCAATTAGATTTGGAAATTGGAATACTCTAATAAGATAATAATCAATTTTCAGTTGTTTATACCTTCTTTGAGCTTACTGTTTTTGTTGCAGAAGGTGAAGGCTTCTTGTTCGCCATTGATTGAACTGTTAAGTACGAACAAATTGATCTAGACGCCATTTTCAAAAACTCTCTTTCTCTGTCGAACTTTTCTTTCAATGGAGGAACCAAAGTTTGTAGATCACGAGTTATGAGATTGCTAAGATTGTGCTGGACACGTGTCGCTTGATGGTTGATTGAATCTTCTCCGGTTGTAATCAATCCAAATCACTCCTTTTTTTACCGGTTAGTATTAGTAAAGGTTATTTTCGTAAGTGACTAAACCCTAAACCCACGAATTTTATATTATCCTATGATATCATATCCAAACTAATGTTAGACATATGAAGTAACCGACTAATTTCCCGATCCCAAATCAACGTTAGAACCCTAGCTATTGTCTCCGAAAGTATCAGACGATCAAAGTTCCAATCTTTTAGCAGAAACAATGGTGAACAACGTTGTATCAATCGAAAATCTTAAAGCTTTCTGGCATTCTGAGGTTCACGACGAACAAAAATGGGCCGCTAACATGGTAACTAATCTTACCTTCTCTATTGGTCTCTTTTTGGTTTCAGTTATTCGAATTGAGCATCGAGGTTGAATTTTTTAGATACTACATCGATTTAGGATTTCTGAATTGATTCAGTTGAGCGTAAAATTTGATTTTTTTGTATGTTCTATAAGACTAGATCAGTTGAGCTTAATTATCTATGTGTCGTCTATTAAATTTGGCGGTCTAATTCAAACTTGAGTGTGTTAGGTTTTTCAGAGATTTAGGGTTTATCAATCACAAGTCGATGTTTGGCTTGAAATTTGTAGTCTTGGAAACAATCTCAAAAGATTCCATTTTTGTGTTGCAGAAACTTCTTCGAGCTTTTGGAATGTTTGCAGGAGGAGTCTTCCTCATGCGTAGCTATGGTGATCTCATGGCAGTCTGATTTAAAACGCAAGAATCTCTCTTAGTTTTCACTTTCTAAACTCTTGTAATTCCTCTAGAATTGATGTTTTGATTTCATCAATGTGATAAAAATATCTCAAGATCAAGATTTGTTTCTTTTGTTTCAATGTCTTGGATGCTATGATATGATAAAGTTTTTACTTTTCTTCATTCACAACCACTGCTTCATTGGAATTTCATATCTCACTAATGAAGTTTTTGAAACCTGCCTTACAATATCTTCAATTCACGTTCAAAAGTGAAATTAAAAGCTCTTAATAAGTATATTCCAGTTTATTTCTGTTGGCATAATAGTGGGATATTCTTATCTCAATTGGTTGTTACTTGTTAGGATTAGATAAGCCTATATATGAGGTGAAATATATATCTATATGCAATTATGCTCGTTATTTGGTGAAAGCTACTTTTATAATTTAGGCCTTAGGGTATTTGCAGGAGTGCTCAAGCGTACATCAGTCATGGGCATCAAGTGTAAGTTTCAAATCTCCATTATGATAGACTAGAAAAAGCAAAGTTCTTAGCTTTTTAGTTAAACTTGGATTGCTTTGGAGTCTAAAGATTTCAAATTTTGATTCTTCGTTTAAGCAATCTTTATATGTTTGTAGATCTTCTTCCATTGCTTTTACTGTCATTGTTGATTGCTGATTCTGCCTCAAGACCATTGTATCGTTTCCCTAATGGTTCAAAAAATGAAACCAAGAAACCACTTCAGACTTTTCGTCCATATAACCTTGCCCACAGAGGATCAAATGGAGAGTTACCTGAAGAAACTGCTCCTGCATATATGGTAAAGGATCTATATATAAGTTTCGACCTTTATGCTATTTTGCATGGTTGCTTATGGTTTTTGTATATATGTTTTGCTTTTATTGCAGAGGGCCATTGAGGAGGGTGCAGATTTCATAGAAACAGATATCTTATCTTCAAAAGATGGAGTTCTTATATGCCATCACGATGTTAATCTTGATGATACAACCGATGTTGCAGACCACAAAGAGTTTGCAGACCGTAAGAGAACTTATGAAGTCCAAGGAATGAACATGACTGGCTTCTTCACTGGTAACTAAAACACATGAGTTTAATATACTTAATCGTTTTCAGGTTGTTTCTTTTACCAAATTTTAACGATGAGATTACACATTGAACAGTTGATTTTACTCTCAAAGAGCTGCAAACTCTTGGGGCAAAGCAGAGGTATCCTTTCAGAGATCAACAGTACAATGGTAATATGTTTTCTGTTTTTATGTTGTTTGAGAGATCTTTTGTTGTGTGTAATGTTTATAAACAAAAAGTTTGGTATTATCAGGTAAATTCCCAATTATTACCTTCGACGAGTTTATCTCGATTGCACTAGATGCACCAAGAGTTGTTGGGATATATCCAGAGATCAAGAATCCGGTTTTCATCAATCAGAAAGTAAACAAACCATAATCTAAACTTCAGCTTTCAATCATTGATAACAATTATAGAGGCTAATCTTGTTTTTTTGGGAACTTCTGCAGGTGAAATGGGCTAATGGTAAAAAGTTCGAGGATAAATTTGTGGAAACTCTGAAAAAATATGGATACAAAGGCTCATATCTCTCTGAAGATTGGTTAAAAAAGCCAATCTTTATTCAGTCTTTTGCTGCAACTTCATTAGTTTACATTTCAGTCTTGATACTCACCAAAAGTGTTCTTGATCGACGATGTCTCTATTATAACTGAAGACACCAACAAGGTCTTGTGCATACTTGCTTGCTTCCTTTCCAATTATGTTTTCAAATCAACAGAAATTTCTTATGTTTATGATAAATGGATGTGAATGCAGACATACGCAGAGATAACATCAGACGCATATTTAGATTACATTAAAGAATATGTGATTGGGATTGGTCCATGGAAAGACACAATCGTTCCTGTAAGCAACAACCGTCTCCTGACACCAACAGATTTAGTTGCAAGAGCACATTCACGTAATCTTCAGGTTTGTGTGTAGGACTTAAACTTCTGCATCTAGCTATTTATCATTGAAACTGAAATTCACTTTTAGTAATGTTTTTACCAGGTTCATCCATATGCATACCGAAACGAGAACCAGTTTCTACATGTCGGGTTTCATCAAGACGCCTATTTAGAGTATGATTATTGGCTCAATAAGATCGGTGTTGATGGTTTGTTCACTGATTTCACTGGAAGTCTACATAATTACCAGGAATTGAGGTCTTCTTTGGATCATCAACAGTGATTCTTCAATTGAATTTGTTCTTTTTCTTTGCCTTCATTAGCTAGTTTATGTTCTGATAGGAAGTTTTGTAGAAACCAACTTTTCAGTTTCTTCATTCTAATAATGAAATTGCTTCTACTATTTAGCCAATGGCTCTCGAAATTGATTGTTGTAGCACTTACAAGGATAACAAAGGTTTAATCAACTGCGGGAAATATTTAATGAAATTAACTAATTTAACAAACTGGTGAGAAATTTTCAAAGTTTGAGACTTTAAGCTCAACGAAATCCAGACATAAAATTAAAAGGCTAGAACTACTGAGATGTCTTGTTCTTAGAAATGTCTTGGAGCAATAATCTTCCCTCAGCTGCATAATCGATTGGTGTAACCCTTCTCACAGTTACCCTCTGTCTCTTCTCACTGTTGTACTCTTGCTGAGAAACACTAATCCGGAAGAGATAAGATGACCAAGTAGCTTCCTTCAGTTTTATCTGAAACTCATTCACTTCACCTTCCTGGAGAAAACAAACATAACATCTCAGAAACTGGAGACTTAGGAATGATCTGAGTGTTTTTATCTCAAAGGTTTTAGATTCCTTACCTCTGATTTCAGTTTATTGAGTTCATTAGCTGTACAGCCAATAATCTTCTCTGCTTCATCATTGAATGTAGAAAACCAAGCTTCCCCAGTAGAATCAGAGACTTTCATCGCCATTATGTACCTAATCACATAGTAGTACAGACAATTAGATAGGAATTCACTAGCAAACAAAATCAAATATTCATTCTTGAGTAGGTTTTTACGAATCTCACTATTATCTTACCTTAAACTGCATTCGTCATCCTTTTTCTGACAGCCTTCACACCAATAACCAGAGTCCATTGCTTCAGTAACCTTCTTGTTACAGGTCTTGCAAGCACGGTACCACATTGTCTGATCTGGCTTGATGAAGCTCACATATGCTCTAGTATTGAAAAACACAGGCTGCAATACATATACAAGACGCACATAAATCAACTAAATCAACTTTTCTTTCTCTTAGGTCTTAATATGTAAAACTGTTTAAAGTACCTTATCTTTGCCCAAAGAAGGGTTGCTTGTGATTTCAGAAAGAGAAATTCTGTCAGAATACATGGATCTTGTTCCATTTGCAGAACTCATCCCAGAGCCAATAGCAGACATAGTTGTTTCTTTACCTTCAGAACTATACCAAGATTTCAACTTATTAGCTTCTGGAGAATCAGGATTTATCACCACATTGCTTCTGTTGATTGTAGACAATGAAACACCTGAAAAGAATGTTGACATCAGCACCCAATCTAACCAACGTCCCATTTCGTATTTTAACTTGAATGAAAATCAGAGTTTACCTTGAAAGTCTCCAACTTTTAGAGACTTAATCGCAATAACAGGGTGACTATCAGCCATGTCTAGAAGTTCTTGGCCAATGACAGTAGCTAGATCATTCCAAAGGGACACCACCACAGTTTTCTTTGTCTCATCAGCCAAAGTTATATCCCTCTTTGAGATCATCTCCTGATCAGTCTTCCTTCTAATGCTCATGGTAGGAGAAACACTTTGAACAACACCAATAACATCTGGAAATGAAATAACAGTCAAGTCACTAATTGATTTACAGAAAAGAGGAGTTATATATAAGTAGTATTTCTTACCAATAAGCTCTCTCTGGTTTACGTATCTACCCAACTCATCAATGGGCACAAAGTTAAATTTTGTTTCAGGGGTAAATATTTCTTCATCACTAGCTTCTTCAACCTCTGAATTCTCATTTAGAGTCATCTCATAATCATTCTGGACCACCTTGAACTGTTTATTAGCAAGCTTAAGCGATCCTCTAGATATATAATAAACCTTTCCCATCTGGAATCTGTCATAGAACTTGTTTGCAGCTGCGTTAAACATTGTTGCCTGGATCTGTGTTCCCTGGATTTCCATGAACGGAGAAAAATCAATAAGCACATAAATTCAAAGACAATAATCACAAACCACAGTATTCATCAAAGCACCCTTACTTCCTCATCAGTTAGTTCAACATTGAAGACACAGCCTTCTCCTCTGGCGTTTTTGTAAGTTCTCATGTTTCCTTTGTTAGTGACACGAACTTTAATTGTCCAACTTCCTTGATAAGGGTTCAAGGACACGAGTGGATAAACCCTTCTGCTCATATTCATTCTTGCAGGAGGTGCAGCACTACAAAAACCACAAAAGTTAGTTTAAGAAACATCCATAACAACTTGACATAGTATATAAATCAAAGTACTTGTACATACTTTTTTCTCTGGTCATTGATTATCTGTGAAGCTGATTTGGAAACAACCTCCTGCTTTGGTTTCAATATTATGCCTACAGAAGCTTTAGACTCAGTCTTAATCTCTGAGTCAAGTGCAGAAGCAACAACCTCACACTTTTTTACAAGCACAAATCTGAAACAGGGAGATACAAAAAGGCAACGATTAGTTCTAGAAAATGGTCATTTAACATGTAATTGATCAACAAAGAAGCATAAGAGAGTGTTATTACTTTTCTTCTGGTTTGCCTGACATATCGTTGACGACATAATCAAGCAGACGAATCAGACCCAGATTCTGGATCTTCCCAGAGACTATATCACTTATCACTGTCGGCGGTAACATTGCTCTAATCTGCATCTTTCCATCATTGGCAGTGCACCTGAAAATCAAAATCACATGCCAACATAATTCAAATTAACCGCAAAAAGGAGCCCAGATCTCAAACAAGAAATCAATCGATCTTAACATTTAAAACCAAAGAAAAAAAAAATCAATCGAAAGAAACCCTAATCTAAAAATTGCCCAGATCGATAGCTCGATACAGATGAAATCTAAACAGATCCAAAAAAAAGAAGTAAACGACTTACTTATATCGGTTGCCTCCAAGAACCTTAAGATTAACAACTTGAACGACGACTTCGGGTAGAACCGAGGACGAATCAAGGGACTGAGTCGATAATATTGCGGCGATACCATCTTGCGTCACTGAATTCTCCATCTCTTTCTCTATGTCTATCTTTATCTCTGTTTCGCTCTTTTTCTCGTGGGCATGAGAACAATGGAAGCTACTTGGTTATGTAAAGGAAATTTTGTGCGGGAATTATTAGAATTTTTTTGATAAATAATCCCGCCGATATTTCTTCTCGTCTTTTCAATATTTCACCGCCTCTTTTTATATTCGTTTTTGTATTTTTGGCGCTTCTTCGGACCCTCTAACCGAGCTAGAAGTTTTTAAACACCTTTCCTTTTTCCTCTTGTGAAGATAAATATTTTTCACAATTGTTTGTAAAGTTCCATGTTTAATGAAATTATTGACGGAAAAAAAAATATAAGCTAACATCTTATTATATACATGGCAATTCCAGTAATTGGTAACAAAAATTATGGTATGTTATTTATTCTATTATAGATAATTTTGACCAAAATAATATGTTAAAGAAATAATTTCTTTATATATATCTATAGTTTCAGGGGTACTTAAATAAGACCTTTATGGGTATCAGAAATTGGATCATCATCATCAACAGTTCTCGATTGGTTAGTCACAGGATTCTTTATCTGTAATAGTCCAGGTGATGATCGACACAATTCACATAACCACATATCAGGAGTAGATCGGAAACGAACTCTTGCGCAATAACTACAAAAACATGACTTTAAAAAGATCAAATTTTGATAAAACCAGAATCATGAAACTGAAAAGAACATACATATGTTCTCTAACTTCTCTGCAATTCAGACAAGTCATTATGAATTCCTCTTTGCCGACATCTCCACATATTTGACATGGCTCCTTATGTACAAAAAACATCAAATAAATCCAGCAGAAAATCAATTATGAATTTGAATTCAACATGTAATCAAAGAAGCGATGATCTTACAATTGGATGCTTCATCGTTTTTTTAAAGATCTTCAAATGAATTCGATGGCTTCTGTTAAGTATTAGAATCGAATTATATCAAGAATAAGAACTGAGAAGAAGAAGAAGAAGATGAGATCGTGTTCTTGAAGTAGATTAGATGAAGCAGTTTTCTTCCAAGTCCACCTATTTATTCTTTTTCCTCTTTCGATTCTTGATACTCTCAACCAATTAGAGTCTTTCAATCTTGTAACACTTTTAATGGAAATCTAATAACAAACGAATCCTAATATCTTTTAACTTATTTGACCCAACAAACTTCTCTTAAAGATTATAACTCGTACCAAAACCGATCTATAGTAGATTTGGATTTACATTGATAGCTGTTTTTTTTCTTAAACCGGAAAATATAAAACCGAACTGAAATCCGGATTAGATAATCTCAAAATGACAAGAACATAAATAGGTAACATATTTTTGACTAAATAGAAGCTAAATGTAGACATAGATTCTTCTTCAGAGCATCATCAAGAGAGAATAGAAGCTGGTTAAGAGAAGAGTGTTGGAGTTATGGAGTGAGAATCCGGAGCTTTCGGTTGAGTAATCGGGGTTTAAACCGGTTCCAGTAGCATCAGTGACATTGCCTCCTAAGAATCCGGTGGTTGGTGTGCCTGTGTATGGACTGTTTCCGCCTGGAAATGTGGTTATGGTGCTGCCTCCTTTTGGACTGCTTTTGCCTGGCGTCACTGTGCTACTGCTGCTGCTTCCACCAGAACCACTGCTACTGCTTCCACCAGCAGAACCACTGTAAAACAAACAACAATACTCATCAGTATCAAAGCTATTCAAATCATAAATGTGTAAGAGCAAAGAGTCATACCCAGCACTCGAAGGGAATGGACACCCTGAATAGCCTGTGACAAAGACGTTCATGCACATCAGAGAAAAAATGTCAAAACGATTCAATCTTTAGTGTGTATATATATATATACTCTAATCTTGAAGTCATTTAAGCTTGAACTTGAGCTTTCGTAGACACAAAAACTTACAGGGTTTCTTAAACTCACAAGTACTGTATCAGATATCTGAGAAACTTACTGGGATCAGTGGTGGTAAGAGTTGCAGTACCAGTGAAGTTACAAGAGTCAGAAGCTTGATGTTTCTTCTGAAAAAAGCTATTGACAGCATAGTTGCAATGAGCCCTAACATTGTCAGGGTTAAAGCAAGAACCTTTTGGGTGAGTTGGGTTACAGTCAGCTCCATTTCCACAAGCATAGTCTAATGTCCTTTGTAGCATTGAGTCACTCAGCCCAGTTTTGCACACACACCATGAGGCACCTACCAAAGGGAACAGACTGTAAGCAAAGGCAAAATCTTGTTTTGAGGGCTTTCAAACTTTCAAAAGCGAGATTTTGCAAAACATCAGTAAAAGTTGCAGAAGAGAGAAAAGTAAGATAACTAGCTTTGAAGTTAGTGTGATATGGATAAGGCTTTGATTAAAATTAAGCTCTCGTCAGTTGATACATTGAGAAATAAGAGATAAGAAATGCGAAGAGAAAGTAGAGCTCTTACTTGAATGGCCAGCCATGAGGAGAGTGAAAAGACAGAGAACAAGAGCAGCCATGGATGGATTCTAGAGATACAAATGTCACTGTTTAACTTGTTGAGAGAGAGGGAGAGTGGGATCCTTCTCTTGTGGTGAAGAAGAAGAAGAGAGAATGAGAGAGAAATAGAGAGTGTGATGCAAGCAGACAAGTGTGTACTATACTGAAATTGAAAGTGACTAGTTCCGTGACTCTTGTTTCTTCTATAGCCCTTCTTCAGTCAGCTTTTCCATTATTGTAGCTCTGCTCTCTACCTCTATGTGTGAACGAACTTATATGTACACCTTTTTGACAATTTTGAAACTACAAGAATCATTATGATTCTTCGAAAATTAAGTCTAAATTCGACTAGATACGAAAGGAAAACAAATTAAGAAGTAAACAAGTTATTAGGATGTTAGCTACTATAAAAATAGATACTATTTGGAAGCTTTTTAAAAGTAAAAGAAATAACAAAATTTATTATTACTAAGTAAATTGATGTATCCTACTATAAATTATTGAAAAACGCCAAATCTGTATTTGAACATGTGTTGCAGGTAGTGGTGTCCCACCTGTTCATGAAATTGTGGAAAAAATCTGATTTTGTTGGTCAACAAAATCTGAGCTTTTAAATGCATATCATAGATACCCTAAGGAAAATGTTTTAAATACAACATGGTACTGTGAAAAAATTGTATAAATTTAACATACAATCGATAAAAGAACAAACATTGAAAAGGATTAATTACTTCATAAAAAACATTATAGTATACAACAACATATAATACTATATTTAAAATTAATTATATCAACCATACTCGCGCCATTAAATTTTGTATTTCCCCGACAAGTTCATGAACAAGGCTTTTCAATTCTCCGTGCAAAACCCTATAACTTGTCTCGCAAGCAAACTTAATAAGCTTTAAGACGACTCGAGTCCATAAACAACCGGAGCCAATCTCGGTTTAGGATGAACCACCAAAGGAATTGCTCTTTGTAAAGTAAGCCCATAAGACTCCTCCATATTCAACTTCTCCGGTGTAACTCCTCCCGCCAATTCCCAATCAAATCCGTGAATAAGCGTCGCCGTTAAGAACTGAATTGTTCGTAACCCTAAACTTAGTCCGGCACAGATTCTCCTCCCAGCTCCAAACGGAATAAGCTCGAAATCGCTTCCTTTCACATCGATGCCGAATTTTTCACCACCGGGTAAAAATCTCTCGGGTTTGAATGATAACGGGTCGGACCATTGATCCGGGTCACGAGCTATGGCCCATATGTTTGTCAAAAGAGTTGACCCTTTCGGAATATGATAGCCGTTGATTTCACAGCTCTCTGATGCGATGTGTGGTAATGAGAGTGGTGTTGGTGGATGAAGCCTAAAATTCTCTTTAATAACCGCCTGGTTTAAATCAAAAACCGATTAAACCGGATTTTTAAAACAAATCAATTTCAATCTCCCGGTTTAGGTGAAAAGTACCTGAAGGTAAGGAAGCTGAGAAAGATCTGACTCATTAACGGCCCTGTTACGGCCCACAATGGAATCAAGTTCTTCTTGGGCTTTGATCATTATTAATGGGTGACGGATTAATTCAGCTATGGCCCAGTCTATTGTACTTGCTGACGTGTCAGTTCCGGCAGCGAACATATTCTGTATATTAAAAAAATAAATCAATAAATAAGTATTTTTCATAATATTTGAATTTTAAAAAATAATAAAATACGAACCAATAGCAAGGCTTTGATTTCAGTATCAGTTAAGCTTCCTCCATCACCGTCAAAATCAGTTCCTTTGAGAGAGATTAAAGTGCTAAGCATATCTGTATGCTTTTGATCATGACCGTTCATTTCATGTTCCTCCAAAATCGACGATAGAAAAGCGTCGAATCTCTTATGAAGCTTTTTCATTTTACCAGCAACACCTTGTAAATCTAACCAATCAAGAGACGGCACGAAATCTCCGATGTTGAATACTCCGGCGAGTGCCATCATTTCCGTCACCATCGATCGAAACTCTTCAGCTTTGTGATCGGCGTCGGCACCAAACAGTCGCCGTCCGATCATCTCTCGTCCAAGCGCGTTGACTACACACATGTTCACCAATTGCCCTAAATTCACAGATTTCGTTCCGACACGCGCTAGCTCGCGCGTGAGTATTTGAACCTCTTCCTGTACACAATATCAGCCTCTATTTATCGAAACTAGATATTTTCTTTCAACAGAGTACATCATATTAGGAAAATACTCTGCAATATATATATTTTCTAGTTATTATCAGTATGGTGAAGTAAAGAAACTTGTGACGTTTCCGTATAAGGAACAGTGTGGTCCATAAGTTATTGTAACGATTAAATGATTCCTTCTGGGTTTCTCAGCTCTCCAATTTTCATAGCAAGTGTATTTTTTATATTATTACCAATAATGAGGCCTGAACATAATTTACGAACCGAGAAAAAAAATTTGAATCTTCGAAACTGATTCCGAACCGATATATAAAATTATCCGAATGAAATAAAATTTTCAATACTAAATTAACTTTTTCCAAACTGAACTGAACATGAACTATGTTAAACCGAATAAAATTAACCGATATTCATAAAAATAACTAATATTTTAATTCAAAATATAGAAATATGTCTTTAATATAAGAAAAATACATAATCTCTAACTAAAATTAATTAATTATTTTATTTTAGTTACATTTTATTGTTAAAAATTTAATAAAAATATAATTTAGTCATAAGTATAATTTATTTAATAGAAATTTTAAAAACCGAATCTGAAACCGAACCAAACTGAATCGAATGTATATTATCTACCATTCAGCTATTTCTTTTTAGTTACAAATTTTCCGAATCTAAACTTTCCGAACCATTTAACCGAACGTCCAGAATTATTTTTACAGTGATTGGCGTAGACACTATTGTACAAACCTGATTTCATATATGTATAATATGTGAATTCATTCGTATATTTATATAACACAGTTACATATATGTATATAATATCTATATGTATATACTACAAACGTTTAGATTCCGATCTAGTTTTGTCTTGAAATAGCGAAAGACATTATTTGAAAACATATACTGGCTTCACATTATTTATTAATAAAATTAACAACAAAAAGACAATTCCTGCCTAAAAAGAAAATTTTGACTCTTCTCTCAATTTCTTAATCTATTTTTATCTACCAGTCAAAGCCATAAATTTTTTTAACCCTATGGATCCGAACCGAAATTCCATTTAATTTCCGAGGAGTTAATACCAACTACTAGCTTGATTTCGAATTTTCTATTGAAACCTAAAGGATAATTTCATATTCGTTTAACAAAGCAGTAGCAATTTAGCTTCGAGCAAGAACTGAACAAGACTGATGGATTTAGACTTTGTTCTAAGTAAATCCCTACCCCAGAATCATATATATTGATAGTTATCGTTCTTATAAAAAAAAGTTCATAACATAAAATCGACATGTTTAAGAATCTACAGGTGAGCTATAGCGTTAGAAAATGAAAATAACGTTTATGGAAATTTTCATTTATTTAATACGAGTTTGAGGATAGTTTTACCTGTCGAACATGTTTGAAATCTTCAAGAGCTTTAGCTGAGAACAAATGAACAGAACTAATCTTCCTCAAAAATCTCCATCGTTGTCCATAAGGCGCAAAGACAAGATCTTGGTAATTATAAGCCATGTGTTTAGCTCCTGAATTTGGTGGTCGGCTAGCGAAATTGGTGTCGTGGACTTTTAAGAACTGTTCGGCTACAGATTTAGAGGCAGCGACCACCACGTTGACGAACCCTAATCGGAGATGGATGATTGGTCCGTAAGTAGGTACCATGGCGGTTAGGGTTCGATGAGGTTTTGGGCCCATGTGAGGGAGGTTTCCGATGATGGGCCATGGGTTTGGGCCTGGTGGAAGACGGTTGTTGCGGCGGAGAGAGGAGATGACGAGGAGGAGGAGGAAGAGGAAAGTCGCTAGAAGGATTGTGAGGAAGAGAGTGGCCATAGTGTTGAATGGTAAGTGAAATATGAAGAACAACAAACTGAAGCTATAAATAGAATTTTATTATTATTTTGTTTATTGTTATTTTGATTTATGTTGATGCATGTGTTGGTTAGGTGTCCTTGTGAATATTTTTAATATAGTTTATTGATGTAATGCTAAATTTTGGTTTAATGCTGTTTTGGTTTGAAGTTGGGTTTTGACTAGCTCAATAAAATATGGAAATAAGTTTTTTCTAGTTTTTTTTATTATTATCTGGATTTGACTTTATTTTTTTAGAAAACAGTAAAATCATTATTAGTTCTCACAATAAACTCCATAACTGAAATTCAAAACCAAATTCAAACTCAAATTCAATCCGATCCAAAATAACTATTTAGATTTTTGATGTATTCAAATAACTGAATAGTTTTTTATCACAAGTTACTTCGAATTCGATTATAAACTAAACCCGAACCGAACCTAAAATATAACCGAAGTCGTACCGTATAAAGTTCATACTCAAACTCCAACCTATCCAATTGAACCATTTAGACTAAAAAATAATTATAAACATATATTTTAGATGTAATAACTGGTCTGAAACTAAATTTTATTAATATTATATAACTCTAAAATCGAACCAAATCCAAACTGAACCGGACCTTAATAATTAAATAGATATTAAATTTTGAAACCAAAATCCGAAACAACCAAACTGATACCGATCAATCGGTCGAATACGCAGGACTAATATTATGATCCTATTATTTTGGCTTAATTATTGTTATTTTTGACTTTTATATAGGCCGTACTGTTGGATTGAATGGCAAGTGAGAAATGAAGAATGACAAACAAGCTATTAATAGAGCTTTTTCGTGTTCAAAAAGTTAAAAAATAAATAAATAGTTTTATTATTATCTTCCTTAAAAAGTTTATTCAAGATGGTATTATAATAGATTTAAAAATCATTAACGAATCATATATTATTTAAACATTAATTTTTAAATTATATTTAAAATCATGTATTATTGGTTATATTATTCTAAATCCTACTTAAAATTATCTATTATTTGTTCTATAATTTAGAAATCTTAAATAAAATCACTTATTCAACATTACAAATTTGAGTATTTATTTACCTTTTTAATAGATTTGATTCTAGATTTTTTTTTTAAATACAAAAACTCAAATTCTTACTCAATACTTGTTATTTTGAGTTGGATTTACAAAAATCAATTTGTATGATTTTAAAATCAAATAATTATGTCAAGTGATATTAGTCTAGTGACATATAGTAAATCCACTAAATGTAGATACTATTTCATAGTCAGAGATTAAATTTCATTATCTACATTATATAGGAATTTACCTAATAGACCGGTCAGTTATGACCCAATTTGACAAAAAAAATCAAACAATTTCATTAATCCAATTATTATTAACAAAAAGAAAATATATTAAGTAATACAAGTTTTATTACTAATGAGGCTTTGATTGTTACACTTCAAGGCGGGGCGAATTTGAGTTAAAAAAGCAAAACCGCAGTGTGTGACCAATCACACATAATTGCGTCAGATTATGCGTATTCTTCAAAATACGTAAAAAAAAAACGCAAATTTCATTTTAATGAGTAAACAAAAATAACGCACTTACACATTTGCAGTGGTTGGGTCCGTTTTTGGTAAAATAACTCTATATTCTCGTAATTTTATCTATATGTTAATACATATATTATAATATTAGTATCCCTTGTCGTCTTTATTTTTTTCCGACCAAAAATCATTATGTCTTTTTCTTATGAATAATTATATCGCTAAAATTTATTTTATAGTCTAAATTTTATTTCTAAAATTAATTTTTAATCTATTAAATGTAGTGGTAATTAGTCTTTAATCTATTGGCAGTCGGTAAGTCCATTAAAACATGCATATTTGCACAATCAGAGATCGAATTTTACCATTTATATTATGTAAAAACTTGACTAATGGACCGACCAGTTATGGTTTAGTGTTGACAAAAAAAAAATCTATTAAATGTAGTGAACAGAAAACCTATAATGTCAAGTCTTTAACTGTATGTCTAGTTTTCAGCTAAAATTCATAAAACTAAAGTTTCATACATAAGTAGCAATTATAAGGCTGAGTTTTTGACTGTAACATAGTGATAGGACGATGTGTTTTCTATGTGAGGTGAGGTGTTCAAGTCTTGTGAAATGTTTCTTTAATTTCTTTTTTTGCTATAGAAGTAAAAATAGATCGGTTTCTCTGACTATCACTCTAAAAAATATTCAGCCAAGAATTACGTTAATTATTTCCACATAAGGACGACATGCATTTTATTCCGTAAGGTAGTGTGTGGTATTTTCTATTAACCTAGTTCAAAAATATATAAAAAAACAAAATATTAATAAAGACGTTTGAGATTTTTCTGATAATTATTATTTTTTCTTTCTTTCTATTATTCTATGCATTGAATTTATGGGTACCCACCAGTTTTAAAACAACGAAAAATGTAATAATTTTTTTTTTAATAATGGACTGTAACTAATCAGTTCATTAGCCAAATTTTTACATAATGTAAACAGTAAGATTCGATCTTTAGATATACAAGTGCATATACCTTTAGTAAACTTACCACCTATTAGTAAAGTAAAGACCATTAATAAAATGTAATAATTTTTAAAAAACTATAATTGCATATGATTATGTTTAAAAAAAGTTGGAAGCCAAAAGGATTTAGTGGAATTAGAATGGCAGGTGAGATTTTTGGTTTCTAAATAATTATGTGAAAGGTAGCTCTGGCTCTAAACCTAAGAATTATAGATTAAAAGTCTGATCGGTAACATCGTTCGAAACAACCGTTTAGAGAAAAAATAAGTAGTTAAAACGAAGATCGTTTGCAAACGACTGTTTGAAAAAGTGGGTGACAAAAGAGTTTCAAACGAAGGTCGTTTGAAGATGAATGTTGATTGGTGAAACTGCAACAGATGAATAGTGTAATGAAATAAAAATTAATATGTAGATTTTGATTTGAATAATTATTTTAAAAATTATGCAATAACATATAATTTAACATTTTTAATGTAAAAATAAATATATAAGTTATAACTAATATTTTAAAAATATTTTTGCTAAGTGACTGCTTTTATAAATTTAGTAACATTGTATTATTCATCTACGATCTGCCCATAACATATTTACAATTTGGTTACGAATAGTTGTCATATATGCTCCGTCAATCGTTGCTTTAGATTCTTCTATTTCATTGATATCATCTTCCTCATATGAGTCTTGTCTTTGTATATCTTCATGCTCAGTCACTTCATCATTAAAATCATTATCCAAAATATTCGAACGTCGAATAAAATTATGAAGACCTATGGTAACAAAAACTATTTGTTTCTGTGTTTCAATTTTGTATCTTGGTGATGATCATATTTTCATTTGTGAATGAATTCTCGTAAATGAAATAGTTTATTATATGTAAAAAATTTGTTTCTTAAACATAAGTGTGTCGTAAGTGGAAGATTCAAGTATGGGTCAGTGTTTGTCTACAAGGTCGACCGATCGAGCAAACTTTTCTTAATTAAACTCAAAACAAAATATGAAAAATAGAAAAAAATAGTAAATGTAAAATGCAAAAATGAAAAAAATGATAGTTTTTAAACATAACCGATGGTCGTTTGCCAAAAGACCTTAAATAGGTATGTTTGGAAACGGTTGTTCAAACGACTGTCTGAAACGGTTGTTTGCAAATACTCATTTCAAACGAAATATTGATTGATAGCAAAATAAGCAATTGCAAACCACCGTTTATTTGCAACCAATCAAACCTTAAATTTTTTTAGGGTCAAGTAACTAATATAAAAATACTAAATTATAAGTATCTTTATTTAGTAATAATTATGTACATATATATGAATCATAAGTACCTAATCATAATTCATAAGTGCTTTATTTTTTCGGATAAAGGAAAACAAAATTGTGGTAACTTCCATAGTATTGTCTCGAAGAATAAGTGAAATTATAGTAAAATATGTAAGCAATAAACTGTTGATGTAAAGTTCTTACATTGGTAAGTATAGCCCATTGAATAAAAAACATAGAAGATATGCTCGCTTTTAAAATAAAATCATTATAAAAAACAAAGTAAATGATTCTAAAAGACAAAAATAATAAATTAAAAAGATATTTGTATTGTATCTTTTTACAAGATTTTTTGTTGTCAACTGTTTTTAGGAAGATTTTATCCAGATATATTGCAAAAAATCAAACACAAATGATCTAACATGAAAATTCATCAACAAAATTATTAATTATATATTATATTAATTTTATATTATAAAACTAATATTTTCGTTCGAAGTGTTAGGGAAGTTTCGAAAATTTTATTTTTTTAGATTCATTGCAACCTAGTTAGCTTTCTCAAATATTTAAAGGAGAATTTTTTTCTTTTGTCAACCAATATATTATAATAATCAAAACCAAATATTGTTTACAACACTAAATTATTAGTTGACTTTCTAATTGAACGAGCGAGAGCATCAATTTTATGGTTTAGAGATCTCGAAATTACATAGAGGGAAAAAGTACGAAAAAGAGATTATAACCTGAGAAACTCCTCATGGTATGGTTGAAATGCCGGCCACTCCTCTGGATGCATCAAAAACTTCAGAACATCAATACAATCTGTAGTCATCTCCACTTCTAAAACATGGGCCACTATCAGGGATTTCATAACCCACATCACCGCTTCCACTTCAGCATGTAGCGCGGATAAACTTCTTTTTATTTGGCGTGCCCCCATGCATCCCTCATAAACAACGTCTGGAAAGCAAAACCAGCCGATCCCGAAAAATATATATATATAGTTGCAAATAATTATATTCTAACCGGAATGTTTACAAGAAACTTTTTTGTGAAGATGGAAATTACCAAATCAAAAGATTAAATTATACAATAATTATATATAAATTAATTAATTCTAATGCAAATGAGTGCTTAAAAAGATGCAACTAGAATACTAACCGAAGGTCGTTGGGTAATGAATCTTTTATTGCTATTATTGTAACTGCTCTTAAATTTTTATTGTTGGCCAAATTTTGGGATTTTAACGACTATATAACTTAATTTTGATAAAGCCTTTTGTTTTTGGGATTTGGAGTTTTGTTCTAAAATTTATGGTTTGTTTTAGACTTTGATTTTGAATATATATTCTTCAATTGATTAGTTTGTTTATATTGTTTCTGTTTAGGGTTAGAGATTTTGGCCAAGTTATATGTTGATTTTGAGTTTTCTTTTGTTTGTTCCTTACTTTTCAATCAATGATGCATCGATCTATGGATTCTTATTAGGTGCTCTTATACAAACACTAGTTAGATAAAGAGAAATTGAGTGATTAAATTGATGCAAAATTGCTCGAAATTACAATAAAACTTGCGATAAGTATTAGGCTGAAAAACAATAAGAAAAAGTCATGGATAATTTTGGAAAAGAAAATTTTACTAGTGGCATAAATATATAGATATACAGATATATGTATTATATACTTAAGAGAACAAAGTTAATCTAATAACCTCACTTGCTTGTATTTGATAAAGTTTACAAGTGGCACTAATATACATGAATCTTGTAGAGTATGATTAAGTGTTTAAGATCAATAAGCTTCTATTGCTGGTTTTAAAGTACTAGATCGATGAATTATTGCTGGTTTTAAATTATAGGTTTTGTGAATTTAGAATCGGATCTGATTGTAGTTAATTTATATCAACAAGATGTTGATTGTAGCGACATTGTTTGATCTTAGGAAGAAAATGCGGTTTGCAAAATTGTATTTTGAAACATTGCATGAGAAGGATTCTATGGAAGCTAAGGAGATGAATGAGTCAGTCTTGTTAATGTTGAGATCTATGTTTGCTGAGTATAGTGATAGACATCATGGGAATGAAAATATCCAATCACAGTCTTCACAATCTCAATATTCTCAAGCTATGTCTTCTGGTTCTGGTCGTGAACAATCTAGTGATAGGATGGATCTATTTGATGATGGATTAGGGTATAAGCGGATTGACATTAGGTATAAAGAGATGATGAGTGAGAAAAGAGCAAGGGAAACACAAGATGAGCTGGATACATATTTAAGAGATGATGTTGAGAGTTATGAAAAGGTACGTGGGATAAAATTTGATATACTCTTATGGTGGAAAGCGAACAACTTTAAGTTCCTTATACTCTCACAGATTGCTAAAGATGTATTTGCTAAGCAAGTGTCATCAGTTGCTTCTGAGAGTACTTTTAACACAAGTGGTCAGATTATCACTCCAGCCATAAGTAGTCTTTCTCACTTTATCGTTGAGGTGTTAATGTACACAGAGTAATGGATAAAACAAGACATCAAAGGTGAATCAAAAGAGCTCACAATTGCACAAATTCTTGCTGAGGTTGAAGAGGCTGACAATCTTGAGAGAGGTAAACTATTTATGATTAAATTCTTGGTTTAATGTGTACAGATTATGTAATTTTAACACTTGTTTGTTGTTGTAGAGTTTGGAAATCCAATTACAATAGAAGACTAAACAATCAATGCTCTCCAAAACAAGGTATGTTAATTTGAAATAATCAGATTATGTTTGTGATTGTTGTGAATCGTAATTGTTTTTTATCATCTGCTTTTTATTCTCTTTGTATTTGACTGTTTCTCTATATATTGATTGAAAAAATCCTCCATTTTTTAAAAGAATATAAGTTATACTCTTTGTTTTGTGTTGCAGAAAATAAAGAGCTACATACAAGTCGATCCGAGCTATTTTGCTACTTTTTGTTGTTTTTGCAATCAAAGAGTTACAAGTAAAAATCAAAGTATTCATTTAATTGAGCTGTTTTAATTTTTTTTTGTTGTTTTTGCAAGACTTTATTTGAAACTCTTAATCTTATGTGTTTAGACTTCATGTGATGTTGGATACTTTGAAATTAGTTAATTTTTATTAATGAACTTAAGAACTTGATTTCAGGTCTTAATATAGGTAAATTAATGTCATTTTTTGTTTGAGTTTTGAAAATACCTAAATCAGACCTGAAATTTATATATGTTCGGGTATTAATCGGGTTCTCTAGAAATTACTAAACCCGATATGAATATGAAATGTACCAATCCGAATCCGATCCGAATTTCTAAAATATTTGATCGGGTCTTTCATGCCTAAACTTGAAATATCCAAAATCTGAAAGATCTGACCCGATCGGGTTCGGTTATCCAAATGCCTAGGACTACTTCGTGTTGTTTGATGACAAGTAATGTTCACTTCAATCCAATTTTGGCATATGATCGATAGATACTTCTTCACTTTATTTATTTCTTAAATGTTTGTTTTAAAAGTATTTTCATGTTTGTTTTTTAAATAATGTTTGTTTATAAGAATGCCCTTTATCAAAAAAAAAAAAAAATCCGATTTCGTGGATTAAATTATTTGGGAAACAAATGAAAGAAAGAATAATATCTGATAAAATTTTATATAATATGTGATTTACTGGCGATGTCTGAAAAATTTAATAAGATATTTACTAAGTAGGGCTTCGTGTAAGTCGTATCATCGCAGAGTGAGTAATATTGAAGTGGTTAGGTAGGTGTAACGAGTGATGATCCTGCTCCTAGAGTGGAAGATGTTTTTATGGACTATAAATGGCCACTGTATTAGACGACATTTCAATTTATATAAATAGAAAATTGATTACCAAGTGGGAAATGAATTAAATCAAATTCGTAAATGTACTAGTTAACAAGCAGGCCATGTTATGTTTGTTGGTTACCATAGCCGTGAGCAATTTATTGGTTCAAATATGTACGCTAAGGTTTTGCCGAATTTGATTTTAGTTTGAAACATTTGAATGGACTCTTGATCCCCAATTAATGAAAAGTTGATTTTATAGTTTTTTTTTTAATACTGGGTCCTGACCGGTCTATTAGTCAAATTTTTACATAATGTAAACAGAAAAACTTGATCTTTGGATGTGCAAGTGCTTATGTCTTTAGGAGATTTACCACTTGCAACTAAATTAAATGCCAACATGAAATCAATTTAATAGTTATATAGCAATATTTTGATATAAAGGGTTAAGTAAAAAAGGTAGATAACAAAATTATTGTATGAATTTCGGAATAATATGATGTAAGTGTAAACTTTTTTGATTTTAGGTGTTTTACTTTGTAAAAATTTAATTATATAACTCTATCTTCTTATTCATGAAGATTGGGTTCTCTCCCGGGATGTACTTGTAATCCGGCATCTTTGAGTAAGAGAGGTAAACATTCTCGACCGGACCACACCTCATGAAGACACCATGCTTCATCACCTTGTGCACCACACCAGACAGTATCTCTCCTTTAAAGATCTTGAAAGTTAATCCGCTGGAAAGTACTGGGAACATAACTTCTCCAGTGTGCTCCCTGATTTTGCCTTCTCCGATTTTGTCCAGAGTTGTGACTGCCACGTAGTAGCCAAGCTCCTTAGTTGCTTTCTTGGAGGCAAATGCATCTACTAACTGCATTAGTATAGCTCTCTTCAAGATAAGCCCTTTAGCTTCCATGTTTTCAGCTGCAATCATCACATTCCATGGCAACTCGACTTTGAGAAACATATATCCAAACCTTCAAAATCAAATCAACCAAAAGTCAATCATCAACCAAAAATCAACAATCAATGGACATGCATATAAAGTATATGTTTTTGCTACATGTTCTGCATCTACAACATCAAGATATGATTATGTTCTGCAACTACAACATCTAAAGATATGATTATGTTCCTTCATTTATCTTTACTCACGGATAGAAGTCGAAGATAGCGAATCCAGAAATAACTGTATCGTATGTTCTTCTCGAGCCAGAAACAACACGAAAAATGGAATCTTTTAGTCAAGTTCTCAAAATCGTTTCGATAATCTAAGACTAACCCACCAAAATTCGGATTACAGAAAACACATACCGCACTTCGAATCCGAATCAACCTTCAATCGGATGATCCTTGGCTTCGCAAGCTGCAAACGAAAGTATAGGGCTTGTCGGGTTTAGGAGTTACTGCGACACCTTCTGATTTATTTTTCTTTGCTTTTTCAAAAGAACGACATCCGTTTTTTTTATTATTATTAACAAGTGACTGTTAAATTGTTAATTTATCTACGAGTGTCACTGTTTAACTCTGCAAGCCAAGTCGACATAATCATTCAACACTTAGCAATGATGAGTTGTGATAAAATATTTGGAAAAGAAGTTCAATGATGACAAGTTAATACAGTATAAGATATCAAATTAGATTTCCAACATCGATTTGTTGAAACGAAATCCAAACTTATCTTCCTTCTGATCTGGTATCGATCATAATCGTAGTCCTGTATTTTGGTTTCTGAACTAGCAGAATTTCAGATTCTTTGCATATAGAGAGAATCTTTGAACCACAAATGAACATGAGCTCAGGGTTCTAAATTGATACTCAAAGATTAGAGAGTCAGGACACAAAAGTTCCACCATTTATAAATTAGTAGAGCTTCAAATCTCATCACGGTGCAATCTCTTTATAAGATTCATTATAAAATACCAAAAAAAGTTGATAAAAGATGACATCAAAAAGTTGAGTACATCGTTACCCTCTTAACTTCATGACTATTTCTTTGTTGCGGGTCTATTAGGCCCTAAGTAGTTTGTGACCAATCCCATTATAGCAAACCTGTTTTATTAATACAAACCGAGTCAAAATCAAACAAACCACACTATATTATGAGTAAAAACAATCTCAAACTGTTGTTCTTCTTCGAACTCGAGTAGCTTAACAGCTTTGGTACTTGCAACGTTCAATTCAGTTTTTCAATGCTTAAGCTCTCTTAATTAATGAAAGGAAAGTAGAAAAGAAATCTGAAAGAGTGATAAGAGACATACATCATAGCCATGGAGATCTGCTTTAAATCATTCTCCAAGTTCCTCATGTTAGCAAGAGATTGTGCACAGAATATAATTGCAAGCCATGAACAAATCTTGTACTGAGAAATACAAAAAGCAAAAAATCAGGATGGAACTATATATAATTTATAGTTTGGAACTTTGGAAAGTCAAATTTATTTGGAACTCCAACTCTAAAGCTCCAATTTCAACAAGATCTAATATATCTCTAGGCTTATCTTATATGATACAATCACAGTTCTTAATCAGCCCAATTGGGACAGTAAGTCAAATCAATTCAACATTCAAAAATTGACTAGCGAGTTTAGAAAGATGTCAGATATCAGAGAAACAAAGGTACAGATTGGTGTTGCTGAATTGGAGAATTAATCTATAAAATCCGACGGATTATCTCATCAAATCCGAGATCTAACCTACAAATTCGTCAACCTAACCTACAGATTGCTACATTTGATGAAATTTTACCCTGAACATAACGCCGGAGACACCGAGAATAACGGCGATGAATCCGGAGTAGTCAACGGGAAGATCTTCCGGCGCGACAGGCTGCGGAGTGTAAGGTTTCGCCGCCAAAGGCTGGCGTGGATCGTTCGCCGATGAAGCGTTGCCATGACTGTGAGACATCTTCTTTCTCTCTCTCTTAGCTTCCGATGGTAACTAAATCTGATGGACCGTAATAGTTCTCCGAGATTCAATATAGAGAAAATTGAAAAAAATGCCCCTTAAATTATACCAAATGCTTAAGACTCAAAACGCCGGCAAGAGTATTTTGGCCACATCTTTGTGTCGTTTCATTAGTCTAGACAAGTAATCATTACCTCTAGTTAATTTGTAGTTCTCCTTAGGTAATCATCACCTCGAGTATTATTTTTCGTTATTATTTAATCAAGCTTTACTGGGAAACGAGAGCCCGAGACCTTTGGTTTTCTGCTGTAAACAAGTGGTTGCGGTTAAAAAAAAAAAAAAAAAAACTGACCAATCAAATAGGTTGGCACGTGCACGGGAACACAAGGAAACGATAGCTTGCTCCATTGAAGAGTCGCCTCAATTTGGCGAATGCTTCATGTCCCTCAAGAAAAACATAGCCGCTTTCTGGATTGATTGAAGTAACATTCACAGGATGAAGGCATCACACTACGGCTATTTAAGGACAGCAAGGGGGCAATGGATTTTTACTATCACAACTAGAATCTACATACGAACTTGAGGAAATATGGACAATAACATGTGGTAAGCCCTCAACCAATTTGACCTCGGCAGATCAGCCCTACCAGCATTCCTCCCAGCGGCGACTTACGATGAAAACCTCAACAGGAACAGGAGGAGTTTATTTGTAAGGCCCTTAAACCCGCTGGAACAGAATATTTAAGAGTTGATTGAGGATCTCCCAAAGGACTGGGGACTACAAACCACGGTGCAAGGTCAAATGATAGATAAGGAGATCGGCCAATTCTTCTTCTCTAATGAAGAGGATCTTGTCTCGATTCTGAGAATGCAACCGCTCATATATAACGAGTGGTTGGTGGCTGCTGCAAGGTGGGTGGACCATCCACCACCAAACTTTCTCACAAAGATCCAGCTGTGGGTACAACTTTGCAATTTGCCACTACAATATGCTTCGGAAACGGTAGTTCGTGTCATTGCTAGAATAGTTGTGGAGGTCCTAGAGGTCGATCTACATGATGCCTCAGTGACTAAGCCTTTCCTGATCAGAGCCAAAGTCAACTACAACATTGCGGACAGACTAAAGTACTACAAAACCGTGCAATGTGAGAACGAAGATAGCTTTCAAGTGCAGTTTTATTACGAATGAGTCTCACGTTTCTACTTCAATTGTCAAAGGCTCACTCACAACACCACTTGTTGTTACCACTTGGCCACTGCTTCCGACTACTTCGGGAACCTTTTGGCTCATGCACATGATGACATTCGGAGCTCGGAGAGCAATACCTCTTCGGAGAATATTACAACAATGTTAGGCTCATTTGCAACACAACCTCACTCCCCTCTAACCATAGAAACGTTGATTTCGGACAACGCAACAAACAACACTCGCATCACGATTGAAGACGTGATTAACAATCCACATGACACTTACATGGCAGAAGTGAATGATTTGCCCCTAGACTTAGACATCCCTGTCCCGCTTGGATCACCTCAGGAGAAGCCAAAGCTATCAACCGAAGTCAGGTCAAATGATGAATTAGCTACTGGTACATCGGCTGCAAATAAACATGATACGGGCAAGGAATAATGTTGGTGTGGTTTAGTCCTAGTGTATGAGTATGTTTAAGTTGGATATCTCTTGTTTTTGTTTCAGTCTAATGCTTCTTATGGTTTAGGTTGATGCTAGGACTTTATCTAGCATTTCTCGAGTTTTCTGGTTAGTCTTGGGTCAGAGCTAAGCTCCCATGTCACCATGTCATGTATTGGGATCACTATCATTTTCATTTATGATAAACAACCTTTCGTTTGGGAAAAAAAAATTATACCAAATGTTTTTTTTAACCCTACACGAAATGTCTATTTTTTAGAAAATATGGTATTTTGTATAAGGATATAATATAGCATATTGTCCACGGTGGACAATAATATGGTATACCACATACATATATAGTAATTTTACGGTGGATATACATTTGATGTCTACGGTGGACATGTATATGGTCTATCATTGATATAATATATAGTGATGTTTACAATAGATATTTACACGGTTCATCATAGACAACAATGTTGCAATTAAATGCCACAAAAATAATTTTTCAAAAATTGAAACATGAAATGTAGCATTTTGTGTAAAGTTAAAAAAAGATGGCGAAGTAATTAAATTATGGGCATTTTATACGTTTTTTTTACCACCACCACAAAGATTCAATATATGTATTAATTAATTAATTAATATACAAATACTAATTACGATTAAAATTAATTTAAACGAGTTAATAAGTTTAAGTAAAATTACAAACGTAACCTTTTCGAATATTTTCATAAGCCCTAAAGTAGAGAACCTGGAAAAGAAACTATCGCCGGCGACGCAACAGAGTCTCGTATACGATGAGCATCTCGGAGTTCCCGTCGTCTGTTTCTCCATCTCCGACGTCTGCTTCCCGATCACTGGATTCTTCATATCCGTCTCCGGCGAGTTCATCGTCGTCGATGAGGCTATGGAGACCAGCTGCTCAGCGGAATCTTAGGAACCAGTGGTCAAAACTGTCAAATTTTCGGCAACAATGGATCACTGCTTGTTCTAGTGGAAGATCTTATGCTACATCGCTCGTTAATTCGTATCTGTCCCAAAAGTATGGACCTTAATATGTTATTTGCAAATTACTGTCCTGTTTCTTCCTGCTTTAAAATGGTGTTTAGTGTCTCTGGTGATTTGATGAGAGTTCGAATAGAAAGATTGATTTTTTAGTGCTTTTTGTTTCCATTGCAATAGGTATATGCCAATGATGGAACTTGGTGTGTTGAGCGACATGTTTGATATCAAGAAGAAAGCTTTGAAGAAGCTATTCAAGCAACAGGTGACTATTCTCATAATTCAAAACTTCTACCTATCTCTCTGTTTTTCAATTCACATATTTACTCTTTTTCTATGTTCAGAGTTCTTATGGAATCCAGCTTTTATCGTCGTACAAGGAAATGGTGAGTGTGGGACATATATCTGTCTTGTGAATTGTAAAAATCACCTTGTTATTGTAATTTGAAATAGATAAACAAAATCTGTAGAAAATTACAGGTAGCTGTTGTTGTTGAGATGGTGAATGTAAGTAGATCAATGAGATGTTATATGAAGCTGAGTAGTGGGTCGCTTGTACAGTTCTCTGGCTCAAAGGAAGATTTAAATGATGCTGGAGATTGCGGTGGCGTCCCTGTGTTTAATTTTTGGAATGTCTCTGCATTTGGTACTTGATCCATAATAACAAAAGTTCAATTGATCATTTGGTTACTTGGTTCTCCTTTTATGTTGTTGTTGTCTGTAAAGTTTGGTGCTTGCAATGTTGATATTATAACAGAGCGAATGGCCGAGGAGCTTGTGGAGATGTTCAAATGCGAACTAATGCTAAAGGTATTCTCTCCTCCCAACTGCTCCTGCATTTATCTTAGGCTGTAGATTGCCTTCTGAATTTCTGCAAATTACCAGAGATTGCTCATAGTGGATCTGGTCTCTTTAAGCTCTGAAGTTCCTCAACCGATCAACGACAGTTGGTCAGTTGAGCTTTACTATGGCGAATTTGATGATCTCACAAAATGTTCTTTGATTTCCATGGAAGTCTCTGAGCCAGTTCTTCCCAGAGTCAAAGCAGACCATCTCAGTATTTCTTCTATATCACATACCAACCAGCCAACCGGCGAAACTTTGCAGGTATGTTAGATTTGTTTCGACACAAGAAAGAAGCTTCTGTTAACATTAACATCGTAGAACTTATAATACTTTTTTTCGCTCTACAGATTTACTTGACAGCATGGCTTGCAGAGGTGAACATTGACACTCATAGGTAATATTAACGATTTCATCATTCTCCTTCCTGAGTTTTTCTCTTTGAGGCAGAGTAAATTTTGTTTACACGTGTCGTGTTTTTGTTACAGGGTGGATGAGATATTAGCTTTGGTCGGGGAAGAAATTAGAGTCGCATTCTAGAGCTCGAAAGCTGTTCCGAAGTTCAGCTTCTAGTTAAGTTTCAATGCCTTGAGATAGATGCCTTTAGAATCTTAGCTATGTGTAAACAAAATTGCCACTCATTGGTATGTATTGTTTAATGTAGACCATAGTTGGTATTACCCCATGTTTTGAATCTCACTAGGTGCTAGTCGGACAACCTAGCGCCGAATCAATTAGTTGAAAATTATACTGAGGATTAATTAGAAACTAGATTTAAGACATTTATTTGAATTTAGAGATATATAACATAAAACGTAAGTATATAATAAAAAACATACGCAGAAGTTATAAGTGTTAAGATGGTCTTGTGGTAAATATATATAGTTGATTAAATACCTAGGTAGTGAGTTCAAAGGATCCATGGTGACTTTTTTTTCGTCTTTTGTTTTTTAATTAATGAAGGACACAACGGTCTTTTGCACATCGTTTTCTACCTGCAGATAAGAGTGTCTTCTACAACCCTAGGCACCATACAACTCATTTTCACATTTCTACCATCATTTTTCTCAGTTTTTCTTTGTATTCGTATCTAAAAACTTAGATCTAGTCTTAAATATTTTGATTTTAGGGTTAAAACTAGTAAAAAATTGAATTTTCTCAAAATTTCCGGTTAGCTTCTGAATAAATGAAAATTGCCGCGGATTTTCACCATCGAACAATTTTCCGGCTTGTAGGCTAGGCGGTACGTTTTCGAACACAGGTATTACCTAGTGGGGGCTTTTTTGTACTGAGCAATAGTTCTTTACTAAAGTATACAGATGGAATTAACTTACAAGACTCTGGTGATGAATATAGTAATCTTCACTGTTCTCGGGATCCCGACCCACTAACTTGCACCCACCCAAAAAATAGTAAGATTCGGGGCAAGAGATAAATGAAGGCAATGAATGGGGAAGATTGGCCAAAAAGTGAATTTATATGGATTCATTTAGTAGTTAGAGCGACAGACATTGTACCATATCTGGAATATTCCGAGGCATTGGAGCTATGGTAACATATCTTTGTGGGTTTAACCTAATTGAACTCCCAGTCCGGTCCATAGATGAGGATGGGTGAAACCTCGCAAAACGATTGAACACACCAAATTTCTCCAGGTCATCGACTTCCACTCTCAAGTCTGTTATTGTAGTTCCATTTTCTAGTCTGCAAGACAAACCAGATGTTCATGAGATTTAGCCAGCAAAAATGAGTACTCAATCTGAACTGTAATCAATGACAAAAGGAACTGTTTTTTACCCTGCAAAGTCTGTCTCTAGTTTTCGTGTTCTACAAATGAAATCTTCAGCTGCTTTAGAGATGTACTGATCACTGATTTTTTCTGTTTTGGTTCTCGCAGACAACCTACACAATAGTTGATTTGGTTCGTGTCAAAACACAACCCCGAACTCTAAAAAATCTCCCACGAAACAGTGATGAAGAGAAAATATCCTTACGGGTTTGAATCATCCGAGGGTGATATGTGCTCACTCCTGTTTGTACAAATGGAGCTACATGCATCTCCTAGTGCAGCTCTTGCAGCAGTATATGCAACAAACTCATAATTTGTGCTAGCAACCAAAGATATCACCCTAGCTGGAGGCGGGCCAAATAGCTGTTGCATGAGTTGTGTTGCATATATAAGCCTTCTCTTTGATCTGATTGGTGGGCGATCCTCAAATAAAGTCTCAAATTCCACCTGTGAGACGATAAGCCATCAACGTCTTCATAACAATGTACAAAGAGACCGACGACAAAACATGTAAATGAGGAAACTCACTTTTTCAGCAAATCGATTAGTCGATCTGGCCCAATTAACCTCGGCCTCACTGTAAAAGATAAAGATATTTTAAGACGGCATTGGGTACAGAAAAAATTATGAACATTAGTGCTCATTAGCCACACACCTAAGCGTCTTAAACGTCTGGGCACCCTGCATGATTTCTTTATTCCAAGATGGAAGTTCTGATGACGCTGTTTTGCGCTTCTTTGGTTTATCAACCTGCAGAAGCTTGTCGGTAGCATCATGAGGCAATGACTCAGATGAGACAGTTCCCTTTCCTGGTGCAGAGCCTGATATTTGCTGCATATCAAACTGCTTCGACGAGTGACCAGAATGTATACCATCAACCAAATTCCTGACATTTTGTTCTCCTATATTCATGGGGGTAAATCTCCCTGTATCATTCATGGGTTGAACCAATCCATTCTTGAAAGTCCCATATTGACTATACCACGATGGAGCCATCTGAGGACTGATTTGCTGATGATCTGCTACAGCCGAGGCTAAATGATTCTTTGTGGAGAAACTCTGAGAAACATTTTGGCCAGAATGCAGCATGTGGTTCACTAATTCTTTGTGAGTCAATCCATTTCTAACTAAACCATCAGATCTCGAAGGTGATTGTTGCTCCCCTTTGGGAGCTACCTTTTGAGGATCAATAGCACAATTCTCAATTCTCATCGCAGTCATCTTGTGTGCTTCACCTTCCCCACTTCCAGCCAATTGCTCATTATGACGTATGTTAAGAGGGCGATCATAGGACTGAAGATTGCTCTGCACCATTTTGGAGAACATCGAAGTAACATCAGTAGTTTGTTTTGCACCCACATCTCTACTCTGTAACTCTTGCATATCTACCACGTCCCTCCCACTTAATAACACGCCTCCTCCATTTTGGGAAGATAATTGATTCGTCTTCTCCTGCCTTGACGGTTGGTTCCAAAACCGATGTTGTGGCGCTGAAATACCGGCTCGGGAGTCAGACATCATACCAGAAGAGGAACTCTGCTGAGGCAAGCTGGATGCAATCAGAGGCTGAGCAGACAACAGAGGAAATCCTTCAGTTGGATCCTCTTTTTTGTTTTGGGTTAAGGGATTTAGCAGCGAAGGTGTTTGTGGCGAATGACCACGTTGATCAAAGTCACTAAGTTCATCTCTTTCTTTCACTAGAGGGGTAGGCAACTCAGAAGATGAACTGACTGAATACTTAGCAGCTGATTGTCGGGTAGCAACAGGCATCTGTTGAGTTTGGTGATCTCCTACGGAATAAGGGAAACCAGAGCTCCTGTTGGATTCTCCTTGGATTCCAGGAAATGGTCCTTGATGGGTGGATCGCTGAGGAAAAGACTGATCAGCTGCCCATGGAGCAAACCTCGATTGACTTGTTCCTCCTTTTTCAGGAACAGTATGATATGAATTTAGTGGCTGCAAAGAATTCTGAGAAATGTGGACGTTATCAGGTAAAGGAGCTAGTTGAGATGGAGGTGCTAGCTGTAGTCTAAATCCCTGAGAAGCAGATGATTGACTATGCTGAAATTGATCACCATACTCTGCAGTGGTCTTCGCTTCTGGAATCCTGGAAATATTTGTTTCTGAGGAATTCTCCGGCGACTGGTCCACCTTGTGAAGAAGCTCAAGCATAGTCTGCCTGCAAAGGAAAAAAGTGTTAGAAAGGAAATTGCAATCAATTAGGGGATACGAGCTACTTTATGACCACAGTCCAAAACTACATATTGATAAGAAATGATGAGAACATAGAATTTATGGTGACATAGTTCAGTAACTCTGTCATAAAATATGCATCAGTCGGTTACACTAACTAAATAAATTAATAAACGCAATCAAATGGTGAACAATGACATAAACATATTTCAGAAAACCTATTCAACCCAAGTACCTTGACGAAATACTATTCACTTGATTGCACCTATCAACACCTCTGTCAGCTGAAGCAGATGTACTAGGTGAATTTTCTGAACCCATGCCTCTAAAAGTCTCATTTGTGCAATTCAACTCGTTTTGTGAAGCAGGTACCTACCATAAAAAGCCCAAAGAATGTTCAGAGGGATTCTCAAATCTCTAACAGAACGCATAATCATATAGCAAAGGATTAAACTTTACCACATCAATTCGCATGTTCATAGCCGGCTGACCAAGAGACTTTGGCTGCCCAAAATACCCTTGGTGTCCTGCAGAAACCTGGTTCAGTGTTGATGACACATTTGAAACTTCTTCTTGACAAGTCTCACTAGTGACATCAATATTCCCCATGGGATGATACTGAAATTTGCGACTTATTGATGGCCTACTACCAAAATGACCAGATTGTGTGTTTTTTCCACCAGGCAACATAGACAAATCACGGGTATTTACCATATCATTTGATCCAGCATGATTACTCGCATATGAGTCATGAATCTGACTGCCGTCTCTAGATATCAGTTGTGGGATAGCCTTCTCCATATCCTGTTGGATATTTTCCTGAACATCTCTAGAAGAACTAGCATTATTTCCTACACCAGCGTTGCCCAATCCATAGCTTGCCCTCTGCATTTGTAGATTTTGTGTAAAATGATTCTTCTGTTTGACTGGAGCAGGAAAATTTGGATTAGAAGCAGTTTTCCAGATACCAAATCTATCTTCAATGCCCACATTCTTTTGAATAGAACACGAAATATTCTGTTCATCAATACCAGAACCTGAAGAATGAAAATTATTTCCAGCCATTTGACTAAGTTGAGCCACGGGCTTCTCCAATAGGCCATGATCTGAAACTTGATTTCCCTTTCCAGGAAAATGTCGAGCAGCTGCCCTAGTGGAATCACTGTCAAGTCTCTCACTTGGTGCACTTGAAGCCTTGACACTCATACCATGGGCCCTATTACCACTATGAGGGTTCACATACGAACCAGTACTGTTGTTAGCCCATCCATGTGCGCCTACCTCATCATTGGATGTTTCTCCTACAGCAGACTGCATAAGAGCACTCCAACTCCCACTTTGCAATGAGGGGCACGCATCAAAAAGGTCAGAACTACTGGACATGAGATTTCCTGCCAAACTCATATCGGCGCTGCTTCCAAATGCTTCCCACAAATTGTCATCCGGACCAAACAAAATCTTTTCTTCTGTTGGATCTAATGTTGTCGACTTCTGCGATGCATTTATACTTTCAGGCACTTTCATAACAGATTTTTCTGATAGACCAGAACCCTCCATCTGAGCGAACTTTTCCTGCGTTAAATTGTTCCTATCACGGGAATCATCTTGCTGTAAACTTTCAAGCTTGGGCCTGTTATATGATCTTGGAGCTGATGTATGGGAGAACAACACTTTCTCCTGGTATGTGGATCTAGGGGGCATATGACTATTTTGTACATCAACTTGATTCAGAATTGAAGTTGGCTGATTGGTAAGAGAGGAACTCCTGTTTGTGGAACCATGCTGTGCAGCTAATCTGTTCATCGGAATGGAAGAAAAGGCATTTTCAGATACATTTGTCCCACTAACAGTTATACCGTACAAGGAAGGTTGAAATTGTTGTGCAAATAAGTTCGCCTGTCCGTGCTCAGGGTTTATATGCCCAGTGGATGAACCTTGAACAACTGGTGACATACCGCTATGCATCCAGTTTGTATTTCTTGTCATAAGATCAGGCTGCCAACCATTACTAGACGCATCCTGAAGAGGGATGCCATTAATCAATGTATGGGACTGATTATCACTTGTGCGGCTTCCACTGACTGCAACTGAATTCAACGAGTTGAGTTGCCTCGCCTCTAGCTGTTGCTTTTGAAGGTTTTGTTGCATTTGATATTCATGCATTTGCTTAACCATAACTTGCTGCTTCAGTAGTTGCATATCATTAAATGTCATCTGCTGCCTTGGAAAAGGCTGGAGCATGCCAGGGAGCTGTGTGTTTAATTGTTGTTGCCCACCAAAGAAATCATAATTAACTGGAGAGTCTCCCATCTCAAACCTCGAAGGAATCTTATGAAGGTCTGGAGTCAATCCTCTCGCTGATAACCTATCCCTACTAGATTCTACATCCACTCCCAAAAAGTTTGCTTCATTTGGCATTGTCTGCAACCCTAGATTCCCATGCATGTATCCATTTGTGAGTTGTTGGTGTTCTTGTAATAAACTTCTCGAATACTCAGACCTTACAGGCTGCTGAGTAAAATTCAAACCATGCTGTGAGTTTGAAGATTGACTTCTCTCAGGATCAACTGGAATAAGCAAGAAAGCTACGTTCAAAAGCTAACAACATATGTAACTATGAATGAAACATATATGTAGAGTATAAATTGGGAAATTCCCCGTCATTAAGAGACAATATCCATACCAGATTGCTGTGTGTTATAACTCTTCAGATTGGCGACAAGGGAAGTGTCTATCTGCTTCTGGTTACCGACAAGACCATTACTAAAATTGGACCAGCTTTCGTCAACAACCTGAGACTGATGCTGGTTTTGTGGTACACCTTCCTGTCCAAAGAAATTGTGGATCTTCTCCCCAAATTCGTTTCCAGGCATAGATTCGGCTCCTATAATTATTTTTTAATATCTGGACTTCAAAAAGAAACAGAACCGAGTTCAAAACTGTGTCTCCTTTGATCAATAGTCGAGTGTGTAAGATAATAGAACATTTAAACACCTTTCATGAGCTACTTCCAACTGACATGCTCTGAATACTCATAAATATTCCTGTGGAACAAACACAATAGACACTGCGAATTAATGTTGGACCGAAAAAGTGAAACAATAACTGTAGATAAAATTGGTTTAAGTAAGCTGTTGTTTCGGCATATTGGGAAACAAAACCACATTCAATGAAAACCATCGGGCAGGATAATTTTGGGTTTCCAGAAAGCTAAAGGAACCTATAGACCAGCAAAGCAAGGCTCTAAACTCGAGAATCGATGCAACATCTTCAAGTTACAATAAAACCTGATACAGCATTGTTCACTTAAATGGAAAACCGTCAACTGGTGTCTAAGGTCCACTAAGCTACGGCTTAAGTTCCAATCAAGTTCTGAAGCTATAACAAACTCAATATGCACCAAATCCAGCGAACTCGAGCTCATCTGCAGTAAATGTCATCAAGCTCCTTAACCAAAACCAGCTGAAATCCTCTTTCCCCGCCATAAACCTTCTATGGCATCTGAAAATTAAGCTAATTTTGAAAATTCCAGAATTTCTCGGAAATCTCGCAAACCCACTCGAGATCAAAAGTTGCCACAACACAATTTGTATCCCAAATCGAAGCTCTAGCTAACATGAACATGACCATAACCAAGAATCCAACCTCAAACAAGACACTTTAAACTTCACGTCTAACGACACGCTCTCAGAATTGGGTATAAATTATTTCCTTGGCGATAGATTAAAAACTAAATTAGGGTTTTCTGCTAACGAATAAGAATAACAGATATGAACTTACACTTCTGTCAAGTTTAGCTGTCCAACAAAATTGAAGCCTGAAAAGCTTTCTTCATCGACCTCAATTCCTAAGAATATGTTAGGGTTTTTGAATTCAAGAATAATTAACGAGAGAGATAGAGAGAGAGGGTAGAGAGAAGAGAGAGATAAAGTGATCGAAAGCAGTGCCAGAATTTTCAACGGCGGGCGCAGGAGCAAAACCGAGGTTCGAGTCCGGAAGCAAATCCCAGGCTCGGGTCCGAAGCAAATCCCAGGCTCGGGTCCGAAGCAAATCCCAGGCTCGGGTCCGAAGCAAATCCCAGGCTCGCAAATCAAAATACTCTTTGCAAGACAGAGGTTTAGGAGAGAGTAGTGTAGGCCACTGAGATCATCTCTCAATGATAGTATCACTGAGTCTCTCGCTATTAAAATATTATACAATAATAAAATATTATTAAACTTTTGGTGAGAAACTCAACACATGTCATTATTTGGTTTGTTAAATGTTTTTGATATAACTATAATTTATAATGTTAAATAAATTGTTCACATATCATTATTTTTAAATTTGGATTTATTTAGAAACCATAAAATAAAATTAGCTATCTAAGTTCCATTATCCGTAATTCTAAAATATATATTTAATAATATTTTTTCGTAATTTAGTTAGAATATAAGAAATAAAAATAAAATAGATTTTTTTTTTATCAACTAATATATTAATTAAATCAGAGCATCAGATGATGATAATAGAAAAGTTTACAACACCAAATCATTAGCTGACTCTCTAATAGAACGAGTGAAAGCATCAACTTTATGGTTCAGAGATCTCGGAATTACATGAATAGTGAAAGTGTAAAAGATGGATTTTAACCTGAGAAACTCCTCTTGGTAAGGTTGGAAAGCCGGACACTCATCTGGATGGATTAACAGCTTCAATACATCCGTAGAATCAGTACCCATCTCTACTTCCAGATACTGAAACAAGATTAGTGACTCCATGGCCCAAAGAACAGTTTCGACCTCTGAATGTAGCGCATATAAACTCTTTCTTATTCGCTTTGCCCCCTTACAACCCTGTGAAACAGCATCAAGAAAACAATACTAGCTGATCCCGTAATACATATCAGTACTTTTCCACGATGTATCAACAAAACACCGATAACCCGTAAAAGCCGGATTAACGCTCGACGGGTTAGACACCCCCAACCACGGTTTAGTAGACCCGATCGATCATGGTTGGCTAGCATCTCCATTTTCTGGTCTAGCACTGACCATTCCGTCGCGTCGTGCTCCGCTTGTAATAATACCTCCCGAGGATCTTTGCACGTTCCTGAGTAGTACTAATTATTTTGTGCTTTCCATATATGCCAAATTAGCCATGAAAAAATATTAGCATTTACAGAATCCGGGGTACTCCAAATAAGATAGTCTAGATTATACCAGATCGACTTCCCCGGGAAAACATCAACTGGTGAGGGAATAGTGGACAGGGCCCGTGATTGGACTGCCGGTAGACATTGGAAAAGTACATGATTGACATATTCCTCCTCCGCCCCACATCTAATGCATCTCGTATCGCAATTTATTCCACGATTATTCAGATTTTTCTTGACTGCTATACAACATGATAATGCTTGCCATAAGAAGTGCCGAATTTTATTTGGACACCCCAATTTCTAAATTTTCGACTGAATTGCCCATAGATTTGGTCCATGCACACCAATGTCCAGAAAGAAGTTCGTCTCCTCAATTTGGTATCCTGATTTCACTGAATACCGGCCTGTTTTTGTATAGTGCCAACTCCAATAATCTGGTCTTGACCGCTTTGGAATCGTTATACCCAAAATTAACTAGACATTCGATGGAACAAAATATTGTCTAATCAGAGTTTCTTTCCATAATCTGGTCCTAGAATCTATGAATTGGTCAACGGTAAGATCCGAATAAATATATGGGTCTATACCAACTGCTGGTCGAGGATGTACATCAGGGATCCATGGATCCCGCCAAACTGTTGTTGTTCTACCATCTCCAATCCGCTTGATCATTCCTTTATTAACAAGAGATCGTGCAGAACTAATACTCTTCTATCCATATGAGGGATTTGAGTTTGTATTAGCTGTCATAGGGCAGTGATTTCTATAATATCTGCCTCGCATTATACGAGCGACCAAAGATTCAGGGTGATCTATCAGCCTCCAGACTTGTTTGGCTATAAGTGTTGAGTTAAAATCCTCTAAAACACGGAAACCTAACCCGCTTTCCTGTTTCGGACGACATAGTTTCCTCCATTTCAGCCAATGTATTCCTTTTGAGATATGAGGACTCGACCACCAGAAATTTGTTATGGCCGAATTTAATTTTTTGACGATAGTCTTAGATAATCTAAAACATAACATAACATAAATGAGCAAAGCTGTCAGAACCGATTTAATTAGCCCTTCTTGAAAAAATGTTGAAAAAATGTGTAATTTAAAATAAATTTGAGGACACTATTATAATTAAACCTACCTAAACGTCAATACGACACCGTACTGATGCGTTTCAACATAAGTACGCTACTCCATATTTGTTTTTCTTTTTCTTTTATAATAAAAATAGCTTGTCTTTTTCCCTTGATATATTACTAAAATTTAACACTTACTCTAATTTTTTTCAAATATAGAAAAAGACAAAGTATATGGATCAGTTTAAGGACGAAAAACAAAAGCGAAGTGATCAGTCTCATGGGTTCATTTTTTATAGCTTTTGCTCTCTCTTTGTATTCTTTCGATCTTTAATAAAAATTATCTTTTGCTCCTCTCAGTAAACTTTGTCGACTTTAAGTGGAACCAGTTTCAGATGGTTTTTACAAATTACAGTCCTAAAGATCTTCCGGTCAGCGAAGGCACATTATAGTGCAACGTGTGTTGGGGTTCCAGACTCGAACAAGGCATTACAAAAGAGAGAAATATAGCTAAGACCCTAAACAATCTTCATCCCTAAACCAAAACCAGCAATGCCTATTTTATATTAATATAATAACGGTTTGATTTGGGTTCAATAAAATCCGGAATGTAGAGATAGAGCAGGTAGGGTCTACGAATAGAAATCGAAACAGTTCAATGTAAAGTACTAAAACAGTGTTTAAAATAAAACTGAGAAGAATCACTTAACTGCAAGTTTATCTCGTTACGTTGGGAGTTTTCAAAGAAGAAACTTTATTCCTAGAATCCGAAACTAAAATATCCAACAACAACAAGAGATGTCCATAATATTCAACCAAATTTTTGAGATTCATAACTATTAAACAGAAAAGACAAAAGAAGGAACCATACATCAACAGTTCAACTACATAGACCTTAACAAATGAAACTAATTATAAAAAGTCAAAACTCACACACATCAAAAACCAAATCCAAAACTTAAGCACTTAAGAGCTTTTCTCGGATTTGGTTCGGTGTCTGAGTCTTTTCTTTCTATCTTAGTTCCACAGTCGCTATTACACACACAACTTTTATTCATATCTCTAGATATATATAGCGTGATGATATACGAAAAGACTAAACTTAACCCATTGGTTTAGTGCATTTACCAACCATAGTGGTTTGCACTGTATTCTTCAGTCCGCTACGAGCTAGGGTGAAGCATACCGCACTATATTCCTCAACCGGATATATCATCTGCTCGAAATGACTAACCAGCTTATCTTTGCCCTACACACATATATAAGTTGCAATTAAGATTGATATAAAATACATAGAAGTTTATGTATAAGTAGAGGAAAGAGTAAAGACTAGCCTGAATCCTAGCAGTAGTAATTTCAAGTACTTTACTTGATCGGAAACAAGGCCATGGCTTGAAGTAGCAAGCAGCTTTAAACTTCGACACTGCTTTTGCATTTGTGAAGTTCACAAAAGCATACCCTTTGTTCATTTCAGTCCTGTGTTCAATTTGGTACCATTCATTATACAATGCCATGCTACAAATACATTCATGCAATTGCAAATATGATACTTTGAATAGCAAAACTTTATACTATAGTTCTTGTAAGTCAATTCATCATGATGATCAATGATTATCGGTTATCATTTCCAAGATTTGTGTAGAATCATTTCTTTGTTCCTCTATCTTACATACACACGCAACGATAAAAACGATGATGAATATAAACGAATAATGGTAAAAAGAACTTACTTGAAGTCGATGGGAATATATAAGAAATCATAAGCAGAGATTAGAGATTCTTCATCTTTCTCATTTTTGTTTGCTTCTTCACAGAACTTATCCATGAACTCAATCATCATCTCTCTTCTACAAAAATTGTAATAATTAGCTTCGATTTATGAATTTTGTGTTCAAATTCATTTGATGGAAACGATGGATTTTGTGATGATTAAAGTCCAAACATATAGCTGATCAGTTGAATCTCTTCATCACACAACATCACCGTAACATAAAAGTTAAATTATATCACACCTTATGATTATAACGAAGTAATTATGTAAATAAATGATATATATACGCACGTGTATCGATTCGGTATGTTTCGAAGCATGACGGTTGTGATCTGATCGTCGTTTGATTCAACTCTATGCTTCATTTTTCTCCTCAAAATCATCTTCTTACCTCGTCCGTAACTTCTCCGACCAAACACACTCCTAGTTGGTGCATCAGACAGCTCTTCCCTAGGGTTTGGCGAGTTAAGAAGAGGAGGATGAGACAGCTCTTGGCTAGGGTTTGGCGAGTAAAGAAGAGGAGGCTCTTGTCTTTGTCTAACCTCGAACCATTTAGGGTTAGGGTTAAAGAACCAAAGAGGGTAATAAACCCACACAGTTGGAGGAGGAGGAAGATTAGAGTTAGAGACATAGTAAATCGGTGGTAGAGTCGAGAAGTAGTAAGAGGTTGGGTTTGAAGGTTCTTGTCTTGCAACGACGACGGAGAAGTCGTTGTTTTCCGGTGTTTGATCATCGGAAGTGATTGTTGAGTTTGGAGAAGAAGACATTGAAGGTGTGTTTGTTCTTGGAGAAAAGGAATGCATTTTGGCTTTTGTTTAGTTAGTTTGATATTTTATATATCATAAGACAGATTTGATAGTGTATCAGAGAAGCAAATCCAACGCCGAACTTCTAATCTTTCATCATCATTTCGTTTTGTCTACCGTCCAATTGTGATCTCTCTTACCTCGAGATTCGTGAGGGCTTAGTAGATTAACTTGATCTAACTAAACTTTGGCGATATGATTTCATAAACTGATTACTTTTAGATTCTGAAATGGAAGTACAAATTGTGAAATGCATTTGTAATACTAGAAATAGTGAAGTGGTTTAGCGATTGTAGTTTCAATAGCTAAGACTATTTTTCATTTGATTGTCGATTTCTGATATCGGTTTTATTGTTGGTGGCTCTCTTATGTGAGAATTAACATCTTTTTTTTTCAAAAGTTCAATTACCAAATTTTAAGTGAGGATTAAAAGAATTGAAGTGTTTGATTTCTCAGAAATAATATTTATTTCAATTTTATAATAAATTTCTTAATTTTTCTTTGGTTTGTTTCTTGATAATATTGTATAGAATATGTCTTTCGTGTTTTAAATGGTACAAAATGTCTTTCTTTTTAAATCATTACATAAAATATTTTTTTGAGAAAATGTAGCATTTTATGTAAGGACATAATATAGCGAACTGTCCACTGTAGACAATAATATTGTCTACCAAAAACATTTATAGTAATTTTACGGTGGACATAAATTTGATGTATACGGTAAACATCTATGTGGTATACTATGGACATAACATACAATGCTCCCTACAATAGACATTTACACGGTCCACCATGGATAATGATGTTGTAATTCAATACCCAAAAAAGAGTTTACCAAAAATTAAAACATGACATTTCAAGTAATTAAAAACATAAAAGAAACATTTTATACAAATATCTCAATTTTTTTTATTGAGCTGTAGTTTAGTTTGATCGGTTTGCGGATGTTTAGTTTTTGAAGATTTAAATATTTTCTTTTAGCTTCGATATCACTCGATCTGATTTGGGTTCGGTTGTATCTAATTTTTTTCCTAATTAACTAGGAGAATAATTATATACACACATGTATATATATATATATTAATATATATATTTATGTGTACACTAGATTGTCAATTCTTCTACTGTATAGTTGTACTTGAGTGGAGATCTAAAATTTTGATAAAATTTTCCACTAGGTGGCCACATTACTTTTACACAAATATTACACAAAAAAGTTTGGTCTTGAGAGTATTAATTATAGTGGCCACATTGTTTTGATAAAAGGTGTTTTGTCTAATATTTTAAGGGATTTTTGGACATATTTCATATGAGATTCAGTCTATTTAGTGATATTATTATTTTTACTAGATTATTTAATTTTGCTACAAATCTGTTATTACTTATTTACATTAGTCAATTACATAGTCCCACCACTCAAAATGAGTTTAAATTATTTTAAATAAGAAATGAATGCGGGAGTAAATAGAATGTGATCCAAACTAAATTTAACATATCTAATATATCAAGAAATTACATTTTGGTCGGTCTAACATAAGCTTTTAAAAACAATAACATATAAAATTAGTTTGGAGTCATATTTACTCTCTCTGTCATATCTTGTTTTCCAAAAATTTAAACTCATTTTGATTTGGTATCGTAATTGACTAATGTAATAACGGATTCATCTCTAGATTGAATAATCTAAATAAAATTACCACAAAACAAAACGGTAATAATAGAAGAATCGAAAGTTCGAGACTGTTCAATGTAAGGTACAAAAACAGTGTTTTTTTTATAAAAAAAAGTGCACAATCACTAAACTGGAAGTTTATCTAGTTAAGTTAGACCACAATGTGAGTTTTAAAGAAGAAACTTTATTCCTAGATTCCAAAACAACTAAAATATCCAACAACAACAAAATAAGTCATATTATACACAACACAAATTCAACTACATACCGAGATTCAGATAATCAAACACAAAAGACAACAGAGAGAACCATACATCAACAGTTCATCAACATGGAAACAGATAAACCCTAAAACATGAAACTAATAAAAAGTCAAAACTCACACACATCAAAAACCAAATCCAAAACTTAAGCATTTAAGAGTTTTACCTGGATTTGGTTAAGTGTCTGAGTCTTTTCTTTCTACCTTAGTTCCATGTTAACTATTTACATACACACATATTATTCATTACCCTAGATATATATATATATAGCTTGATGATAGATGAAAAGACTAAATCGAACCCATTGGTTGGGTGCATCTACCGACCATAGTGGTTTGGACTGTATTCTTCAATCCGCTACGAGCTGGGCTGAAGCATACTGCACTATACTCCTCAACCGGATATATCATTTGCTCGAAATGACTAACCAGCTTATCTTTTCCCTACAAACATATAAGATGCAATAAGATTGATATAATATACATAGAAGTATATGTATAAGTAGAGGAAGGAGTAGAGACTAGCCTGAATCCTAGCAGTAGTAATTTCAAGCACTTTCCTTGAACTGAAACGACACCATTGCTTGTTGTTGCAAGCAGCCTTAAATTTAAACACTGCTTTTGCATTTGTGAAGTTCACAAAAGCAAACCCTTTGTTCATTTCAGTCTTGTATTCAAGTATCAAGTATCATTCATTTATTTAACTACAAACTGACAATGTTATGATACAAATACATTCATGCAAAAGTAATATTTTGAATTGCAAAACTTTATACTAAAGTTCTTGTAAGTCTTTACATCATGATGATTATCGATTATCATTTCCAAGATTTATGTAGCAGCCTTTATTTGTTCCTAGATCTAACATGCACGCACTACAAAAATTATAAGCATTGATAGCATATTATCATAGTGTCTTTTATGAAAATGCTATTATTAATTGTTTTCAGATTTTGGTATATCTATAATAGCGTTTAAACTCTAGTAATAACAGAGTGAGTAGCTAAACTCTCTATGAAAACTTATTTTACACTAAACATTTTTTAAGAAGAATTTTCCATTTCTATCGGCAAAATATTTTTCCCATTTTCTTATTTTCTGTGTGTTTCTAAATCAAAATCCTAATTTTTCTTTTCTTCTTTCCCTTATTTTACTTTCTTCCTTTATCTTATCTCACTCTTTCTTCCAATCTTTTCTTCTCCTTTTCTTTTATTTTTTATGGTTAAATCTCTTATACTATCACAAAAAAAGAAAACACGAAAAAAGGCTTCTGGTGGCGATTGGAAAGTTGATTGCTAGGGTTTGAGTTTTATGTCGTTTGATTTCAGTGGAGAGGATCTTTTCGTTCTTCTTCGAGGTTTGGATGTTTCTTCCTTATCATGTTGTTCGTTTGTTGTCTCGATTCTGGTCTGTCGATTCAGATTTGTTTGTTTCTTCTCTCCTTGGTATAGAGATTTAGTACTACTTTGGTTGTACTCTAAGATTTGTGTGGCGCTTTCATCATGGTTCCTATAGAGGAAGCCATAGCAGCTCTTTCCATATTTTGATTCATTTTGTTGATTCTTATGGTTCAATCTCGTTTGATTCTAGTATAGTTGTTGTATTTAAAAAATTTTCCATGGATTTGATTGTTAAATTTGCTTCAATTTTGTTTGTTTGTGCTGTAACGATGATACTCGAGTATAAAAAGCTTAGAACTTGCTGGAAATGGAAGTGAGGAAGTGATTAAGTTGAGTTAGATCGACTAGAGCATGAATTAGAATGAATCCTAGCTAGCTAGGTGATGATATAGCGGAATAAGCCTTCATCACGTCGATTCTCAATCATAAGCATTCGTCATCAGACAAGTGTTCGACGATATGCCTGAAAGGCTGAGCTAAAACCTATTTGATATGCTCAACGAGAGTTGTAAACTGATCAATTAGTGGTCAATAGAATCAGGTCTTGGTTGTTTGCATGTTTAGTTAGGGTCAACTACAACTTGAATCCCAACTAGGCTTGTAGAGAAGTTAGAATTGATGACAATGATTTAACTTAATGATTGCATTTTTAATAATTCGTTTTTCTACTTTATCTGCTGGTTACCAATTGTTTGTTAGTTTACATTTTAAAATTGGTTTTAGTCTACTCTGTTTTGTTATGTTTAATAATAGAGATGATTTTATTTAGTTTCCGAACATTTAGTTAAATAGCCGTTTAATTGATCATTCATTTTTTTGATTTGTGTGGATTAGATAGTATTGTGCATTATTAGAAGGACTAATACATTGCATACTACAAACCTTAACGTCTAAACTAACAAAATGCTGACAAGTTGGAAATTATGTAGAAATTTTAAGAGTTTAGCATTTGTCTAAATACAGATGCGAATCAAAACCACCTTACATTTTGATTCTGGTTAACCGATATCTTTGATTTATACTTTTGATTTATATGCTTTTTACATAGTCTAAACATGTGATTTCAATAACACACTTATTTTATTTTGTTGCTATTGGTTATTATATTTTCCTAAGAACATTGTTCTCCTTTGTTTAGCACTTCATGGTGTTGAGTGGTGTCTAGTAGAGAAAATGTAATGTCAACTTTTCTATGTAAAATTTGTAGAGAAACTCTAGTGGTCAATGCAGTACTATTTCAGTGGAAACTCCATGCGGTGAATTGATCTTTTACTTAGATGGAGCTCATAACTCAGAGAGTATGAAGGCTTGTGGTCGATGGTTCTCTACTGCAGTCAGAGGAAACAAAAGTTCTTTCCCTTCTTCATTTCTCTCCTAAATCTCTCTCCCTTCTTCTCTTAAATTTTAGATTTATCTCAGTTTTGTCTCGAGTTTTTTAAATCACCTAAATAAGGTTTGATTCTTTACTTTTTGAGATTTATTTGTTTATTTCATCTTGGAGTAGTATTGTTGTATTAGATCTTCACTTATTTATCATTAGGTTAGGGTTTGTGCGGTCGCAATTGCTCTTCGATTTTGATTCAATCGTTTGGGTCCTCCGGTGTTAAAATCGCAAACGAGTTTAAAATTGTTCCTCCTCGTTCTTGCTCTGCGCTGTGTTCGCTCTGTTGATTTGGGGTTTTAGATTAGAACTCTTGTTGATTTTCAGATTTATAACTTCCATCGTAATGTATGCGCTTAATATGAGGTGAGTTACTTCTGTAAATTTGGTTTTTCTAAGTTTTCTTAATATGAGTTGTTTACGGTTGTATAAGTGTTGTAATGATTATTTAGAGCTTGAATCAACGAAAACAGAGATCCAAAAGTGGAAATCACTGTTTAAGTCATTTGTTCCGGCTAGAACATATCATGGTTAGTCTCTCTATTCAATGTTAGTTTTCACATTTCTAGGTAGTTGTTCATGATTTGAAATGTGATAGATAGCAATGTGGTTGATTTATTTGTGGTTTAACTTTGTAGGCGAGGATATTGTTACTAGATATAAAAATTCATGAAGAGTTTTCACATTTTGAGGTTTGCACATACTCTTTACCATGAAAAGAAAGGTATAGCTTATTCTACTCTCAGTCTTTAATCTAGAAGTCATCTTCGCTCTTCATAGAATATGATTCATTGATTTCCTGAAGCAAGAGAAATTGATGCTTTCCTATCTTACATGTGGCATGACAGATTTATGAATTGGCGATGAAGCTTACAACGCAGAAGTCTCAGAACGCAGAACTAAAAAGTTATTGTGCAGTAAGGTTGTAGTCTTTTGTTGCATAATGATGGATTTAGGATGGTATGGATCAGATATAACTAGGAACTTGTAGTCTTTTGTATGTTCAATATATATATATATATATATATATATATGAATTGGATCATAATGGTTTCTTGTTTATGTTTAACGTATTTCAGAGCATTATGAGCTAACACACGAGAATTGCAAATAGCATACTAAATATTTTAGCGTAACTAATACCTTATAGCTCATAAATATTATCATTGTTTCAAGAATAAAAGCGTAAAAGTAATGTTACGAATACATATTTTACAACAATGAAATAATGGTACAGTAATATATATAGTAGCGTAAAAATAGTGTTACAAAATCATATTTTACAACAATAAAATATTGTTACAGTTTTATATATAGTAGTGTGTAACAAATGTTATCAAATATTATGTAATAACGAATATATGATGCTATCATATAGTAAGATATAATAGCAACGAGAAAAAACACTATAATATATACAAAGTAATAGCGTTTACAAATGCGTTATAGATTACGTATAATAGTGTTTACGAATGCGCTATAGATTACGTATAATAGCGTTTATCCTGAGCTGATCATATTTCTCGTAGTGACACTAATAACGATAAAGACATGGTGGATATAAACGATTAATGGTAAGAAAAAAACTTACTTGAAGTCGATTGGAATATATAAGAAATCATAAGCTGAGATTAAAGACTCTTCAACTTTCTCATTTTTGTTTGTTTCTTCACAATGCTTATCCATGAACTCAATCATCATCTCTCTCCTTCAAAAATTGCAATAATTAGCTTCGATTTATGTGCTTCATGTTGTTGTAATTCGAATTTATTTGATAGAAACGATGCGTCTTTTGCGATGATGTAGCTCAGCGAAATCATATCACGCATTATTCAAAATCAAACATATTTATATGATTATAATGAAGTAATTATGTAAATAAATATGATATATATATATGTACTCATGTGTATCGATTAGGTATGTTTCGAAGCATGACAGTTGTGATCTGATCATCATCGGATTCAACTCTAAGCTTGATCTTTCTCCTAAAAGTCATCTTCTTACCTCGTCCGTAATTTCTCCGACCAAAAAAAGTTCTAGTTGGTGGATAAGACAGCTCTTCCCTAGGGTTTGGAGGGGTAAGAAGAGGAGGATGAGTCAGCTCTTGGCTAGAGTTTGGCGAGTGAAGAAGAGGAAGCTCTTGTCTAAACTCGATCCATTTAGGGTTAGGGTTAAAGAACAAAACAGGGTAATAAACCCACAGAGTTGAAGGAGGAGGGAGATTAGAGTTGGAGACAAAGTAAATCGGAGGTAGAGCCGAGTTATGAGGAGTGAAATAGTGAAAGGATGGGTTTGGAGATACGACGACGGAGAAGTCGTTGTTTTCCGGCGGTTGATCATCGGAAGTGATCGTTGAGTGTGGAGAAGAAGACATTGCAGAAAAGGAATGTTGTTTTTTGGCTTTTGTTTAGTTAGATTGATAATTATATATCATTTTGTATAAGACAGATTTGGATTTGATAGTGTATCAGAGAAGCAAATCCGACGGCGAAAGTCTAATCTTTGGTTTTGTCAGAAATTATGTACCGTCGGATTATAATCTTTCTAGATTTCTCTTTTTGATCAAAACTAATTTCTTTTAGGTCTTGAAATGGAAGTACCAATGAACATGTGTACTAGATTGCCAAATCTTTTTGTTGTATAGTTGTACTTTAGTAGAAATCTAGAGTTTAAGACTAGGATGATAACATAGAAATAAAAATACCTATCGTCCGTAGCAAATACGAGATTGATCCATTTATTACCAGACTAATTACTCTGAGACGGCAGAGTTCATATTGTAAACAATTATTTGGACCATTAATTTTTGTTTTCAAACATGTTTTTACTTATGTCGACCTATTTATGGTTCATATTTTTGTGTATAATGTGTGTTTCAATATATGATACTAGTGGCCTATTAATTGTGATGTATTATTTCATATCAACCGAATAATACTATAGAGATATTGACAATAGCTATCGTGTTAATTAAAAACAAATTTTTTGCCAAAAATAAAATAAATTAATTTGTTGGATTATTTGGATAAGATATTGACTGTACATTTATTTATGGTAAAATACCTATATATTTTTTTTCTTTGTCCATACATCTCTCTTTCTAAATGTAAATTAATTGTAGTGATATCAAGTCTAACACTTTTTATTACTATTATTTAGTTTGTATCTTCACAAATTTGGTCCCTTGCATAGCGTTAGCAACTAATTTCTACATAATTAGTTAGTTGTGAAACCTGCTTCTAGTTACCTTTATCACTAACATGCTTTTTCTTTCTCTAATTAATGCATGTAAACAATAAAAATTATAATTTTCTCTATATTCTATTAAACCACATATTGGATTATCAATATGTAAATCTCCTAAATTTTTTTTTATCAACATTAGATCGATAAGCCCCGATCCATAGCTTAAAGCCCACATCCAATAATCCTTTTTTAAGCTACTATAATGCAGCGAGTAGGAATCAAACCATGGTACAAAATTTTTAGCTGGATCATCCTAACCACAAGACTGAAAGCAATTCGGCAAATATCATATTTTTTAGTTGGTTTAAATTAGATTTTTTTTCCTTACAACAAAATCAAATAACATTAAATTTTTTGTCAATTACGAAAACACCACAAATTTTTGATGTCATTGTCTAAATATGCACTTATGAGTTGCGCTTTTAGAATTAGGCATTTCATCCTTGGTTGAAAAATGTTTTTGGCTTTCCATAACTAAACACATAACCAACCATAATTAACATCTTTCTCCTCCAATTTTGTTGTGTTGATGACATGAAAACTCATTTATGATATTTCCAGAGCTTCATCCTTAATTAGCAAAAAGTTTTTATTCAGTTTGCTTAAGAAATAAGAAATGAAATTACATAGAAACTACAAATTTTAAACTCTTTTGAAAAAGACACTTTCAATATAGATTTAGGAATTTACATATATAAAAAAATTTACAAATAATATTTTTCAAATAATACAGAACAATTATGCATTCACTTGGATTGAGTAAGTTGCGAAGATTAAGAAATATTATGAATTGTATAAAATGTGTTTTTATCAAGTTAAAATGACTAGATAATGCTTAAATTCGTACGCATTTATCGAATATATATATATATATATATTGAAATATGTTTCCATATTAAATATTTAAGAAATGGTAACAATCACAAATAATATTTGTTTGAAAATAAAAATTATACAAAACGATTACATATTCACTTGGGTTGAGTAAATTGTGGAGATTATGGTATATTATTTGTATAAAATGAGCTTAATTTTATCAAGTCAAAATACTAAATAATGCCTAAAATATTTATCTTAATTACTCTTTTTCATTTTTTGAGATGTTTTATAGATTCATGCATTAAAAAAATCACAAATATTAATTTTTGAAAATAAAAATCATACAAATTGATTACGCATTCATTTGAGTTAAGTAAATTGTGAAAATTAGGATATAATATTTGCAATTATTCAGTCTGTGATTTTATAGTAGACATCTAATTTTTTTTCAACTTTCTAACAATTATTTAATGTACTGAGTTTTTTTTTTAATATATATTTGAAACCACGAAGTATTGAAAAGTTTTCAATTGTTACATATTTTACCAAGCCATCGTTTGTGATATATGTGGCAACGTTCTCGTTGGAGATATTGACATAATCTTTGATCGCAAACTAATTTTTTTCAAGGAATATTGAAATTGTGGAGAACTTAGTGAATTAATTATGTTTCTAGAAAAATTTAGTAGCATTTTTAAGTTTGCAAGTAGAGTTTATTTTTTCAACCTTTATGTAGTACCAAAAATATAATTAAGGCACATGCATCATTTACTTAAATATAAAATGTTTAATCTTGTAAAGCCTATTGATAGGTAATGATTAAGAAACAACATCAAAAATCATTTATACCCCTAATAATTAAAATAATTTAAAGGTAATGATTTGCTAGATTCCATATTAACAATTTTGATCGGATGTTTAAAATAATTTTTTTTGTTAAAAATTATATTAGAAATCTAAAAATAACATTTTTAGCCAATAAACAAGTGGTTCAGTTAGTTTGTCTTTGATCTAGTTAGACACCAGTTGAGAAGTTTAAATCCTACCAACTTCAGTTAGAATATTTAGGATATAGATCATGTCTTGTTAATCCAAAAATCTAATAAGTAATGTTGAAAAAAAATAACACTTTTTTAGATAACAATTTATTATTTTACTTAGAATAACATTCTTTCAAAAAGGAAAGAATAGTTTTGGATTAATAAGTGCCTGATTATTAAAATATTCTTCTATGCATGTGTAATTAATTAGCTCTTGTACTTCATGTGCCGAGTTTTTAGTTACATAGTTAATGGATTTTTTTTTTGTCCCTCACAGAGTTGCATATGTAATTGGACTCTATTCGACTGCATGCAGAATTTTTTTTTTATGAATGTATTTGGGTTATAGACAGATTTTATGAGTGTAATTTGTCGTCTAGAAAAAGACAAAAAGATGCAACAAAATATTGATTTGGACAAATTTTCCTTTATTTAATTTACACTATTTATAAATAACAAAAGAATAATTCAATCTGTGTCTCGTATGTGTTGGAGTGGGTCACTGTCAAACATGGTGAACTAATTTAGAATCGTGTCATGACAATAATGGGCCTGGGCCTTTTGCCGACAGAATGTTCAGCCACGTGGCTATCTGAGTCTCAAGATTCATTTATCCTACGTGGCCAAGCCTCTTTCTCTTTATCAAGTATTTTGGGTACAAATGTTACGATAGATTAACCCTCTTTCTCGCCCAGAATCTTTCTCTTTCATAAATTTTGCTTCCCAAGTACCTGTTTCTTTTTAAAACTGAAGATCAGGAGAAAGTCAAGAAATATATATACAGTTCTAACGAATAAACCAAACAAAGATCTGTATCGTGAGAGAGCATCTGCTTTTCGAAAAAGAAATTTGATTGGGAGTTTTCGGTGGAGTAAAAGGATTCGTGCTTAGTTCCTCGATTGTGGTTCTTTCGCTTTTCGTATCGCTTGCTCGATCTCTAGGGTGTGTTTATTTGATCATCTCTTCTTCTTCTTCCCTCTCGAGGTTAGGGTTTCCTGCTATTTTGTTTGCCGATTTTTTCTAGATTTGATTTCTCTTGATTTTCATTGGATCGTTGCAGATAGAGAAACAACTGTGGTTTTATACGTTTCTATTTTTTTTTTTAATTGGTTATTTTGGAATTTTGTGACCCGAGTTTATTTTCACTTGAGCTCGACCTTTTTTGTTCTTACCTAGGCTTGTTTCCGTCTTATAGTAAGCAGAGTATGTATCAAATATGAATGATTGGTAGGAACTTGGGCAAGGTTTCGTACTGAGTTTTAGGAAGAAGGTGTTGTCGAAGCATGATTTATAATTAATAGTTAAGCTGGGAACTCATTATGTTCGATTGAGGTCTGAATCTGATCCAAATACAATTTTAGAAAATGATTGGATCTGAGCAAAGGAAATGACCAAACATTTATATTTCTAGTACTAATATATTTTCTGTTTACAGTCTTCAGGGACTTAGTAATTTGTGGAAATCTGTGTTGCCAATGTTTTTTTCTTCTTCTTCTTATGGAAATGAGTTTTTAAACGTGGTTGGATGACAGGTACTTATTTTTTCTGAACAGGGCAGAAGAGTTTGTCTTCTATAGTTGAAGTGTGATTGTAATCTTCGAAATTACTTTCTTAGGGCGTATCCAGGTTTGATGGATGATGAGGATATGGAGTTTGAAGACGCAATTTTATGACCTGTGTCTGGAACTGACCAAGACAAGAATCTTGTGCGGCTTCTACTCGGCTTGAATTTCAGGGATTATTACACGTGTAGATTTGCAACATATATAAATGGATGATGATGGAGAACTGGGGATGTTCTTTCCCAGTTGGAACAGCAAGAATCCAGTTGAAACAGTTGAGTCTCGCGGATTAATGTTCTCTTGTTTTATTGCTGCCCTTGTTGGTATTTTGACCATTGCCTACACTGCTTTTCAATGGCGACGAAATATAAACTTAAGTTGGACCAAAGCAATAGCCAGGTCAAAGAAAAATCCAAAGGCCCGACATAAGACTCCTGTTGCCCAACATAGCTGGGAACTTGACTCTATATCTCGTGCGAAGAACTTGAACTGTTGTGTATGCTTGAAGTCAATATCTCCATCTCAGACAATTGTAGCTTCAGAGAGTTCTATCCACAGGTGCACAATCTGTGGAGCAGCAGCCCATTTTAACTGTTCGTCAAGTGCGCCTAAAGATTGCAAGTGTGTCTCCATGATTGGATATGAACATGTGGTGCACCAGTGGGCGGTGCAGTGGACAGAAGGGGATGATCAGCCTGATGAGTCCTCGTTTTGTAGCTACTGTGACGAGCCATGTAGTAGCTCCTTTCTCGGGGGTTCTCCTATATGGTGCTGCTTGTGGTGTCAACGTCTTGTACATGTTGACTGTCACAGTAATATGTCTAATGAAACAGGTAGCATTTGTGATCTAGGCCCGCTTAGAAGGTCGATTCTGTGCCCTCTCTACGTCAAGGAATTGACACGGAATCCCTCTGGAGGATTTCTGAGCTCAATCACACATGGTGCAAACGAACTTGCATCAACAGTTCGTGCCAGTATCAGGAGTCAAAGCAAAAAATACAAGCAAGCTAATGAAAGTTCAGTTGACACAGTTAATAGTGGCAGCAATTGTGACGAATCGACAGAAAGCACAGCTGAAACAGTTCCTATTGCTAATGGCTCCCATGCCATGCTGGAAAATTCTAGCAGCCTTATGAATGGGGGGTCCTCTAATGAGGACAGCGACAGCAATGGCAAGATGGAAAAAAAGCCCAGTATTAAAAGAAGCGGGTCTTTTGGTCAGAAGGATGACCATCAAGCACTTAGGTCGAAACTTAAGTATGAGCTAGCTGATTTACCTTCAGATGCAAGACCGCTGTTGGTTTTTATTAACAAAAAGAGTGGTGCTCAACGAGGTGATTCCCTTCGTCAGCGCCTTCATCTTCTTCTAAATCCCGTGCAGGTAGAGTATGTTGCCTTGAAAACTTGTCATAGATTTATCAACATCTAACTGTCTTTATATTTATTGATGGAGTTGATTTCTGCAGGTATGTGAATTGAGTTCTGCGCAGGGACCAGAAGTGGGGCTTTTCCTCTTCAGGAAGGTTCCTCACTTCAGAGTTCTTGTTTGTGGTGGAGATGGCACTGCGGGTTGGGTATTGGATGCCATAGACAAACAGAATTTTGTCTCTCCTCCTGCAGTTGCTATCCTGCCTGCTGGAACCGGGAATGATCTAGCCCGAGTATTGAATTGGGGTGGTGGTTTGGGTTCTGTTAAGAGACAAGGAGGCTTATGTACAGTACTACAGAACATAGAGCATGCTGCAGTCACAGTCCTTGATCGTTGGAAAGTATCAATTCTGAATCAACAAGGAAAGCAACTCCAGCAGCCGAAATATATGAACAATTATATAGGTCAGTTAACTTTAAACCTTCTACGAGGAACTATCTCTGGGTAAAAAGTATTTACATCTGAAATCTATATAATTATGATTGTGTAATGATATAGATCCTCATTTTAGTAATTTAATGCCTGAGGTTTAGTTTGAACCATTCCCATTGTGTAAATAGACCCGTGTAAATGATTGACTACTTTCCTGAAACTTATAGCCTATAACGTTGCAAATCTCAATAGGGGTTGGATGTGATGCAAAGGTCGCTCTTGAGATTCACAATCTACGAGAGGACAATCCGGAGAGATTTTATAGCCAGGTAACCAAATAAGTCTGAATTGATAAAATTCTAATATGACCCTAGGACATCTATAATTCTACCTTATATAATCATGATTTGATTGTCATATATTGTAGAGAAGCTGTATTGTTTAAGCCTATTTTGTGGAACTGATATTTGAATGGTCTCCATGTGCAGTTTATGAACAAAGTCCTCTATGCCAGAGAAGGTGCAAGGAGTATAATGGACAGAACATTCGAAGATTTCCCCTGGCAAGTTCGAGTTGAGGTGGATGGTGTTGACATTGAGGTTCCTGAGGTGAGTACCAGATACCGTACAGAAAATCTACATAATAATTGATGCTCTTAACTTTTCTTTGCTAAATCTCTGAAGGATGCAGAAGGAATACTTGTTGCAAACATTGGAAGTTATATGGGAGGGGTGGATTTATGGCAGAACGATGATGAAACATATGATAACTTTGATCCTCAATCCATGCATGACAAAATAGTAGAAGTCGTGAGCATATCTGGCACATGGCACCTAGGGAAACTTCAGGTTATATTTGCATTTTCTATCTTATTTGTAAGACCCATTTCACAGGTAAACCTGAAAACTAAGATCAATGGTTCTTTTGTTTTAACAACTTCAGGTTGGGTTGTCTCGTGCAAGAAGGTTAGCTCAGGGGCAATCAGTCAAGATACAACTCTGTGCACCATTACCTGTCCAAATTGATGGAGAACCTTGGTTTCAGCAACCATGTACCTTAACCATATCTCACCATGGCCAGGTTCGTCACTTCATTTCCTTATCTAAGATTCTAGAGAAACCAAGGGAACGTTAAAGTTGCCTAGAATGTAAAAATTTGTGTTATTTTGTTTCTTCTTAATTCTTCAAAAGGTTAAACTGATCTTTGTTTTCTCAATAACCTTCACTTGAAACAGGCTTTCATGCTAAAGAGAGCTGCAGAGGAGCCACTAGGTCACGCAGCGGCTATAATCACAGACATCTTAGAGAACGCAGAAACCAATCAAGTGATAAACGCTTCACAAAAACGAGCTCTGCTTCAAGAAATGGCTCTGCGGCTAACTTAAAACAGGAAAAAAAGAAGACAAAAGACAAAACCTTCCCTCTTCAATCAATTAACCATCACTAGTTAGTTAGTGTGTGTTTTATCCAAATATTTACAAATATATGTGCATTAACATATATCTCATACATCTGTCTAACGAAGGGAACGTTAGATAAGTCTTCGAGATCGAAATCTACTGAATGAAAAAGTGGATTCTGTGTGTAAGTAAGATAAAAAGGAAAAAAGGAGCCAAAATATGGATTTTGGTTCCTAGATTTTTGGCTGTACTCATAGTGTAGTGTCATGAGGTATGACATGAATGAAATCGATTCAAAGCTTGTTAAATCACCCCTATCTCTTTCTCATATATTTATAGTGAGTTTCAATGATCAAATATAATTCTTTAGAAGAATCATGTATTCGTATATTTAGTGAATCATGTTCTTAATTTGTGATTGGTTGTTTGTGTTGTTACGTATACCTGTTCTACTCAAAACCTCTGAAATCAAGCTTACCAAAGATAAGCATAGACTACATGTCGGTTTCACATCGATCGAGTCTGTCGGATCTGGTCATTATGTTGTTAATGTTTGGTTCAACATTTATAAGAGGAGCTTTATGAAACGATATAAATCGAAAAAATATCAATTAAAAGCATGCTATTCTGTATTCTTTTATAGAAAAGTCCTATATTACTTTATTTACAGAGAAGTCCTCTATTAGACAAATTCAGCAGCTTTTTTCGATCCTCTATTAGACAAATATAAGTGGAAAGCTGATGTCATTGTTAAGAAGAGTAATAGGAAGCTTCTTCTCACATCCAAGTGAGCAACAGCAGATTCCAAGTTCAAACCAGGAAACAAATGTATAGTTTGCTCAAATCCTAATTTCCATCAATGTGTTGCGGTTTGTATGAATAGTCCAAGTGTTGATTATAGCAATTCACTCCGTAATCTTAAAAAATAGCCATCAGAGGATTAACTTACTTAAGTTTGACAAAAAAGGATAATCAAAGAACGGATACAATCTTCAAATCCATCACAATTCTTATTGGCATTGACATACTGTATATAGTTTTTCCAAGAATTTCAGTTCCAGCGAGAATGTATCAAGAGAGTGCAAAAGAAGTTTTGATGTGTTGATTATGTAATCTTAATCTCCGTAATCTTAAAACAATTTTTCCGTTAATCTCCTTTTGATGTGTTGGTTTTGTTTCGTCAATCTTCTTCAGGTAGATGCACAAGAAGCCGTGGAGCTAAAGCACAAGAGACTCATCAATTTACTTGGATATTATTGCAGAGTTTATGCCAAATGATACTCTTGCTAAACGTTTTTTCCATCGTATGATTCTTAGTCTCATAATCTCTTCTCTTGCTCCTCTTTTATCCTGAGATCAAAGAGGCTGCATTGTTGTTTAATGTGACACGATTGGTGTTTTAGAAATGATTGAAACAATATTTGATTGTGCCTTAAATATGAGGTCAAAGAGGCTGCATTGTTAACATTCTCTGTTTTAAATCTATAAACAGAAAGGCTTCATTTCTTTCTCATGTGTCAGAAAGGCTGTATTGTTGGTTTATGTGATATGATTGTGCTCTAGATGGTTCAAGAATGCTTGTGGAATCAATTCAAACAGAACTTGTTATAGCCTTCTCTGTTTTAAAGTTCTTTTGTTGTTGTGATCCACACAGATAATAATCCAATCATGGAATGGTCATGCTAGTGGTGGTACTGACTTTGTTTCATTATAAGTTATGTTTTAGTAAATTTTTTTTTTCAATTTAATTGGTGTTTAAAGATTTCTATGCAAAATTTATTGTGTTTTTAGTATTTTTGATTTTTTGAATTCTGCCGATTGATTTGTGATTGGTTAAATTATTTTGGAATTTGTGATAAAACATGTTTTATTTAAATCAAACACAAAATTTAATGATTTCTTAAGCTATGTGAAAAAACTAAAACATCAAATAAAATGAAACCGATAGAGTATATCTAGTGGAAGCATTGGAATATTGCAATTCTAGGAAAAACTATAACAGTAACATTCTTTATGAAATAAAAACTAAGCAAAAATAATAAAGAAACAACTGTCTCTCAAATCTAACACCAAAAGATTCAACTTACATTTGATAGAACCATAGGACTCTCTACATGATCGATAAAGAATTGGGTAAGAGATCCTTCACCAATTCCTTGAACCACAACTTTTTTGGTAGTGTTTTTTTTGGATCGTAACTGATAAGAAAGTAAGCTTAGTAACTGGATCTATTGCTGAGCGGTGCAAATATAAGCTGGCATGTACTAAGTGTACCCTTAAAACTCATTGTAGTATGAAAATCTGTCCGAGAAGGAACCAAGTGAGAAACTTTTGACCATTCTGTTTTGTAGCATCTTGTAAAACCCACAAGTTAACTCTAGTTATTGTAGTTTGATACTTCTAACGGTATAAAGCTATCTTCCCACCGTAGTTAACTACCTCTAGGCACTCGATATCCTCAGGTAACTTAACAACATTGAAGTCTTCAGATGTAACATCGAAACAGATTAAAGATCCTTCACTTTTGATCCAAGCATTATAATATAGAACCCCATCCATGCATATACTTTTAGTATAAGGAGGAAGATGGGGGTGCTTGCATGCGATCTTCCTCCATTTTTGTTTAGGTCCTATAGTGAAAACTTGATGCTCATTAGACGTAACTTGAGATCCATGTCTCTGTAGTACGTACCTTTATGCACAACACTTTGTATTGATCATTAACAGGATCATACCCCGAAAAGGAGCATAAATCTCTTCTCCTGGTGGTTTTTACTCTGGGCAAAGTTATGAACTTGCTTGTGGTAGGATTTCCAATCATCACTTTACCATCATTTTCATGGCAAATCAAGCCGTGGACGAGTGCACAAAAATCATCCCCCTCCATGTCATCTTCCGGATGAGAAGCTATTCTTACCTCTTGATGATTAGAAGATAGATTCTTATGGGAGTAGGATTTTAAGAACAACGAGCCCTTTTTGTTGTAGACGAAAAGTAGACGCGACCGAGTCAAGGATTGAGTCATCATATACAACTTGGTGAAATCTTTGCTGCGAATGATCGATGCCAAGTGTTTTGATACGAAGCTAAGCCTTGTTATGGACTTTACCGGCAATTTCAGGAGTATCTCTGTATTTATATCCAAAGGAAGTATCAAAAATGGGTCGTCGTTTTCATTGTCTCTTTTCTTAGACTTCCTTCTCCTTTTCGTCATGGCGATTCTTCACTTCCTTCTTGCCGTTTAGTTTAGTTTTGTCTCTCTTTACCCTAATTTCTATAACTCTATTGGAGTAGATGGTTCAAATAGATTTTCACCTGTTTAGATGGTTCGATTAATTCTATTGTACATAACCAATTTTTTCATATACTTCAATTGTATATAACGAACAATTACTGTTCCATTCAATAACACAAAAATATTTTCAGATATTTTGAATTCTCTTCCAACAAACTCTCTCTCTCATAGTTTGTAATATGATATTAGAGCCATCTGCTAAAATCTTTGTTTTCGATCATCACACAAGCTCAAATTTTTACTTAGATCTTCATTCAAACTCAATTTCTTCTCTAGATTCACCGATTATCTTCCGCAATGGTGTCTGTGAAAAGTGTGGTTCAGAGATCTGCAAGATTGAGAGCTTCTGGAAGCTCAACTTCAAATCAAAATTGGAAAGTGACTAGATCAACTGATATTATGGATTCACCTTCGGAATTTCCTCCAGATTCTGAAAATAGAACTCCTGGAGCTCTGCAAGTCATCGTAATGCCAAATTCAACAGATCCAAGTCAATCGCCTTTCTTCCTCCATAGCGCAGATCATCCAGGTTTGCAAATCGTCTATATTCGTCTTGATGGTAGTAATTATGATGATTGGGAAACTGCGATGTGTATTGCTTTGGATGCTAAGAATAAAATTGGATTTGTTGATGGATTTATTATTCAACCTACTGCAACGGAATCTCACTATCGTCTCCAGTCTAAATGCAACAACATAGTAAAATCCTGGTTGTTGAATGTTGTTTCACCTCAGATTTATCGTAGCATCTTACATCTTAATGATGCATCTGACATTTGGAATGATTTACATGGATGCTTTCATGTCACAAACTTGCCTCGTACTTTCAATATACTTTTCGTCAAGGAACTCTGAGTCTTTCTGAATACTACACTAGTCTTAAAACATTATGGGACAATTTGGAAAGCTCTGAGGAACATATTGATGCGTGTACCTGTGGACATGGTCTTAAGATGCAACAAAGGACAAAACATGCTCGTATTTTGAAATTTCTTGCTGGATTAATTGATTCTTACAATATTATTTGCAAGCAAATTATAATGAAAAAGGTTTTACCATTTTTGGTTGAAGTGTATCACATTTTGGACAAGGATGATAATCAAAATGCCTTCTCTAATATACTTACACCAGCTGCTGCATTCCAAGTTTCAGAGAACTCTTCTAATATTGATAAATCTGCAGTTTGTTATGCTCAATCGGGTTCCAAGAATCGTCCTGTCTGTTATTTTTTAACAAGCTGGGTCATGTGATTAATAAATGTTATAAGAAGCATGGCTTTCCTCCAGGTTATAGTCAGAAAGGGAAATCTGCTACCAAGACTCAACCACCATCCCTTTCAACTGCTGCAGCTGTTAATGTTCCTAATTCTTCTATTAACCTTGAGAATGGTCTTGGTTCTCTTTCTAAGGATCAAATACAATAGTTTATAGCTCTTTTCAGCTCACAATTGAAGCCTCCACTTCCTGCATCTTCAACTGCAACTACCTCTTCTCAGAATCCAACTGATAATATGGGTATTTCTTTCTCCAATTCCACCTACTGTTTTTTTGGCATATTAATAGTTTCTCAACAAATTCGCTCTCCTAACAAATGGATATTAGACTCCGGAGCTACACATCATGTAGCACATGATCGTAGTGTCTTTACTTCTTTAGACACTACAGTGAAGAATTTTGTTAACTTACCAATAGGTTCGAGAGTTGGAATTTCTAGTGTTGGTACAATATACATCAATTCACATATCACTCTTGAGAATGTTCTCTACATGCATGAGTTCCGTTTGAATTTGATCAGTGTCAGTACTCTCACAACTGACTTACATTGTCGTTTTGTATTTGGTGAAATTGATTGGTGGATACATGATCATATCAAGGAGTTGATGATTGGACAAGGTGAGCGTATTGGGAACTTACATGTGCTTGACAATACATCTTCATCTGTTTCTCTCAATGTAGTGGTTGATGTCACTACTTGGCACAAGAGGCTTGGCCATCCGTCTTATACAAGGCTAGACACTATCTCTGAAACTTATTGAACTACCAAACATAAGAATAAAGGCAAATCTTTTAGTCATATATGTCATTTAGCTAAACAAAAGAAACTGTCTTTTCCTTCTCCCAATAACATTTGTAATAACATTCTTGAGCTATTACATATAGATGTTTGGGGTCTCTTTTTAGTTGAAACTCTAGAAGGATTAAGATATTTTCTAACTATTGTGGATGACCATTCTCGAGCAGTTTGGGTGTATCTTCTCTATTCTAATTCTGAAATATTAACTGTCTTTCCAGCATTTGTTTCTCAGGTTAAAAAGCAGTTCAATACCTCAGTCAAATCAGTTAGATCAGACAATGCACCTGAGTTAAAGTTTACAAGTTTCTATCAGAACAAATGGATAAGTTTAGATGTCCTGAGACACCAGATCAAAACTCTGTGGTTGAGAGGAAACATCAACACATTCTTAATGTTGCTCATGCCCTCATGTTCCAGTCTCAAGTTCCTTTGTCATATTGGGGAGATTGTATTTTGACTGTAATCTTTTTAATCAATCGTACACCTTTTCATGTATTAGCTAACAAGACTCATATTGAGGTTTTAATGGGTAAACTACCAGATTATTCTCTGATTAGAACATTTGGTTGTCTCTGTTATGGGTTTACCTCACCTCAGAATCACCATAAGTTTTAACCTCGAGCTAGAACTTGTGTATTTTTGGGTTATCCTGCAGGCTATAAAGGATATAAGCTACTTGACTTGGAAAGTAATAGGATTTTCATCTCCAAGAATGTTGTTTTCCATGAAGAAGTATTTCCTCCGGCTTCACATTCCAAAGATCAGGATATAGCTGGTTTCTTCACACCATCACACTCCAAGTCTCAGCTTTCATTCCTTCCTCTTCCACATCCTCCACAAATTTCTCCACTACTTTCTTCGCTTTCACTACAAATTTCTCCACGAGAATCTACATCTCAGATTCCTCATTCCCGCTTAAGGAAACCTCCTACTCACTTACAAGATTTCCATTGTTATTCATCTGATTCTTCACATTTATATCCGATTACATCTCATCATTCTCACTCACACTTATCTGATACTCATCAAGTCTTTATAAATATCATCAGTTCTATTTCCATTCCACAATCTTATGCTGAGGCTCGACAATCAAAAGAGTGGTGTGAAGCAGCTAACAAGGAGATTGATGCAATGGAAGTTACTCACACTTGGGATGTTCTGTCCCTTCCTCCTGGTAAGAAAGCAATATGATGCAAATGGGTTTTTACTCTCAAGTTAATGTAAATGCTACTCTTGAGAGACGTAAGGTACTTCTTGTGGCTAAGGGATATACTTAAAAAGAATGTTTGGATTACACAGAAACCTTCTCTCATGTTGCTAAGATGACCACAATCAAGTTACTTCTCAAAGTTTATGCATCTAAGAAATGGGTTCTCAGACAATTGAATGTTTCTAATGCCTTTCTAAATGGAGAATTGGATGAAGAGATTTTCATGCGTCTTCCTTAAGGTTATGCTAAGAGAAAGGGGGACTCTCTTCCTCAGAATGCTATTTGCAGATTGAGAAAATCAATTTATGGTCTGAAACATGCATCTAGACAATGGTACAAGAAGTTTTCTGCTTTTTTACTTGACTATGATTTTATCAAAGGCCATTGTTAAGAGCATTGGTGATGATTTTCTTGTTGTATTTGTCTATGTGGATGACATAGTCATTGTTAGTACATCTGATGATGCAGTAGAGTTGTTAACCAAGTATTTGCACACATGTTTCAAATTATGTGATCTTGGCCCTCCCAAGTATTTTCTGGGATTAGAAATAGCTTGCAATGAATCTGGTATATCCTTAAGTCAGAGAAAGTATGCACTTGAGATTCTTTCTTCGGCAGGAATGTTAAACTATAAACCATCTTCTATACCCATGATTCCCAATCTAAAGCTTTCTAAAACAGATGGTGATCTTTTGGAAGATAGATAGATGTGTCGCATACTTGTTGGTCAGCTTATGTACTTGACAATTACTCGTCCAGACATCACATTCTCTGTGAATAAGCTCTGTCAATTCTCTTATGCTCCTCGGACTGCTCACTAGGCAGTTTACATAGTTTTACAATATGTCAAAGCCACAGTTGATCAAGGTTTATTCTATTCTTTTGATCCGGATTTAACTCTTAAGGGTTTTGCAGATTCAGATTGGGCTTCGTGTCCAGGTAGTAGACATTATACTACTAGTTTAGTATGTTCATTGGCTCTTCTTTGATTTCCTAGCGTTCAAAGAAGCAGCCCATAGTTTCTCGTTCCTCTGCTAAGCAGAGTATAGAGCTTTAGCTCTTGCTTCCTGTGAGCTTGCTTGGTTATTCACATTACTTAAGGACTTAGGTGTAACTGGCTCGGCTGTTCTTGTGCTTTTCTCTGATAATACTGCAACCATATACATTGCTACTAACCCGATGTTTCATGAACGAACAAAACACATCGAATTAGACTGCCACACCGTACGCGAGAGACTTGATAAAGGCTTACTCAAGATGTTACATGTACCTACTGCAGATCAGATTGCTGACATTCTTACTAAGCTTTTGTTCACTCATCAATTTAACCATTTGAATCCAATATGAGCCTTTTTAAATATTTACAACTCATCTTGAGGGGGACTATTGGAGTAGATGGTTCCAATAGATTTTGACCGGTTTAGATAATTTGATTAATTCTATTGTACATAACCAATTTTGTCTTATACTTCAATTGTATATAACGAACAATTACTGTTCCATTCAATAACACAGAAATATTTTAAGATATTTTGAATTCTCTTCAACAAAACTCTCTCTTCTCATAGGTTGTAATAAACTCTTTAAACCTAATAACTTTTTTACACCGTTGTTACTTTTAACACTCTAGAGAATTTGTAAACAAAAGCCTCCTATTTTAATATTTTACAGAAAAGTACTCTTTTGTTTTCTTGTGGTATTGGAAACCCTCCTATGACAATAAGACGATTTAGTGGCTTCTTTTGATTTTCTATTTCCTATAGCCACCAACGAAAAAGGCTGAAGAATGTAAGTGGAAAGTTGAAGTCATTGTAAGTTTCCTGAAACTACTTAATTTGCATCAATGGCTCTTGCTTCTCAATCAAGTAACAGTACATATATTCGAAATGTTGCTGCAGTTGCTTGAAGAGGGGGTTAATGATTAAGAAAAATAAGAATTGGTCTTGTAATAAAACAAATTTCCTTTTCTTCTCAATATTTGGCTTCGTGTCAGACGTTGATTTATCAAGCACTCCACATCATAATTAAATAAAACCAATAAATATTACTCAAAACAAAATGTTTTTAGGTCTATCAGCTTCATAGATGAAAATACTTTTGAGACTTGACTTTAATTTCAGATTGGGGGTTTTTTTAACTGATTAAAGACAGGACATAACCGATAATTACATAACCCATTATTTGCCTCGATTTGAGTATATGAGAGTGAATCACCAATACCAAAACACAAGCTTTAGTTGAATTCGAGGAAAAATATGAGTCTTGGGGATTGAAATCGTCGAGGATCGATGAAAGTGTCTGTTAGATAACTTTCTTTGGGCTCAGGGCTTTAGTAACCAATCTTCGAGTTTCGAAAGCTAAGCACTTTTGATCAAATTTTTAGGGTTTATATATTTCCTTTTTTGTAATTAATTTTTCGGAGACCAATTTGGTTTCTTTAGATATGACCCGCGACCGCGAGAGACCTTGACCCTCACCTAAACCTCAAACCAAATTCGTATAATTTTCTACCGAAAAGTCGATCTCTTTTAGCAATCAGATTCCTGTGAAACTTTCTCCAGGTTTCAAGATTTTTCCATTAGAAAATCAAAATTATATAAAAAGTCATCTTAAATCAATTTTACTGCGACGATCGGCGAGGAATTGGAAGCACAAAAATGGGTTGTTGCGCGAGCAATCCAGTAGGAGGTTCAAAGGCTAATCGGATCTCACGGTGGCGATCTACCGGCATTGTTGGTCTGCGCGACGCGAAATTGAAGGTATAAATCGTCTGCTCTTGTATCTCTTTTACTACGGTGGAGAAAGTCATTGAAGAATCTATGGAATTAATAGATAACCTTTTATCTTATTGTTTCTTCTGTATCTGTCTGTGTAATAATATGAAATTGTAGAGATGGTTCTGTGTGTTATGGTCCCTTGTTTTTGTTTATTAGAGAGCCAACAAGATGAATGATTGTGAGAGTTTGATTCGACAAAAAGCACCAAACTTTGTTGGTTTGGTTCATAATTCATGGATGCAGGATATGAGTTTGTTTTAGGGTTTCGTTTGTGATATTGTACACTGGATTGGCTGATTATCATTTGATGGCTGAATTCACGTTTTTTGTTTTGTTGAGCAGACATTTCCTGATGAAGTGATTGAAATGGAGAGAGCAGTGCGAACACTTGATCTAACACACAATAAGATCGGTATGTTTTCTCCTTCATTTTGGTTTCTTGCTTCATCAATGTGTTAAGAGTACTAGTTGAAGGACTTTGTATTTGACCAATTTATGCAGCTGATGTTCCTGGAGAAATCAGCAAGTTGATCAATATGCAGCGTCTGGTGAGAAAACTTTGCCTCTCTGTACATTATTCACAGAAATCATCGTTACTTGGTGAATTTGTATTAGCTATGATTGATGTATTTCGATTCAATTGAATGTTTGTTGGTACTTGATGTGGATTTTGACTCTTTCCCAACATTATCTTGAATGATCTCAGTGATCCATGTTAATCTTTAAACGATGCTAAATTTTGGCAGTTACTAGCTGATAATCTAGTTGAGCGCCTTCCGGGGAATCTAGGGAAACTTCAATCTCTCAAAGTTTTGAATCTTGATGGAAACCGCATCAGCTGTTTGCCTGACGAATGTAGGAAAAAATCTCTTTTTAATATAACTAGTTTACACTTAAACACTTAGCGTTGTTACTGTGATTATATTCATTTGTGTTTTTCTTTCTTTCCAGTGGGTCAGTTGGTTAGGCTAGAGCAATTATCAATCTCAAGAAATATGCTCATATACTTGCCCGATACTATTGGTAGTTTGCGCAATGTAAGTAACTTCATTTACCAAAGCATAGCTCAAGGATCTGCCTGTTATAATTAATTAGCTTCTTCTTATCAAATGCAGTTAGTGTTGTTGAATGTCTCAAATAACAGATTGAAATCCCTTCCTGAATCAGTAGGGAGCTGTGCTTCTTTAGAAGAATTACAGGCTAATGGTATGTTTTTTATTTCACTCTTTAGATTTCATTTCCTTTGAACTCGTATTTGTTTGTTTGGTGATTCAGAAACTCTTAAAATCTTTGGGAAAAATGAGATTTTTTTTGGGGTGACATTTTGTTGTTGCTTTTCCTCTTGTTATTTCTTCTCCAAAGCTTATTCGGAATTCGTGGTAGCCTTGCAGATAACGTTGTTGAAGAGCTTCCTGCATCACTTGGCAATCTGATTCAGTTAAAGTCGCTTTGTTTAGACAACAATCAAGTGAACAAGGTAAAGAACAATTGAAGTGTGGCTCGTTTCTTCAACCGTTGAACCTTTTATTTTCTGAGTTATTACATCATTATCTTGTTCCCTTGAGATTGTAACGTTTATGGTTTTCCAGATTCCAGATGGGTTACTTGTACATTGCAAAAGTCTGCAAAATCTTTCTTTGCATAACAATCCCATTTCCATGGATGAGTTTCAGCTGGTAAGTCAAAAACCTCGTAGCACACCTTAAAGTTGTCCGAATTGGGTTTTGTTTAAGATAATTTCATATAGTATATATGGATATAGATGGAAGGATATCAAGAATTTGAAGAGAGGAGAAGGAAGAAATTTGATAAACAAATCGATTTGAATGTGATGATCAGCTCTAAAGGACTGGATGTAGGCGTTGATAAATGAATTTTTGTTTTCAACATCTCATTAGTAAGTTCATTCAGAATATATGTAGATTGATTTGGTATTAGTCTCGACACATTGGTTCTTTACTGATAGTAAAAGAGTTGTTTTGATGCAGGTCGGTTTGGGGAATGAGGATCATTGTTTTGTGTATGACATATTGTTGTAAAAGTCTCTCTCTCTCTCTATCTCTCTCTCTGCAACAGTTAGAATCTCTGTTGTTGTAACTCTCCAATTCTTATGAACACATGTATCTCTCGGTGTGTGTATATGCTGTGTATAAGAAACATACAGGCAAGGTGATTCTTGCCGCTTGCCCTTATATTGAAGAGAGGATTCTACACATGAGTTCCATTGTTGACTTCAAAACACACTTTAGTCTTTTCTTTGTTTTGGTTTGGTTTAATATGCTAATTAACCTTCCTTTTACAACCTAAGCATCTGAGATTTGATAAGTAAAAGAGTCAGAAAGATAAAGCTCAGACTTTGGTGTGTCCTCGATACACATCCATCAACTCAGGCAATTCCTCTTCGTACTTGAGTACAAGCTTCTCCAAGAACACTTTCTCCACTGGAACCAACAATGACGTCAAGCTCCACTCCTCCTTTACAAGCCCTTTGGATAGCAACACTTTAATAACCAAACATCTTGGGATTATCCTCTTCTCAAGGCTAAAGAAAAGTACCACTGGACACTGTGCGATTGATCTAGGCTCCATATTCATCTCTTCTACAAGAAACTCCATCGTTCTATTGATCTTTCTCTCCGACAACATCATACAATGCGGATGCTTCTTGAACGCACACAGAATATTTTCTTCCGACCAACCCCATCTCTGGTAAACTTCAAAGCATTTGTCCCATATCGATTTGTTTCCTTTCCCAGAAAGCGCATGAATGGCCAATACAAAGGTTGATTTTTGAGGATTGAATCCCATCTCTTGAGCTTGATTAGCAATTGCTTGGAACTCATGATTCTTTTGCATCACAGCTTCTGGAAAATGCGTGAGTAGCAGCTTGATACAATTCTCAGGGACACCTATTTCCGACATGTATTTGATGTTTGGCACGAGATTCTTAGTGTGATCCTCGAGAAAAACCCAAGTCGTTCGCCGCAAAGCAGCTACAATCTTCTCATCTGAATTAAGAACACTCTTGAGGAAATTGTAGGAAGGAATCAGTTGATTGACAAGGGATCTAGTCAAAATTGTTGGATCAGAAGCTAAGGTTCGAGCAAGTAATGATTGTGAAACGCCGATTGAGAGGAAGAATCTGAATTTGGGGAGTAAAACGGATTGAGCATTGGCTAACAAGAGAACGGGTCGTTTCTTAACAAGACTTGAGATTTGAGCAGTGGAGAATCCATGGCCACGAAGAAGGTTTAAAACAGTGTTGGGTCGTTCAGGAGAATCCAGCAAGAGCTTACGAGTGGCTAAGATGGCACAATCTGGAGTTAATCCACATGAGTCGATAAGATAATTGATGGTAAAGGAGAGTCTATGCTGCTCGTCTTTAGGGTTTCTCGAGGAGAGAGTGATTACAGGAGTTTGAAGAGAGAAGACGAAGGTGGGTTTCCGATGATTCTTAGGTAGTAAGGAGAAGCTTTTCGTGAAGAAAAAGAGCCTCGCCATGGAAGTGGCTTGAGGTATTACGATTTACGACCACCATGACTAGATTGATTGACTATAATCTCTTGTTGCTCAGTTTGAAATAAAGTTAACAAATCCGAAATTATTAGCTTTTGTTCTTGCCCGACCCGACCCGACCCGGTTCTCGTTTTTAAAATAAAGCAGGGAGGGTCCTTTGTTTTTGACTCATCTGGTCTGCTCTGGCATCGCTTCGAAGAAACCGATAGACAACTATCAAATTGGAGAATCATCAAATTCAAAATCATCTCTCCGATAAAATTCGCCGTCGGAGTTATCTCAGAGAAGAATTTCGCTCCGAAGGTAAACTTTTCCTGCTCTTTATTCTCGTGTTCGTCTTTTTTCTTTTTTTTCTTTCTTTCTTTCGATTCCGATTCTGTAATTAGACGAGCTGGCTTTGTGATTTTTGGTTATATTTACACTTTCTGTGAACTATTTCGTCTCTTTTCTTTTTTCCACTATAATTTCATCTATCTTTGTTGAAAATTGGCCCTTTCTAGTGGTATAGTTTTGTTTTTTTCCCGGTTGCGTCGAAGGAATGAAGTAGAAGCATCATGACCTTCATCTAGTTAAGCGAATAATTGGCTCTGTAAAGTTGACGCCTTATCTAGTTTTTCATTTAGCTGTTGAAGTAATTTGATTTCCACGGGAAGATAAGCTGAACGACTGTTTTATATAATTTAGGAAATGCAACAATGGGATTCGATTTAAGTTAGTTGTTGAAAACGAAAAATAAAGTTTTACTTCCTTTTGCTGACGATTCATTGCCTTGGCAGTGGTAGTATCTCTCTTTAAATGTCAAGTAGCTCGGGAAGTTTCTCGGGTACCAGTAGCTCGGCATGTAGTTTTAGAAGTGATGGCGAGAATTCGTTTGAAGTTGAAGAACTTCTGCAGATTGGGACAAGACGCAGGGAGGTAAAACACTTTACATTGTTATATACTTATCCTGGTAAAAGTTGGGACTTAAGAATTCATTATAAAGCAGTTTCTGACTCTTAGATCGATGAAGTTGGTTTTGGGTTTGTTTTGTGCTCTGTAGCTAAGCAAACAAAAGGACATGCTGAGAGAATCGCGGCCCCAGAGTATTGAACTAGTCAGAGTAAATTTTTCTTCTTTCTTGTTTAATTTGAGCATTTCAGGGAAAATATTTTCTCATTCACTTGGTTGAGTTTTCGGAGATGAATCTTCTCTTAACCACAGAAGTTGGAACTCCAGACAAAGTCATTATCGGAATCTCGCTTAAAAGATTCGGCAAGAATTCAGACAATGGAGAAAGACTTGTTGAATTGCTATAAAGAAATAGGTAATGTCTATATTGTGCCATACAATTTAGATTTCACTGAAGTAATAAGTCTCAGTGTATATTATTCTTCGTCTTGTAGATTACTTGCGAGATCAACTAATTTTCAGAAGCAAGGAAGTAGATTATCTCAGTGAACGACTGCATGATCTTGAATTCAAGTTGGCTGAATCAAGGAATTTGGAAGAACTTAATTGTTTGAAAGAGGAGTTGTGTATGACTAAATCCGAGCATTTGTTATTGTTGCATGAACTTGAAAGCAAAGAATCAGAGCTACTGTGTTCGTCTCTTTCTGTAGAGAAACTGGAGGAGACCATCTCATCCTTAACATTACAGTCCTTGTGCGAAATAGAAAGTATGAAGCTTGATATAGCAGCGTTGGAGGAAGCACTTGTTGATGCAATGAAAATCCAAGAAGAAAGCATTCAAGAAAAAGATCAGTTAAGAGAAATAATCGAAGAATCCAACTTTCTGACTCAAAGGGCACAAGAGAATGTCAAATACGTCGAGAAGCAAAACGAAGAGCTGAGGGAAAGACTTGCTGCCTTTGAAATGAGTATTAAAGATTTTTTTCAAAGTACTAAAGCATGGTTAGAAAGCGAGGGTGAACTAAGTGCAGGGTGCTTCTTTGCTGATTTGAGCAATGTGCTTCCGGTGTGCAGTGAAGTTCGGTAAGTTCCAGCATAAGACTTATTACATCATTAAATAGAGGTATCCTCGTTCTTAGTAATGTTGGTTTTGTGTTTCACAGCAATTGTCTCAATGCGATCATCAACAAACTAGAACTTTCTCGGGATGTGAATTCGATTGATAAAATGGAGGGTATGGCGAAACAGATACAGCACCATGAAGATCTTGTGAAGCAACTTAAAGTACTATTGACATACCGAGGAACACTTTTTTCTGCCTTTGGTACCATCATCGTGGTCCAACTAGTTTACCTGACTTTTTGGTATGTGCAGGACGAATTGAAACAGGAGAAACTGAAAGCAAAGGATGAAGCAGAAGACCTTACGCAAGAAATGGCTGAATTAAGGTATAAGATGACATGTTTGCTCGACGAGGAACGCAATCGCCGTGCCTGCATAGAACAAGCATCATTACAGAGAATAGCAGAGCTAGAGTCACAGGTACTACATACTTTTTGCGAAAATGGGAGCTTCTCTCCCAATGGATTCTAACCGCTGTTATCTTTACTCTGTTGTTAAGATCAAGAGAGAGACAAAGAAGCCCTCCTCCACAGACATGCTGTCTCTTCCTGGGTTATGAAAAAGCCTTGAGCTTCCTTGTTTTCAGCTTTACCCAATTCGCCTATCTTCACATCTCCGAGTCTTATCCATGGGTTTTCCATTTGTGTTTCAGTATCCGCATAACAACTGCTCGAGTGATTGAAAGACGGATTGCTGGTTTTTGCTGGTCATTTGTAATCAGGATCGTGAACATCAGATCACAGTATGGTAAGAAATACAGAGCCTTGAAGTGGGTAGAGACACAAACAAAAGTGGTTTCAGTTAAAGCATTGGTTTAATGTCTCGAAGAATTTAGCTTTAGAGATTGAGTTTGTTTCCTTTGTGAGTGTACATAGTTGTAATTGCTTGGAGCAAAGAAAATAAAAGTCGTTCGAAGGGATTGTTGGTTTAGCTCAAGATCCACAATAACTCATCTTTGTTATGCAACAAATTGAAAATTGTCTCTAATGTGAGAACTCAATGTATATCATTATCATCATGTCTTTGTAAATATTTAATCAAACGCCAAGCATGAAATATTGATCAAGCAATAGAAGAAAATCTATGAGTAATTAATTAATAAAGAAATTCAACAGATTTTTTTTTGGTCAAAGAATTTTTGTTCTTTTATTTATTTAATTTTCACGAGTAGTGTTACTTGAGTTTCTCGCCAGTAATCAGTTTCTCTTTGAGGATCAAAATTTCGAATTCAGTAGTTTGTTCGTCTCCTCGTTAAATCTTCTTCTCTATAGGTTTTTCTCTCGACGAACATCAATCATCTTCTCCCTTTTCTGGGTAAGTTGTCATTGCGATTTGTCTTCTTTTGCTCTATGATTCTCTCTTCGTTCGTCCTCAATTTCTGATAATTCTCTTTCTTTTTTTCTGTTATCCGAGAAAGTCGAGATTTTCTCGTTTGTTCATCTGATTAAGGATACTAATTTCCGTTAACTTTTTCGAGAATTTCTTCGGGGTTTTTCGGGTAATCTTCAATGGGTTTATGATCCGAGAGAGTTGAACAAGAGATATAAAACTGAATTCTCGTGTTTCTTTCATAAAATCATGCTTTTTTTAGGCCTGCGATTTACTCGATTGTTGGAAATTGGACTTATTATCGATCGTTGATCAAACGAAATAGCTTTTAAATTTTTTTTGATCATATCCTTGCTTTTGGTTAACGTCAAAGTTAGTATATTCTGGTAACTTTTGAATTTCGATTCACAGTATTGGTTTTGGCTTTTGATGAACGTCAAAGTTAGTGTATTCTGGTAACTTTCGAATTAGATTCACAATCTTTGTTTTGGCTTTCTGCAGGAGCATTTTTCAGGTACAATGTTTGGCCGTTTGAAGAAACCCCGGGAAAGACTTTCCAAGCATAAACCAGCTGATTCTGGATTTCACATATCTTCCAAATCAAATCCCTTTGATTCAGATGATGAATTGGATGATGATAAACACACCTTAAAGCCATCAAACAGGATTTCCCCTGAACCTTCTGTGGCTACTAAGAATTTCAGCTTGAACCCTTTTGATATTGATGATGAAGAGGAGGTTGAGAAAAGATCTACTTCATCATCGAAGTCCTCCTTGACCTTGGATGCAAAGCGCCGGCACAAGAATGATTTCTGTGATTCCGGAGGTGTGGAAAACCAGATGCTTCAGGAACTTGAGAGCCATGCTGTGTACAAGTCTGAGGAAACAACGAAAACCGTGCAAGGGTGTCTGAAAGTAGCAGAAGACATAAGATCAAATGCTACCAGAACTTTAGTCATGTTGAATGAGCAAGGCGAGCAAATGACAAAGACACACCACAAGGCGGTTGACATCAATCATGACCTCAATCGGGTGAGATAGTAGATTAGAGATTGTGATTCTGATTCCAATAGTCAAAACAACTCTTTTTTCGGCTGATCCTTGTTGTATGTTTTGTGTTTGGTTTTAGGGTGAGAAGCTTCTTGGAAACCTCGGAGGCATTTTTTCAAGGACTTGGAAGCCTAAGAGGACTCGATTGATAACCGGTCCTGTCATAACTAGAGGTTTTTTGCTCATCACTTCTTAAGGTTTTGCTTATTACTTTACCAAAATCTTTACTTTTTTCTGAGTAGGTGATTTCCCCAAGAGCAATGTTAACCAGTTAGAGACTAGGGAAAAGCTGGGATTGAACCCTTTACCCAAACCACAATCAAGGACCCGTGAACCACTCCCTGAATCCGCTGATGCTTATCAGAAAGTAGAGGTTTGGATTTTCTCCCTTCTTTCGTTCTGAGGTTTCAAAAGTTATCTTTTGTTTACCAAGATTCTAAGAACCGTGATGTGTCAACAGTTGGAGAAAGCAAAGCAAGATGAAGGGCTTTCAGATTTAAGCGACCTACTGGGCGAACTGAAGAATATGGCTGTTGATATGGGAACTGAGATTGAAAGGTGATCTCTCATATATTCTATCAACTCTCTATATATGCATTCTCTCTTCTTCTATAAAACTGGTTTATATATGCAAATCACAGGCAAAACAACGGACTTGTTCATCTTCAAGATGATCTCGAGGAGCTTAATTTCAGAGTGAAACAGTCTAACCAGCGTGCTCGCCGTTTACTCAGGAAGTGAAACCAGCCAGAACTATGTTCATAACCAAACTTGTCAGCTTCTCCATTCTCTGATGAATTTGTTGCTTAAAGTCGAACATAGATTGCAGATTTGCGGTACTTTAGTTCTGATCTTAGTAAAGTTGAAACATCTGACCCCAACATATGCAGAATACTGCGAAATTATAACAAACAAGCAATGACATTATTTGAAACATTTGATTCCAAAGCTTCAGTCTGAAATATAAGGAAAACTTGAGTAGTGTGTCTTAAAAATATAAATAGGATCATGAACTTAAAGAGATGAGAGACCTGAAGTCTTGATTTGATTCCAAAGCTTCCATAAACTCTGGAAGTAGGCAAACTTCCACATCTATGCTGCCTTCTCCTTCTCTTCCTGGATAAGCTGTTACCTTCCCGTCAAAGTTACCTCCATAACCGCTTCTAACCGCCACTGCTTTCTCCATCCCAAACTCAGGTCCATACTTGTTAAACCTCGGTGAGCTCCCCATGTGAATCATGTTGGGATAGAAAAGTCCATCTAATTTCAAATGAGACTTCAACCATCGGTCCATTTCGGAAGAGATCTTTTCTCCACTGTGTTCAGTTATAGCTTGATGCAGTTTTAAAGCTGCCCATCCATGCTCATTCTCCAATAAATTAGCAATCTTTGTAGTCGTAAACACAAGCGAGATGTAAACCCCAAAGTAATTATCTGGTGCTGGTGGATTCATTCTTGACCTGTTGCCAGCAGTAAGCCTGAAAGTAGTTTCTTGATCAGGTGGTAATTTTTTTGCTCGTATGATACTTCTCCATATAAATGCGCTTAGAGACTGAAAAGAAGAGATTGTCGTTGTTCAACATTCTTGATTCGCCTTTGATTTCAGCCATTGCACTGTATCTGATGAGAAATGGAATATTCTCTCTTTCAATTCCTGAGATGTGATTTTACTAAAGTATTCATCAGGTTCGGTAAAGGGAAGACTATACGAAGGACCGGTCACTTGACGAAAGATTGGAGGATTCTTGAGACAAAACAATTTGTTAATGTTGTTATCATTGTCAATGATTCCTTTTTGTGAATTGAAAATATCTGACAAGGAGTTGAAGAAGTGCCAGAAGGAGGTTCCATCTGCCATCGAATGATTCATGGACAATCCTATAAACTCAAAATAATACATAATTACTCAAATATTCTTATAAAATTCTAAAATGATATTTTACTTAAATGTGTAACCAAAAACATAATAACAAAAATGTCATTAATGAAAAGTGACACGTCAATATGCTCCGCACGACTAAGTCTACCAAACTAAGTGTCACGTTAGCGCAAACTCCACCAAATTCTACCATGCTATTATCTAACTCCACCAAGCACTGTCAAAGAACTACCGTACTAACCTTTGGGTTTTTAGGAAGTTGTAATGTTGGGGACAAAGTGTATGAGGTGTGGTGACAAAAGTTTCAGTTTGATAGAGTTGATAGAGTTTAGTAGACGTTGAACCCTTTGTAGTAGATTTTGACGGAGTTAGTAACGACGGTGTGACAGACTTTAGTAGATTTTGTACCCATGTGTGACAGATTTTGGCAGAGTTATCTCTCATAACTTGGCAGAGTTAGTAACGACTGTTTGGCAGAGTTAGTAACGACTGTTTGGCAGAGTTTGATAGATTTTCTGTCAGGCCAAGCATCATCTACACTCCACAAAACTCTGTCATGCATCATTTACACTCAACCAAACTCTGTCATGCATCATTTACACTCCACAAAACTATACCTCTTTTAAACTCTGCCAAACTCCATCAAGGCGGTTCTAAACTATGCCAAGCTACTTCTAAGATTTACCATGCTGTAGATTGACTTTAACTCAACTTAACTATACCAAACTATAGGCAAAGTCTACCAAATAAATCTACACATTCGAGACAAACTCTGCCAAGATCTAAACAAACACTCACTACAAGAAAACAACTCATTTGAGATAGAATTTTACGATGGAAAAAACAATGTCGCAATATTGCGACAACGTTGCAACGCCCTTGCGAGTAAATAAGATACATCGCAACCGCGTCGCAATATTGCGACGCATATAGGCCTACTGGAAAAAACGGATCAGCTGGACATCCAAATTCTTGTCACCTACTGGAAAAAACACAATGCTGAAAAGTGTTCTAAGCGCTATGCCAACTTACGCAATGACATGTTTTATGTTACCAGTCTCTATTTGCAAGAGAATTCAGTCGGAGTTTACAAGGTTTTGGTGGGACAAGTCTATGGAATCTAGGAATCTGTCTTGGATATCTTAGAGCAAATTAACAAAACCAAAAAGGAGGGGTAGATTGGGTTTTAAGGATATTCAATCATTCAATGTGGCTCTCGTTGCTAAAATCTCTTGAAGAATCCTGACTAATCCAGAAACTCCTAGCAAGAATGCTACTCTCTAAGTACTGTAAAGAGGAAAATTTTCTACAAGTTTCAAAACCAACCTCATGCTCACATGCTTGGAAGGGGATTTTACTAGGACAAGATTTGATTAAGATGCAGCTAGGTTGGACTATAGGTGATGGCAAAAGTATCAGCCTCTGGTCGGATAATTGGTTATCTACATCCTCACAGAAAGCTCCCTTTGGTCCATCTAAAGATCAAGACTAGAACTTTAAAAGTTTCAGATTTGATAAATGAGGCATCATGAGAATGAGACTGTAAAAACATCAGACAAATACTACCATTGATGGAAGAGGAAATTTGATGTCTAAAGCTAAGCGTTCAACAAGACAATAACAGAAGAATTTGGCTAAGTAACTCAAATGGTGCTTATTCCTCAAAATCTAGATATCAAATGGCAATGGACTAAGGAAGTTTGGGCTATTCCTATACAACCTAAAATCAAATACTTTGTCTGGAAATGCCTTAATCGATCTGTTCCAACAAGTGACAATATACTATTAAGACATATTGAAGTGGATTCAAAATGCCAAAGGTGTGGAGAGGTAGAAACTCTAAAGCATGCTCTATTTACCTGCTCTGTCACTTTGCAGGTTTGGAATTCAGCACCCTTCTCTACTGATCCCCATCTTCAAAGTATGACTTATTTCCCTACGACATGGAGAAATCTTCGGGTAAACAAGGTATTACCCCTGATTGGAATCACAAAGACCCTTCTAGCAGCCTGGTTAATCTAGTCGATTTGGAAATCTTGAAATCAAATGGTTTTCAACAAACTAGTCCAATCTCCAGAAGAAATCCTCAGCTCGGCAATAATTTCGGCGAAAGAATGGGAAGAAGCCCAAGATTTTGTTAAACCAAAACAATCTAAAATTGGAGGTAGCAAATCTAACTTGAGTATTGGCAAAGTCGTGTGCTGCTCTGATGCCGCCTGGAACGAGAAGGCTTGAGTTGCAAGTACCGCATGGGTTAGCAGGTCAGGAAAGGATCCACCAAGAAGAGGAGCACATGTTCAGGAGTTCGTAGCTTTGCCGCTGATAGCTGAAACCTTGGCTATCAGATCCGCAATGATCGATGCATTGGCCAATGGGTTTCTACAGATTAAATTTCGATCTGATTCCACTAATCTTATCACAGCCATTCAAAATGGAGTGAAACTATCGGAGATCTCTGGCATCCTGGTGAATGTATGCTATCTTCTCCCCCTTTTTGAATTCAACTAAAGCATCTTATCTTCTCCTCCTCTTCGAATATGTTGAATTCGAATTTATCCCTAGATCTCTTAGTGCCAATTGCAATGTCGATATTGTAATGGACATGTTTCAAGAAGCAAGACCAGTATATATATTGTTAAATAATAATCTTGTTTATTTAACTTAATGTTCTAAAATTATGACAAAGACATATTTTTTCAAAATATATAAGAAAATAAAGAAGATAAGTTTGATTATTTTAGGACAATAGCAATTGCATTGTCAATGTTGGAACATACAAGTTTCAGGAAGCAAGATCACTATGGTATTCACCAAAGAATAATAAGAAAACGATCAGACAACAAATGAAAATGCAAGAAAACAGTAACATCAATACTTAAGTTGTTCAATTTAACATACAAACACCATAAAGATTCTTTTTTTTTTTTTGTTAAAAAGGTTACTGATAAATACTAACGTTTCTTAGAAACATGACCTAACAAACTCATATAATGTTATCTTCTATATTATTAGTAACAAGCAACTGGATTTTTTTAACTAAAGTTAAGAACTTCCAAGTCTAACAACTGTTAAAAATGTTGCAACATAGAACACAAGTAGGTAGTTGATTTTGATATCAATCCTAGAAAAATGTTATAAAAACAAAAGTAATCAAGAAACATCCATTAAATATTCTAAATAAATTCATTTGTGAATCAATAGAGTTCCAAGTTCCATCAACAAAATATTTTCAATCAATTTATTGTAAAAAATCAAGCTAACGAGTACATTTTTCGCATGTTTTTACCAATCATCAAGGGTTTGAAGCACAACACAAAACAAATTCATTCAAGATTCAAGCAAATTAGGATCAGAATCTGCAAACTAAATATGTACATGAAACTCCAAAATGCCATTTCATAACACGAGAAACATGATATAAATAAGTAGCACCAAAATAGAAATAACAAGTATTTTAATACACAATATAATGTTCCAATACCAAAGATATTTTTAAAAAAGAGTATAAGTGTGTGCACGATGCAGAATTGCAGAATGTCATTCCATATTATATAGAATTATCGTAATAATCATAGATATCATCAAATTGGATATAATTTATGATAAAAATACAATACTCGATGTTCCCAAAAAAGTTTCACGAATTAAGAAGCAAAAGTCTCAATGGTATCATCAAAAAATCAATCAAAAGACTATCACACAACCAACTAAATGTAAGAACTATGTTCATCAAACACATCTATAACTGTAAGACAAAGCTAAACGACTATAGAAACAATGGTTTCAGCAAAATACGGTTCCTAGACCGAGAAAAAAATATTGGACATAGAATATATACATTTAGTGAAGACCTAAAGTGCAGAGACAATCAACGAACCTATTCCATATGCCTATAATGAGAATGATAATATTATATGCTAATACCTTGATTTTGACATAAAACATGGTAGGGAAATCAAGTATGATCCATTGATCTAGTGTTTCAATAGACTCCAAAGCTCCATCAACTATATAAGACTAAAAGACCAAAGTATATACACTAATACTATAGCAAATATACTTTTAGTCATTGTATTGTAAGAAAGTCTAGCTAATAAGTACAATTTTGTAGAATCTTACAAAGTAAATATAAGTGTATGATTCAGAATTCCTGAATTCCAGATCACCATACTTTTGCAGCATAGCGCAAAACAGATTCACATAAAGTTCAAAGAAACTACTACTTTAATCTGCAGGAGTCTCACATATGTTCAAATAGGTATCTACAAAAGACTCCTAGATACATCCAATTCATAAAGCGAGAGACTTTATGATACAAACAAGCATTAAAGTAAAATCTACTTTTATTAATCTAACAGATAAAAGTAATGTTTAGATACTCAAAGTAAAATCTACTTTTATTTATCTAACAGATACTGTAATGTTTTCGAGACAACTATATAAGAAACATACAATTCTCGATATTCCTGAGAAAGTTTCAAGAATCAAGAAGCAAAAGTCACAATGATATCATCCAAAAATCAATCAAAAGACTATCACACAACCAACTAAATGTAAGAACTATGTTCATCAAACACACCTATAACTGTAAGACAAAGCTAAACGACTATATAAACAATGGTTTCAGCAAAATACGGTTCCTAGAACCGAGAAAAAATATTGTACATAGAAAATACATTTAGTCGACCTAAAGTGCAGAGACAATCAAAGAACATAGTTCATAAAGCGAGAAGACTTTGTGATACAAACAAGCATTCAAAAAAGGATAATAAGTATTCTAAACTCACATTGTAAGATTTAGACACTCAAAGTAAAATCTACATTTTTATCAATTTAACAGATATTGTAATGTCTTCAAGACAACTATATAAGAAACATACTTATGTCTGCATTTCTGCATTTGTAATATGAGTTCGTTTTAGACTTCTTGTTATGGCATTTATATCTGCATTTCTAATTTCTGTACTTTATGTGTATGTATGTAAATTTTTCACATATCATTTTATCACAATAGTCTAGAAAATATACCTGAATTATTCATGCATCAATGAGTGAATGACCTGTAGAAACACATACTTAAACAAATCAAAATAGTATGTACTTCATGTATGTATCTCTTACTTGTGATTTTATTAATTGTATCAACTAACTACATATAAGTTTGAAATGCACATACCTGTCTACTAAACTTAAACTCTTCAGAGTAACAATTTGAACACCTTCAGAATAACATACCTGAGGAAATCAAAATTAGTAGTTAGTTTTCATTTCACGTAGATGCACAATACTTACCTTGTGACTTCAGTGATCTGGCTATTGATTTGTAGTCTTTGAAGATGTTGGTCGTAAGACTTTTGGTAGTTAATACAGTCCTTTTAAGACTTTCTAAAGGCATGGGGGAGGGGGGAGGGTCTGTCCAACGATTATGTTTCATAATCTTTGTCATAAGATGTAAAATATAGAATCACTTTTCGATTCAGTCTTTTTGCCTTAAAGATTTTCTTAAGCCGTGGGTAAAATTGCATCTTAAGCCGCGGGTAATATTGCATCTTAAGCCGTGGGTAATATTGCAGTCTTTTGAAGACTTTCTAAAGGCAAGTGACTTGTTTCATAGCCTTTGTCATAAGTCTTGTCTAAGCCGTCACTTTTCGATTCAGTGTTTATGCCTTAAAGACTTTCTTAAGCCGTGGGTAACATTGATTATCTTTTTTAAGGCATGGGGGAGGGACAGTCCAAAGATTCTGTTTCATCGTCTTTGTCATCAGACTTGTCTAAGCCTTAACTTTTCGATTCAGTGTTTATGCCTTAAAAGACTTTCTTAAGCCGTGGGTAACATTGATTGTCTTTTTAAGCATGGGGGAGGGTCTGTCTTAACAATTCTGTTTCATAGTCCTTGTCATAAGACTTGTATAAGCCGTGGGTACTAGTAAAATATAGAATCACTTTTCGATTCTAGTCTTTTTGCCTTGAAGACTTTCTTAAGCCGTGGGTCGGTATACGTTTTTTTTTCCATCGAATACCATACTGTTTTGCATGCACTACCCACCAATGAATCGATTCAATTCACAACTTTTCTCGGGACAATGTCCCCAAATAGAAGCTGACAGAACACTATTAGATTAGTGTCTGCTGATCTATCTTTTTGGGGTCTAAAAAGAAAACATCTAACAAACAGTTTTCAAAATCTCTAGAGTTTGATAAAACGAAAACCAAAAGCTTTTCAAAATCTTATTAAAAACGTTTTTATTCTCAAAGTTAGAAAAGCAAAAACAGATCTGCATAACAAGAAGAAAAAAAATACAAACAAAACAAGAAAGACAGAGATGCACAGTCTAGCTTGATTGGCCTCTCAATAAGCCTCAGTAAAGCGTTCGAGTTGGAGTTCGATAAAACAAAAACCAAAAGGTTTTCAAAATCTTACTAAAAGTGTTTCCGTTCTCAAAACTAGAAAAGCAAAAACAAATTTACATAATAAAAAGGAAAAAAAAAAACAAAACAAGAAAGACAGAGACGTACAGTCTATCTCATTGCCCTCTCAATAAGCCTCAGCAAAGAGTTGGAGTTGGAGAGCCCTACGTGTTCCAAACATCCAAAGCTTTATGTTGTGCCCTCTGAGAATCCAAAACACCAATGTTTAAATGTTAATTGCACAAAAATATGTTTTCTTATTGACTACAGACATGTAATACAGATTAAGGTTTGGTTAGAGTAACCTTCAAACGATCCATTTTTCAACATATTTGGAGAGGATTGAAACTCCACTTGAAATCTTCTAGCATTCTCTTTATTCTTGACAGAGCTCATTGCTGGCACCTTCTACGGACAACGTATAAGTTTTTCTGCTTACCTGTCATCAGTTGTATAGCCCACAAGACCTTGGTCTCCGGTGTCACAGTGATAAGCTTATTCTGAAATTGCCCGTTCACAGATCCATTCAGCTTCAAATCCACAAAAGTGAAGAAAATCATATAATCGTGCACTACATCACTAAATTTAATACCTCTTCATAATGTCCCTAACTTTTGTCTATTTGGATGATCTCCCTTGCACTATGATCTTCTGCAGGTAATCTGAAGATTGCAAAACCGAAAGATAGAAGAAATGAATCACGCTTATCAAAAGACGCAAAAAAAAGCTTTCCTTTGGGATTCAAATATAGCTTACCTCGCTCTGTAATGATTCCAGCAAGACATTGTTGCTCACCAGGCTTCACAACCACCAACGCTCCAACATTGTGTTGTGTCATCTAGACAATTAAAAACAAAGTAAACAACATATAGAGTAACAAACTTTAACTTCGAGAGACATGAATATATAAAAGGCAAAGGCATAAATATGGATTAGCATACGGATTTAACAGCATCGTAAACAGTGTCATCAGTAGTACACCAAAGCCAAGATCAATCTGCACTTTTGCCTTTGCCTTCATGAAGTCAGAAATAGTTGTGATCTCGAAGCCAGTTTCCTCTATACGAGCAGATTTGGAGTGTGAACAAAACGCAAAAGGTTGACTTGCCGGGTTAATCACACGGAGATGTTGCAGCACAGAGGCTTTCATGACATTTCCACCGGAGACCAAGGTACGAACCACAGCTTCCATCTTTCACCTGTTGCAATCAAATCATCATCATTAAAAGAAAAATCAATAGCAATCACTACTGAAAACAAGACCTATGAAAGGAAGCAATCGCAATCAAGAGCTCCAAGACAATTCTAATGAAAGCAGATCGAAAAGAGAATGATATTAAACTGAGTTTCAGACCTGAGATTAGAACTAATCAAAGTGGAGCTCGAGATTGAAGTTTTAGAACTCTAGAGTAGAAGGAAGAGACAGCTGACTAGCGCGTTGAGTGGAGCATTGAAGGCTTTTCTAATGGATAATCTTCTAATTCTGATTCCTTCATCTTTCTCTAATTCCTTCAGACTTTGGTTCATGTACTCGGTCTCTTCTCCGATATGCTCAACTTTTCTGCCGAAAAGAATCTCTGAATATGTTTGTGTGTTTTCAACATACATTGACAGTGGTATTGCACAGACGGACGAAACTATATCCGCAAAACACAAAGAGTATATGTATTCAGAGATCAAGAACATAATTGAATTTTCAGGCATCTCAAGACAAATTTTGCAAATGTAAATCTTTTGAAAATTGCAAGACATAAGCTGAATTCAACAAATAATTAATTGGCTAATTCCTTGGTTCAGGATTCTTCGAAAGTTAGAAATTTCGTGATTCACTTCAATTCTTTGAAAAAACAAATGACGAATCAAGAATTGAAACCAAGAATTTCTCACCTTCCCCCAAAGATCGCGCTAAGATTTGACATGATTTGGGTGCCAGATCAGGAGATTCTATAGAAGATAACTCGAACCTCTCCAACTCCTCGATTCCGTCGCAAGCCTTGAATAGAATCCTATTCGCACTACTATACATCTCTGATCTGCCTCCACGGAACGGACTATGCGAGACGCCATTATCCCACCACTCAGAATCACGAATTTTTGTTCCCGAGTCTCTAAATCAGAGACATTAATAATCCTCAATTAGAAAAGCAAAAACAAATTTTGCACAAAAAGAAACACCAATAAAGAAATACCTCTAGGGTTTCACGCAGTTCAACCAAAACGAAAAGATAAACCCTAAATCGGAGGCTTCATGGAGCGAAATCTTTTAAAAAAGAAACGATCGTATTTGAGAGAAATATTTCTTCCTATATGATTTTGATTTATGCACGAGTGAGTGGAGCGTCTTCTAACGGATAGATTCTCATTAATTGGAATTATCTTGGGCCTTTGACTGGCCCAATTATATTAATTAGATACATCAAGTGTACTCGACGTGGAAAAATGGAAGTGCAAAATACGCCCACGTGTATAACAAGAAAAGTTGAGTAGGCTCCATTCATAAAATCTTCTTGAGCCAAAATTGGGCCTTAAATTATGGATCCATGTGAGAGAAGCCTACACATATAGGCTATATGAGCTGGCATATTCGATTTCTCTGGCCCTTCTTTCTCCATCTTCGTCTTTATTCTCTCTCTCTTCGTCTGCAGATACGATTCTTTCTCTACCCGCGAAAACCCTAATACGATTTAGATTATCCTTCAAGAAGAAATCTTTATATCCATTCTTGTTTGTTTTCTTCTCCTCACTAAGCATCGACGCGTACAGGTTTTCTATCTTTCTCCTCTTCCCAATTTCTTTGGTATTGAATTGTTCTTTATGTTGTTTGAATTCATCAGCGAGCAAGTATTTTTGTTGCTGCTCTAGGATTTTATTTGAATTTTTAGGTGATTTGATTTTCAGCTTCATTTTGGGATTGCTCCTCTTGTTCCTTTCCAAAGTTAGGATTTTTATTTACCTGAGAAGCTTTCGAGCGATTCACCAAGTCTTGTTAGTGAGTCTGGTATTATACGTTTATCTGAACGAAATTTTAATCTCTGGAATATTTCTGGCGATTTGTGTTATCTTGCTGAGAGGTTTATAACTAATTTGGTTTTCCATTCTTCTTTTGTTAACAGATCTAGTCAAACCACGCAGATAGAGACGTTGCAATTCATATAAACTGCTTTTACTCTGACTCGATGTTGTCTCCTTTCTCTTTGCCCATTGATCCAGGCTTTGTCTGATTTCTCTTAGTTCTTAGAAACCATTAAGCTCGTAGTCCTTTCAGATTGATGCTCGTATACTCTTCACTGTCTATGACTCCTATTGTGATTCCTCAAAATCTCCGTGTCTTTGGCCCTGGTTTGAATCCTTCTTTCCCTTACTGCATTTCTAATCATTCCCCTTGATTGAGTTGATCCATTTCTCAACTGAACATCATAATTCTGCTTTTTCTTCCATAAGTGCCTATTCTCTTGATCTTGGTTTTTAGCCACAAGTAGGTGTATCTGTTTTGGACATCCTTGGATATAGGATTGAAACCAACAATCATGTAAATCTCAGTCACTTCTATAATCTCCCTGTCTAGTAAGCTTTCCTTTAGGAAATCTCCTTTGATTCTCTCCGATCGAAATCTGTGTAATCAAGCCAGTTCTGGTTTAAGTAACTGCAAGATGCTCCAAGAGCAGCCAGTTGCGCTGTCCTTCCGGTCTAACTCATTTAGACGCCGATCCATGAAAAAGGATGTTGACAGAGACGACAGGGGCTGGACTCAGCTCCATATCAAATCTCGAAAAGGCGATCTCAAAGCCATTGAAAAGCTCCTTGACCAAGGAGCAGACGTGAATGCACTAGCGTATGGGCCTAAATCAAAAGGAGTGACTCCTCTTCACCTTGCAGCTGAAGGAGGTCACATCGAAGTCATGGACTTGCTTCTTGAACGCGGAGCCAACATTGAAGCTAGAACCTGGGGTGCTTGTGGCTGGACTCCTCTCCATGCTGCAGCTAAAGAACGGAAGAGAGAAGCTGTCAAGTTTCTTGTGGAGAACGGTGCTTTCTTGCCTGATGATATAACCGACAGTAGATTCAATCCGCCAATTCATTACTGTCACGGCTTGGAATGGGCTTATGAAGAGAGGGCAAAACTCAGTGGAGAGACTTCTTCATCTTGTGGAGACACTTCTTATAGTTCTGAGAACTGATTCTCGCTTTTTGTTGTCTGTTTCGCAACTGCTAGTGATGTCACAGACCCTATGTTTGATCTTATGAACTGTTTGATGCGGTTGGTTAGTTTGATATGTAAACAATCACTTTATTATACACGGTTTTGACATGAACCGGTAATTGCAAGAACTTTTCGAAACATCAAATGTTATTCATTTATTACCAGCATTAGTTACAGTTACCAAAAAAATTATATTTTTTCTTTATTATTGTTTTTTCAATAGGCAAAGAGAAACCCTTAACCTTATGAACAAGCAGAGGCATCAAAATTAGGCATCACAATGAACGCCATCGACAATGACACCACATTAACCGGAGAATTCACACCACGGAGGACCGGTTCAAGGCTCGGGATATCTCTGATTTCTGTCGGTTTTAATGGTTTACCATTCAACATCATTGTCTTGCTGCGCAACTCACCGTTCTCTGGTGTCAGATGATACTCTTCTCTGTTCAAATAACCATTCGAAGCTTTGCTTCCAACCCAAGAAAATGGTTTCTTCAAAGTATCCAACGACTTCTTCTTTTTAGATTCCTCATTCAAAACCATGTTTATGCCATTGTTGATGCTAACCGTAAAATCCGATTGATTGCTCAGATTTATAAGAAGTAACGTCACACCAGCCTAAAATTAAGAATTATACAAAGCTTTTTAAGCAAACTCGAACCATAAAAAGAGACATTCGAAAACAGAGATATTAAAAGATGAGATGAGTAACTCACTCTTCCTTTTGAACAATGAGCGTAAACCCGTAAGTATGGTGATGCTGATGCATCTTTCTGAACTGCTAGAACTCCTTTACCCATTAATCGATGCCAAAGCAATGCGCTGTTCCAAGTTAAGATTTATGGAAGAATCAGTTAAAACTGGATGATCCACTAGCAGATGCAAGTGGTTGAAGACTCTCACCTATAGTAATCTGGATTAGGAACAAACGTTTCCTTTTCGAGCAAGCCGTAAAACCCTCCAACCAAAGTCTGTCTGCAGTATACTTTAGTGTTGTGTCTCGCAGACATTCCAAGCTGATCTAGATACCTAAAAGAAAGATTAGATCCAATGAGACTTCTTTTAGCTCTTTAGTGTCAGTAATAGGAAAGCCAGGGAAATAAATCATGGAGTTTGAAGTTAGTTCTTTATTAAGTTATTGTGTTACCAGAAGCTATCTATGAATGTATCAGAAACACGACGGCCACCACTATTGAATGCTCCACCAGATTCTCCAACCCAAGCAGAAGCCCACGGTCCATGTTCTCGAATTGTGCGGTTCACGTTCGTGAATGTTTCAGATGCCTTGCTTAAGTAACTCGGATCCAATATCTTCTTAACCAGCGCCGGATCATTTCCTGCAAGAATTAAACATAGAAGGCAATGAATTCCTCAGAAACGATATATATAAGAAAGGTAACTTGATTCTCTTATGCCAAACCAGACCTGAACCGAGATTGTATATATGATGAGTCACAACATCAACAACACTGGGACCGGATATCTGAAGAACTTGAGTGTACCATTTTCGTTCATAGAATCCTCCAGGAGAGACAAGTTTAGGCTTGATTAACCGAGAATCTTTATAAACTCTATTGATTACATCATTAAGTACAATCAAGTCTTTCCCATAAAGCTCAGCACTCACGCTAGCTCCAACCCCATTTCCACTCAGCTCATTTCCTGAAGCAAGAACAATGTAAAGCTAAGAAAACACACGAAGTAAAAGAAGGCTGACTTTAAAAATGTTTGTTGTTACCGAATTCCCAAGAATCAATAGTGTAACCCTTTGAAACTGTGTAGTTTATAAAATCTTGAGTGTTTGTATGATCCCAAGCCCCACCCCAAGCCTTTCCACGAAGTTTGTGTCTTCCACGCAAAGCGTTTAAACCGAAAGTCACTACAGCTCTGCAGGACAAAACCATAAATCAAGATTCTTCTAAAGGGGAAGATGTGAACCTCAATGAAACTAAACTGAAGTCGAGGGGCTTACCCGGTTTCTGTTAAGAGACTGTGGAGCTCATCCCATCGCTTCATATGCAAGCATCCATTAGAGAATCCGAACAAACCGCTGTTCATTTTTCGAAATGGACGGCAAGGAGTTTTGAGATTTCCTACATCATAAGTCACTTGATCTTGCAGTGAACCACCAATTCTTATCCTCAATGGCCTGAAAGCTAAATACAGAAACCCAAATCCCTAGAAGTTTCAGAAATCAAGAACACACAAGCATGTGTACTGAACAAGTGAACAACTTTTGGTCTGCGAACCTTTAACAGCTTTAGCAAGAAGGGGACGAGATAAGTCCTGTTAAACAATCGAAAGATCACAAAATGTCAGTTACTATGAAGAGATCAAAAGGTGAATCCTTGTCTCTAATTTTGTGATTACCATATTGATAACTGAAGAGTAACCCCAAGGGCATTGATCATAGTTGCATTTGTCATGTGGCCACCAGTCTAATGTCGCACATACAAAGTTCTCATCGGTCTCAGAAGCTCGACGAGCTCCTTCAATAACGATTGATGCACGTTTCATTTCATGAGCCAGTGATCTCTCTGGAACTACAAGAAGACAACCCAAGAAGACAAAGAAGCAAACTTTGAACCCCTGATAGAGTGGGCATATCAACCCCATTGTTTTGTTTTGGAGCTTCATTATCCAAAACTTCCAACTTTTACTTTCCTGTAAGAGAATAAAACTCAACTTTTAAAAGACAGATAAACAACATCAAAGGTCCCAAACCTCTGCAATTGTCAGAACAAAGCAAGTGATCTTGCATGCGAAAAATTATATACACAGAGAAAAGAATAATCTTTTTTTATAAACTCAAGGTTTATAATTACAACTAGAGAGTTAGGTGTAATTAGCCCATTAAAGAATTAAACAAAAATCTAACTTTTGCTGACAATATTTAAGAGAAAGCATGCCTAACCTCAAAAATTACCAGAACAAGAAAGTGATTGCAGATACAAGCTTGCGTGTGAAAAACATTTTATAAAATAAGTAAGGTAATTTAGGTTTATGGTCATAAGACTCATAACCACAAGAGTTTGCTGCAATTAGCCTAAACCCCTTAATAATGTAATTAATTAGTTTAAATATTGTTATCCAACGACACATGCAGATATGCTCTTAAGCATTAGATGAAGTCTTAGGTGATAACAAGTCCGACTCGAATTTTACGGATTTGGTTAATTTACAATTAGAAAAAATAAAAAAGAGAGATTTAAGAAACCAAACAAAAGAGGAAATTGAAAATGGAAAAGAGTCAAAGGCAGAGTCTTGAAATGATAATGGCTGACGAATAATTATATTTGAATCTCTTGACAGTTCTTCATTAAAAAAATGGATTGAAATCCAACCCAGAAACATGTGAAGAAGAATCTAAAGCTTTGAAATGCTATGGAGATCGAACTCGAACCCCTGGAACAACTCTTAGTTTCACAGATTGAGATAAGAAGTAAGAACTGACCTTAATGGAGGAAAATCCGACAGAGGAGAAAAGATTCAAGCAAAAGGTATCTGGACTTTGTTGAATCTGTATTAAGTATTGATTGAGTGATACTTTAAATGAATATCTGGTGGTGATGTAAGATGGGTTAGGTGACCTTTGCAATTTGTTGGATTATTGATTTTCACTTTGCTCGAGATGTTGTTTCTAATTTATGTTGTGTCCAAAATTTTGTATTTAGTATTTATTTTGTAGTCTGTATTATTTAAGAAGTTGGTGCAAGTTGATGATTCAAAGCTTGTCTTGAAACATGAGCTTTCTACCATCCTTTATTATTCTCGTTACTTGATTTGGTTGTTTATGGAGAATAAAACATAAACAGCTATAGCATCCTTTTGAAAACAAGTAATATCAATATTTAGTGAGACAAAAATTACCAATTTAATAAAATAAACTTTTGAGTAATTGTTGCTACACAACTTTCTCTGTTTTTCTAGCTTTTGTTTTCCTTTTGTTTTTCTTACTATGGAAACTTAAGATTCTATATATAGGTACACTGAATTAGATGGAAATTCTATTTGGTCAAGATAATTTGGTCGAAAATATTGAATGACCATTTTTACAACAAATAATTTTTACTGTAATTGGATTTTAGATAACCATATAATTCTAAAGAAGTTATTGAGTATTATTTTCATCGGTGAAAAAGCCAAAAAATGTGAGATTATTTGACGAAAATTGAAGGTTTTTCCCCTCTTATAAAAAGTTTTATGATGTTAAGAGAACTGTTTTCTCTACTCGAACTTGACTCTAATGCTTTTATATACAAGATGACCACAAAATAAACATCACATCTTCGTCAAAGCAGAGATTCATATTTGGGCCTCGACCTTTCTGATATTTTTGGGCCTAGGCCTTTCATTTTGGGCCAAGGCTTTTCAATGATGCTTTTATGAATTGTGGCTATTAGTTTTTCGTTTCAATTACCATGATTTTCCCATTGAATTCGATTTGGTTAGTAAGACACAAAATATCGTTTTGTCAAACCATATTTTTAAGACTAATAAATTTAGTATACACTTGTCATACACATACAAATCTACAAAATTTATATTATGTAATTTATATTATTATTGGCACGAAGTATTAGGCATTATCAAGAGCATATATGTTTTTGTTTTGGAGTCAGCAGCATCTAGATCTTATCTTTCTTCAATATATGATCAAAAGAATCCAAAGTCGGTCCATCTTGGAAAGCATCATTCTTTAGAAAAATACAAAAGGTCTTGTTTCATATCTCCGATCCCTCAAAACCTAAAAGTTTGATTTATTACTTTAGTTATTACTTTTTTTTAACAAGTAATCATCGGATAAACAACAATTTTTTTCTTTTTTTTTCAACAACTGAAATCGACAAAATCCGATCCATAGCATAAATTTTATCCATATAATTTTTTTTAAGAGATCATAATGTAGCAGGTAAAAATCAAACCATAGTACCAAATCATTAGCTAGATCATCCTAACCACCAGACTGAAAGCAACTTGGCAGACAAAAATTTAATCTATAACTTAAATTTTTCAATTATAGTTGAGTATAATTCAAATTTACCACATGTTTCCTAGCTAATCAGTACATTTATTTTGACAATTAGTTATTACTTTATTAAAATGTTTGTGAATTTTATGGTTTATAATTTATTTTATTACAGAAAAAATTATTTAATCAAATAAGTAAATACCATTTAAGTTATTTTTCGCATCTAAAATTGTTTTATTACCATCATAACACTATTAATCTTCAGTTGAATTCAATTAATAAAATTTAATAATTTCCTTTTTCTTATTTTTTGTGATCAGAAAGAAATTAATTTTAAGCACATTTGACTAATTAAGGTGTGATTTACTTTGAGTAATTAATTAACTACAAATCATATGGGTCTCTATATTAAAATTAGCTAAAAACTGAATTTTAGAAGAAAAAAATGTCAAAAGATTCTCTCCTTCCCTCTCTTCCGCTCAGTTGCTCAAATAACTTCTCACCAACGAAGATCTCAATTTTTGTTTCCTACAAACCAAATCTAATCACTTCCTCTTTTTCTTCTCAAAGTCTCTAATCAATCACTCGTCATCCTCTTCTACACAGCACTAAAAAGTTTTTGTTTTTCAGTTTTTCAATTCTTAAAGAGTTGGGTGATCTAAAGGTAACATCTTTTCTATCTGTCTCACATTTTCTTTGCAGTTGACTTGTTCATAATTTCTTAGAACTTCAATGTTACTGTTAGTCCAATCTTGATCAAAAGTTGAGATCATAAACCAAATCTACCTTTGTTTGTTTGTTTTTGTATCTCCTTTGGTTTCAGTTCATCGAAATTGAGTCATGACTAAATTTTGATCTTCTATTGTTCTTGTTGGGCGTTGATGTGAGTGCGGATTAATCGAGTTATTGATATTGAAGCTAAAGATTCAATTTTTAGGTAGACTTTTGATTCTCGAGTACCTTCAACGGGGTTTTTAATCAGAGAAGAATCGAGACAAACTGATCAAAATCATTCTGTCTATTGTTTTTAATGTATCTGTGTTAACTGATTTTTCTTTGACTTTTCCTCTGCAATCTATAATGTTAACATCTGTTGTTTCTGCAGAGAAATTGCAATGTCTGAGGAGAATATTTCACAAATTGTTGAGAAGTGTTGTTTGGATGATGCAAAGCCAAAGGAAATATCTGTGGAAACAATGTATGTAAAGCATGAGGACATTCAAGTAGATGATGTTCTTCCTCCAGCTGCAGAGACCAATCATGTCAAAGTGAAGCCGATTCCGAAAAGAGTTTTAGATAAACAAGCAAATAAAGCTCAGGCTCAACCTCGTTACCGTGGGAATCAAACGAGTTCCACTCATGATCTATGTAAACATGGGAAGAGGCGTGAAGATGATTTGGTGATCAAACCATGGAAGTTGGTTAAGAAAAAAAGTGGAGACTTAGAGAAAACTCAGAAAAGTGAGACTCTGAGGAAGTCGTTGGGAAATGTTGCTAAACCGGAAAAGTCATCATTGGAGGTTGCTAAAAAAGAAGGTGCTGGTGAGATTGTCAAATCTTGTGATGGTTTAGGCGTTAAGAGAATTGAAACCAAGAGTACTAATCCTAATGGTTCCGCTGTTGTAAGAGTGGTTAAGAAGACAAATACTGATGTTAAGAAGGTTTCAAGAATCAGTGAGAACAAGAGTTCTAAAGAGGATCTTCTGAAAAATCTGAAGCAGAAAGAGAAGACGAAGATTGATGAACAGGTTAGATGTGATAATGTTGTATCGGAGAAGACAAATCTGGATGTTAAGAAGGTTTCAAAGATCAGCGAGAGCAAGAGTTCTAAAGAGGATCTTTTGAAGAACAAAGAGAAGACAAAGATTGATGAGCCGGATAGATGTGATGATGTTGTATTGGAGAAGACATTGTATGTTGTTGAATCTAGTGAGGAGAAGGTGAAGAAGAAGAGCATCAAAAGTGTTAAGAGTGAGGTTCAGCAATCTTCTGAGAAGAAAATCTTAAGAGGCAGCAGAAAGCAAAGCCTTATCCCATTACCTTCTTTCTCTCCATCCGCTGAGGAGGTCAAAGAATCAAGAGTTACGAGGTCAGATCCTAGGCCAATCAGACAGACTACTTCCAGGTCTAAGACTAGTTTGTCTGAGAAGAAAGAGATTGGTTCTGCAAATCTTGTCACTAAGTTGAAACCTGAAAGCAAGATTAAGCCGAAGAGGATTGGTTTAAAGGTTGCTCCTCCTGCTCCTCCAACGAAGCAGCTGTTGAGTTTCAACAAAGGGAAAGTTATTGAACCGAAACCAGAAGATACCACTGCGACATTGATCAAATTCAGGAAGCGAGTTATTCAAGAACCAAAGCTCAAAAGTGATGTGAACAAAAGGAAGAAGAACCCGAAAAATAAAAGAGAAGTTTCTGTGAAGATAAACGGTGAAGGTAAACGAGAGAAGGTTGTTTTGAGGCATAGAAAAGTTGAAGTGAAGAAGAAATTGCAGACACTTTTCAACAATGTGATTGAAGAGACTGTGAATAAGCTTGAAGAAGTGAGGAAGAGTAAGGTTAAAGCATTGGTTGGTGCTTTTGAAACTGTAATATCTCTTCAAGATAACGATAAAACATCTCAGAAGAAGAGTTTTCAGAGGAAGCCCACATCTTCACAAGTCGTTGAAGCCAAGACTTGAGAAAGCGAGAGATCAAAGTTATGAATTTCTGATACAGTCCTTGAGTGTGGAAAAAATGGTTTGTTTTGTTCATGAAATCTTATGATGTAAAATTTTCAAAGAAATCTATTTTCCAGTATCTGAATCTTGTTCTGTAGATGACTTTACTTTCAAATATACGTTATATAACATCTTCTGTTGTTGAAATTGGGAATCTGGTTTGATTGTTCCTTTTTGTCGAACCGAACCGGATTTGATTTTAATTAACAGGTGTAACTTCTTCGAACCGTCCATTGCTTATGCTCGTTCGTTTCAAAATTTAAACGCCTTCTCTTCACTTCGCATAGCTCATTGCTCAAAACAAATAATGGAGGTTTCAGAGGATCAAAGGCGGAAAGATGAAGCAAATCGAGTAGGTTTTGGTGAGAAACGGAAGCTGCTGTTTGATTCTTCAAAAACCTCACAGGGACAACAAGATTTCAGGTTAGCTAAATGTCAGAAGCTCGAAGGCGATGTTAGTTTCCAAGAGGGGCATCGGAGTTATGAAGCGAAACCGGGATTGAGTACCAGTGTGCCGGAAAAGTTCCGTGTCAGGCTTGAGATTTGCTCTTCTGATTCGTTTTCGGTGACGCCGGTTCAATTGCAAGGATCTCGATGCCCAGAAGAGCAAAATTGTCTTCGTCAACTGAGCGAGATAATCTCTGAGGTAAGTTCTTCTTTGAATAATCTCACGGTACCCTTTGTTTCTGTTAAGGGGTGACAAAATGTAGAAGAGAAGTTAAAAAAAAAAAAGAAGAGATTTTTAAGTCTCCGATTTTGGAGGTGTTTTGATATAATGCAAAGCACGAAGGTAAATTCTATTTCTAAAGAAGTGTTGTGTTTTTTGTTGTCTTCTGATTGATTATACCTTCAGGCGATTCCTTCATACTACACTCAAAATCATGATGGTGGAAAAGCTGGCGTTTATAAGATCAGAGACTACAGTATAGTCTCGGGATGTTTGAAAAGGTCCAGGAGCGTTGAAGTTGAAGAGATACCTTGGAAAACATTTGCTGTTGTTGAGAAACTTTCCCAGTCATTCATTTCTGGGAAATGGCAACCTTGTAAACCCGAACATTTTACGGAGGAAAAGGTTGAGAAACTGATTGAAAACCTGCCAAGAAAACTGGTGAATTCCCTTTTGCCTTTCCAACTTGATGGTCTAAGATTTGGCTTACGGAGAGGTGGCAGGTGTCTCATTGCAGATGAAATGGGGCTTGGAAAGACACTTCAGGTAATAATATTGTGTTATTGTAAAGAAATTCTGGATCTTTTAGTAGTTTGGTAAAGAAGTATCCTGAGGGTTCAATCTTGTGTCAGGCCATTGCCATTGCTGGATGCTTCATGAGTGAGGGTTCCATACTTGTTGTCTGTCCAGCTGTGTTACGTTTCTCATGGGCAGAAGAATTGGAACGTTGGCTGCCATCCTGTTTGCCTTCTGACATACATCTCGGTAAAAGTCACTATCTCTTTTCTTTAAAACTTCTGTGACATGCGCTTGTGACTAGGTTAGTTGCACAGAACTAGCAACTTTTCTCATTTGCCCTGTGGTTTTATTTTCTTTTATTTTTTACCGTCTTCCATATATTAACTGATGGAATACAGAATTACATTATAGCACGTTCTATCTCCAATTCTTATTTTACTACATTGGAGCCCAAAAGCGAAAGCTTTTGAATTACTGTACCTTTTAGAGCTATTAATTGGCTACCTTGTCAAGTCGAGTTGAGTTTGAGATAACTTTCTGGTTTCAGTTTTTGGTCATCAAAACAATCCTGCCTATTTACCAAGATGGCCAAAAGTTGTGGTCATCTCATACAAGATGCTTCAGCATCTCCGGAAAACCATGCTTGAGCAAGAATGGGCCCTCTTGATAGTAGATGAATCTCATCACCTACGATGTTCAAAAAAGAAGTCAGACCAACCTGAGGTATGTAATACTTTGTTATCCGCACTAACATGATTTCTAAGTATGCCTTCCTGTGTCCTTTATTTTCTATGATTTGTTGTGCTTTTTTAAAATGGTTCTTTTTCTAAAACACTTTCGGTTATGTTTTGCAGATAAAGACAGTCCTTGATGTTGCTGAAAAGGTTAAGCACATAGTTCTGTTGTCAGGAACTCCTTCTTTATCGAGGTTGTGGAAATCTAACTCTCTGTAATATCAGTATCTTCTGTTTGCTTTGAATTTAATTTATTCTGAAATTTGTTTCCTAGATGACCACAGGCCCTTTGACATATTCCATCAGATAAACATGCTATGGCAAGTCATATACAAACTTTGACGTAAAACTTTTGGATTCGCACTACTTCTGTTTTCTGACATTGATTCTGTCACCAGGCCTGGTTTGCTGGGGAAGGACAAATATGAGTTTGCCAAAACCTATTGTGAAGTTGGGCTTGTTAGAGGTGTGCAAGGGAAAATTTTCCAGGTAAATATGGACTTCATGTGATAACCTGTTGTGTCCTCATGATTCACTGTTTCAAGTGCAGAATACTCCCATTACGTGGTGGTCACCCATAGATGATGTTGCTATCACATTTCATTTATTTCTTTTCAGTGTTTTTTTTGTCTGATTATGTTGCAAGATAGTAATAAACCTTTTCGTTCAATGATTCAGGATTTCTCAAAGGGCACTCGCTTACTGGAGTTAAACATACTGCTAAACCAAACAGTGATGGTAAATCCTGATTCTTCTATTTCAGTTTTGTAATAATGGTTGCATATCAATGGTGGATACTTGTTTTTCTTTGTTGATTGATTCTTCCGCAGAAAGTACCAAGTGTATCAAATCATTATCTTAATGTTTCTGTTACAACTTATTTGTAACCTTGATAACTATGACCATTTAATTTAGATTTTTGGGTTAAAATATTTCCATGTCCCAACCTTTACAGTTCAGTTAACTATCTGTTTATTTCATAAAAGTTTGTAGGGAAATGAGAAGAGTATGGCAATTATGTCTCTGATATGATACTATGTGGTGTGAAAATTCTTTCATTTGATATAGATAAGAAGACTGAAGCAGCATGTGTTAGCACAGTTACCCCCAAAACGTAGGCAAATCGTTACTATACTACTAAAGAAGTCCGATATAGCTTTAGCAATGGCTACAGCCAGTGAGGCTAATAAACAAAAGGATGGTGATATAAAAGAAGTCATCGAGAACTTACGTGAACCTAAAGGTGTGTTGAATTTTTTTTATCATCTGTGTTCAAGGCATATAATTTTTACCTATAACACAAACCTCAAGTTTCTCGGAGTTCAAATGCAAGCCATCTTCTTAAGTATAGATCAAAACGCTCGTGGATCAAATGAAGTTGGACATGTAAACGCAGAGAACTCTAGTGGCCCTGACTGTATGTTTTGACCATTTTCTTTCCATAGATGTCAAGGAGACAATTCTTTTTGCATATATTTGTTTTCTTTTTATCATTTTTGTTTTGTTTTGTTTTGTTTTGCTGTGCTTTAGTTGACAAAGAAAATCATCTACGAGGGAAACTGTCCTATCAACAACTTGGCATTGCAAAGCTTTCTGGATTTCGTGAATGGTTATCCCTACAACCACTTCTATCGGGATTGGATTGTACCCCAGAAGAAATTGATGGAGACACAAGCACAAGTAAGATGGTAATTTTTGCACATCACCATAAGGTTCTGGATGGAATTCAGGTTAGTGTGCTTCATCTTGGAATATATAAATTTTTTATCTATCTGCCAGTAGGTTTTGTTCTGATTTTAAACTTGTTATTATACTAATCCAGCTCATGTAGCATATTATGAGCAGGTAGTTTACTTCTGAAAATTTACTTGTGATTTATTGCCTTTCAGGAATTTATATGTGATAAAGGGATTGGTTTTGTCCGCATTGATGGGACAACATTGCCAAGAGATAGACAATTGGCTGTACAATCATTTCAATTTTCTAGTGAGGTATGCACAGTATCTCTTGTAGATTTGTTATCTTTTAAAATGATTGCTCCTTTTGATGTATAGTATTTTGACATATGCGGTGGCTTTCTCCTCCAGGTGAAAGTTGCAATAATTGGCGTAGAAGCTGGAGGAGTTGGACTTGATTTTTCAGCAGCACAGAATGTTGTGTTCGTTGAATTGCCTAAAACACCGTCACTGTTGCTTCAGGTAGTTTTCCTGTACTGCTCATTTTTGTACTCTTAATTTCTTGTTTTCGTTCCTAAACCAATTATGCCAATTGCTTGCATTTTGAAGGCTGAGGATAGGGCACATAGGCGAGGCCAAACAAGTGCAGTCAATGTATACATCTTCTGCGCAAAGGTAAACTCGTTTGCTGCTGCTGTACTTGACACTTGAAGCTCGTCGTATCCATTATACTTGAATAGCAACTCTTATGTAACAGGATACTATGGACGAGTCAAATTGGCAAAATCTGAACAAGAAGTTGCACCGTATCTCAACTACCACTGATGGAAAATATGATGGGAAGACTGAAATCGAAGTACATCCCCAATCTCTGCTCTTTTCCTTAATTCTCAGCAGATTACTGTCCTTCCCCTTAGATGTGCAAACCACATAGAGGTTTTTTATATGTCAGAGGCAGCCATTAATTTGAATGATAAAAATTTATGTCAGGGCAGATTGAAAGAGCATATATTTTCAAGCCTGCTGAAGAAATCAGTGAAAGAGAGGTTCTTGAAGTGCAGCCATCACAAGCTAATAGTGTAGTATCGGATAAGATTGTTGAAAGCTGTGACGATATGGGTTCTGAGACAGATGTATCAAATACTATTGATCTCAAGGTTTATCTCTTGACTTGTCATTCGTCAAACAGCTTGGACATTTATCTTTCTTATACGATGAAGTTTACAAGCCAAATGTCTGGATGAAACATGAGTGGCAGAATTTTTTCCTGCTTTGCTAACCTGCCTCCTTGATTATGGAACTCAGATATTCACTCGTTTTGGCTGAATGCTTCTTCTTTTTTTGGCTGAGCAGGACGAGATGACTTCTGATTTGGAAATGTTAGAAGTCTGTCCCGGCTCTGGGAAGAGGTCTTCTGGCACACAGGGAAACCAAGAAAATCATCAGCCTATAAGTGTATGAACTTACATCTTATGAAAGGTCTATTTGTCTTCTCTGGTATGCCCTAAAATGTAAATACATTTCCTTATAATGCAGCTTATTGCTGATGATGGACTTGTGAAAGAGAATAATTCCAATTCTCTTTTCCTACTCCTAGACACTCTGCGATTTGAGGTAAATTTTAAAGTCTGCATTGTCTCTCTTATTTTATCCGTTATTCTCGTTGCCTTGTTGGACGTGGAATTATGTCAAGGAGGCCAAATTTGGTGAACCTACTGCACATTTTTTAATCTTTTGTCAGCTTGTAACTTTTTTGGATCTAAGCTGCAATCTGATTCTTATTTTTTGTTTTGGATAAAATGTAAATATTTCATTAATGAAAATGATTTGAGATACAGAAGGAAGTATCTTATTCTTATTGCTATTGTGAAATCTGTCAAATATCATAATCTTTACTTGTTTGGAGCCAAAACGCGTATGAATTGGATCTTTTATTCTTTCAGGTGAGCCCAAACACTGGAAGAATTCATTTATATTCTTGCATTCCTGGGAAAGATCCACGACCAAGGCCTCATTTCCAAAACTTCCGACCAGAGGAGATTGAAACAAGCAATCCAAGTGAGGGTACCAATAAAGAAAACACTCTTGGATCCATTACAGAAGATCCGGTTCATGTACTTGCTATCTTAGAATTTATGAAAGAGTGGAAATCATTACGGCCAATTGAAAAGCGGAAACTGCTTGGAAAGCCTTTGCAGTTACCATTATCACTGGAGTTAAGTTACTTGAGTGAAAGTACTAGCCACAACAGCGAGGTATGTCCTTTAGTTAAAAAGTTATCTCCAAATAGAGGGTATATGATTCCAAAATAATTATTAAAAGTTTTCTGCATCAGGGATTGCTCAGGAAAGGGAGCAAAAGACGAAATACACCCTATTCAGAGATAAGTATTCCCTTACCTCCAAATGCAGTGTGGAAGAAGGTCAACCTTCGAAGTGGGTACCAAAGAAAGGAAAAAGAATACACTCAAGCTTGGAGTATGAGCAACGAACCACTCTGTAAACTCTGTCAAAAGCCCTGCAAGTGAGTGGAAACACGGTGCATTTACTGACTGTTGCTCACATTTTTTTATGAGCTATATTTATTTTTTGTTTGTTCTAGGGGAAACAACGCCAAAGAGCCCGAGTATTTTGAGGATCTCTTTTGTGATTTTGCATGTTATGAAGATTACAGGACAAGAACAAGTAGCAAATATATTCGCCAGGTTTTCCTCGGTCATTCTTTCATTATGTTAATGTGATTTAGTTTTGGTTAACAAAGTTTCATATCATTTATACCTTTAAAGCATCGCTAAGAGGTGTAAGTTTTTGAGTCTCAGGAACTTTTTCAGATAGAACATGGAACTTGCACAAACTGCAAATTAGACTGCCACCAACTTGTCAGACGGATAAAGCCTTTACCGCTGGAAAAACGCCGTAGATACATAAAAACAGTTGCTCCAGAGTTATTTGCCCGGAAGAACTTGTAAGCCATTTAAGCCAGTTGCATAGGAAAAGGAGCTTAATTACTGCATCTGAACATAAAATTATATTTCTTTAGAAATTCAATTTGTTTATCAATATCACCTCTAATGTCTAAGGCTCGAAACTCTGGTCAATGATCCAACCGAGGGAAATGTGTGGCATGCTGATCATATCATTCCGGTCTACCAAGGTGGAGGTAAGTCGCAATATTCTACACCAGACCACTCGATAAACATCATTCTGAACCAATGTCACATATACATGATTTTATATGTAAGTTTAATTGACTGAACAAGTTTTCTTGAAATTTGGATCATTGATAGGCGAGTGTCGGCTAGAGAACATGAGAACACTTTGTGTTGCTTGTCATGCCGATGTCACTGCAGGTCAATGCGCAGAACGTAAAATGATAAGGTCCAGAGCCAGGAAGCAACTCAACAACACTTTGAAGGAACTCAGAAACAACCCAAACCAAACAGATCTCTTGGCTGACGACAAGAAAAAGGTATGAATCAAATGAAATGAAAATTGCAAGACTCGTAGCATTAAACTTATGTTCTGTTTGTTTCTAGGAGACTGATTCAGCTAGTGATGAAGAGAAAGATGAGCTTATGGTTGAAGTTCCTGGTAGTGCCTACTCCATAGATCAAAGTATCAGTCACGCTTCATAAAAGTCAATTTGACTTTGTCAGTAAACTGACCTCTCATTGACAAAGCACAGATCTTTTTTGTATGCTTGTACGTGAAAATCACAGCTTTCCTTGCAATGAAAGCTTCTTTTCTCGGCAGTTTCTTGTCAAAAAAGCAAACTGTTGTCCTTTTTTGTTTAATTGAAATTAAAAAATTTAAAATGGTAAGGGAATGTAAAACAAGAAGATTTTGCTGAAGAATTTAAGCGATTTTGTTAAATTTTGGTCTACCAATTTCTGTTGATAAGACCATTTATGTTTTTTTTTAAGGCCACAATTGGTCGATCCATTAGCCAAACTCGATCCTGAATGTGCAAGTGTATCTGTTTTTAATGGATTTACTATTTACTCTATAGCCACAGACCATTTATGTTTAATAAAATATTTATATGAAAGAACAAGATAATTACTGTTGATAACAAAAACAAAATAAGTTCTCTTTTTCAAATAAGTTCTTTGCAATTTTATTTTTTATGTTATATATAAATCTCTACTTTGTCTTTATATACAAATATTTATATTGAAATCCTTCTCTCCAAAGCAACATAAATAACCAAAAAAAGAAGTCAATTATTAAAAATACTCACACTTGTTCTTTCTATTAAATAAATATAATAAAATTTGTTGTGTAATTAACAAGCAAGGATGTTGCAATGGGCGAAAATCAAATACAGAAAAAAAAAACAAAGAGTGGATCCAATGCTATATTACATATTCTCATTTTATGACATAAATAAATAAATTACAATGCAATACTTTTGCAAAAAATATTTTATGATCCATATATATTTCGACCAATATATAATATGATAGTTAAAATTTATATATCCAATTTTTTTTAATAATACTATATAACAAATCTTTATACATATATAACGTTATTTATTTATTTTTATACTTAAAATGTTATTTATTTATTTATTTATATACGTAAAATGTGATTTATTTATTTTTATATGTTAAAAAGTTAACTCTCAATATGTTGCATGGAGATAAAACTTTTCTTCATTTTCTAATTAAATTTTCATTAGATTTGAATATATAAAATGTGAGTTTGGTTTTAAAGTTCATGAGGAGTAATATAAGATGGGATCAAAAGAGTTAAAAGACATAATTGTTGATGTTCCCTTGCCTTTAAGACTTGCTCTTTCCTTTGTATGGGGTACCATTTTATTCTTTCTCTCCCTATTTCAATTATTTTGATATATATATATATATATATATATATACTTACAATATTTACATATATAATTTATGGATTATATGTGATATATAAATTCAATTATTAATAGATGTAAAAATATTGCAGATGATTTTGTAATTTAAAATAGCAATTCTATACATAGTTCAAAATTACATTTAAATCATTTTTATAATAATATTTTTATTATTATTTTTAATATATTTTCACTTTAATTCCTATATATATATATATATATATATATATAGGTTGGTAAAGTTTGCAACAAACCCTAAGCACAAACTTTTAACAGCAAAGAGTTTCTTTGAGTTAGAGGAACACTAAAGTCACTATTTTGTGTCTCAAGAGTATTCTTTTTACTTCCTTCGAAAGTGTGTTTACTAACTTTTTAATTTGTCTTACTTTTTCTTCTTATTATAGTATTTTTAGATTGATTATATATAATATAAAATATTTAAAAAACAAATTTATAATTCCTTTATTTTTTATTTTTTGATAATAACTTTTGTGAAGGTTGAACACATGTATAACCAAGTTAAGTATAGTTACTACTTTTAGCATATAACCGGAACAATGCCTCATAAACTTTCTTTAGATTGACAAGCTGTTCACATACTCTCCTCAAATATAACCGATTAAATTAAACCATTTTGGAAATAATAATTAGGTATTTTATGTTGTTATCCTCGGAGTTGAAGATAATAACATGATTGAACCAGTATGATCTATCCGAACTCGGGACCAAGCGAATACAACTCGAATCCAGATGGGTTTAATTCTAAAAACCGAATTACTTATAAAACCGCACTAAAACTGGAATTTTATCGGTTAAAATTTATTAGACCAAATTGGGTGAATCCCTAATTTTACCTTAACTCTTTCAATCGATTTTCACTTCTTCCCTATCATCCTTCTTCGACACTAGTGATTTCTCTGAGGGAAGTGAAATCTTTCATCATTCTTCATCCTTCTTTCATCCTTCTTTCACTCTTCTTTCATTCTTATAGCGATTTTCACTTCTTTCATCGTTCTTCACGTGGTTCGTACAAAGAATCTGGCAAAAACCTTGGAAGAATCCGTGGCAGAATCCATTCCATTTTGGTTGCCTCGTCTAAATGTTGCAAGAGCAGATGAAGAAGAAGAGGCGCTATTGGAAAAGCAAGTCCACATCGAGTCAACTCTAGTCGGATGTTCTAGGAAAGTCCCTCCGACAAGAGAAGAGGAAGAAGAAGAAGCGACACCGGGAGAAAAATTCATTTCTCCTCCTCTGGCAAGAGATGATGGCGAAGACAAAGTGGCACTGGGAGAGCAAGTCCGATCTCCTCCTGCAAGAGAAGATGGGGAAGTCGAAGCGGCACTGGGTGAGCAAGTTCACTCTCCTCCTCCAGCAAGAGAAGATGGGGAAGAGAAAGCATTAAACGAAAGTGTAAGTCATTCTTTCGAACTTTATATCTCGTGTGTTAAGTTATAACTTGTGTGTGATCTAAGTAGTTTTAGATTAGTGTGAAATGAAATCAGTGTGTGAAATTGATAAGGAAATTTGAAAATTTTGCTATTGGAAATGGGATTACGGTGAAATCGGGAAACTATGTGTCGATATTGAAAACCAAAAGGATTCTCTATGTGATTGCTATAAAATGTGTGTTGATTCTCTCTATAATTGCTTTAAAATGTCAATTGTCAATGTATTTTATTTTAATTAGTTTTGTTTGAGATTGGTTCGATATTGAAAACCAAAAGGATTCTCTCCGGAATTGCTATAAAATATTGTTGATCTTGCTTGGTAGATTTATTGTCAATGTATTTAGATTCACATTTTATAGTTTGGTACAGTTTAAAATTGGGTTAAATTGTTAATAAAATGTGTCGAATCTTGCTTGCTAGATTCACTGTCAATGAATTTTAGTTAGTTTTGTTTGGTTTCACATATTGGAGATTGGTTCAGTTTAAAATCAGGTTACATTGTTAATAAATGTCGATATTGCTTGCTAGATTCATTGTCAATCTGTTTTAGTTAGTTTTGGTTAGATAAAACCAAAAGGATTATCTCTGCAATTGCTATAAAATGTATTGATATTGCTTGCTAGATTCATTGTCAATGTATTTTAGTTAGTTTTGTTTAGATTCACATTTTATAGATTAGTTTGGTTTCACATATTGATATTGAATTCTTTTGGTCTGGTATTGTTATCTGTTTGGTTTGACATTTTTTTTTGTTAGGACTTAGATGACGGAGGTACCCAAATGATACCACCTTTGGATATGTATCTACCTACAACTGAATACAAGAAGACAATTAAAATTGCCACCAAGTGTTATGTTGTGCAGGCCATGGAGAATATCGAGAAGATGCTTAGCAAGGATGAGAAGCAATGGTTCTACAACCATCCTCAGTTTTCTCATTTCTTCCACATGCTTAGGGAGACAAACCACATGACGATGGGCATGTGGATGATGTTGATACGGATGGCCCGTATAGAGAAGAACAAGGAAGTATGGTTCATCGTAAATCGAGTACCTATACGGTATTCCATAAGGGAGCAGGCCGTTCTTTTTGGGCTTCATTGTTATGAATACCCTAAAAATTATGAAGATATGGGTAATAACAGGTTTGTTGAGAAGCACTTCAAGAGAGGTAGAGTGACTCAAGAAGAGGTGGAGAAGAAATTTAAGTCAATGAAGACTTATTCAAGAGATAGATTGCCGATGGTTGTACTCTATTTCTTGACAGTTGTGATCAAAAGAAATGCAAAATGTGGGATGCAAGCAACGGTGGTTCACAAGTCCATAAGGCGGGTTGTTACAAACCTTGACACTTGTGTCACCTTCCCGTGGGGTAGATGGACATTCTTTAACAATCTAGGCCAAATAGAACGTATGATGCGTTTATTCAATGGTGCTAGCAATGATGCTACTTTCCGAGCTTTGTAATTCCCCTCGAAGTATGTCATATAGTCTTTAGCTTTATTTTAGTAATTTTAATCATCTGGTTTAAATGACTATATGTTTTTGGAATGGTGTTTTTGGTGTAGATTGTACCTTTTGAAGTCATTCCACAATTGAAGAAGGAGTTCTATGAGGAGGTTGTGGAGGCACACAGTGGGCTGCCCAAGAATGTGCAAATCCAAGTTTCTACCCTGTTCGATGAGGGATTTCGTGTTAGATCAATGCAGCACTTGGGGAAATAAAGGTTAATTATCCCTTATTACTCATGTTTTACTTGGATTATGTTTATGTGTCAAATGAACTTATATGGGTTGTATTTTATTATTGACAAACGATTGAAAGTATTCTAGACGCAACTAGGGATGAGACTTATCACCGATATCCCAGAAGAAGAGGACATTATCGACCCTATGGTTGATGGTTGGACGAAACGTTTGGTGGAAGAAAGAAAATATTGTTCAAAGATATGTTTGAGGATGATAAACGGGCCAGAAAAAAAGAAATTGTTGAGGCTGCTGCTCAAATGCAAAATGATAAGCCGGTGTCAAGAGATATCCTAGATTTGAAAGAAATGATGGAAATGGGCTTTAGGAAATTAAATGAGATGCTTGAAGTGATGAATGGGCGTTTGAATAAAGTGGAAATGTATGTTAAAGGAGTTGCCCCAGAAGTTGAGGAAGATGCAGAAGTAGGAGCAGATGAGGTTGAAGAAGTTCAAGAAGATGCATAAGAGGATGAAGAAGTACATGAAGAAGATGTTGAAGAAGTAGAAAAAGAAGATGCAGACTTAGATGAAGAAGTTGAATTAATTGAAAAGATGTTGTTGAGAAAGAACAAAAGAAGAGGAAGAAAAGATCATATTCTAATCTCAGGAAGCCTCCTTAGGGTATGCGGATGACAAGGCAGTCAAAGAAGAGGCCAAAGGGGACTCCAAGTAATTAGACTAGAAATGGTTTAGTTTTTAGACTAGAAATGGTTCAGTTTTTAGACTCGTATATCCGATCATATTCGATCCTCATCTTTTGGTATATTATTGTTATTGGGGTATATGGTTATGAAGGGTTTAGTTAATTTTATGGTTATGAAGGGTTTATTTTTGGTATATTATGGATATGAAGGGGTTTAGTTAACTTTAACAACTATAATGTTTTGTAGACATAGCATATTGATTCGGTTCTGCTATATTTAATGGATTAGTATTTTAGTATGTTTGTTTTTTCTTATTAAAAACGAGAACACATTAAGAAACAACATTACGATATAGTAAGACCTACATTAAGAAGCAAAAGAATAACATATTAATACAATCTACGTTAAGACATATTAAGACTTACGTTAAGAAGCAACAAAAGACATACATTGAGAAGCAAAAGACATACATTACGAAGCAAACATACATTAAGATTTGCATTAAGAAGCAAACCCAATCCAAACATAATCCTAGACTTAGACAATACAAACCCAATCCAAACACAAACTAGTTCAACTGTCATGGAATTAAGACGATATTAGTAGGATCCGATCCACTTTAAAACATCTTTCAAATTGATTGGGTTAATGTAACATTGTTTCTTGAAATCACATCTTTGAGGTCTGTTATCTCTTTGGTTAGATTTCCAATGGCCATTTGCAGATTAAAAATCTGAGCCGAATGTTTGCAAGACGTGAACTATAAAGTCTTGACCTCATCCTCCATAGCAATGTCCCAAGGTGTGTGATTGTGCAATCCGTCATTCTACAAGGCTAGACATGTGAACATGTAAAAGAAACGCCATTTTACCGAATATCCACCAAATGGTTTTGTATTTTTACCTCGGAAACTTTACATACGAAGTATGTTTTGACGGATTCGTTTGTGGTCTCTCTTACTATCTTCCCACCGCATAGACATTACTTAGGGGTCCCGTGAATGCTTTCCACAATCCGTTCAATACGTTTCTTGGTGGCTATAGTCCTTCTCTTCGCTTCACTACTCATGGTTACCGTACTACAAAACAAATGCAAATCAACTTAGTTAGTATTTGAAATCTTGAGATAGAAGATATAGAAAATTTAGAGAGAATAGAGAGACATACCTCTGCTCTCCAAGTATTGTATGGAAAATTTAGAGAAAATGGAGAGAAAATAAGGAAGAGAGGTAGATGATAGAAGGAAAGAATCGTATGAATCAGATTGAATCCAAGTGAGAAAATCGCCGAGTTTGATAAGTATTTATCAAAGGGTCAAAACATAAAATTGGAATTCTTTCAGAAATTTGAAGACTTCAAAATTTAAAACTTTCGAAATTTTTTAGAGGCAAAATTAAAAAATTAAAAAAATTTCCAACCAAAATTAAAATTTGAGAAAAGAAAAACCCATTATACCTTGGTTTTTTAGTTGTTCCTAATACAAACTGTTATACTTTGCCCAAAAATCACTAATTATAAGTTTAACCCACATAAAATTAATGTAAACTAGTTGAACCAGATAATTTACGTAAGTTTAAACCATTTTACATCATTTCAAATAATAATTACATATAATTGTACAATTATACTATTTTGGACCTAGACTATGATCATATCTACCAAAGACATCATAGTTTGTGAATGTCTTTTACTATCAAAATCAAACATAGATCCCATTTTCTTTACATAATGTTAATTTCAAATAGAACTTATAAATCATTAACTACTTAATCATAAAATAACATAGTTTGTTAAATATATTTCATGATTTAAAATATAAGAATGCGATTACATGAACTAGCTGTTACCCGAGAGCAAGAATGCATGTTCCTGTATACTTTAACCATCTAACTACTGTTACTTCCTTTTAGCTGTGACACTCGTAAGTACCACTTACAATCTTGTTGATGACATCTTACCACGTATCTCCAAGTATCTGAGTTTAGCACATCATACTCATAACATCTGTTAAGTGATGCTCTAAACACTACATCTTTTCACTTGTTCTTTACACATGAATTCTTGGCCTAATACAAAACTTGTTTCCCACTCCTCTACAAAGTGAGTTAACTCTTGTCTATCACAAGGCATTTCAGTATTATCATTCAGACCATAACCATCACTTTCCACAAAATCATTCAATGCCAATTCCTCCCTAGCAATATTCACACAACATCATCATTACGATGATCCCTTCCTTCCTCGTGGATAACAATCTCATTGTCCATTGTAGGAATCACCATATCACAGTCATAATTCATTCCAACCGAATTTCTTGGCACTACTCTTAAATCTTCCTCCTCAACACTATTATTCACTTCCACATGCAAAAAACTCCTTAAGTTACCCACATTCATACTATATAGATAAGTTTCGACATCCTCATCATCATAAATATATGATTGCTTTTTTGCTTCGACTACCAACGGAAAGTAACTCAATTTAATCTTTGTGTCCATATCCATATCAAGCTTCTTCCGTATCCTTCCTTCTAAGACCAAGTAAGTGATATCATCAATACTCGATGTTTTAAATATTGTTCTATAGTTAATAGCATCCTTCGTATTGCACTGATACCCTTCTTCCACTTCAACGTAACACCCTCCGAAGTCAAAATGAACACTTGTTGTTATCATTGAATATGCAAAAATAAAATATTGTTTAGCTACTTATACATCAATACGAAAATATGAAACTCAAAACCAAATAATACGACAATACAAAACTAAATTGTTTAGCTACGATCAAACGAAACACATGAGATATGATTAGAAAGAAAAGAACAACAAGTGAAGTTTAGCTTACGAAAATACGAAACTAATTTGTTTAGTTACAATCAAACAAAACACATATGGTATGCTTAGAAAGAAAACAACAACAAGCTTTATCGGATTGCAACAACAATTTAGAAATGCTTTTCAAGCGCCAAAACAAAGTGAGAAAACAAACACACACTAATCTCACCTCACTCACGGCCTCAACAACTAACGAGGTCAATGTCTTAAGAAAATGTAAATCTAGAACCCGCCAAAACAAAATGAGAAAACAAACACACACCAATCTCACCTCACTCACGGCCTCAACAACTAACAACCTCAATGTCTTGAGAAAATGTAAATCTAGAACCGTTTATAATAACTATATTAAATAACATCATCATTCCCACCTCAATGTCCCGTTTTAGGAGTTTGACCTCCTTTTCAAGCTTCAACAAAAGAATGAGCTTCAAAGTCAAGAAATGGCTGAAGATCTTCAGGAAACTCAGGAATGAATGTCATCATCAATCTTAAGCTCAACGTCGTGAAGCTCAAAAAGGTCATGAATGGAACGGAACAGATTTCGTCAAGGAACGGAACTCTTTCTTTGTCGGAAACAGATGAAAGAACAAAGAGAGGACCGGTTAATGGGATGCGATTTGATGGGTTGGTTCATTAATTAGATAGTACAATTTGGTTGGTTTCATTAAGGATTTATTATTATTATTTTATTTTAATCCGAAAAAGGTAGAGCTATGGGCCCAAATTTTGTGAAATTGTAGAGAAGAGTTAAAAAACAATTGTGATTACATGAGAGTAGCTTAACAAAACTGATTTCAAATAAGAACCTCCCAGATTTTCATCCCATACGACTAGGTAATCAAATGCCAAAGCAATGATACAGAATATTAAAACTGTTTCCGAAGTAAAATGATGACTTTTAAATTTAATTATGAATCTCTTTTTCCGTGAATAAAGAAAGAATAAAGTTACGGAATTCTAGCTTTGACGTAAAAATATAAATTTGACGTACAATGATAGTCATATTAACGACGGTGGATCGGTCAGAGTTCTCTATTGCAAAACGAAAAGGGACCCATTTGCTAACTCTTATTTTATTTTATTTTAACTTTGCGTTTTTTTGTTACATTTTTTGTTATTACATAATCGATGATAAAGTATGATTCATAATAATTTATAATTTTATTTTTAAACTCTTTTAATTTATCTCTTACAGTACAAAAAATAAATTGAATCCCAAATGTCAAAATAATTAACTAAATTTTCTATTATCAGATTGAAAAAAATTTGGTATTTTAACATTATATTTTCAAATTCGTAAACCTGTGATTTTTTTTTAGATTACAAAAAAATAAAGTTACCGGTTACAATTGAAAGTTAAAACTTGTGTTTTTGTAAAACCCTAGATCTTGAATTTTGAAATAATATCTCAATAATTTATTTGTTAGATGACAAAAATTCTTGGTGAAAGAAAACAAAAAACTAGATCAACATGTGCATATTTATAACGTTTCACGTCTTATGATTTGTCATGTACGTCTTCTCTCTCAAATTGCATTTTTCTACATATAAACAAAACAATAGTATATGTCACTTTTCATCTAGATATATTATATACAAAACCATCAACAATGACGAAAAAGTTCGACACCCTATTTTTTCTTTTTAATCCCCAAGTCATTTTTTTATTTTCCACGTAAGAGTTTAATATCTACAAAATTTTACACCTTAAATGATTTTGTTTAGTAAAATTCAACATTATATTCCATACGTCTATATCATATCTTTTTCTTTTATCTTTTATTTACTTTCTATTGTTTACGTCTTAAAACATCTTTGTAAATCTTTATAAATTAGTAATCTGACTTGTTTGAAAGTGAAATACAATTCACTTAAAAATAAAAATCTTTATGGAAATTGGTTGTTATCCATAAAATAGAAATAGTTTATTATAGTTGATGATTTAGTGAAATTTGGTGGAAACCTACAATTTGATATATTTTGAGTGTGTAAATGGTTGGATTCTGGAAGATTGATTTTGAATTTCTGATTGTTGGATTTAGGTAATGAAAAAGATAATTAAAATATTTTTGGGTATTGAAAATATTATTGTTGGGATCTATTTCAATAAAAAGATGTTAAAAGTTTTATAAAAAACTTCAAGGAAGAATAATAGAAAAATTTTGTAGAGAAATTTTTTTTTTGTATGTGTCCAAATTAAATTAACTAATTCTTTTTTAGAGAGTACACAAACCAATAAATTTGATATAAATTTGATATTTTTTATAAAAATATTTATTATAAGATAATGACTTTATATAAGATAAAATAAAAATGTCAAAAATTGAAAGAAAGAAAAAACAAATCAACAAATAACACATGACATTGCGGTCCTCATCTTTTCTTTATTCAATATGTTGAAATAAATTCAATCTAATTTAATTCACCTCATATTTAACACCCTCAATAAAACAATATCAACTATTGAATTATTTTTTTGGTAACCTTATTATACATGGTCTAAGTGTAATAATTATATAAGCAACAAAAAGTAAAGAGAATGAAAGATGACATATCGAGTAGTAGTAGTGAGAAAGCCTTAAAATCTCAACTATAAAAACAACATTCTGGGAGAGACCACACAAAGAAATCAAATCAATAAGCCATTTCAAATCTATCTTAATTTCTTCAAACTCAGAAGAATGGTTTCAGTGATATCAGAAGCATCAAGGAGTCGATCAAAGAAGGTATGTGTGATTGGAGCTGGACCATCAGGGCTGGTCTCAGCAAGGGAACTAAGAAAAGAAGGACACAAAGTGGTGGTGATGGAGCAAAACGACGCCGTAGGAGGGCAATGGTTGTATCAACCAAATGTAGAAGAAGAAGATCCATTAGGAAGAAGTAATGGTTCCATTGATGGTGAACTTAAGGTCCATAGCAGTATTTACTCTTCCTTGAGGTTAACCTCACCGAGAGAGATAATGGGTTATTCGGATTTTCCATTTTTGGCTAAGAAAGGGAGAGATATGAGAAGATTTCCAGGGCATAAGGAGCTTTGGTTGTATCTCAAGGACTTTAGTGAAGCTTTTGGGATAAGAGAGATGATTAGGTTCAATGTTAAGGTTGAGTTTGTAAGGGAAGAAGAAAATGAAGAAGATGTGAAGAGATGGATTGTGAGGAGTAGAGAGAAACTAAGTGGTAAAGTTATTGAAGAGATCTTTGATGCTGTTGTTGTTGCTACTGGTCATTACTCTCATCCTAGATTGCCCTCTATTAAAGGTATACATATATGTTTATTGGTTTCAATATTTATATTGATGATATTCTTTAGCATTTAATCATCTTATTGATAGCAAATGTAGGTAGTAGTTGACATGTTTGCCTTGTGATAAATATGGTATATCAGAATTTAAGATTATTCTAATCTAATATTATACACAATATATTAACCATTTCATTTATTGCTAATTGGTTTTGAGTTTGTTGATCTGTTAATATCTTCGAGTTTTTCGGTTTAGAATTTGCTGGTCAGTGATTTATCAAACATGATTTTGTTATGGTTATAGGAATGGATTCTTGGAGAAGGAAGCATATCCATAGCCATGTTTATAGAGTGCCTGATCCATTTCGTAACGAGGTAACTGAATCTGTTGTATCTTAAATTTTGGTAATGATGATGATTGATGGTAAGGATTATGATGGTGATAGGTGGTGGTGGTGGTTGGGAACTCAATGAGTGGACAAGACATATCAATGGAGCTTGTGGAAGTGGCAAAGGAAGTACATTTAAGTGCCAAATCACTTGACATATCTTCTGGTCTTTCCCAAGTCATTTCCAAACACCCAAACCTTCTTATTCACCCACAGGTTCTTCTTCACTCTATATATGTTATTTTTCTATATATATAATGTATGAATTTGGATTTAAAAGTTCTGATTTTTTTTATTGCAGATTGAATCTTTAGAGGAAGATGGGAGAGTCAACTTTGTGGATGGATCATGGGTCGTCGCAGATACAATTTTATATTGCACCGGGTAAGATAAATTGATAAATAGTAACAAATCTTGATTAATATGATTAAATTAGTTAATTAGTACAAAACATAACTCTGAAAGTTGAAGAGTATATTATCACTAATTACTACTTTATGTTTCCGTTAGAGAAGACAAATAAATAATTATGATGTAGGTTCCTTTGATGACGATTTAACCTTAAGTTACATTTAATTAATTCTTTTGTGACTTAGTGGGGTAATGTGGCCTTCATCTACATATTAAATATTGCTTCATGCAAGAAATTAAATAATTCCACTTTTAATATATTAGTGAGTATAAATTATCATTGGGATCTATTAGTCCAAGTCAAACAAAATAATTTCGAATAAAAATAAACTTTAATTTATGTAAATATAACTATATAGTGAAAATATCAAGATTAAAGTAATATTTTAAACTAAATAAAGCCAGATTGAGTGGGCTACAAATCTTGGTCCTCTTAATTCATTTCCCCTAGTTCTTGGGGCCATCATATGCAATAAATTTATAATTAAAATAAAATAAAATTGTAACTTGTTTTATTTTAATAATAATATTATGGGATCAAATCGAAATCGAGTTCTTTTAATCATGTGGTTAGATAATCTAGTTAATAACTTTTATATCAAAATTTTAATCTCTTGGTGTAACAAACAGTAGATTAAAAATAATTTAAGAAATGTATTTTAGATATAAAAAATATCTAATAGTTAAAAATAAAAATATAATAATATTGTGGGACCAAAATTCACAGGTACTCTTACAAGTTTCCATTTCTTGAGAGTAAAGGAAGAGTAGAAGTAGATGATGATAGAGTGGGTCCACTCTTCGAACATACTTTCCCTCCTTTGCTCTCTCCTTCTCTCTCCTTTGTCGGAATCCCTCGAAAGGTCTCTCCTTTTTTATTTTTCTATTTAAAGTTTTTATCTTTTGGTTTTTATTAATTTTCCGGTAAGTAAAAAAATTTGGTAATTTTCTTGTTGCAGTTGATAGGATTCCCATTTTTTGAAGCACAAGCAAAATGGATAGCACAAGTTTTGTCTGGAAAGTCATCTCTTCCTTCTTCCAGTCAAATGTTACAATCCGTCGCTGATTTTTACCGTTCAAGAGATCTTGCCGGAGTACCTAAACACCACACTCATGACATTGCTGATTTCACGGTAACAAAAATTGCAACTTTTTGTTTGGTTTGGTTTCGATTTCATGGCTTGAAAACAATCTTTGTGTTTTTGATATAGTATTGCGATAAATATGCGGATTATGTTGGATTTCCGCATTTAGAAGAATGGAGAAAGCTACTTTGTTTGTCTGCTCTTACAAATTCACATGAAAATCTGGAGACTTATCGTGATTGTTGGGATGATCATGAACTTCTACAAGAAGCTCTTCAAAGCTCTCATTTCACAAACCTCAATTGTTGAGAAACTCTTTTGTGGTTATGTTAGAGAGAGAGTTTGATATTCATACATTTATACATTTGTTTGTTTTCTTTGTTTCTTCTTATTTAGTTTGGCTGTCTCTGCTTTTGGTTCATATCTATATCCATACATTTATACATGTGTTTCCTTCCTTCAATATAGTCTCGTTTAAATCTTTGATCTTAACTTGTAACCAAAAAACTTTGAACTTTGTGTTGCATTTGCTTATATATGTATTAATTCTTCAGTACAATCTCTAGATTAAAAGACATTGCCTTTTGATGAACTAAGTAGCTAGCTAGACCCAAAAAGATTTTCAGATTTTTTAAAAGTTTTGGATAATTGGTTTCTCCTATGTAGTCTTCTTATCGTCATAACAAGACTTGATACAAAAAACATCAGTAAAATTCTTGTATTCCGAGAAGATAAAGCAAGCTATGGTGAGTATTACGATCACTTGTTTACTTTGGCTGTATGATAGATTTTCCTTATGTAGAACCTTTTCTTTTCGTATCAAGAGAGGGAAAAGCTCTTTGTTCTTAACACTAGATGTTTTTTTGGATCCTTGTAACAGACTACAAACATCAGTATTTATACTAGCATCACAATAACAACTCGCAACTAACAATAGATCAATAGCTAACAGACTCACGAGACTACTCTGTTCTTCCCGCGTCTTTTTCTTTAGTTTCCGAAGTCTCTGTTTCTATTGGACTCTTTGCAATGTTCCTCCATCTGCGAGTGTATTGTCTAAGGGGCATATCAATAAACCCCCCCCCCCTTTTGGACAAAGCTTGCTCTCAAGCTTACAATCTGAAAATTGTTGCTTCAGGTTGTGAACCAAAAGCCAACTATCGTCATGCGATGCTAACCCATGCCAATGCACCAAAGCTTCGAGTTCTCCATCCGAATTATAACGAGTATCAATAATATCTTCAGGGCTTATAACCAGCTCATTCAAATCATTGAAAGCTTGAAGAAGAGGCGTCACTGTGTCATGTGACCAAGAACCTGCTTCAAAAGAGAAACATGAAACATGGGATGTATTGAAGACGAAGTAGGAAGCTGCAAATGATAAGCCATTTTCCCAATACGCTCCAAAACTGTGAAAAGGCCATAAAACTTGGCCACAAGCTTCTGACATACTCTCCTGCTCACTGAATGTTGTCGTTAAGGACGAAGCTTGAGTAAAACTGAGACCCACAACAAATTCCAACTCTCTATGATGTTTGTTAGCTTGATCTTGCATGATGTCTTGAGCTCTAGCCAAGTTTTGCTTAATAGCTACCAACATTGAATCACGTTCCTTCAACATCCTCTCTCCAATTCAAAGTTGGTAATGGAACCATCTTCGAACTTCAATAAAGAAGGAGGAGCTCGACCATAAACTACCTGAAATGGAGTAGTCTTAAGCTATGTATGGTACGAGGTGTTGTACCAAAGTTCTGCCCAATGTAAAAAATGACTCCAAGTGCGTGGATGTTCAGAGGCAAAACAACACAAATACGTCTCCAAACAGCGATTAAGTACTTCCGTTTGGCCATCTGATTCTGGATGATAAGAGGTGCTAAAACAGAGTTTAGTGTGAGCTAACATGTGGCATTCCTTCCAAACACACTAAGAAACAGCTTGTCACGATCTGAAACAATTGAATTAGGGACACGTAAGCGTATGACTTCCTTTATGAACTTATGGCCACATCAGCTGCGGAGAAGGGATGCTTGAAGGCTATAAAGGTGAGCATATTTGCTTAATCTATCCACTACTACCAAAATTACATTGGCTCCATGAGAGAGTGGTAGTCCTTCAATGAAATCCAATGAAATATGGACCAAATTTGAGTCGGTATTGGCAAAGGTTGAAGCAAACCCGCAAGACACAAAGTACTATACTTGTGAGTTTGACACACAAGGCATTCAGCGACATACTTCTGTATATCCCGCCTCATACCTGACCAATAGAACTGAGACTGAACTCGCTTTAAGGTCTTTAAAACCCCACCATGCCCACCATGAATGCTGTCATGAAACTCTTGAAGTAATAATGGTATAAAAACTGAATCATTAGGCAAGTAAAGGCGATTCTTAAAGAATAAACTACCATTGCAAAGAGAGTAAGCTTTACCCTTCAAAGAGCCAGCTTGCAGGTGAAAAATGAGAGACTGAACTGAAGAATTAGTGTCCAACTCCCTGAACAAACGTTGCAGATCCAAAGATTAGGGAACTGTCAAAGTTAACAACAAAGTGGGAATGTCTAAAGCTGCACATTGCATACTTCGTGAGAGACCATCTGCGGCTTTATTCTCCAAGCCAGGCTTGTACTTTATATCAAAATCGCAGCCAAGCAATCCACCTCTGATACTCAACTGAAACTTCACGCTGCTCCAGAAGAAATTTGAGCTTCGTTGATCTGTGCGAACCACAAATTTCTTACCAACAAGGTAATGCTTCCATTTCAACACCGCCAAAACAACAATCATTAGCTCCCTTTCATAAATGGACTTACGTTGTTCTCTCTCAGTTAGTGCATAACTGAAGTATGTTATGGGATTGTGTTGTTGCATGAGCACAACACCTAAACCAAAGCCAGAGGCGTCAGATTCCACAATAAACTTTACATAAAAGTCTGGCAAACAGAGCACAGGTGCAGATAGCATCAACGATTTCAATCTCTCAAAAGCAGATTGAGCTATAGAGTTCTACTCGAATTTATCCTTCTTCAACAACGTAGTTAAAGGTTTAGCGATAATCCCATAATGCCTTACAAATCTTTGATAGTAACCAGTCAATCCCAAAAAGGCGCATAAACCTTTAACATTCTTTGGAACTGACCAATTAACCATAGCTGATGTTTTAGTGGGATTCGTTGAAACACCTCCAGCAGATATGATGTGGCCGAGATATTCAACCTGCGCTTAGCCAATGAAACATTTTTTGCGGTTAGCAAAAAGCTTTTGTTGAATCAAAATGTCCAAAACCAGCTTCACATGTGCGATATGATCCTCGAAACAAGTGATGTATACCAGAATATCATCGAAAAATACCAAAAAAAATCGACGAAGATAAGGCATGAATATATCATCCATCAAAGTTTGAAATATTGCAAGCGCATTTGATAACCCAAATGGCATCACGAGAAATTCATAATGCCCATCCATAGTCCTAAATGTTGTTTTTTCAATGTTAGGCTCCTTCATTCTTATTTGATGGTAGCCAGAACGCATATCTAATTTAGAGAAGATACACGCCCCATTTAATTCATCCAAGAGCCAGAACGCATATGTAACCCACTCACCTTTAAAGAAGAAAGTGAGCTCCTGAGTGTTCCAATCAACACCACATTTCCCCAAAGTCATCAGCCTTTGGACCCCTAGGATTATATCAGCACTACCAAGTTCCAATGCCACAAAATCCGCTTCAAATTGCATAGAAGACAACTGAAACTTAATTCCCTTACACACACGAGAACTCCTCACGATTAAACCATTCCCCATTAACACTTCAGATTGCTTTAAACAAACAAGCTTTAATCAAGCTTGCTTCATGACAGAGGGTGCAATGAAATTATGTGTAGCCCCACTGTCAATCATGACAATCACCTCCAATTTGCCAATCGCACCACGTAGCGTTGTTGTAGTGGGATTTGATAAACCCAAAAAGGCATTCAAAGACAACTGCATAAACTTTGGTTGCAACACAATTTGCTCTTCATGATCATCCAAAACTTCATTCTCTTCCAACAAAAACTCGGAATCACCACTGACAATTAACACGTGCAATTGACTCAACTTGCACTCATGATGAGGACCATAAGGTTCATCACATTTAAAACATAACCCTTTCTTTCTCCGATCAGCATATTCAGCTATAGATAAATCTCTTCTTCCTTTCTGAGATAGGTTGTACTGCTGCGGCTGAGGTTTACTCGCAGAGGAATGTACAGAGGAAGTAGAATTTCCCGAATATTGCCTTTTCTTCCAACTTGAATTACCCGAAGGCACATTCTTTGTTTTATACTGCGTAACAAAATGAGGTTTTTCTCGCTGTGTTTCCGATATAAGTGATTCACTTACTATCTTTGAGAACACACTAGATTCCATCTCCAATGCCGTTGCAATCAATTCATGAATACCATGAGGCTTCAGTTTTGGCTTCAAACCTTTAAGAAAATCGGTTACCAAACTCTTTTCCTAAATGTCATTCAACTGCAAGGATAGCTGTTGAAACATGTAGACATAATCTTCCACAGACCGAGACTGATACAACTCATATAATCGAGTTCTTGGAGAAGGAACACTTCGATCGCTCAAAATGCCAAATCAATCTTTCAGTGAAATCATCCCAATCCGTAAAAGGAAAGCGATTAATTTCCCAATTATACCAACTCAACACACGCCCAGCCAAACTAACAGAGATAAGATCCAATTTCTGAGCATCATTGTACTTACAGAGCTCAAAGAATCTTTCAACCGCACTAATCCACATGTACACATCATCGCCTTCAAACACATGCATATCCACCTTACGTATAACAGTATCGCGAGTTTCTAAAATGGATTGAACCTCATTAGCAGTATGTACCTCATGATTCTGTTGCGATCCCAAATTATCGGCAACCTCCGGAGCACGTGGGACTGTTCTTTCACCATTATCAAGCTTCGCGAGGACCTCTGCTAGTTGAATACTCAACGAATTTAGACGCTCATTCGTCTCTTTCTTCGAATCTTGTAATTCAGCTGCAACAGTATCCACCTTGTCTTCAAATCGTGACATGCGATCCAACACATCATCGTCGGAGTTACCATCAGACAATCGCGTCACCATTGGCATCTCGAAGCCGTGCTCACCGCACCAATTGATAGATAGATTTTCCTTATGTAGAACCTTTTCTTTTCATATCAAGAGAGGGAAAAGCTCTCTGTTCTTTACACGAGATGTTTTTTTGGATCCTTGTAACAGACTACAAACATCAGTATTTAAACTAGCACCACAATAACAACTCGCTACTACCAATAGATCAATAGCTAACAGACTCACGAGACTACTCTGTTCTTCCCGCGTCTTTTTCTTTAGTTTCCGAAGTCTCTGTTTCTATTTGACTCTTTGCTTTGTTCCTCCATCTGCGAGTGTATTGTCTAAGGGACATATTACTGTACTTGGTTGATGATCATACGTTGAAAGTCAGCAGCAGGAATTCTAGAGCCTTGTCTTCGCTTTTTTATGGTTCCCCAATCAACACCCGTGAAAACATCTATCGGCTTAGAAGGAGAGTTTTTTCTCTTGTTCTTGGGGAATCCACGGATCCATTTTAACTCAGAAGCTTCAATTACCTTTCCTATTACCTGCAAATCCTCATTGGCTTCACATTCTGAAAATGTTCCTAAGCTCGGGTTTTCACCTTGCTTGTCAGTTTTGCATGTTCGCTTCCCCTGCCTGGTCCGGCTTCGCTTCTGCCTTCCACGGACAATGCTGGAGACTGCAGTTTTGTTGCCTGAAGATTTTAATTTCAGATCAGTCTTGTGCTCCTCTAGCTTCTTCTCTGTTAGCTGCAATGCCATGGCCTCCACAAGGTCTATTTCGTTGTCTTCAGCAACCAAAGAAGCAATCTCCGAAAACCAAAGTAGATTTCTGCCTAAGGAAGTGACACAATCAGCGGTTTCTTGACCAGACAACCTAGACATATTAACTATAGCCTCAGCTGCAGATACTTCTTGATAATTTCCCTCTGTAACAAGAGATATCCTTCTGCTCTTCTTCCGTTTAATTCTTCCATTCTTTTTAGCAACTACTTTGGGATCCTTACTGGATTTCATTTGTGGTCTACAACACCTTTTCTTTCCTGGATTGGTCCGGTTTCCTGCAGATTCCTCTTTAGCCAAAGAACTTGAACTTTTTTTCTCCCTACTTGGTTGATTGCTTTGAGATTCTGAGGTGGCTTGAGCACTCGAGTGTCGATCAAGATCTGAGCCTTTGGAAGTTTTGTTGCTTGGATCAATTTTTACCTTTTTCCTTGGCCTTGAGCCTGTGATTAGTGGCTTGTACTGCTTGGCCAGAAGTAATATGCTAGTTGAACATGGTAGTGCTTGAATTATCACTCGCTCGGATCCCATTTTTTCATGCAATGAAACCGATAAAGACTCTTGAGGCATCCCGACTTCAAACTTCTTAACAATCAATACTTCTTCTTCGCATGAAAGGGGAGACATATTCAAGTCAATTCCGTTCTCTGCTTAAGAAAAGTATCAGATCAATTAAGCTTCAATGTATCAAGAAAATGTGACAAAATTTGCTGAAGAAGAAACTAATATGTATTTCTTACCTCCTCGACATTTTAAAGATCCTTGAGCTTCATTCACCCCCTTGGATTCATTTACTGAATCTTCTTCCTCATTCTTTGTACCAGACTCTTCTCCAATTTTATTTGGTGTAACTGGACTCAGGAATTGATTGAACACATAATCTGAATGTTCCTCGATCTTGGCTGGTTCATTTAAATCCAGTTGCAGCTTATTCAACTGGTTACTTGATTCCAAAGACATCTTCCTCGGTAATTGCTCTCGCAGGTAATTTGGAAGTTCATTAACTTGTCCAATAATAGAACTTCTCTCGTCCTCTCTCTCTCCACACTCAAAAACAGGTAATTCTAGATCCCGGGCCTTCTTTTCAGACTTCTGCAAATTAACTATAGCTTCAATTTGGTTAGGAATGCTGCCTTCACAAGTAAAGTTCCTAGTTTGGTATGGGGAAACACTCAAATTCATCCAGTGTGTTCGAGGGCTAGAGAAGCTACGAGTTCCCTCCATTTCCATCATCAGTTCCTTTTGCCTCCGATACAGACGATGAAGCTCATGAATCTGAAAACGAAAAAAATCAAACTCTTAAATTGTAGGTACACGAAACACCTGAAAATGAAGCATCACACCAAAAACAAGATGTAACAAAGAAATGCACCTGACTTTCAAAGATAGATTCATGTACAAGCATGGTGTGTTTCAGTGTTTCCTTTAACTCTCTAAGATAAAGATCACAATACAATAAAGAGAATGTATCATCCGAATTCATATTTACGCCGTATCTATTGGTTAAGACCGTATCAAGGTCCTGTACAGGAGACAAACTCCAGCCAGTTCTCATATCTGTCGTCTCACGGTTTGAGTAATTGTACCTCGGAGAAAAGCTCTTCTGCTGCATTTTTCATTCACTTCGCACTCTTAAGAGCAAGATTGCTGTTTACAAAGAAAGAAGAATGAATCAATCTTCTTAACTCGTATCAACTAATAATAAAAAATCAAAAACCACAATGCATCATTAAATATTGTTCTGTATCAACAAAATTAGCAAAACAAACATGCATTTGAGCAAAACTATACTAAAGTTGATCTTGAGATCTTTAACAACATTTTCCTTTTTTTTATTGCAGAAATATCATAAGCGTTTGAGGATAAATCATTAAAAAAAAACACACAAGCTTCCAAAAGCAGCGCAAGGAACGAATAAAAACAAGACATTGTTGACATTTAACGACCTAGAAAAACGCAACAGATGAAACTTGAGATAGATTAATGGAGGAGATTTTGCGGAAGAGGAAGATGGTAGTGAGAAAATTACAGATAAAAAAGACTGAAAGAAAAAGAAGAAAACAGAAGTAAACATCTGCAGAAGAAGAAACCCAGAAACCTTATCATCAGCAAAGTAATGATTATACAGAAGAGAGAAACAGGATCTACTTTTAAAAAAGAAAAAAAATGAGAGCTTCTCTGAGATTCAACTTAAAGCTTCTTTCTTTACTTCAGTGAGCTGCTGAGAAAACAGAAGAAAAAAGGAGCTTCTTTTATTTTCTCGAGAATCGACACAAAAAAGAAAAGAGAAAGTGCGATGCAACCAAATAAAGCAGGGATCTAAATAGTTTATCGATTTGGATGAAGCAAGAAGAGCGTATCAGAGATCTGTTGGGCCATAGAAAGAAGATGGAAGAAGAGAGAGAGAAGGACAGAGAGAAGATAGAGAATTTTCTCAGGAAACAAACAGAAAACTTACATTAGAAGCGAAAAATGGGAGTTGAGACTTGAGTGCCTGTGAGAAAAGATTACAAGAAAAAGAAAAAAGATTTTTAATTTCCTTTTTTAGTCTCTGATTCTTCTTTCTCTTGTCTTTTTCTTACATGTCTGTCTCTCCTTCCTTACTTTTCCCATGTCTGAGAAAACTATTCTCTTTTTTTTTTCTTTTCTTTTCTTTTATTAATGTCGTACTAGATTCACTATAGAATTACAGATCCACAAAACCAATCCTCATTTGTAGGAACCAGTACAAAAAATCAATTTTTTTAACCCAAACCATCCGGTTGAACCGGCCTTTAAGTTCTTTTTCTAAAATTCTGCTAGAAACCAGGCTAATCTAGGAAGAGAGACATTGAATAAACCACACATGATATTTAGTAACAAACAAAATGTTGGGAAGAATCAAATCAAAAAGAAATAAGAGGATGTTTTCTTATCACATACAACGACGATCAAGAAAATATATGGAGATAAGACCAAACAAGGTTTATCTGTGAGTATGTGTAGCCGAGAAATTCTTTTCTTAAGCTAGTTTAATCCAAGTAATGGATTCAGGTTTTATTTATTTTTGAGCTGAAGACCCCAAACCTGGATGAGGAAGACCATGCTCTCTTCTTGCATTTGTACGATCAATTGCAACTCTACCAAACTTCGGAGGTAAAGCCGTAAAGGTTGTCATACAATATGGAGAAGGTGGTGGCGGTGATGATCCTCCGCATAGATGGAAGTGGTGGAGGTGGTGCTCTTCTACGCATAGGGGGAGGTGGTGGAGGTGGTGCTCCTCCACGTATAGGGGAGGTGGTGGTGGTGGTGCTCCTCCACGTATAGGGGGAGGTGGTGGTGGTGGTGGTGCTCCATACATTGGAGGTGGAGGTGGAGATCCAAAATTCGGTGGAGGAGGAGGTCCATCAATTACATCGCTAAAGATCTCCTCCGCATCCAAAAACTCTTTAGGTGAAGCAATCTCAAAATCAATCTCATCTTCCAATATTGTAGTTGTGATAGTAGGCACCAATGCATCAGCGCCAGAGAAAAGCATCTGATACATATATAAGTATGCATTCAAACTTAATAAACAGCCTCATTGAATAGATGATCAGAAAAAAAAATCACAAAAGGTCTATACCTCTGCCTTAAATTCCTTAGGGAACTGATCCGTGGCATCCCAAAGTATATCCATCTCATCAGGTTGGACCATTAGAATATTAGCACACACAAAGGCTGTGTGGAATATGATTCTAAAGACAATCTCCTCACATACCAAATCATCATGCAAGTGCACACATTCCAGAACAACATCCCCTTGAACACGACAGTTTATATCTTATAGAATGAGATGTTGAATTAAGTTTATTAGAGTACACATATTACAATATATATGTTGTACATTGACCTAGTGTATCGTAATGTAATTACAAAAGTCTTCTTTCCTTACATACTCTTATATGCCCCCTCAAGATGGAGGTACATGTGTAGCTTCAATCTTGCTCATAAGTTCTTGAAATCGTAGTCTGGAAAGAGGTTTTGTCAGTGCATCAGCCAGCTGGTCACGCGTGGACACATGAGTAACCCGCAAAGCACCAGATTGGATATTTCCTCATACGAAATGATAATCCAATGCTATGTGTTTCATCCATGAATTAAAGACTGGATTTGCACATAGATAAGTAGTGCCTATATTGTCGCAGTAGATCACCGGAGTTGATGGCAGCTTTATATGCAGTGTTAGCAACTGCTCGATATTCAGCCTCGGTGGAAGAGTGAGCAACACCGTTCTGCTTTTTAGAGGACCAAGAAATTGGTGTTTTCCCAAGATAAACGACATAGACATGTGTAGAGAGGAAGTCATCAGTGTCTCATGCCCAGTCGGCATCCGAGAACACGTGCAAGGAGAGTGGAAAGTTCGCAGGAAGGAATATACCATGAGTGAGAATGCCAACAAGATACCGGAGAACTCGTTTGATAGCATTCTAGTGCATATCAGTCAGTGAATGCATGTATTGGGATAGCTTATTCACGGCGTAGGATACATCTAGTCTTGTTAAAGCAAATATTGCAAGCTTCCTACAACCTATATGTATTCTTTGGCATCCAGAAGTGGAGAACCAGGCGTTAGGGACAGCTTTGGTGCTGGAGACATTGGAGTAGCCACAGGTTTTGCATTCATCATATGAGTACGTGTGAGAAGATATGTTATATACTTTTTGTGCATCAAATGAAGTCTTGTTTTGGTTGTGGTAGCTTTGATGCCAAGAAAATAACTAAGTTCTCCCATGTCCTTAATTGAGAATCGTGTCCCAACTAAGTTCTCCCATATCTCACATTTATGAAGAGTTTTGTCCAATTTGTCAGATATCAACTTAGAATGATACATATTCTTAATAGACTTTACATTCAAATGCCCAAGTCTATCGTGCCATGTATGCAAATCACAACTCAGATACGCAAAAGCACCATCCTCATTCTCATTCATTGACTCTAGTACAAAAAGGTTACCGATACAAAAAACTTTACCAAAATACTCTCCATTTCTAGATAAGACTATCTTTCCTGATTTAATTGTTTGTTTAATTCCCGCAGCCATAAGCAAGGCACTCGAGATAATGTTTCTTTTCATAGATGAGACATGAAGCACTTTAGTGAGGGTTAGAGTTCTACCAGACGACATTTTAATGTCAACTTCACCAATACATGAGACCTTTAGTGCACGAGCCTCCCTAGATATACATTCTCACAGACTGATTCATCAAGGTTCTTGAACAACTCCCTTTGATTGCAGATATGTTGAGTAGCTCCTGAATCAATTATCCAATCAGTCTTATCAGATAGAGAATTAACTTCTATTACCATTGCCATGATATTTTCTGTGAGGTGAACTTTGGGAGATTCCTTTTGCTTCAGGGGTTACCTACAATCTTGTCTTTTGTGACCCTTTCTGTTGCAGTTCCAACATCTGATTTTCTTTTTGAAATCGATATCTTGGTTTACTCCATTCTTATTCTGTTTCTGGTTGCTTCTGCTTTTCTCTTTATTTCCTAAAGATTCCACGACGTTAGCATCATTAAACATTGAGTTAAAACGCTCAAGATTGTTAGACCCGAAAGCGAAGAAGGTATCGAAACAGAGAGATTTAAAGTTGAAGAATAAGATGAACAAGATTTGCAGAGCCGAAGAGAGATTCTTCTGAACTTGAGCGTTTTAACACCCTCAATCTATCGATTCTGAGGATGAGAAAACACAGTTTTTACTCTGCAGTTCTTCACCAATAGATCCACCTCTTGATGAAGATCAAAGCTCTCGACCGCAACTAAACCTGAATACCCGAGAAAGAGTTGATAGATTTTTCGTCAAGATCTCCCCTTCTCTGTACTCTCCTTCTGTTTATATAGTTGTTAAAGTTGGTGTATATCATTCCGAGATTCACGCACGTGAGGATTAACTTGTTTGTTTATTCTTTTTAACTGAATCAGTTATACTCTGTTTTACTTAATTATAAAAGCTTCCTGATTCAATTTTAGAACAAACACTCCAACAATATCGTCATATGTGAGATGCCAAAGGTAGTGAGATAATGGTCGAAGAGTCACATATTCGCAGCCATTGTCAGAATAAAGAGTACCGATTTTGGTGTGAAATCGATTCTCCACAAGCGCCTTGAAGGTAATGAAAGTCTGTTGGACTTGTGATTTCTGTTTTAGTGGGAAAAACCAGGTATACTGAGAGTAATGGTCAACAAAAATAAGGTAGTATTTGTGATTGTCAATAGATAATGTTGGTGAGGTCCAAATATCTGAGAATAAGTATTCAAGAGGTCGAGCATAGGTGATTGATGTAATTGAAAAAGGGAGTTTATGAGTTTTATTAATGAAACAATCAGAACAATGAAACTGAGTTTGCATAGATGTAGAAATGGGTAATGAGAAGTTAGAGACAATAGTTTTAAGAGTATATAAAGATGGGTGTCCCAATCGGGAATGCCAAGAAGATAGTGATGTTTTCAATGATGGTGAGGCGAAGAATGCATGAATATGTGATGGTAATCTCGGCCACAAGTACAACTCATGCTCAGCCTTGCCTTGGAGTAACTAGACCCCCGTTTTGAGATCATTCACCTAAAAAGAACAAGGGAAAAATTACACAGACACTTGATTAGTGTTACACAACCTATACACTGATATTAAATTCTTGTGGACTGATGGAGCATAAAGAATATCAAAGAATTGTAGCAGTTTAATAGGAGTAGGAAATAAGGCAGAACCAGTATGTGAGATTAACATTGCAAAACCATTTGCAGCCACCACTTCTTCACCACCTATGTAAGGTTGGTGCAGAGGCAAGTTTTTAAGATCACTTTTCAAGTGATGCGTAGCCCCACTATCAAGTACCTAGTTGTTGTGATCACACGGTTGAGTAGCTGTAATGTTTGCACGTGGTTACTACAGAACATGAGCATTAGACATAGTGTGTTGCGGATTCTGTACTGCTTTGATACCATATAGAATGAGATGCTGGATTAAGTTTATTAGAGTAAATAGATTACAATATATATGTTGTACATTGACCTAGTGTATTGTAATGTAATTACAAAAGTCTCCTTTCCTTATATACTCTTATATATCTGACTTCACCAAGACACATTCCTCCTGCGGATAAGATCACGCATAAATGCATTTTCAGTAGAGAGAAGCAGTTAACATGGAAAAGATATAATGTTCGCTAACCATTTTCTGGTGTCTAAGTTAATGTGAAATGCCACAAAGATACAATGGTCTGAAAAGTACCTGCTGGTAAAGACGAGTGTGTTTGTTTGTCTCTAGTGTGGACAAGAGAAGTATGGAACTTCTGTTGTTTCTGGCTTTAGGGTCCTGACCATAAACCCGTAAGATAGGTCTGCAACTTTTTCTCCCTTCAAAATGTGGAAGATTTCTGATAATCAAGCAATCCAAAAGAAGAGGAGTGTCTGCAGGTGACCAATCAGAGCCTAAATTTTTTCTAGAAATGTACTGAAGATATCTGAGTTGAGAAGGCTGCGGATTTAAAGGAGACAACAGATGTAGAAGCTCTTTAGGAGCTTGTTTGGGTACCATCTCACGAGTCTTCTTCTCACCATGATACTGTTTTCTGTACAATAACAGGCCTGATAACATAAAAGCAAGAACATACCAACCACCTCTTTCACAATTCATCAACAATACATTTCGTTGACCTTCCAAAGATAGCCAGCTTTCGCTCGATCTTAGGAAGTGATGGATCATTTCAAGAGGTAAAAGGGGACAACTCGCGTACTGCTGTGGATAATCCAATATAGTCATGTCATATTGAGATAACACATCTGCTATTTGACTCCGTTGTTCTCCTTCTCTAAAGTTACACACCATGAAAGAAGCATCAGGGAAATGATCCTGAAGCTGCTATCCAAATATGCTTTGTACTCATCCTCATTCATAACATCTCTTGAGAAACAACAGTCAAAAACTAACAAGGAAGAAGAAAACAAGAGAAAAAATATGTTACGTAAATGAAAAGCAATGTTATACTTCACAGCCAAATTATCACTACAAGACCAAGAGATTAAAAATACATGGACTGGTTTTCAAATTGTTTTAAATGCTATTATGCTTTAAGGTAAAAAGATTGGTTAATATACCGTAGACACGCTCTGAGATCTCGACAAGACGATCAGGAGATCGGTGATAACGGAAAAGCGACATTAGGTCATTGAAACCTTTGTTCAGAGCAAAATGATGACAATTGCTTCAAAAAGAGTTTAAAGAATGATCATCATAGGCTTCTGATGAAAGCAAAGTTGACTTGGGGGATTGGACTTCCTCAGGAGTTTTCAATTTAAAATAGAAAAGAAATCCAAAGTTTGATTCATTCAGTCAAAAACTGTTATTTGAATAACTTGTTTTCGCACATTCTTGAAGAATTCATAAATGATTAATTCCCATGTTTTATTTATAAATAATATCGTTGAATTTGAAAACCTTTTTTACCACGTGCAAATAAAAGGATATAATTTTTAAAAATTCTTAATATATAAGGTGATTTTTGCCTATATGTATAAGCTTTCTGATAATAGGTTCCAAGGCCTGGTTTGTTTTGTGTTGGATTTATCAAAGTTTCAGCCACCAATGGGCAATGGCCTCATATTGTGCTTTCAGTCAAATATATATATATAGGTGATTTTAAGCAATATACATAAATTTCACAAAAATTAAATGATAGCTATAATTTTTAGTGTAATCAAGATTTTGACAAAAAAATTGAGTTAATTGAGAAATGAGTCGCAATTGACCAATTTACTTTTCAGAACGAATTAAACTTATAATGTTTTTATATATCCGGAAAAATAGCATGTATTATCTTTTAAAAACCAATAAAATATAAGCTATAGTAATACTTAAATAATTGATAAAATAATAGATATACCATAAGTTTAGTTGATAACAATTTTTTTTTGGTATCTGCAGAAATTTGGTGATACACCCGCAATAAAGAGAAAAAAATAACAGAAATATCCAATATCTCAATTTTATCTATATTACACCAACAATTATATTAGCGGAATATTACGATAAATATTAGTATAAAGAGAACAATATCAACCTACATATTTTTAGGACATATAATAAATATGTTAGATATATTAAAAATAAAAACATTAACAACGAGTATTAGTTTAGTTACATTATCAGAATGGCATATTGAGTAAATAGAACCACCCTAAATTCTTCACCGGACTTTGTGAGAACTTGTGGCAAAAATTTAATTAACTAAAAACTTATATTTAAGTCTGTAATTTATTTTTTGAAAAATAGTTATATATTAATATCTATAATTTTGTGTGTATATAAAGAATTTATAGTTTAATTTTTTTTCCAACTTTAACTTATATTATTTCAAAGAAAGCAAATGTTTATTCTTAGTTTGGTGGTCAGAATGATCTAGCTAAAGATTAGGATTCGATTCCTCTCCACTACATTAATAGATTAAAAAAATTTAGGGATAGACTTTAGGCTATGGATTAGGCATTGTTAATCTAATTGTTGACAAATTATAAATGTGGGATGTTCAATGGTTTTTTTTTTCAGATAATATTGATATCAGGAACTTGTAAAAAAATTGTTACTGAGATATTCTTACGTTTTCGACAGATGAAAAATCACAAAATTTGTAAAAATTATGAAAATTTACAAATTGAAAAAAATTACGATAAAAATTCAGCCGTTAAATTTTTTATTGTAATTATTTGTTACAGTTCTTACGTTTCCACGTCGGATGAGAGAAGACGGCCTTGTCGTCTGAACCGAGTCTCGGTCTTTTTCTAAAGTCCACTTTGCGGGTTTTCTGATGCAAATATGTTTGTAGATAATCAGAAAAGCTTTTTTTTGTTGCTATAATTAAATACCTCTAAATATGAATAAACCCTTTGTAAAAAATCAAAATAATATATTTGACAACAAAAAAAACTGCTGGAAGATTTCTCGAAATCTCATTCTATTTTCTTTCCTTTCTGCTCCATCTTTCTCCTTTGTTTCACCTGAATTTCTTCATCTCACTGTCACTTCATTCTCTCTCTCTTTCTTTTTTTACATTTTATTTTTATCAACTATTTGATTAGCTTCGAAGATTCTTTGTTTCCACGATTGAGAGGAGATTCGGCATTGTACATAGATCGGTTCATTTGGAATCAACTCTTCTGGAATTTCTGAGTTTTAAGGGAATTCGCGACGTTGGATTACGACTTGCTTTTCGTTGTTACCAAAATTGGATTATTTGTGGGTAGAGAGAGAAGAATTTCTGCGAATTGGGGCTCTATCTTAACTTTGCGTGCCAAATTTGTCAACAATTTGTGCTAAGGGTGAATAAAAATTAGGGCTTGCGACCTGAATTTGGGGGAAGAAAGGGATCTGGGGTTTAGGTCAACGGAATTGGAGCAATCGAGAATGATCTGTTTGTTGCTTTACTAAATAGACGGTTTGGATCCGATCGGAGGAGAGACAGCGCCATCGGATGGCGCTGTTCCGTCGCTTCTTCTACAAAAAGCCTCCGGATCGGCTTCTCGAGATCTCGGAGCGGGTTTACGGTAATTGCCTTTTGCTCCTTCCCTTTTTTCTCTGTTTCTGGGGTCAAAGCATCTGGGAACAGATAAAATTGCGGTGAATTTATTCTGTGACTCGATAGAATATGGGCATTTGCTTCAAAATTGCTACGAGCTTCTGGATGGTAGAGGGTTTTTGGTAGTTTGGTAGTTATGAGAATTCGAGTATAGCTTTGCAATGGTTGCCCATTTGAGCTGAACTTGTCTTTGTGAGGGTTTGTTAAAGTTTTGAATTAAAGAGGTTTAGGAATCAGAATCTCTTTGTCGACAATTTATTGCTTTGTGGGATATTCTACTGTGTGTGACACGAACTAAATATTGTGGTTTCTTTTATTTTTCAACAATGATAGTTCTTTTGAAAAGGGATTCGTTTTTGAGCTTCTATATTCCATTTCGGGATTAGTGACAAAAGTCTCTTGTTTTCTTTTTCCTTTTTAGTTTTTGACTGCTGTTTCTCAAGCGATGTTATGGGGGAGGATGAATACAAAGTATATTTAGGTGGCATTGTGGCGCAGCTTCAGGATCATTTCCCAGATGCTTCTTTCATGGTGTTTAACTTTAGAGAGGGGGAACAGCGGAGTCAAATATCAGATGTGTTGTCCCAATACGACATGACTGTAATGGACTATCCACGGCAGTATGAGAGTTGCCCCCTTTTACCTCTGGAAATGATCCATCACTTCCTAAGATCGAGCGAAAGCTGGTTATCTTTGGAAGGTCAACAAAATGTATTGTTGATGCATTGCGAAAGAGGTGGCTGGCCTGTTCTTGCTTTTATGTTATCGGGGCTGCTATTGTACAGAAAGCAGTATCATGGTGAGCAGAAGACTCTTGAGATGGTACACAAACAGGCTCCTAAGGAGCTTCTTCATTTATTGTCTCCTTTAAACCCGCAGCCTTCTCAACTCAGATATCTTCAGTACATTTCTAGAAGAAATTTAGGCTCTGATTGGCCACCTTCAGACACGCCTCTTCTTTTGGATTGCTTGATTCTCAGAGATCTTCCACATTTAGAAGGGAGAAAAGGTTGCAGACCCATCTTACGGGTTTATGGGCAAGATCCTAAAGCCCGAACCAACAGAAGTTCCATACTTCTCTTTTCCACACTAAAGACAAAGAAACACACTCGTCTCTACCAGCAGGTTATTTTCTCACCATTGTATCTTTGTGACATTTCACACTAATCTGGGCACAGGACATTAATGAACTAACATTATATCCTTTCCATGTGGACTTGAGAGAGTAATGTAGTTTGCCACATAGATGTGAATTGAAAACGTTGATAAAGGATATATATTTTAAGTGTTGTTTGGGTAATTAATCATACCTGTCAATGCTTCTCTACTGAAACGTTGCACATTTTCGTATATACAGGAAGACTGTATTTTGGTTAAGTTAGATATACACTGCCGTGTTCAAGGGGATGTTGTTCTGGAATGCATACATTTGCATGATGATTTGGTATGTGAGGAGATTGTCTTTAGAATCATGTTCCACACAGCCTTTGTGCGTGCTAATATATTAATGGTCCAACGGGACGAGATGGATATACTTTGGGATGCCAAGGATCAGTTCCCAAAGGAATTTAAAGCAGAGGTAGGCCTTTTGTGAAATTTTCTCTACACATCTATCAAATGAGGCTATTAAGTTTGAATGTATACTCATATTTGTATCAGGTACTTTTCTCCGATGCTGATGCCGTGGTGCCTACTATCACAACTTCTACAGCATCTGAAGATGAGAACGAGTTTGATATTACTTCACCTGAAGAGTTTTTTGAGGTGGAGGAGATCTTTAGTGATGTGATTGATGGACCTGACCATAAGAGAGACTCAGATAGTTTTGTGGTTGTTGATACTGCTTCAGATGATTCCGAGGGTAAAAAGGTGTGGAAAGGGGACATGGAACCCAATGCGTTTCTAGATTGTGCATCTGATGATTCAAATCATAAACATGATATGCATGCAGAAACTAGCACAGATCCAGTCAAAGATATCACGGTTGATGATGTACAATATAGGTCGGATGGGAAGGCAGATTCAAATATTGACTCTGTGAAGGATATAGGAATAGATGATGGTGATGAGCAGCGAAAAAGAACCATGGAAGCTAAGAAAAATGATTATGGAACAGCTGAGGCTCAATGCAAAGGTGATGGAGAAAGCACCCAGAATGATATAGAACCTATGACTCAGAAAACAAATTCCACTCTCAGCAAACCCATATCCGAAAAAACACTAGGTACACCAAAAAAACAGGTCGGAGCAAATGCAAAACTGTCTGGAGATTCACTTAAACCGAAGCCTAAGCAGCTAGAAACTCAGGGTCCTAACGTGAGAATGGCTAAGCCTAATGCAGTTTCTCGTTGGATTCCTTCAAATAAGGGCTCATATAAAGATTCTATGCATGTGGCATATCCCCCTACAAGAATTAACAGTGCTCCTGCTTCAATTACCTCTTCTCTGAAGGATGGTAGAAGAGCTACGTCACCTGATGGTGTGATTCAAAAGGATACTAAAACTAAACATCTGAGAGCGTCTATTTCTTCACCAGATATGAGGAGTCGAGGTCCAATTTACTCATCACCAGATTCTAGTCCAAAGGAAAAGCTGTCTTCTATACCAGCGGCCTCTCCACATCAGGGTCCACCTCCACCTTCACCCGTGTCTTCTATTGCCAGTGAGGCCATATCAGGTTTACACTCTTCACCAGCAGCTGCATCACCTCCACCACCATCAGCACTGCCTACTTCCTCTTCACTTCCAAATGACAGCCTCTCTCAGCTCCCACCACCCTCACCACCACCACCACCCCCCCCACCACCTCCTCCTTTTGCATCTGAGAGACCAAACAGTGGAACTGTGTTACTTCAACCACCACCATCTCCTCCTTGGAAGTCTGTGTATGCTTCAGCTGTGGCAACTCCTCCAACATGTTCTACATCTCAACTTCCTCCAACACCTCTACAGCCACCACCTCCACCTGCATACTATTCAGTTGGCCAAAAGAGCAGCGATTCTCAATCATCTCAGCTACCATCGCCCCCGCCTCCTCCTCCACCACCTCCGTTTGCAACTGTGAGGCGAAACAGTGAAACTTTGTTGCCTCCACCACCACCTCCTCCACCTTGGAAGTCTGTGTATGCTTCGAATTTTGAAACTCATGGGACGTGCTCTACATTTTCCCCTTCTCCTCCTCCACCACCACCACCACCTCCTCCTTTTAGTTCATTAAACACAGCAAAGGAAAATGGTGGTCACATCCTCCCTCCTCCCCATCTGCCATCACCCAAGGCCCCTTCTGTTAATGGTTATTCCACTCTATCTCCACCTCTTCCACCTAGTAAAACACCTCCACCTCCACCTCCTCCATTTACCAATGCACATTCAGTATCTTCCCATCCACCTCCTCCTCCTCTACCAAGTTATGGATCTCAACCGCCGCCTCCACCGAGTTATAGATCTCCACCACCACCTCCACCTCCTCCACCGAGTTATGGATCTCCACCACCACCTCCACCTCCTCCACCGAGTTATGGATCTCCACCACCACCTCCACCTCCTCCACCGAGTTATGGATCTCCACCACCACCTCCACCTCCTCCACCGAGTTATGGATCTCCACCACCACCTCCACCTCCTCCATCGAGTTATGGATCTCCACCTCCACCTCCACCCAATTATAGATCTCCACCACCTCCACCTCCTCCACCGAGTTATGGATCTCCACCTCCACCTCCACCCAATTATAGATCTCCACCACCTCCACCTCCTCCATCCAGTTATAGATCTCCACCACCACCTCCACCTCCTCCTTTTAGTAATGTACACTCAATTCCTCCGCCTCCTCAGCCACCAAGTCATGGTCCCCCACCTCCACCACCCCCTCCTTTTGGTAAAACTTCACCTCCGCCACCGCCGCCACCTCCATTTAGAGCTGATGGACCTCCTCCGCCACCACCACCTCCATTTAGATTTGGTGGACCTCCTCCGCCACCACCACCTCCATTAAGAGCTGGTGGACCTCCTCCGCCACCACCACCTCCATTTAGATCTCCGCCTCCACCTCCACCTCCAATGTATGGAGCACCACCTCCTCCGATGCGTGGAGCACCACCGCCACCACCTCCTCCTATGCGTGGAGCACCACCTCCACCACCTCCCCCGATGCGTGGAGGAGCACCACCACCACCTCCCCCGATGCGTGGAGGAGCACCACCACCACCCCCAATGCGTGGAGGAGCCCCACCTCCGCCTCCACCTCCCGGTGGTAGAGGGTCTGGGGCACCGCCACCTCCACCACCTCCTGGTGGTCATGCTCATGGTCCACCTCCGCCTCCTGGGCCAAGACCTCCAGGTGGACCTCCTCCACCTCCAATGCTTGGTGGTAGAGGAGCTGCAGGGAATCTTACTGGTGCAGGAAGAGGGCGTGGTCTTGCACGTCCAGGTTTGGGGTCTTCAGCTCAAAAAAGATCTTCTCTGAAGCCATTGCACTGGGTTAAAGTAACAAGGGCCTTGCAGGGGAGCTTATGGGACGAATTACAGAGACATGGAGAAGCACAAACGTATCAGACTAACTTTATGTTTGCTTCCTCTTTTTCTTTTTTTTCTTTTTCTTATCCTCTCTTCTTGTATCTTTGTTCATCCAGAAAACTATATTTTGAGTTATTAGCATTTCTTTTGCATTGAAATTAATCATCGTTCTTTTATCCTTTTTGCTAGTGCGCCAGAATTTGATGTATCAGAAATAGAGACCCTTTTCTCTGCTACAGTTCAAAAGCCAGCTGATAAATCTGGAAGTCGACGAAAATCAGTTGGGGCAAAACCTGAAAAAGTTCAACTGGTAATGTTAAATATACTAAACACTTGATTATTGCCAGATTCTGACGTGCTCTCTTCTGGTGGAGACTTAGGTCATGTAATTATAAACAAAGTGACTGTAAGCATGTTATGATTTGCCAGGAATCTGAGTACTACCCTGCATATATGTAAATTATAAGAAAAATTACTAAGAATGTCTCTATAAGATAGTCTAGATAGTCTCCATCATCTCGTTTTCACTGCATTCTTTTCTACTGAAGCTCATGGAATGTCTGTATACTATGGCGGTATGTTATTTCACTCTTTTTGATGTATGGTTCTATTATGCTCTTCCAGATTGACCTTAGGAGAGCCAATAACACAGAAATTATGCTTACGAAAGTAAAGATGCCGCTGCCTGATATGATGGTAGGCTCCAAAACCGACTGTACCTGAGTACCTGTCATTGTCAGTTAATCTTTTAGAGTTCAATGATAATTATTCACAATTTTCTATACATCGTCCAGGCTGCAGTTCTGGCAATGGATGAGTCTGTACTAGATGCTGATCAAATAGAGAATCTTATAAAATTTTGCCCAACCAAGGAGGAAATGGAGCTTCTTAAGGTTACCTCTTGTCTTTTGAATATCATAATTTACTTCTGTCTTTATTTTAGGGATCTTTCATTCTTTCGTGAAATATGTCAATTGGTTATCATAAATCATTTGTTATTGACACGAGTCCTGGTTCTTGGTTGTAACGGACTGATTTGTTGTAGAATTACACTGGTGACAAGGCGACCTTGGGAAAGTGTGAACAGGTCTGTTCAAGTCTTGATATTACCAATCTCTCACTGTTTTCTGGGTTTTACTATATTATGGTTAACGAAATCGTAGTTAGTTAATGTATTTTCTTCTGTCATCCTTTTTGATATCACAGTACTTCCTAGAGCTAATGAAGGTGCCACGAGTAGAGGCAAAGCTTAGAGTATTTTCTTTCAAGATTCAATTTGGCACTCAGGTCTGATGGTGTTACTTTCTGTGTATCTGATTCTTTTGAGGACAAAGTTTCAGCATCATCAGTGTCGGAATAAATTTAGATTATTGGTCCCAATGATAATTTTATTTTTTGTTGCAGATAACCGAATTCAAAAAAAGTTTAAATGCCGTAAACTCTGCATGCGAGGAGGTAAGATGCTTGTAATAATCAACTCTATTTTTTTGTGCATTTCATATGCCTTATGCTTTGTTAGAATGTGCTCCTTGTTGCTTTTTCTTCAGGTCCGTACTTCACAAAAGCTTAAAGAAATTATGAAAAAGATTCTTTACCTGGGGAACACATTGAACCAAGGAACTGCGAGGGGTAAGTATTATATTATTCTTATTCTACGTAATTTTGCACAAGCCATGCCATAATCCAAGATAATAAAAGCTCTTTATTCAATGTGGGTTTAAGTCGGTTCCTTTGTTTCACTGCATGAGATACTTGTTTTCTTATTACAGATATCCTTTGTGGTTGAACTGATCCTTGCTCTGCTATTTGCAGGGGCTGCTGTTGGGTTCAAGTTGGACAGTCTATTGAAATTAAGCGATACACGTGCTGCTAACAGCAAGATGACTCTCATGCATTATCTTTGCAAGGTAAACTACTGTGGGAAAAAGCAACCTTAGTTTCTGACGAGGTTTGTTTAATGGTCTGGCTCAAGGGACATTCCTGAAACGCTCTCTTACTTTCTCCAGGTCCTTGCTTCCAAGGCATCAGTTCTACTGGACTTTCACAAGGATCTTGAAAGTCTTGAACCAGCGTCAAAGGTTTGAAATTGTGCTTTTTGGTCCTGTATGAAGTATTTGCAAATGGCTCATAATTTAATTCTCCTGGCTATTTCAGATACAATTGAAGTCGCTGGCTGAGGAAATGCAAGCTATAATCAAAGGATTGGAAAAACTGAACCAGGAGCTCACTGCATCAGAAAGTGATGGTCCTGTTTCTGATGTTTTCCGTAAAGTATGATTTTTTAAATTAACTTTTGCATACTTTTATCAATCATAAATTTGAGATTAGTTCCATGATTGAACCACAGAACTAAATCTTCATCATTTTTGTAAATTCAATACCAGCTGGAGAATGACTCTTCAGCTAGGTTTTGTTGTGCCACTTCTTCTGGATGCTAAAACCTAGTTTTATGTTTTTGATTACAGACATTGAAGGACTTCATATCCGTTGCTGAGACTGAAGTGGCAAGTGTATCGAGCCTTTACTCGGTTGTGGTAATTTGTTGACCTCCAAGTTTCCAAGCTCCTTACCTTGGACAATAATGTTTGGTCCTGAATATGATTTTTTTTTTGTATTTTCTCTTATGACGGATGGCAGGGAAGAAATGCTGATGCACTTGCGCACTATTTTGGTGAGGATCCTAATCGTTGTCCATTTGAACAAGGTATGTCACGGAATGTAGACTTCATCCGCTTGGGTAATTCATAGAAAAATTGTCATGATATCCAATTTTAGTTGGAAGTCCTATGTAGCTAATAGTAATACTGGGTGATGGATTGCTGCAGTTACTGCAACCCTCTTAAATTTTATAAGGTTGTTTAAGAAAGCACATGAAGAGAATGTGAAGCAAGCAGAGATGGAGAAGAAGAAAGCTGCTAAGGAAGCAGAAATGGAGAAGGCAAAAGGAGTCAGCCTTACAAAGAAAGGAGTGGATAATAGCTGACGAAAAACGTAAATATGATTTTGCAAAATCCGCCTTGAATCTCTCAAGCAAACCAAGGTGGTTTTGTATGCCTGTGGAGATGGTGCTGTTCAAAGTAACCTTCCGCAAAGAGAGGCATTGGGCGTTTCGTGCGGCTAAAACAGGCTTAGGTCCTGTGGGAGCGATTTCGCCTGGGCGGGAGCTATCGAGGAACCATTCAAAGATCAGAGAAACAGGTCTTCTCTCCATCCACTCACGCTTTACATTGATTTGACACCACGTTAATTTATTCTAACTTGTAAATTAGGATTCTTTCCTGTTCTTAAATATCTTGGCTAGATCAATTTTTGATAGATTGAAAATGTTGTATAGGTTTAAGTTAGAGAAAGAGAGAAGTGTAGATCATTTTGTCTATTTAGTGTGTAACTTTGTATCGTACCACTAACATTAATGTCCTTTTAGTATTCAGATGTATGACAAAAATAATCCAATCGGTAAGTAAAAGCCGTGCACTTTGTATCTCTATATAAATCAAAGCATGTGATGTTTATGTCTTAAGCACGTCCATTTATCAATGTCTTTAAATTGTACGAAACAAACACTTCAGATTCAGACGAAACAATTAAAAATTGATTATACAGTCAGTAAACGATTCAGCAAACGCAACAATTTCGTTTTCATTGGATCCGATATTTTGAAACTTTCATGGATTTGTTTCTTCTCCCACCCTTCCTTTCTGTAAAGCAAACCCTAAGGAGACGAATTTTCCGCGAATCCAACTGAAAAATGGCCGAAGATGAAGATCTCAACTGTGGACAAAAGCTAATTGCTCCTTTGGATCACGCTTCATCAATGGTTGTCATCAGAGAATCACCAATTTTTGCTAAGGAAAATCGTCTTCTTTTCCCGCCGATCAACCACGAGAATCTCCAACTCACTTCTTCCACCAATAGGTATCTCGAATCTCCGTCGGAATCCTCGTCTCCGTCGTCTTCTTTGAGACGCTCCGGTTCTTCTTCTTCCTTTTCGTTGTCCCCTTCTGATTCAGACACACAGCCGTCACTAACGGCGTGTGAATTTGACCGGAAGTCTTCGTCGGAAACTGAAGAAAAATCTCCAACGTCACTAGGCGACGATATACTTCTCGATTCAGACGAACAACCAACATCGACTACATGTAAATCTCACCAACGATCATTTTCTCAACCACCGTATGATTTAAAAGGTAATTCGCTGAGGAAACCATTCCGTCATGAAGCTGATGTTCTTCAAGATCGGTCGGAGCTTCTTCTCGTTCGTGTATATTCGAAGTTGAAGAATCTGTTAACTTGGCTCTCTACGACTCTCCATTCTTTTTACCCAGTTCTTGCCATTGCGATTTGGTGGTGGATGCGTGTACGAGCTCGTCGGAAACGTGTCAAAGGAGAAACCTTGAATCACCTTCGAGATGCCATCAACGAGAGAGATGACGTATGTAAAATCTCTGTTTTCTTTTTCGTTTGTGCGTACAGGTGTTCGATGAAATGTCTTAAAGACATGACATTAACGCAATACTTAACACCTCTTTGTTTTCTGATTTTGCAACAGAGAATAGTTCAGCTCTTGCATCAGATAGCAGAAATGAATGAATTACTGGTAAAGCACCACAAAAGCATGGTATCAAGAAGGGGATGATCTATCAAAATTCAAACTTTTTTCAACTTAGTGATTCTTCTGCTTATTGTTTGTATTCTTTTACAATTCATGATCTTTCTGTAAAATCCTTAGATTTTAATCTCTCAAAATGAGAAAAGACGTAAACTTTCCGAGTTCTAACCAAAACCCTACGAGTCAGACTGAACTTCATATTTAGGGTTCTTGAAGTTAAAAGCAATCTCTCAAATGCTATATTCTGCACACAAAAAAACAGATCTTTGCAGTTAAAAGGTACTTGAACAAATTGATTATTGATCCTCGGTTCAAGTTTAACAAAAGAATCTATTGATGTATAATGGAAACAAAAAGAAAAAGAACTGAGCTTTGAAGCACCAAACTGAAATCATATTTAAGATCTGTTTAGCTAGCTCCTAGCTTCAATCTTGAGCGGTGTTGATCTCCGAATATCAAACCTGTCTACAAATTTCAATGGAAATGTTGTCTCATTTCTTATCTTTTTTATCTTAGGGCTTAACAATCCTCTATGACCAAATCCATAAAGCTTGAGCACTTGATTATCTGCAAAGTTGAAAGCTCTCTCCATACTCTTCAAGCAACGTTCAACAGCGTAATCTGCATAACTCCCACACGGTTTGCATCCAACAAAGTGAGTAACAACGGCCATCTTTCATCTCCCAATCCCGGATGGTACTTCTCTATCATCTCCTCATACTTATCCACTAATCCTTCCCAAAACCCATGAAGATAGTACTGATTCTCCACAAAGACTTTCTCCATCCACTAGTCCTTCTGCGAAAGCAACAGATATATCAATGCAGATTGATCATCAGCTTCGAATGCCGGTCTTCCCTTGAGATTTGCAGTGAGAATCTTCCCTGCTTCTTCTCGAATCGGTCCTTTAGGTCTCATTGGAGCCCAAGCATCCAAAAGATCCAAAGACCATTGACAATTTCTAAACAAAAAGCTCCCAGTGTTCAAAGCAATCCATGTCTTCTGATCGAACAGCAAATCCGGATATCCATGAATAACTAAGTTATGATTCTCGTATCTAGATAAACGAATCTCGAACACCATGTCTGTAAACAGAGCATCACTGTCCATCCACCTAATCCATTCGATTTCAAGACGAGATAACATCAATTTCCTGAGCATTGGAAGCTTTGCCCAATAACCAGCAAGCTCCTTGTCCAAATGAGCCATGTTATACACAATCTCAATCCCATGAATCCTACAATAATCAATCTTGTTCTTCACCGATTTCAACAGGTAATGATCACCAATTGGATTGTCACAAGGTTTTGGAGGCGAACGTGTAAGAAGCAAAACTCTAGCTTTCCCATTTACAAAATTAGGAAAGTCTGGGTTTTTCGTTAACCACAATTTCCGTTGTTGGTCCCAGTTTGTGATCTTAGGTCCGAGAGTGTAAGTCATGTTGAGATCAAGATCCGAATCAGGTGGCTCATTCAAGTCGGTAGGATCCGAATCGGATCGGATCTCAGCGAGAAGTCTGTTGGTTTCTTCGATTAGGTTCTGGTTAACGGCGTCAGCGTCAGAGTTTCCGAAGTTAACGCCGATAGTTCCACGAAGGACGAGAATGGCGACGAAGCCACAGAGGATAGTCATCTTGACATTGTTGAACGTCTTTTGGATCTGTCTACCACGTTGTTGTGGTCTTCTTCCTCCGCCACTCGCCATTGTCGTCGGAAGAACGGAGACGGCCTGTTGAGACGCGCTTCTGAGTTTTGAATCCATCCTCCTTCACCATTTTAGTTGGAAACGTAGAACAATTCGAAAACTTTGATCAAGGAGGCATGATTGTGCTAGGGACTCAGACAATCAATGACTTTAGCAGGAGATTGAAATCATGATTTTCTGACATGGAGTTTTATAAAATTGGACCATAATGCCTTTAATTATTACCTAAATTATACAACTTATATTGCAGTGAAAGTAAGTTAGGTTGAATTTACACTTGTGTTCATTTACAGATCTTGACTGCATTTATTTTGAAACTCTTATGTTGAGATAAGTCTAAACTACATGAACACACTGTGTGTATATTTGTACATCTCCAGTTTCTATATCTTTCTGGTGTAACAATGATGTATATGATTTATGAGCCTATAACTAGTTTTCTAGCAACAAGGCGGATTCCAGCTTTCTGCTGATAATCATACGGTTCCAGAGACAAGAATGCATCAAGAAAAATTCCCGAGGTCATCAACGATTCCAGCTCCTCACCGCTCGGATTGCTGGAGATTAATCTCTGAGTAGCTCCAGAAGAATCGCTATGGTGTACCTCTGTTGCATACCTAGCTAAATCTGGATTTATCTCTGTTGCAATACTGCAGAAAACTAGTAAAATAGTCAGAAGAAACGCAAAGCAAGCAAGAAACTAGGAGTTTGTTTGAAGAACATAGAAATGAAGCGAGAGTATGGTAAATCTTACTGTATCCTTGTGTTAGGGTAGTTTACTAATCCCTTCATTTCATTTACTACAGGGTTCCAGTCAGAAATAGAACCTGAATCAACAGATAGTTTCTGCGCATTATCGTCACATGCTTTGAGTATACTGCAAAGGCTTGGATACAGATCAACCACAAAGTTTAACCTCTTTCTCCCAGAGTTATCCAGACACTTCCCATTGATTCCATATCGTACTTTCAAACAAGAACAGTAGAGTTGCAGAGGAGAATCACCATGGAGTAGCTTTATTTTCATCATTTGGCTTCCAGGAAAATAAGGGACACGAATCGCTCTAATGCTAGGAAGAGATATCGCATCAGGGACAACAGCATCAGATGGTTGAATTTGTTCTTCTTCCATGACAGTGTCTGATTGAACATGGTTGTCGGAAGCCATTTCAGTCCTCAGGACGCTCATGTTGAATGGATCTGGCTGAACTGCACTGTTGTCGTTAATGGACGATAGCCTAACAGAAGTTGCTGTTGTATCACCCTCGTGAGATGAAGATGCATTGAGATGTCTCCTTGAACTAGTAGTTCCTGGAGTCACCGAGTCATCTACCAATACATATGGGAGACTCGACTCCTATGAAATATAAAGCATTACTTTTGATTAGTCTGGTTATTAACACAGTGTTTGCAACAGAGCCATTAGGAGACAAAAGAACATACCAAGAACAAAACAGTGGCACAGTATTTGAGAACCTCAAGATTTAATCTAACATCGTCAAGGCTCCTATAGATAATGATACATACAATAAGAGCTCAACAGCTTTTGATGATTGAAGTAAAGAGTTAAAAGGGTGAAGCAGCCCATAAAAGCTTTATATATAATATACCTGTGTGTTTGCTTGCCAAGTCCAAAATATGTTGCCAAAGTTGCCATCTGCAGAAACAAAACACACAGGACATATGACACTCAAATCTCTCTTTGAAACTCAAAACTTAGAGCCTGAATTCCATCATTCATCATTCTCATCTAGTGAATTTGAAACGGAATGTTACAGTTATACCTTCATATCACCAGCTCGTCTACCAAACCTCTGAGTAAGTAAACCCAATGAGTCGATGGCACCTTTTGGCTCAGGTGGTTGACGGCCAATCTCCGCAAATGCTTCTCTAATCCTTGCACAATCAAACCTCAATATGTTGTGACCTGCCCAAATTCTCCCTGCAATAGATTAATTCCTCAACATCAAAAAACATAACAATATAAAGGTTGAATCTTAGCCATTTCTTTGATTTCAGAGGCAATATTCAATGCAGACAGATACAAAACAGAGTTAGAAAGACGACAAAAATAGAAAGGCTTTAACCATGGAGAATGTCGTAGACAGTATCAGCGATTTCGGAGAACAAAGGTGCTAAAAACGACGTCGTCACGCTTGATCCCGTTGCACCTCACGGACAAGTTAGATATGAGACTCAAATCTGCAGGTTGGACCAGAGTTGTATAACTTCGAAGCTCCGTAAGCTTCTTCGGACATACAAGGATTGACCCGAATTCTAGAATCGCGAAACGTTGGCCTCGGTGTGGCACAGTCGTCTCAACGTCGAAGAAGGCAATCTCTGACCTATCCACCGGATCCATTGAATAAACGGGTCGGATTTAATCAAACAGTAAATGTAAAAAGTTTCGAAATTTGTTAGGAAAACTTGAGGGATCATCGAAGGATTATATGAAGATCAAGTTACTTTGCCTAATTCTGCAAGCAAACTGAAAATCAGTTACCTTAGGGTTTATCATTCTCGGTGGGTTTTGTAAAAAGGTTGTTTTTTTCTTTGTTTGTTCATTAGACTTCTTGGATTCTCCACTTGATTCATAATAATCAAAATTCGCAGATTTCATTGCTGATTCCTTGCCTCTATTACGTCTGTTGTAAGTAACCTCGTGTCGTGATCTTATCGTTGTTCCGAGGTTTTCTGAGACCGATGACATATTTTGTCCAAAAAGAAACCACCACACGGGCTTGGATATTGTAGATGGCCCAATCATGGTTCCTTCTAAGTTTTAACAGAAATGGGTTTAAGATCCTTAGTGTTTTATAATATAAACTTTCTCCTACACTACAAAATCTCATTCGTAACATAAATCTTATATCTTATAATCTTATTTTAATCAACTAGTATAGTAGAATAGAAGAAAATCAAATCTCAATACCTGAATCATTAGCTGGATTATCATAGCCACCAAACTTAAAATAATTCGTCGTATATAAACTAGTATTTATAAATTTTATTTTATTTTATATTATACAATATTTTACTAAAGTTAAATGTATTAATATTTTATAATTATTACTATTTTGCAGTATGTTATATAATATGTCGAATTATATTAAACTAAAATAATAAATCATTTTATTTTAAAAAGTTCTATTTTTTAATATATGTATCAATCAAAAATACCTTATATATAAAAGAGAGAGGAAGTAAAAATAGATACATATAAAAAGTACCACTAAGAATGAAAATAACTCAAATTGTGGTTTGTAATTTGAGATTGCAGTCATATAATATATCTGACTACAAATTATTAAAAGAAATTGTTATTATGGGTCTGGCTTTTTTTGTCCAAATTTGGAGGTTTTAATCGAATGCCATTGAAAATTACAACTTTCATTTTCAGACACACAAAATCAAATCATGCATGTGCAGCCACACATAAAAACGTCCCTAAAAGCGAAAAAAAGCTCTCATATGTCACAATCACACACAACTATTCATCTCAGTAAACAATCATACTAATATTTGGTTTTGGTTAGCAGACAAAATTTGGCTGGTCACAATTGCGATTTTGTTGATCAATCATTGTTCTTTTACCTTTTCGTTAACGTGATTGTAGACCAAAAGGTATTCATAAAACTTGTATTGCCTTATGTTAATTATGGCATATCAGATTCTTTTTCAATGTAGATATCTGTTTTTAAAATAAAAGTATTATAAATGGTTAATTAGTTATTTCATTGTAAAGAAAAAGGAAGAAAATTTATTACTTTCTCATTCATGTCAGATTGATTACTACTAAAAATATAATTTATTTTCTACGCATTCTAATTTTCTAAGTTTGCCACATAAAATATGCCCTAGCTGTGTTTTTGGTATAGAGAGTTCTATTCTTATGAATAATATCCCACATAATATTGTTTGAGATTTTAGAGAGAATTTGGTTTATGGTCATGTTTTATCGAGACAATCGTTGCTATATATATATTACAAAACATCTATAAAACATCTTTGAATGAATTCCGGAGACATAAAGACAATGTCGGAGATCTCAATAAAGTTCCTTTCATGGTGGTTGATAAGATCTTCCCAATAAAGGCAGCTCTAGCTGTAGAACTCAATCTTTAATTTAGTTTGGTTTTTCTTGAGCTTAGTAACTGGAGACGTAGAAACTTATTGTGATGAGTACTCATCCAAATTAGTTTGTAATAAACTAGTGTTTCTATTTGAAAGGAGTCTATTCTCTAAAAGAGAATTATATCAAATGGTTTGAGCCTCGTTTTAAAGGGATGTATGGGCATCGACCTAGAACTTTTTAGTCATCAAAAAAATAAAAATAAATAAACTAGGGTTTGGAAGCTAATAGCTTGAGGGTCACAGTATCAATCCTTATTGACCAAACGTTACTTATCTACAATTTTTTTCTGAACTGTATAAATCCTAAAGAACTAGACTAATCAAGTGGTTCCCACTCAAAGAGAAAGTTATCTTGTTGTTTTAGATCAAAGATCGATTTTCCTCAAACACGAAATATTTGTCATTTCCACTCGGCCAAGTGTATTCAGATGGGTTTCAACGGTTTTTGAGGGGATTATAGTGAAAGATTCACATGGACTTCCCAGCTTCCAAAATTATGGTGAAAGGACTATGATGCATCGAATTTCAGTGTCGGAGATTTCCGTTCTTTGTAAAGGACGATACGAAATCCTCACTGGTTGAAGTATTCGGTCTCTTAGAAGTCGAAACCTCTCGATCATAAAAAAACAACTAAACCATAAATGATGCATATTAGAAATACAAACTACGCAATATCTTCTTTTCCGGTCCATGCTCCTTTCTTCAATCTTTCTCCACATATAGGAATTTTAGATGGATTTTAGACGGAATTTCAATATTTGGACGAGAATTTGGAATTAAGAATTGTTTTGTGTTTTTGTCATCTCTTATTATAACCGTCGTTTCAATTTCATTTCATTGTTCTGGTGAATTGATATACCAATAAAAAAAAGTGACAAACATAGAGTGTAAAGTTTGTGGAAGGAGATTAGGTATACAAGAATGTTGGACGGTGCGCACGTTTTTGGGTTCCATAAAGTTTCTGTCTTTTCACGAATGTCACAGCTTTTTATTGTATTATGCAAGACTTATCCACAACTGGCCGGTCAACTAACCAAATTTCTATATAATATAAATAGTGAGAATCGATCTCTAAATATGTAAATATGATTGTTTTTAGTGGTCTTACCACATACCACTAGACTAAATACCACCTATAACATTTTTTTATTAAACAATCACTTACTATGTTTTACTTTCTCTAAAATTCATCTAGAATAATTGATATTGATACATCATGATACTCGTTATGCATGTGGTTGTTATTAGGTTTTTCTATATTTGATTCCCTTCTACAACTGTTTTAATAACGGCCATGTTTGAATTCGAAATCCATACATATTTAACTATGACTTAACTTTAATTATCTTTTTACCAAAAGTTAAGTAAAGCCCCACAATAACCCCACGTTATATTATATATATATATATATATATATATATATATATATTTTTGCATTATTTTCTATATCGTAGAGATTTGATTATTGCATAAATGCATATATCTAAAGTAGTCCAAGGATATATCCATAATTATATGGAGCTTTGGAATAAATCATTCACGAGACATATAAAAACCAAAGCTCTCGATCGTATCGCATATGATGAAGCCATTGAATGTTAATTAAACTGATTTGTTTGCATGCACACAAGAAAAGAATATTCGTGTCACAAGTCCAATTATTGCTTGATCTAGCTTTTCACTACTATTAATTTTATAATATACACAGATTGGGAACAACGTTTTTTGTAATCCTTTGCTTTAGTATATGTTTATTGTTATTCTTTCTCACCAATATAAAATTTGTTAGTATATTCCAAGAATATAATGGATGGTGCGGTGGTCTGTCCTACGATATCGATTGCGAAAGGTCACATAGCTTTTTATATGTAACTTTTAAAACTATTTTAAACAATAGAAAACTGGAGCTTCTAGACCCGTATCTTAATTTAGTCTAATTAGAGTTTAAGTTATGAAGGTAGAGTTAATGATCGCGGAACTTCATGCATGGTCAGTTCTGCTCTATAGCATGGATTTCATGCGCATTGAACCACAAAACTGATCACGTAAATCCACTATATTAAAAGATTATTTAGGAATCATGTTTTTGTGAACAATATACTTTCTTTAATTTCGATCGTCTCGAATATGAGTAAATTTGGGGAGAAAAAAAGTACAAAATGCAAGCTTTATTTAATATATAATTCGGAAAAGACATTGATTTTTTTTTACTCGCGTATCCGGCAAATCAAACACTCATTGATCCACAGGAGGATAAATATTCTCTAAGAGAATCTCTTATTGATAGATACATATACATAAGATATAGTAATAATCCTATTAATGTTGAATCTTTTAGACAGATTTCTTATTCTAGGGCTGGTCAACTCTTGTCCGGTAAGGAATCAACCGATCATCTGGAAGTTCTTGTCGTCATAATCAAAATCAGGTTGGTCAACGAGATAATTTGACCAAACATTTATGTTTCGCATTGTTTCAACTTCATCAACGCTTATTGATGAGACATCAGACAAAAGCAGATCTTGATAATAACCTCCAATGTTGCCGGTTTCTTCACCTTCATTGTTACTAAATTGCTCAACAAACTGTGAGAAATCGTAAGGATCAGTGTTCATTATACCAACATCATTAGGTAATATCTGCTCTGAAGATTGAGAGAATGGATTGAATTCATCCATCTGCAGAGGATGACTAGTTTCAGAGAAGTTATCATTGAGACATGAAGGTGTAGAGTTGATCAAAGTTCCTTCCATGGAAGCTGATAAGATCTTTCCAATTGAAGCAGCTCTAGTTGCAACTTTGTTTAACAGTTTTGATGTCGAACTTGATCTCTTAAAGCAACGTTTCTTGCTTGGTGACTCATCACTGTTGCTTGAAGATAGAGGAAGAGATTTTGGAGACATTGAACCTGATTGTGAATGTTCATCATCTTGTAATTCAGAGTTAGAAGCAAGTGGCTTGTGAGTCACGGGATCGATTCCTTGATCGATCAAACGTTTTTTGAGATGTGTGTTCCAGTAGTTTTTGATCTCATTATCTGTTCTTTTAGGCAAATGTCTTGCTATCACTGACCACCTAGTAATTAATTAAGGATACATTAAAAGTCAATATACTTTAATCATGTCTTAATTTGACTAATTATCACTTGTTTAATCATGTAATTTACTTGTTGCCACGAGAAGCATGAAGCATGATAATGATCTGTTCCTCTTCATAGCTAAACTCTCCTCTTTTGATATCTGGTTTCAAATAGTTTGCCCATCTCAATCTGCAACTCTTTCCACATCTCTTAAGTCCTAAACACCATTTGTCATAAAAACATCAATTAAACACAATATATATAATAAACGAGTTATACTTTTTTCGTCTCAAAATAAAAGATATTTTACCTTTTTTTATCTAAAAAGTTTAATGTTTTAGATTTTCAACACAAAATTTCTTAATTATTGTGCATTTCATTAAAATAATATTGTATAAATTAATACAATTCTCTGACATGATATTAAATTTTTGGTTTACCTAGTATATCGATAAATTAATAAAAAAATTATATTAGAGACATTATTAATTTATGGAAGTTTAACTGTATATACCAGCTTTTTGGGGAAGGTCTCGCCAGCCACCTTCACCATGTTCATTAATGTAAGAGATGAGTTTCTTATCTTCTTCAGTAGTCCAAGCTCCTTTCTTAAGTCCTTCTCCCACACAACATGGTTTTCGTGACATTTTTCTGCTATCGATTTATAGATATATAGTTGAAGAAGAAGAGGAAAAATTGTAAAAATACAGAAGAAATGTCGTCGAATTTAAAGCAAGAGATCAATAGATCTGTTGATGAGAACTCTGATGCATCTGAATATGAAATTGACTGAGAAACTTTGGTAGAGTGAATAATTATTTGTTCTCATTTTTAAAAAACGATAACTAAATGAAGAAGATTATACATTGAAGGTCTAAGACATTTGGAGAAGTTTATAAAGAAGGAAAATAGACATTGCAAGCTACTACTCCAATCATGCATATTATTATATATGTCTATGAGAATATAAATATAAATAAATTTATGTAGGCCATATAGCCAACGTGTCACTAAACATAAAATCACCACATAAATTAAGTATAAATATTTAAAAAGAAATAAATAAAGGTATCACCTCATCAACTATACTTTTTTCTGTTATTATCAAATATTACTTTATAAAAGTATTATCAATAGTGTAGTGAAAGAATTTATTATATATATATATATATATATAAAACTATATATGTAAATAAAAATAAAAAGAAAGAGTGTTGACTAGGGACCGTATAATTTTTTGTGGTACAGGAACTATTTAAATGGTTTGAGAGAGACATTTATGAAAATGGTTTTTATTTTTTTTGTTAAAGGGAATGTTTATATTTCCTAGTTGTAATAATTAAAGTCACAAATATAGTGCTGACCGAAAAAGAAATATCACAATAGAAATGGAAGGTTTTTGATAATTAGAATTATAATATATTTATTTTATTTTTTTGAAAAAATTATATTATATTTATTATATAACATGTTTTTGAATTTAACTTATTACTATTATTGTTTTTATAAATAAATTTATGTATGAATATTGATCACGTGTTCTTTTTCAGTATCGGTCCTCTTTTGCTGGCCACTTTGGATGTATCACTCAGAGCTGTTACAAAATTAAATAATGTTATCTTTACTTAATGATTAGTTATAAACTATGATTCGTGTTTTAGCATTTGATATAATAATTAACACAATTAAATTTACGCTCTTTTAAATGTACTCCTCAGATAACAATACAGAGATTAGTCAAATATCTAATAAGTGTAATTTTTTAATTAATTGTAGCATTTTTGAATTTTATTCAAGAAGATTGTCCCAATAATTCTAAAAACGAGTGCTTACAATTTCGAAATTTCATTTGAGAATATTTGTTTATCCAAATTTGACTTGCTAAAAATTAAAATATCCAAATATGATTTTCTACCGAAATTCAATTCCAGTAAAAGCATAATTCTTTATGATACAATTTAAAATTAAAATTATGAATTAATTCTTATCGATTCAAACAAAAATAATAATCACAATGGAACTACAAAATCCATAACTGATCATTATATAGTATTTCAATCAATTTTAATATAATACTCTTTGTTCAATTTTACTTGCATGTATACTAATTAAAAAAGTTAGATAGCTTTTCTGAAAATGTATATAATATTTAAATTTAATATAACTTAGCCCATAATAAATATACCTGTTTTTTAAACTTAGGAGCGCAATATATCCGTTGAAGTTTTTCATCGCTCCATGCAGAGTTCGAGACACTCCTTTAGATCATGACTTGCCTCAGTTTTCTCCAGCTGAAAAAAGTTAAGTTCCTAATAGATTGTTCAGAGTTCGTGACGATGAATGAGGATCCTTTTGTGTGGCCCGCCTTCCTTCCTTATCTAGATAATTTCTCTACATTAAGGAGTTGTTTCACTAGCTTCTCCCTCTTTCGGATCCCGCGGACTCTAAATCACAAGGCCGACTTGTTAAGGAGAAGATTACGCTTCTCATTTATCATCATATATTCTCATGTATCTACTTATAGAACATTTCTTATGTACACATTCTTTACCTCTATATATATGTATACATACCTATGTGATAAGATATATGAATAACATTCACATGGTATCAGAGCAAATCTTAATACCCTAATTTTTTGGCTACGCCTCCTTTCCTTCTTCTGCTCCGTTACCCTTCTCATCATGTCAACATCTTCTGCCGACGTCATAGACACAGCACAGCCCTCTATTCTCAACGTCAATATGAGCAATATCACAAAGCTCACTTCAACCAACTATGTGGTCTGGAATCTTCAAGTCCATGCTCTCCTTGATGGGTATGGTCTCGTGGGTCACCTTGATGGCTATTCTCCACCACCCCCAGATACCACACTCGTCAACAACACGCAGACACCAAATCCTGCGTACACTCTCTGGAAACGGCAAGATCGTCTCCTATTCAGCAGCCTCCTAGGCGCCATCTCTCTCCCATTACAGCCTTTGGTTTCACGCTCTCTCTCTACTCAAGATATATGGTCCACTCTCGCTGCCACATACGCCAAGCCAAGCAGAGGGCACGTTAAGCAACTAAAACAACAAGTCAGACAATGGACTAAAGGGTCAAAGACAATTGATGAATATCTGCAGGGACTCACCACCAGATTTGACCACCTAGCGCTCCTCGGCAAACCTATTGATCATGAAGATCAACTAGAACATGTTCTTAATGGTCTCCCAGATGAATATAAGTCAGTTATCGACCAAGTCGAAGGTAGAGAAGTCGCGCCAAGTCTTGCTGAAGTTCACGAAAAACTGGTGAATCGTGAAGCCAATCTTCTAGTTGCATCCGAATCTATTATGTCCCCAATCACTGCCAACATTGCTCACAATCGCTACATAGGTACTAGCAACAACAATCGCAACAACACTCGTTCCAATCAACCTTGGTCTGGCCAGAGAAACCACACCAACTCGTGGTCTTCAAACAGAAAAAACTCAGCTAATGTCTCTAAATCTGATACTCGTCCAACTCGTGGCTACCAGGGTAAGTGTCAGCTTTGTGGCATTTTTGGTCACAGCACTAGGAGGTGTCCTTAACTAGCCACCACAGCCGCCAACAATCATCCTCAGGTCACACCACCATGGCAACCAGCGGCAAATGTCGCTATTCAGTCCACTCACACGCCAAACAGTTGGCTTTTGGACAGTGGTGCCACTCACCACCTCACGAATGACCTCAACAACTTGGCTCCGCATCAACCTTATCAAGGAGATGATGCAATCCTCATTGGCGATGGCTCTAGTCTTTCCATCAGTCACACTGGTTCACTATCTCTTAACTCTCTCACAAAACCTTTACAGCTTCACAATGTTCTCTGTGTGCCTCATATACATAAGAACTTAATATCTGTCTATCGGTTGTGCAATTCTAATAATGTATCGGTTGAATTTTTCCCTGCACACTTTCAGGTGAAGGATCTCAGCTCGGGGGCCCAGTTACTTCACGGCAGAGCTAGTGATGGACTGTATGAGTGGCCAGTTACTTTACCTACTCTTTCTGCCTTCTTTGCTACCTCCTCACCATTACTCACGCATCAATCCTGGCACAACCGACTCGGCCACCCTTCAGCCTCTATTTTACAAAATATTTTGTCTAAGTTTTCTTTACCTTGTACTTATACTTCTCAAACTCTACTTTGCACTGATTGCTCCATCAATAAAAGCCATAAACTACCGTTTTCTCAAAACACAATTGTTTCATCCCAACCACTTCAATATGTCTTCTCTGATCTATGGACTTCCCCTATTACATCCTTTGATAACTACAAATACTATGTGGTCTTTATCGATCACTACACAAGATATACATGGATTTATCCACTCAAGACAAAATCACAAACCAAAGAAGTCTTCATACCGTTCAAAGTGCTGGTAGAAAATCATTTCAATACCAAAATCAAGACTCTCTACTCTGACAATGGAGGCGAGTTTGTAGCACTACGACCACTACTTGTTGCAGCCGGAATATCTCACTTTACTTCACCACCACACACTCCCAAACACAACGGAATTTCGAAACGCAAATACCGCCACATTGTTGAAACGGGTTTGTCCTTACTCACTCACGCCAACATGCCACAAAAATATTGGAGTTATGCATTCCCTGCGGCAGTGTATCTAATCAATCGTCTCCCAACACCAGTGCTAGCGATGTCTTCACCTTTCCAAAAGCTCTTCGCCACCAGCCCCAACTACAGCAAGTTACGCATCTTCGGCTGTCTCTGTTTTCCCTGGCTTCGCCCCTACACCACCCACAAACTCGAATAACGCTCAACACCATGTGTATTTGTCGGTTATTCCATCACTCAAAGTGCATATCTCTGCCTCCAAGTCAGTACGAGCCGCATTTATGTTTCTCGCCATGTCAAGTTCGATGAAAACTCCTTCCCTTTTCATTCCTCACAGTCCACAAATTCATTACCATCACCAGAAAATAAACAAACACCTACCGTCACTGTCGAACACATTCCACTCCCACCGCCACTCATACAGTCGTTGTCGGCTTCGCCGGAAATAATTGGACCACCGATCTCAAATTCTCGCCTCACGGTGTTGCCTGGAAATCTTCACTCGATAACTCCGCCTCCTGATGCTAATCTGTCATCTTCAGATCCATCACAGCATTCTCATTCTGACCCAATAACTGCTGATCCAGTAGGCCCACAAAGAGACAATTCAGCTCACAACAATTCTGGCCCAGCAACTGTCACACATGATCCATCCTCAGCAGATCACTCGGCCCATGTTCAGCCTGGCCCAGATACACCACTGGAGCCTAATTTCGCCCCAGCTACAATTCCCACTGATGTCGCATCTTCTTCGTTGCCACCGACTCACAATCATCATCCGATGATGACACGGCGGAAGAACAACATTATCAAACCAAAACAAAAGCTCAGTTTTGCCGTCAAACTTAAATCCACAGCACCGCCAGAACCTAGAACCTGGAAACAAGCTCTCAAAGATGAACGGTGGAAAGGCGCAATGAATGATGAAATTGGGGATTGTCAACGGAACAAAACGTTTCACTTGGTTCCTCGTCCATCTCACAAAAATGTCATCGGCTGTAAGTGGATTTATAAAAACAAATATCTTTCTAATGGCAAACATGGCAGGTGTAAAGCTCGGTTAGTGGCCAAGGGCTATGCACAACAACAAGGGCGAGACTACACTGATACTTACAGCCCTGTGATCAAATCAACTACCATCAGATTGGTACTTGATATCGCTGTCGCACAAGCATGGCCAATCCAACAACTCGATGTTAACAATGCCTTCCTCCAAGGTACGTTAACTGATGAAGTATACATGGAACAACCCCCAGGTTTTGCTGATTCAAAGTTTCCCGATCACGTCTGCCGACTAGACAAAGCCATCTACGACCTAAAACAGGCCCCTCGGGCATGGTACACTGAATTGAAGGACTATCTCGTGTCACTTGGGTTCACAAATTCACTGGCTGATACATCTCTATTCGTTCTAAGAGATAAGACAACCTTAGTTTATTTGCTGGTATACGTTGATGATATTCTTGTGACAGGCAACTCAAATCAAGCCATCACTCGTATTCTTGACTTACTCGCACATCGATTTAGCATCAAAGACCCCGAAGATTTAAACTACTTCTTGGGAATTGAAGCTCATCGCACACCAGCCGGATTACATCTCTCTCAACGTAAATACATACTTGATCTTCTCGACAAGTATAACATGATAGAGGCCAAACCAATCAGCACCCCAATGGCATCATCTCCAAAACTCATACTCACTTCAGGCGATCCTTTGCCTGAGCCAACAGACTATCGCAAGCTGGTAGGGAGTTTACAATATCTTGCCTTAACTCGCCTTGATATTGCCTATGCAGTAAATAGGCTGTCTCAATTCATGCACAAGCCTACTACAGCTCACTGGCAAGCGGCAAAACAAATTATGCGCTATCTACTAGGCACACTATCTCACGGCTTGTTCTTTGCTGCCAAGACATCCTTTTCTCTTCACGCCTTCTCAGATGCGGACTGGGCAGGTGACAGTCACGATTACATCTCCACCAATGCATATATTGTCTACTTAGGCTGCAACCCGGTGTCATGGTCAGCCAAGAAGCAAACAATGGTGGCTCGGTCTTCTACAGAGGCTGAATATAGGTCTGTAGCTAACACCTCTGCTGAGTTACGCTGGATCTGTAACTTACTCACTGAGCTTGGCATAACCTTACCTACAGTTCCAGTCATCTATTGTGATAATGTAGGCGCCACCTACCTTTGTGCTAACCCGGTCTTTCACTCAAGGATGAAACATGTTGGTCTAGATTACCACTTTGTTCGAGGTCAAATTCAACGTGGAATTCTACGCGTTACTCACGTCCACACAAGAGACCAACTAGCTGATGCGTTAACGAAACCTCTATCTCGGCAACGTTTTCAAGAACTCAGGTCTAAGATTGGAGTCGCTCAGCCCCTCCATCTTGCGGGGGCGTGTTAAGGAGAAGAGTACGCTTCTCATTTATCATCATATATTCTCATGTATCTACTTATAGAACATTCTTTATGTACACATTCTTTACCTCTGTATATATGTATACATACCTATGTGATGAGATATATGAATAACATTCACACGACTTCCTAGCTCGCAGTGTCAGAGCTTCATCCAGAAATCAAGCTTTTGTGAACAATGTACCGACATCATAGTCTTTTTATTGTTTATGAATGAGTAAAGTTGACCAAAAAAAAAAGTATAAATGTTCTTTTCAAAATGGGAACTGAGCACATTTTGGTAGATAATTTAATTGTTTTGGATAATTTTAACCTTGATTACAGTTAAATAAACAAGCATGCAAAATTCTGACAAACATGCAAAATAAACAAAAATGCAAAATATTTTTTGAAATTTAAACTCTAAATTCAAAATCACTAATAAAAATTCCAACCCCATATTCAGAAAGTCTGAAAATCGAAATCTAACATTGTGTGTATCTCTAATTCGAATTTGAGTCTCCGAAATCTTAATTTTGTTTCTAATTCGAATGGCTTAATTGTTATTATTGTACAAAGACATGAGATGATGAAGCTTAAAATGAAAGAGAAAACAAAAGAGAAGAAGAGGAGAGTTGTTGAACAGAGAAAGAAGCTTCACAAAGTTTTAATGGTTTTTCAAAGAGATGTGGAAGTAGAGAAAATGAAGGTAAAGAATCCGAAAATTTGGTTTCACTAATAACAAAAAAAAAAAAAAAAGAAGAAGAGTAAGTCGAGAATCAGAGATCACAAAAAGAATATGAGAAAGATAGATGCAAAAGAGAATGAGGGTATAATTGTCATTTTGTCATAGTAAAATATAACTTTTAATAAAAAAAACTTTCAATACCTATTTCAGAAAGTTTTATTAATTATTTTTTTATCAACCTTACTTTTATAATTAGATCAACAAAATTCGATCCATAGTCAAATCTCATATTTTAAAATTCTTCTTTTTTTCTTTCTCCTTGCATCAGGAAGGAATCGAACCATAGTACCTAAGAATTTGTAAAGTGACCACTACCACTGGACCTCTTGTCATCGGTAAAGTTTTATTAATTGTAGTGCTTCTTTTTAATTAACTCTATATTTTATATGAAAATTTACAAAATGAAACAAAGAAAAATGCCTAAACTAACTAATAAAATGGGACACTATAAGACTTTGGTTTCTTCTCCTTTCAGATCTCACATCTGACTTGGCTTTCTGTATAATTTTTTTTTTTTTTTGGTTTTTAAAATAATTTTATCCAATTATAAAATCTATAAAGCGACGCCTCTTCGGTACTTGCAGGGCTAACTCCAAATAGTAGTACAAATATGCTACAGAAAGATGAGACGGATCAATCACAATCAATTTCTAATGCGTAATTATTCTAAATTTCATAAGTATACAAAATTCATGAACCTCAAAAATACAGGAAAACTTTTATTTAGTGATATATTATATTTAAATAGTATAAAGTACTAATATATTAGTATAGTTATCTAGTGAGTGTGAGTGTAAGTTAATGGCTAATGACTCAATTATTCCCAAAGAATAATAATATTAAATAAATAAACTAGGTACTACTTAAACATGTTTAACAATAATAAATAAATAAACTATTTGCATGTTATATTGATTAAAAGTACATAATTACATATTTTTTTGTTAAATCAAGTAAGTATAGAAAAAGATCACAAACACAATTTGTTTACTACAATTTCATTCTTCCTATTAGACTGCCTATACTCGACTATTATTTTGTCAAGACTTACTTTTTCTCATTGTTTTATTGTTTTCTATATTACTTATCAACAAAACAAATAAATATTTTAAACAATGTTGACAGAAAAAATATATTCCAAACATTCAAATATATATAAATTAAAAGTGTTGGTTATTGGTTAACAAAGAAAATTTTATTTAAAAAAAATTAAAAACTCCAAATTAAAATATTGTTATTTAATATTTGAGATCCTTGAATAAAATAATAGTATTAAATAAAAGGTTATAAAGTAGAAAGAAATATTAATATTTGTATGGGAAACATTGTTGGGATTCCAACTGGATCGGTTTCAGAGCTGGACCGTGATATAAGTAACATAGGCAAAAGATTAGGATCTAATTTTTTTTTTTTTTTGTCAACATTGGATCGACAATATCCGATCCATAGCCTAAAACTCATCCCCAATAATTCTTTTTTTAAGCTACCATATGCAGCAGGTAGAAATCAAACTTTGGTGCCAAATCATTAGCTAAATCATCCTAACCACCAGACTGAGAGCAACTCGGCGATCCAAAAATTTTAGAGTCTAAAAATTATAGAGTTCATAATTCTTTTTTAGGTAAAAAAATTATTGATCTCCTCTCCTATGTTAAAATGATTCTCATTTTAGAGTTTATTTTCGTCTCGAGAAAAAAAAAAAATTCTTATTTTACATAAATTTTTTCAATCAAAATTAATAATTTATTTAAATTTTTTCTACTTATTCAATCTCCATTTTTTTCTATCTTATCAAGAAAAAATAGGAAAAAATGTAAAAATAATTATATTTAGTTAAAAATAGTTTAATCAAAATTGTGTTTAATTTATAGTTGAAATTGTTTCTCTTTTTACAGTTTTTGTTTTATTTAAATGTTTTATGTATCTTTTTGCTTTAAATCAGAAAAAAAATTAGTTTCAAATAAGTTCTTCAACAACATCGGACCTGCTTTGGTCCGTGTCGATTCTTCAGAACAGAGAAACTAGTAGTAACACTTTGATAGAATGCCCAAATACATATACACCATTGTTTAAAAAAAATAAAAAAAAATTTAATTTTATTACATACACAAAATCATTCACACACAATCTCATATATGCTTGCTTTACTTCGAATCAGTAGTTTTATTACTAGAACGGTTCGCGAGAGTAGTCTTGTGTCCATCCACATATAGTAATCATCTCCCTATTCGTTCACTTATATGTATGATATTATTATTATTTGTTAACAATTTGATTCATAACCTAATGTTTTTAGAAAGAAATTGAATATTTGATGTCAAGTCATTTGTTTGATTATTCTAACCACCAGACTAAAAAAAAAAACTTAGCATATAATATTGTTTCTGTATCTTTAAATAAATGTCGCTATAAACTACTTTAATTGACACCTACTTAAATTGAAAGAAAAAAATTTAAAACAAAAGTTTTTTTTTCCAACATAACTCATTACATTAGACGATCAAGCCAATGTTGAAGTACATAATTCACAAAAGTCTGATTCCTGGCAAGCCCTCTAACATTACGAGCTAGAAAATCAGCTTTATGGTTTAAAGAATGGGGAATCAAGGATAGATCTAAAAAGCGGAAAAGGTTTCAAAAATGGTTGAACTCTTCTAAGAACGGAGTAAACACTGGCCATCCTCCTAAATCTGCTACCATCTTCATAACCTTTAAACAATCCACTGCAAATGCGACCTCTGTATACCTAAAGGAAATAAGGGAGGACATCGTCTACAAGAGAGCTTCAAACTCGGAGTGAAGGGAGGACAAGTTCCTGGAAATACTTGTCGCGCTGAGGTCAGCGGTAGCGTGATAATCAGAGAAGTAGAACTATCCTAGTCTCAAAATTATTTTTTGAAAATCAAATCAATATAACATATTAGATTTTTTTTTTTTGTCTAAAGTCCTACTATGTCATTTTAGCTCATATTCTCGAAGGGGCACGAATACGGCTTTTGTGAACGATCTTAATGCTAAAGATAATAACTAGAGTCTTTAGCCACCAGACCATGTCGGTTTTGGCATATAATTCTATTTGATTAGTATTTTTTTGTCAAGTTGTTTAGTGACATTTAATCTTGTTCCTACTAATGTTGGTATTGCTAAGGATTTGTAAAGAAAACATTACCACTACTTTATATACCATCGGCATCTATTTGATTAGTTTAAGCTAAGAAAATATCTAAACAATGAGTAAACTAAATTAAGATATGAATGAAATATTTCTTATGGAAAAGAATAAAGCATGTGAGGAAATTGAAGTTGTTGTCAAAGGGACCTACCAAATCGATCACTATGTCTCAAACCATTATTTATCAAACACTAACGACGTCGTTTTCTACTATTGCTGTGGCCCAAACTGTCTTATTGCTCTCCGATCCTTATATTTTGGAAACAATGAAACCGCTCATAAATTGATAATATTATTCGCTTTGTTTTTTTAATTAGTTTTTTAAAAAAACTTGACACACCTTAAGAAAACATTTAATAGTCAATTATATATGCATAATTTTTTATATTACCCATTTTTCACAACTATGCACTAATAGTAATTCAGTAAATTTAATTAGTATTTATAAAATTTGTAATTCATAGTCAGATCAAATGTGCATAGAAAACTTAAAAAAACTCAATCTTTAAAAAATAATAAAAAATATCTAGAAAATCAATCAATGTTTTCTGTTATCTCACAAATATACCAGAGCCGGTCTAAACTAAAACATTTTTTTTATAAATTAAAACAAAACTTTGAGGGATTAGAATCAATTCACTCAAAGCAAAACAACAGTATGCTACCACTACCGTATAACAAATTTTTAAAAATGATACTCTTAAAATGTTTATATATTTTGACACCTAAATTGCATGTTTTACGTGTTTTAGCTCATGACCACTATTGAATATACCTATAATAAATTTTCAATAAATTCAAAGTGATGTTGGAGCTATTTAAAATATAAATTTTACTTATTTGGTTTTCATCAAGTCGACCCAAATGATCCCATGCATGTTAGGTTCCATTTAAGAAAACACTGACATTCGTTATGTGTTAGATAATAAAATTAAGACACAAGAAAACAAACATGATTTACTTTTCACATATGGGCAGGTAAGTTGATATAAAAGATTTGTAAATCGTGAGGTTCATTAATTGTAATACTAATGATATTATTGGTTCAAAAAGATCAAAAATCACCCTATAGTGGATATTAACACTTATTAACTGACCGACATAAATACATGACTATAATTAATGATTTTTATAGAATATTTGTTGCTTAGGTTGTCTTTTTGTCATTATAAATGCAACTCGAAAATACTATGGCATGATTGGGACATATAAAACGTGAACTCAGTTGAGTGACGAGGGGTCGCTCAATTTGATTTTGCATTATTATATGTTAATTAAAATATGACAACCACATGAATTATTATCATAAATAGTCTCAATACCACTTTGCATGGCTTTAAACGGATGCATTATGAATCAGAGAGTCATAAGCAAATTAAACAATCTAGGAAATACTAATTAGCTCACTGATTAACTAGCCTGTGAGATGACAAACACACAAAAAACTTGTGAAGTCTGAATATTTGAGATTGAAAAAGTGCTTAGGTTAGATTTATCAGGATCTTTCAAAAATGTTTGAGAGAGTAACATCCGAGAATTTGATCTTTGTAAGAAAGAAAAACCTTTATCTAGTTAACAAGTGTTTGATTTGGCGCGTTCCAAATCATCAATATATTCTAAATTATTAACATTAACATGTAGTGTCGAATTCTCAGCATTCTAAAAGACAAAATTAGATACAAGAAAAAATATTTTATGTCAAGTGGTTAAATTTTGACTACTTATGTATTGGAGTTCTAATTCAAAAATTCATATTATGGTTCATATATGACAAAAGATAAAGTCAACCATAAAAATAGACAGCATTTTGGTTTTGATGAGATTAAAAGAATAATGTCAGTCAAACCCATAATTGGAGCAGCCGGTTAGATATTGCGTGCAAGTGGTTAAGGTTCGATACATCTCTCTATCATAAATAGCTTGTACTATCTCAAGCCATCATCATGGACGACATCTTCATCAGACGCCTTGATATTCATTATCCAATTATTAATTATTTTTAATATCATTACAATATATATATATATATAAATAAAATTTGTTATAATATATATATATATATACAACATCTGCCAAAAATTTCATTTTTTTTAAATATAAAGAGGCTGATAAAATAATGGTCAACATGTTGACAAAATAACATATTTTTGAGTGACTGGTACCTGAGTCTTTATTTTTGATTTGGCCATACACAACTTAATTTTAATTTGTTATTTATAATTAATTATATAGTTAATATACTCAGATTTTAACCTTAGAATCCTACTACAAGTGCACAACAAACAAAGTAGTACTTATGGATCGAATCCACGAATACCAAGTGTTACACTATCAATCTATATATCAAACTTAACCTAAGACAAATCAAATAATGATGAAAATTAAACAAAACAATAAACTATATGAAATAAATAAATAAAAGCATCATGGACATGAAATTCATCAGAAAATAAGAAATCAAAATCAGGAAACTATTCATGGCACAAATTCAACCAATTCTCGACACAGACATAAAAGTATAGCAAATCCAATGTTGTTGCGTCGACTACTATATCTAACAATCTAGAATCCTAAACTGTTGTTTGGTCCTAGAGATTTAAACATGCATTATCGATTAGGTCTGATAAGTCCACAATTAGCCTTAACATCAGCTTTCGTTGTTTAAGGACTAATTGCTCATCTATACTATTTCAGGCATCTAACATGTACTTTTGGTGAGTTAAACAACTCATTATCATAAGTTAGGTGATCAAGCTAACATAAGCATTAAACTCAGCAATAAATAGAGATCACTTAAAAATAAACCTTATTTGTTTCTAATTCATTGAATCCCTAAATCCCTAGAAAATCCTAAACCTGATTATGAAACTACTCAGACATGAAAGAAAATAACAAAAAAGAAGAATAATTAAGACTCATGAATAAACTGAAATAAAAGTAAAGAGGGTCTATAAATCTTCTTCAAAGGTTGTGGAGGATGAGATCTTCTCCCCAAAAGTTACATGAATAATCAAAGAGTCTCCAACTAGAAAAGGTGAAAAGAATTATGTTCTAAGAAGTGGCTAGACCTGGTTCTAATAGGTCAAACTCGTTCTGGTACAAAATAAGTTAAACCGGACGGAATATGAAAATTTTATGGTTTTTTCGCAAAACAGGGTCAGAACGGTTGATCTGGGGTGTAAAGGTCGATCCCATGCTTAGGATCGATCGTTCTTGCAAGTCTGGTCAATCTTCAGGTCGAACTGTAATTTTTCAGGATACTTCGATCAATCCAGGAGTGGATCGGTCGATCCCGTCTGTTCTTTGCCAAAATGACATATCTTTGGTAAAATCGTCATATTTTCCTAACCGCTTGTCTGATTTCTCTCAAACCAACTCCAAATAAAAGCTAACTTCCGTGGCTATCTTGTGTCAAAGTTTCAGCTCGAACAAACAATGGAAATTCTTTAAAAGAAAGTCAAACTTCTGACGTCTCTACATGATTGTGCATCTCTATATGCTCGTTTTCACTCAAAACAGTTTATCTTCTTCCAATGTGACCTATGACCTGAAAAGACTCTAAAACAGATTAAAAGACTCTAAAACACATACTTTGACTCAATAAAATCATAGAAAACAAAGGTTAAAAACCGATAAAAACATTGTTTATCAATAATTTATTTAAATATTAGTTTAAAATAAATAATAAAAAAATTATTAAATTATTGTATATGTAAATGGTAACTAAATTCAGCTAAATTGTGTTACTAGTTAAGTCTATAAATCTTTTAGTTGGTTCGAATATAAATGTGAAATTGGAAAGATATGGAATCAAGTAAAAAGACAAAGTGGAGAAACAATGGAAAGTGGGGCTAAAGGAGAAAGACAACAATGCATGGCCATTGACATACACTCATATAATTGTTACATGATTTAACAAAACAACATCAGATTATCTTACACTAATTAAATAATTCTTTTTCTAACCACTAATTAAATAATTTTAATATCTCATTTTTGAGGAACTAAAAGATACTTACAAACAAATAAGTATAGTTTCCTAATTGTCCCATAGTAAAATAGTATAAATGATACTCATGATTTCCTCTATAGTGGAATTATTGTCTTTATTTAGGATTTAGTTGTTGAGATTTGCTAAAATATGGTCGGTGTGTCTGTTACTAGTAATTGTATATATATTTTTTTTAATTAGATCGATCAAGTTTGATCTAAAAATTGAAATTTTTTTATAATTTACTAAATACCAACTCTAGTAAGAAAATATAATTAAAACAATAACTATTAAATACCTCCTGGTTAGAAAAAAAAAATATATATATATATATAATTAAAAAGAATACACCTTTTTGGAAAAGTATAGTGGTGTAATACTTTTTTATAATTTTATTGATTAAACAATTGATGTCTGGCAAATATTTGTTAGTATATTGTCAGATGTATTTACTAATCGAATTTAAGTCGCACATGCTAACACAAACATTATTATAATAACATTTTACTTTCAGCTTTAGGCTTAAAAGTAATTATAAATCTTAGAACACTGCACAAGATCAGTAATTTCTCATCGAAGGATGTTTCAGAATTTGATTATAAGATATATCCTCGTGTTTTCATAAGTCAAAATCATGATCTCATGTCAATTCGTCATTATTTCCCTTGTAATTATATAATATGCAGACTAAATATAATGATAACGATTAAAATTACTGAAAAGACACATGTTAATAAATAAATAAACCAAGTGGTCTCATATATATTTGTTCATAAAAGTTGATTGGATGATATATATATATAAAAAGAAAATCTTATAAAATAAAAGACTTATAATACAAAAAGAAAAAAAAGACACCAGAAACTATGATCATAAATCCAGAAAAACTTAGCCCATTAGAAGGACCATTAGAGCATATACTAGGCCTATATATTTTCTGGGCCCAATCAAGATTCCGTTTGCTTACGGGCCATTTGGGTGATTATAAATGGCAACTAGTTATACGTGTCACTTTTTAACATGAAGGACAAGTAACTGACACGTGTCGTTATATAATTGGAAACTGAATAAACCGGTAGTAAAAAAGTTGAAGTAAAGTGGCGAGTAATTACAACGAATACGACACCTGGAATACGTATTCATGTGAAATCCGTAATTAACTGAGGCGAGATTTCTAATTCATCTAAAATTTATACTAATCCCAAATTAGCAATATAGTACAAATTAATTCCAGTAATTTCAGGATTTAGGATTCTTATTCTAAATGGTAATTGAAGTTAAATCAACTTTTGTTTTGGTATTATCCAAAACTTTAATTTTTTTCTTTCACTAATTTAATATAACTATAATACGAATATATAAAATACTTTTTTCCCAACTTTAGTAATCGTAATAATATGTTAAGCCAGTTCAAAGGAACATAGTAATCAGACTCTGGGACAAACTCCTAACATTACATATTAGAAAATATGTTTTGTTATTCAAATTTCTAAGAATCAATAAAACCGAACAAAATTTATAAAAAATGTGATGTATAAAATATCATCTAGATATAGTTAAAAAACAGGTTTTCCGGTAATACTATCATCTTCTAGACTTGTAAACTGTCAATTAAATTAAATGGAGATCATATACTTACTGTAGAAATTTTAAACTTTTTTTTTGAATATTTTGCTAGCTACTTAACCAATTACATCGCATAGCAAGTGATCTTTAGTCTACTGTCAGACGGTAAGTCCACTAAAACATGCACACTTGCATAATTAGGGATCAAATTCCACCGCATGCATTATGTAAGAACTTAATTAATGAGTCAGTCAGTTGTAACCCAATATTAAAAAAAAAAAAGGTATTCGAACCCTATGCCTAAGACATGCCAAAGTGGACTTTTGTCACTAGACCACTGGAAATTTTAAACTATTATGAAATTATACTTACACTAATTTTCCATCTTACTTTTCAGAGATATTAGTTTTAGAAAAGATGGAGATCATTGCAAAATAAATAATACAGAAAGTGAAAAATAGTTAAAGATGTTGTGTGGAACACAAATTGATCTCTTCATATGTAGTATATGAATTTTTAAAACGTGTAATAATTGTTTTTGGATATAAGCATAAATAATTACTTTGAAAAACAAAACTACTATTTGTAATAATTTTTATTTGTGTCGTTAAAGATGGCTGAAGTCTTCAATCATATCCTTTATCTCTACTTTTAAAAAATAAATTATGGTATATTTTATACCATATTCTAGTAATTTTGTTTAGTACACTTGAATTATATATATATATATATATTAAATGCAAGTAATTCTTAGCCAAACTTTATATAACATAAGAAGCTAAAAGTTGTATTAACAAAAAATAAATGTTAAAAAGTGCATAAAATATAATACGAATGTTTATTATATGATTTATATACAATTCATACATCATGCGTAACAACTTTATAACGGAATAAGATTCTTCATGGAGAAAATGAAAGAGGATCATAAAGCAACGAATTAACATATACTATTATTTAACTATCAAAGCCAAGTATTGCTGATAATAATTTTAAATTTTAATTATTCTTCTCAAATATGCTTTTTATCATAGTTTATTACATTTATGTAATTCGTTAAATTTGTCTTTATTTATTTATGTACTATTAACTGAATTTTATATTTGTAACCATATAAATCGTGTAGTTTTATTTTTATACATTATCTTTTTGTGTGTAAATTTGCTATAAATTTTCATTGTTGTTTCGATGAATTAATTAAATTAAATTATCCACAACAATGTCGATGACAAATAGACCAATGACAATATTCTCTTTACAAATTATCTGGACACAAAGATTTAAATATCTTCCTAATGGTGAGATAAAAGATCATTAGACGAGTTATATATAAAAAAAAGTCCATTATAAAATTTCAGGATAGATAAAAAAAATTAAAGAAAAAAAATTAGGAATTTAATTGCTTCATTTTGTATCCTCTCACTATGAGTGGAAGTAGTGTAATAACAATGTACTATACAAACTTAAGCACACCACAATAAATTTATAAAACTTTACAAAGATTTCTTAATTATGGTACCTAAATTAATGGACATTTTAAGCTTCTGAATCTTCAGTAATTCCAGAAGGGTTCATGATTAACCGGACCAGTAGAGGAAGATGGAACTTCCTGATGATCAAATCGTTTCCTTCCAAATTCATAAACCGATGAATTATCTGTATTTGGAACTCCTGTTTCCTGTGAAATGCTCAACGTTTTGAAGTTCTGTCTTCTGTCATTCTCAATCATAGCTTGTAAGTTTGATTGTTCTTGTGTAAGAATCGGATTGGGACATTGTAAAGTCTCGGAAATGTTGAGAGATTGAGGTTGGTAAAGTGGAATCATTTGGAGATAATCAGGTTGGATTGAGCTAAGAGCAGAATTGTTGAAGCAATTGAGTAGTTTTCCTCTGGTTTCAGTTTGATTGGAGAAGCAGGGCACGTAACTCGGTTCGGTTTTGGTTCTGTCATTGTATGTTGAATCGGTTAAAGGTGGTAAATCAGAACCAGTTCCATAAGAACCGATTCGAATCAAAGTCGAAATTGGGATCTTCTTGCCACCAGCAGTTTTATGAAATACCCTGCAAATCACCCATTCATTCTGCCAAATGGAACCAAACCCCAACTAATTATTAAACTAATGAAAACACAAACCAAACCAAATAAAAAAACAGAGTAAGAAACAGAGCAAAGCTTACCTTAGCAGTTTTTGGCAAGTTGTGAGCAGAGAGTTTTCCATCAAGTCTATATTCATGCATCACCCAATTTGTTTTATGACCTTTTGGAGCTCTTCCTCTATAGAAAACAAGAGTTTTCTTCATACCAACAAGCGATTTACCACGGAAAATCTCTTTATCTTTCCCGGTTGCTTTCCAATAACCAGCTTGAGTGGCTCGGTTAGTCCTCAAACCGGTTGGATACTTTCTATCCCTTAAACAGAAAAAATACCATTCTTTCTCACCCATTTTTGCTTTATCTGTTAAAACAAAACAAAACACAGAAAAACACATTAAAGTTATTGAAATTCAGACATAAGATTTTGTCAAAAATCATGTTTTTGTTTGAACTTACATGGTAACTCCCATGGCTCAGCTTTGTTCAAATCAACTTCACCAATAGCTTTCGCTGAGAAACTGATGTCTAGAACCTTCTTATGTAGATATTGAGTTATGAGTTCTTCATCTGTTGGATGAAACCTAAAACCAGGAGGCAAATACATCTGCTCATCATCTTCTTTGTGAAACTCACCGAATGTTTCCATTTTTTTTTACCTTAAACCCTAGAAAAAAGCAAATACTTGATCCCCAAACAGAAAAATCAAACCTTTATTTGATCAAATACATATGTTTCTTAAATAGTACTTTTTAAAGTTGATCAGAAAGATTTGATCTTTGATGTTATTAAGAGATGGGTTCAGAGAATATATATAGAGAGAGAGATAGTAAAGGTGGAATGAGAAGTTAGGGAGATAGAATAAGGAGATGGAGAAGAACTAAAATGGAACTTGAAAAGTGGAATTTTTTTGATGAAAATGATCGATTTTTATTTATAATTTTATTTATGTATAAATATAAATAATTTTTTTAATTATATTTTAAAGATATTGTCTTTATTTTGTGAGAGGAGAAAGATACGTAGTGTGTAACGCAACTTGGCTAGGTTGTTTTGCACTTTCCGTTTTACAAAAGAAAGAAAACTTTTTCTAATCTTTTTCTTTTTTTTGTTTATAATTGTGTTTAAAAAGAAACTAATAAAAATATATTCGGAATTAATAGAAATAGACTTGAATTTTTCTGATTCTTTGAATCTAAAGCTGTGGATAGTTATTACATAATAACGTTATAATGAAAATGCAGTGAATAGAATTTAATCATGAAGAAATATGATTTTAGGTAAGTAATTATTAAAACCGTTTTATAGGTTGACATATAAAAATCAATTCATTTATTCCGATTATTATAAAAAGTTTGACAGATCATTTCATTTATTCCGATCATTTATTCCGATTTTAGGTATGTAATTAAATGTTAAAACTCTGATGACTCAACAATTTTTTTTTTGTCAATTTATCTCACTTATAAAAACATCGAGTCCACGAGGTACATTGTTTACAAAAATGTGATCCCTAGACAAACTCCTTATATTACGGGATAGATGACATGCTTTGTAATTAAGGGTACGTGGAATCACTACTATGGAGCAAACTCTGAAACAGGTTTGGATACGAGACAAGTTTTCGAGGTAAGGTAGAAAGACTGGCCAAGCATGTAGATCCTCGATCATCTTCTTCAATTCCGAACAGTCTGTTGCAAATTCTACTTCTGTGATTTGGAGAGAACTGAGACAAGACATAGCCCACATGAGTGCTTCAACTCCGAATGAAGGGGAGATAGGCTCTTTCTTATGTTGTGTGCGCCCATATTGACCCCTTTTGTTCCACCAGGGAAACAAAACCATCCTACACCGGAATGAGTGTCTGAGTCCTTCCAAGATGTGTCAACAAAACATTTATAACTTGTAAAAGTTGTTGACTGTGCGAGTGGTCTTGAAATAGCATCCTCACTCTGACTTGTAATTACGGGGCCGATGCCCATTGAAATTGGTTTTTCCTTTTGAGCTTTCACCCATGCGTCAGCTTCTGCTTCTGCCATTTGTATTAGCTCACATGGATCTTTATTAATGTTTGAAAAAACTTTTTCATTCTTTGCCTTCCAAATATACCATAATATCCAAGGATAACTACTCATTTCCCCTACTTTTGGGATCTATCATAGTAGAAAATCCATGTTAGAGTATATTAACAATCCCAGAAAATTAAGGGATTTTCGAAACCGCCCAAGTCTGGATAGCAGATGGACATTCAAATAGAATGTGGTTAATTTTTTCATTCTCTGCCCCCACACTTGTCACAAATATCACTGCAATTAATGCTTCGCCGCGCAAGATTAGCCTTTACCGCAATGTGACTAGACAATGTTTGCCAGAGAAAATGTTTCAATTTCCGAGGGGCATTAATCTTCCATACTTGACTTTGTAAGGCTTGAATATTAGGTCCGTAAGAACCCAAGTTGAAGAGGGAAATATTACATTCTGCCCAATACCCTGACTTCACAGAATAATAACTTGTTTCATTAAAATGCCAACCCAACCTATCTGGTTGTGGTAGTCTCGGCATATAAAGACCTAAAATTAATTCGGCATCTCGAGGAATAAACAACTATTTGATCAAGATATGTCGCCATAATCTGGTTGTTGGATCAATCAATTCAGACACCCTTAAATCTGGATAATATTTGGGCCGATACCAAGTGATGCGTAGGGTAGTGATCTGGAATCCATGGATCATTCCAGACACTAATAGTATCTTTTGTTCTAACTCTCTTAATTAGTCCTTTAAGGACTAAAGCTCTCGCCGATATAATACTATGCCAACTGTATGAAGGAGAATATACACATCTTTGCCCTAGAGGGTCTGAACCCAAGTAATAACATCCCTTGAAGACTCGAGCCAATAAAGAATGAGGATAATCCAGTAATCGCCATAACTGTTTGGCTAGTAATGCAATATTAAATTCCTAAATTGCTCTAAAACCCAAACCACCCACATTTTTGTGTTTACATAAATTCGACCATCGAGTCCAATGAATCCCTTTCGAGGTTCCAGAATTATTCCACCAAAAATTGGTAATTGTCGCTGATATTTTTGAAGTAATCACCTTTGGTAGCCTAAAACAAGACATCACGTAAGAAGGGATTACCGTCAATACCAACTTAATAAGAATTTCTTTTCCTCCCTTTGAGAAGAATTTTGCTGACCATGAATTAATCCTTTCTGAAATCTTCTCCTTCATAAAAGCGAAAATCTTTGTTTTGGCGCCTTATAACCCTTCTGGTAAGCCTAAATAAGTACTCATACCTCCGAGATTCTCGATCCCGAGGCATTCTTGAATCTCTCGAATTAGTACTATGTCCACTCCCTTACCGAACTGAATTGATGACTTTGAGAAATTTATTTGTTGTCCTGAACTCGTATCATATTCCTTAAGTATCCGGAGAATGGACTTTGTTTCCTCCAAAGTAGCCTTGCAGAAAAATAGAATATCGTCTGCAAATAGAAGGTGTGAAATTGTCGGACTAGTGCATGTTATTGTTATTCCTGTGATATGCTTTTGCGCCTCAGCTTTTTTAATTTTGCTATAAGGGCATCTGTACATAGAATATAGGGATAATTTTTCCTTTGGGAACTCCATTGATCAGGATTGAGTAACGAACTGAAGATATACAATACATAATTCCATCTACTCATCTCTCGTGAAAGCCTAACTTCAAGAGTAAAATACGGAGGAAATCTCATTCAATTATATCGTACGCTTTACTTATGTCCGTCTTAATGACCATATGTGCACCTTTCATCTTTTTATTTGTCCTCAAGGCATGAAACATTTCTTGTGCTACTAAAATGTTGTTTGAAATCAGTTTTCGTGAAATGAAAGCTGATTGTGTATCTGAAACCAGGGAGGGTAACATCTTTTTTAATCGCAAATAGACAACCTTCGATATTATCTTATATGCTACATTGCATAGACTAATCAGTCTAAACTCCGCAACTTTGGTTGGCCTGGAAATCTTCGGGATTAAACAAATATTTGTTAGATTTAAGTCCCTATCAAATAATCCATATCGATGAAGTTGTTTACCAGATGCACCAAATCTTCCTTTATAATATTCCATGATTGTTGGAAAAAGAGAGCAATCATTCCATCTGGGCCAGGTGCTTTACCCAGATCCATCAACCATAGTGCCTTCTTCACCTCATGCTCAGTAACTTTGGCCAAGAGTATTTGGTTTTTCTCGTCTGAAATAATAGGCTCAATACCTTTTAATCACCTTTGGAAATTTGCGTCCCATGTGAGGAGAAAAGGGAATTGAAATATAGTACAATTTCAAATTCAATATCTTCCTCTTGGTCAACCCATTTGCCTTGGTCATTATAAAGTTCTATAATTCGGTTTTTCGCTCGTCGTTGCTTTGTTTGTGCATGAAAGAACTTAGTGTTTCTATCCCCTTACTAGAGTCATTTATTTCAATTTTTTTGTTTCCAATAAATCTTCTCTTCTTTATACGCCAGACATAGCTCATGTGAAACTTCTCGGATTTCCGAAATGGGACATGAGTCTAAATTCTTCAGATCCTCTAGTTTAACTTTTAATTTCTCAATCTTTTTCTTCCCGGATATAAGATGACTCTTCCTCCATTAAGAATGATGACTCAACAAAATTTTATTAAATAATAATATTAATCACTTTTGTTGTCAACTTATAATATTAATTAGTTTTAAATACAATTCTCTTTTCGCAAAAGTAGTGTTAGGAAGGCATGAATTTGTTTGACAAATGGTGTTTCAGCCATTACTCTTATTGGTTATTCATTCTCGTTTCCTTATTTGTCATCGAGTATAATAAATCAATAATCATATTATAAAATAATTTCTCGACCAAGTTGAGATCTTATAATCATTTCATAGTCAAAACAACCATTCTAACTATTTTTTTTCAAAATTATTAGATGGACAATAATCGATCTATAACTTAATATCTAATATCATAAACCATAAATAACATAAATAAATATTTAATCATTTGATAAAAATACTGCTCCAATTATTTTAGTTTATCTTTTAGTTAACAAAAATGTATTTATTATTTTCTTTAAAATAATTTATGTAACTATTTATTAGGTCCCAAGAGTGCATACTCTCAAACAATAAAGAAAGAATATCTTTATTTAATAAACTAGATATTAAAGTGACAAATGGAAATGCAGTTTCGGCGAAATTAACAATATTAATTCCACTTATCTATCTAGACATAGTAAATAGGGAAAAAAGGATACGTTTAGGATTAGCTTTCAAATTAAATTTACTATAGATAATTGACCTTGATAAAGTAAGTACCTAACGTAATAGACATCCTTTTTTCAAAATAAGTGAAATTCCCTATGATTTTATAGAAAAGCCCTTTAATTTAATTTTCTTCTAATTTTAAAGAGGATAATCATGCAATGAATAACATAAAGATAAGTAGTAGGGGTGTTGAGTTGTTCTCAATCTGGTGGTAGGATGATTTACCTAATGATTTGGTACCAGAATTCGATTTATATCCGCTATATTATAATAGTTTAAAAAAGAGATCTTAAAAATGAAATTTACGTTATAGATCGGATCTCACCGATCCAATGGAAAAAAGTCGTGAGGGTGAGCGAAGAAAGGGTGAGCGAAGAAAGGATTCAATAAGATTTGGTCGTCTAATAAATTAAATTACTATTTATAGAAAATGTTGTAAATTAGGTTGATATGAAAGCAACTAATATTTCTATTTAAGGAATTAATCAAATAAGACAAAACCACGTGTGTGGCTGTTTCTCGATCTATCCCAAAGACTTTCCAGTCATTGCTATAGTCAACTTGTCCACATCTCCAAACGTCATGCCGATTTTAATCACACATAATAAAAATTTAGATGCCAGCTATGTACCAATTACAATTAGACACGTGTTGTGATGAAAGCTAACTACGTAATTAGCAATGAAGCCATAGTTGACCTTGTTGGTACTTATGGGTCTTTTAATCACGTGGCGATACCTTAGTGGCTATTAGAGTCAATTAAGAGATTAACCAATTTTTGAGTGTATTTGTTAGAATTAAGAGGCAAAAGAAAGAATAAAATGTGATTGTATTTGCAGGTGGCATTTACTCTATAACAGGTGGTAAGTTCATTAAAAGTAAACACACTTACATATTTAGAGGTCGAATTTGACTATTTATATTATACAAAAACTTGACTAATAAACCGACTAGTGGTAGCCTAATATTGACAAAAAAAAATGTTTGTATTTTTCCAGTCATGAATGAATAAATAATGACCAGCCTTATATAAGAATGTTTTGACACAAAATTTTAAGTTGGAGCCAACACACTGGTAATATTATATAGTGGTACACTTAAAAAACTTAAAACTAGTAGCTAGTATGCTATTTGAGTTTGAATCGCGTTCATCATATTATATACAATATTTAAGAGACTGTATTTAGCTTCTTTAGTCTCCAGATCAAATTTAGGATCATGATAATACATTATTTAAGTTCGAACCACTCGAACCATAACAAATGTTATATGTTATAACCTTTAATTCTAATGTTTAATTAATCAAATACACATGACAAGATAAGGAACAACGTTTTGTCTGGTATATTCACATGCACACATTGCAACATAGTAAACAAAATATAAATAAAAACTCCATATTATTATTGATTTTATGACAAAAAAGTTACACAATAGTATCACCAAATATGAGAATCGGATAGAATGGAACAAAGCCGGCCCATGTGAGAATCTTGATGTAAAACGAAAATAGAAAGATATATGTATGTATTTCGACTCGATGAAACCTAAACCACTTCAACAAAAACCTAATTCAAGTTGTAACACTTTTGTGTTGTTTACTGGCCTAATTATGCTATTCTCTAAATAACTGAACCTCACATGTATATTTTTAATTTCTCAATCGGCAATACACATTCTATATATAAACAGTGGCAGATCTACGTACAACTTAATATGACATGTATCACCACAAAACTTGTTTTCCAACCAATTTTTAATATTTTTTTTTTAAATTCGAAATATACCCTCATACCATTGGCGGATATAAACAAAGTGCCCCATACAAAAAAAAAATCTCTTATTAGTTCCTCTTCACACCAAAATTTTGTCTTAGATCTGATTGCCTTATGCTATTATCATGTTATATGTTTGACCCAAGTAAATATAATTTCTAGATCCACCATTTTATATATATACAAGTGTCCAAGGACCTTTTCACAAACTATACTTGTAATGGATTGAACATTGATTCTCAACGATTCAAATAGTTGATTGAATAAAGCTCTCCTTTGGTGTGTCCAATATACGATTAACATTTAGAAAATAGCACATAAATGTATTCTATGGTCGGTTGAACAAGAGAGTTATACAATTTAATAAATAAATCTAACAATTGGGGATGTAGCTCAGATGGTAGAGCGCTCGCTTAGCATGCGAGAGGTACGGGGATCGATACCCCGCATCTCCAATTTTTACTCGCTTTTCCCTTTTTTTTTTTAAAGGAAAAAATAATCTCTTTTCTAAGGAAAAGTGAAGTGAAATTGTGATCTGTGGCTATGGATCTCTAATTATAAACTGAGAGTGGATAAAAAAACAGAATTACAACAATTGCTACATTGTTCAATGTAAAGAAAGATAAACCTAAGAAACTTTCAAAAAGCGTTGCAGAGTGTGGCAGAGAGAGCTAGGTAAAAACCTTTCATGAATTCTTGAAAAATTTTCCTCCTTTTTCTCCAATTCCAGTCCCTGTAAGACTCGAAGAAAGATGTAATCTAGTATCTGGTCTCCACTGCAACTCTGCTAAGTTTGAGAACAGAGTTGACAGTGACGGTGAGACTTCTGAATCTTTTATGTTTTTGCAGGAAACCACTTTCAGATGTTCGAGCTCATGCCAATGTAGAATCACAGATTCTAGACCTGATGTTGTTAGCAATGAGCATCCTTCTAGATATAGAAGTTTCCCTCTCCTGCACCCCAACAAACGATGAAATTTGCAGAAAAGGATTCAAATACTAAGTTATTGACAAGATCTACTACTACTAGCAGCAACGAAATTAGCTAAAAGCTCTAACTTTGTAGATCATTATTCACGAGATTCATATCGTCCTACAAAACCTGAACGCAGTCTAGTTAACATAGCCTCAAAAGCATAGAAAGGGAAAATTTAAGTTTTTTTAGTACCTGAAGGCCACTGCCAGGCTGAAGATATCATTATCCAATCCCCAACAATCTTGGAAAACTATCTCTCTCGCTGCTTCACACATCTTAAACAAAGTCTTTATTGTATTCTTATCTCTTAACTGACACTTCTCCAAGTGTAATCGCTCGAGAGTAGGACAACAACAACTTAAGAAGTCGCCTGAACCAACAGGTTCAGTATCTATCTTTTTACAAGACACAAGTTTCAGCGTCTTTAGATTCTCGCAATATTGAAGTCCTCCAGACCAACCGGACTCCATCTTATGATCACAAACAGTGAGTTCCTCGAGCATTTGACAACATTGGCCTATTTCTTTGATCCCATCAAATCCTCCCTCGCATCCAACAAGCTCAAGCTTCACCAGTCTCTTACATCCTTGAGCCAAAATCATCAAACCAATATCCGTAACTGAAGAGTTATATAAACCATCGACATTCCCAACCAGTCTCAAGATCTGCAGATTCTCAAACGCACCAATTCCAAGTAAAACACTATCTGAACACTTGTGTAATTCAAGTTCTTGCAACCTCGAACACTGTTCAGCTACTTCCAACAAGCCTACTTCACTGGCATTGGTCACTACGAGTTTCCGGAGATTGGAGCAACCACCTGCCAGGGCTTTTAGCCCTCTATCAACCATTTCAACAGACAACAAATTCTCTTGAAAGAAGCTCCAACTCTGGTAAGTCCCTACACCAACATTAAACGAAACTATCCTGTGGTTAACTAAAATACCTGAATTTGGCGGCGAAATTAAACACCCACTGACCAAATCAACCGTATCGAGATTGGGGAACCTCGAAAGTAGTCGACCAGACGCGAGAAATCCCCAATCCGATACCTTAAGAGACCGTACAAGACGACCATAGACTTTAGACCATCTCTTGCAGACCAAAGAGAGATTCTTCCGGTGTGATATAGGGACTTTCTCGATGATTCTGAGGAGAATGGGGTCAGGTAAGAGAAGTGTATAATCTGGGAGTAGGGTCTTGGATTTGGCAGTTGAAAGGGTCAAAGACTGAAACTTGGCGGCTAAATCGAGCGGCGGAGAAGACAATAGATGATGATGGTTAACCCAAAGTTCCGACCAGCTTGCTCGTCGTCTCTTCAATGGCGAAACTGGACTACTCTCTTTCTTGTTCACATACGACATACTTCACCCTCTCAGATTCTCCACCGTTCGTCTTAAAGGGTTTTCTCGGAAAAAAGGTTTGGTTTTTCCCGAGAAAAAGTGTTTAACGGATTTCTGCAATTAAAATGGAAAGTTCTGAGTTTGCAAAACTTACAATCACAGAGAAAAAAAACTGTATTTTTGGGGATTTTTGGTTAGTTTTTTAATTTAATTTAGCTTTTTTTTCGTTGCTGTCTCTCGCTAGACGAAAGATTCGGTCTCTTTTTGTTAGCTTTCGTTTTGAAACTGTTTAGATCTTTTGAAGGATATACAAACGGTCTCAATTGCACGGTAATGAGGAAAATTAAAACTTGTCACTATCATTCTTTTCATCCAAAATCTGAACCCACTAGATTTTATCATAATCATTAGATATTTGACAAAAGAGAAACTTCCAAGAAATTTGGATAAAACCGGTTAGAGTGTACAATAGATTCAATTTCTCTCTTTTTCAGTGTTTATAATTCTTGTAAGCAAAATCACAAATGGATCCTAAACAGTACTTAAACCAGGACACACACAGGTTTCTTCAGTCTTCATGTTTATAATCCCTGAAACGTATGATTCTATTGATGAACACCCTCTCACGCCGGTATCTACCACAGGACAAAACCATACACAAGATTTCAGAAATGCGACTGTAAATGTAGGTCTTCTGAAGTGAACATTGTGATTGCCACAGAAGAGAGTACTCACATGACAAAGGCTGAGAGACAGAAGCAGAGGAAACCAATGGCGAAATGGAGTGGAAATGTTGCCCAGAAGTTCTTACGATTGAGAAACATTTTCTCTGAGATGAAGGTGACTATGCCTGAAAGGATTAGAATTTGCCAACCTAGTGGAAAGCATTTTCGGAACGAGAATGAAGAAGTGCTCTGCACAGAAGATTTGTAGTCAAAAAATAACTTTCACAAGAAAAAGCTGATTCTACTTGAAGTATAGTTTAATTAGGCATACCTGGAAGTAACCTTGGATGAATTGTCCTGAATACAGGATCCTTAGAATCATATCTTTTTTAGTGAAAAAAACGTCAAGGAGACAAAAAGAAATAAACAAAAGCTGATTCTAGTTTAAGTATCTATGTATATGGGTGAAGGATACTCAAGGAATTCGCCATGATTAAACCCAGTGCCCCGGCAAATCTTACCAACAGAATATTTGATGTGATGGAAATCAATGAAAATACAAGCAGCTTGTCGTTTGAGCGCTTCAGATCATTCTCTGTGCCTACTGCATGTAAAAATGCTTCCGAGGTTCCTGACAATATAGTATTTACAAAGTAACAAGACTGAAATTTGCAACAAGTGACCGCAAATACAAGAAGCTTGACAAGAAGATAGCGCTAGTTAATCTTGATATGATTACTAACCATTCATGGCCAGGACGATGATGTAGAGACAATAAAATTGTAAGGCCAAGGAAGCTTCTCCATCGCTCCATTTTTCACCATATAACAATCTGATGAGAGAGTACGAATAACTTGGGCCAAATGCCATAAATATCAGCCCTACAAATGACCAAGTTCAAGTATTCAGAAAATCCCCAAAGAATAGAATAAAAAAAGTCTTATTTACACTGAGGAACAAAAACATTTGGGGATCTGTAGTGCCAGTTTTAGAGACTCTCAATAGATAAGGTGTACCTATCAATATCACAAGCTTCAAGGCCTCCGTCAAGCAAATTCCTAGTTTCTTTTTCTTTTGCTTATAATCACCTGTTAAAAGAGAGAGACAGAGAATTAAAAACCATATACAGTAATGGACAGTAAGAAGCTTGGGAGATAAATGTCTGAACTAATATCATGAAACATCAAAATACATACTAATTACACTAAACTCAGGAGGGAAATGAACCTGATGCGAACCTGGCAAAAGTAGTGTACGAACTTTCTTCAAAGGGAAGAAACACCATGCGTACAACCAAACTTCCTGGAGATAAAAAAAGAAACAATTATAAGCAACCTTTGTAGTCGTCTATAGTTTGCATTATGTCACCTACGAAACTTGCCTAATTTGTCGACGATCCCATATACAGCCTGATTATAAGGTGTATCTAACCATACAAGGACCAATTTTTCACCTTCTTGAAGAATTAACTTTCGAAAGGACTGAAAGGTAAATAGCATACACATGTTCGAGAGCTCCTTATCGAGATCCATGAATTTCCCAGGTCTGTGACAACTCAAAAAATAGTTGAAGATTATTGGAAATAAATAATTTGATTAAATTATATAAAGAGTTAATAATGCTCAAATGATAGAGAACTCATACCTGAAAGGAAAGAGATCCGAACTTCTGTAAACACTAGAAATGAGAAAATAAGCCCAATACCCAAGAAACAATGAACCTCCATATGCAACTTGTGACAGTGCGAAGATTATCCCTTTTTCCTAAACATGTTCAAGACAACCAAGTTTAGGTTCTATCCTACTCGCTTTATTTTGCCCAAAACAAATGGAATGGTACAAGAGCAGTACCATGTTTGTTTGCTTGACAATGAGAGAGCACAGAGTTACGCAGCGTGCAAATGTAGCAACGGTCTCAACAACAAGTCGCAACTTTAGACTCACCAATGTCTGAGAGAGGATATACAAAGGCTCCGCCATTAGTTCCAGTACACATGCAAATCCTGCCACCTTAAGTAAGTTAGTCCTTAAGTTGACAAAAAAAAAAAAAAAAATTGAATAATCATATTGATATATATGTATCAGAATCTAAACTTGGACTACTAACTTTACTATAAGGAAAGTATGAGAGGTATCTACGGAGAACTTAGAGAGAAAGGAAGTTGTAGTGAGGTTGAAAAAAAACGATGGATAATGTGCAATATTACGGCCAAAGTAAATGACTGCGAAACCAAACCTATCAAATTCTAAGGCTGTAAGCAAAAGAAGTAAGAAAGAGGCACAGTTTATGACAACAATGTACCGTTAATCAAGATAGCCTGTGCATATGTGTCGGAGTAACTAAGGTTCTGCCACCAGAACACAAAAATGCATGCTGCAATGGTGATGGCTATTCCGAGTGGAAATGTCACCCATGCTACTTTCAATAGCTTAGTCACATCTCTCTGACCATCACTGCAGCATGAAATTACAGAATATCACTGACCAGAAACTTAGTCATGAGCCAAGTATGTGAACAAAATCAGCAAAAACTGCTTTATGCATACCAATTGATGTCAGCTCGCAAGCAAGCACGCCGGAATCCCTCTCGGCTGAGAAACAAGACACAAGTAACAAAAAGATGGAACTGAACAGCGTACAGCTGCATTGCAATGAAAAAAGATAGATTAAGCTTAAAATTTAAAAAACCATTGAATTTCTCAAAAATATAACACCATCCACGTAGCTACTCAAGTAAAGGTCCAGTAAACTAAAGCATAGGTAAATCTTATAAGTTCATGATTGTTTCCAAAGCCTGATCTCCCACACCAAAGACACTTTAGCAATTACAATAACATCTTAGATTCTTGAAACCCAACTACACAAGTTTGCTACTTGGCAAGAGGAATCAAAACCCATCTATGCATAAAGGACTGCATACATATAAAAGAACAACCAAAGCAATCTTTCCATCTAGTTAAAGTACATACATTTTGATTCGACTAGAATCTCAAAGAAGATAGTAAACAACAATTCATTACCGCATAGTCTTGTTCAGTGAGATGCCTCACGATCCAGGAATTGAACACGAATGGGATGCCTCGGGAAAGAAACTGCGTAGCTAATTCCAGAATACAATAAAGAAGAACCTAATCAGAAGCAAGTGCAAAGAGAGATTTTTCGAAAAGGAAAAAGAAAACACAGAATTAAAAGACGAACCTAGTAAATACTTGAACGTGCGCGAGAGATTAACATTATCCACATTGCTGGCCATTTTTAAGATGTTAAAACCCAGTCCCTCGCTGGGTCAACGACAATTTAGTAGCAGGAATCCAAGAAACTTTGATCTGAAAGGAAAATGCTTTACACTTGACGGATCAAAATATTAGGCTATATCTAACTAGCAGCTGATCACAAATACATACCGAATTGGACGTCGAAGAGTATTCAATGTAGCGAACTCCGCATTAAGGTTCTCCGTCCGAAGCTAGACGACTATAACAACCAAAAATCAAAGGCTATACGTTGCTTCATAAGTGAATTGATGCATAGACAAAGTAGCAGAAATCAGCGAAACTAGAAATATTCATGCTGTAATCAATTTCCCAGAAAACTAATCCAGACCCACGATTTGGTTAAAAACACAAGGAATGAAAGGGAAAAGCTCCGAATTGAAGTTTCATCAACCATAAGAGAATGTACGCAAAAACGATTGAAACAATAAACAGCAGTCGGGGAAGAGAATTGCATACCTACTTGGAGACGAAGATCCAGAAATCAATGGCAATTGATTGCAGCTTCGGAGGTGAAATCGGTTAAATTAAATTTGGTCGAACCAGAATCGGTTTACAAAAACCAAAATTAAAAAAAAGAAAAATATTGTCAGAAGTGGGATTTGAACCCACGCCCTCTTTCGAAGACCAGAACTTGAGTCTGGCGCCTTAGACCACTCGGCCATCCTGACTTGTTGTTAGTAGCTTTAAATATAATATATTTATACTCTTCAGAACTATATATGTCGACTTTTTCCTTTTTGGGGTTTTTTCTTCAATGATACTGGACTTGAAACTTCTTCCTTTTATATACGAGTGCGTCATTAAATTTGTTGTCCTCTACTCCAGTACGAATATAACATCTTTTTTTTTCTTTGTGATTTTATATTTTTGTCACTTTTCTGATTTTTCATTCATATAAAGGAGTATATTGGTGTTGTTTACATATTAATTAAATTAAAAATATGAAATTATTCTCTCTAGAAATTTTAGAAGTCTAATATGCAACATACAGTGTAAAGATTATCAAAATGGTATCAAATTCTGATGAGTGGCCAACATTTTTACCATTTTTAGTAGAGTTCGACTACCTAAGAAAATATTTCAATAGTTTTTTCTTTCACCAGATTCCAAAAGTAAAGTGAATTGGATAGTCAGTGTCCGTAATTTATCTAAAACTTAGTTCTTTTATAAATTTTTTTGTCTTCTTTCTAACTTTCAAAATTATTATGATATATATATTGAAAAAAAAATAATAATAATAATAAGTCTTGATCAACATGTAATGGGCAAAGAACTCCCATATGTTCCATCTTCTTAAACCATACTAGACCATTTTAAACAAGTGGGCTCATGTCCGGTGGTTACAAGTTACATATGAAACAAAATAAAGACAAACTTATAAAAAAGCCAGCCAATACTGAAAAACCTTGGAAAATTAGAGAGTAGACTTTTTGATAGTGAACTGTTTGAAACCATGACGTGGCTTTTTATGGGACCATGAAGATGATGACGTGGAGTAACGGGACCTACAAAATTAGTGAGTAAGTAAAGTGAAGTTAATGATATGTGTCAACCATGTAATGTAATAAAGGAATTTATTAGAGACAAGCTTACAGCTAACAAAAGTTTAGTCTTGATGTAGACTCTCTCCAAATCTCTTATCTTTTGCTCTAAAACACAATCATACTTATTTACCTAACTACATGGGTTTTCTAGGCTTTACGCAAACATTATTGAATTAATGAAATAATACGGGTTTAAATATTATTTTAATTATTAAATTTTTGGGAATAAATTACTTTGCAAAATTCACAGGAAAAATAAAGGAATAAATGATGCTGAACTCGGTATTTAAATTTTCTAGCTAATGCTTAAAGCATATGGAATTATACTTTGTCATATTCTATTAAATAAAAAAATTTAAAGATGAGAATATGTTTTGAGTTATGAATTGAGTTTTGTCGATTTAGATGAAAAAGTAATATATATTTTGATTAGTAGCACTAAACGAATGTTTAAAAATCAGCGATTGGTAAAATTTTATATGTGCGTTTAAGCTGCTAGTTCAAAACGAAATTTATTTATAAACGTTTTACGACTACTGATTATGGAAAACAATATTCTAATCAAGTGTCATACTCAAACCAAATTATCAATCAGACCCAAGATCTAAATTATGTTAACAAATCTCAACTTCCAATAAAAATGTACCCCACGCACATCAACCACCATCACTAGTCAAACCCAACATTTAATTAGCATTCACAATTCAACACTTTCAACGCTTCCTCTTCAATTGTTCTTGAGATCATTACAATTAATTACCATTGTCGTTTTTTTTTGGAAAAAACTTTACAAGGAAAAAACTCTATTTAATACACAAAAACCAGAGTAATAAAATCAACAAACATAACAAAATTAGAAATAGAGCATCAAACAATGCTTCGTTGGTCTTTGTCAATAATAGATTTAAGTCATGCTAGTTCTCCTGATGCGAAATACGAATGTAATCTCCCTTCATGAATTGCACTACGGACAATAAGTTTCGCCGCCAAATTTATCTCAAAAGTAGAGAGCTTCATCCAACAATGACTAAACTTGTGGACTACTTTCTTCCAACTGTCTAACCAATATCTGAATTTCGGCCACTCCTTTAGTAAATTAATTGCATTGACAATACTACCATTTTCGATCCAAAACTCAACCCAATTAACATAGAGATCTGCGAGGCTCTGTGATGTACGAAGAAGAGTTTGAAACTTAGCACAAATCTTGGAGTTACTCGGTAGTAGAATATCTCGAGCATGAAATAACACATGACCGTTATGATCTCTAAGTAACCAAGCCATACCACTCTGATTTAACAAACCTCCCCATGAGACATTTATATTACACTTCAAAAACCTAGGTCTTGGAGGAAACCATTGAGTATCAAGTTGAGACCCTCTTGTGGTATATGCATCACCTATTTGTTCAGACTTGTTGAGCGAAAGCCATTTCTCAGTCTCATCGACTCCTTGAGCAATCAAAGTGTCTGCATTTTGTGGAACATTAGCAAACACTTTTCTATTTTTTTGCTTTCATATCAACCATAACAACCACGGGAGTGTCCGGCAATACTTATTATGTTGTCCCTTTTTCTCCACATAACCCAGAATTTGGTCAATATAAGACTCAATAGAATGAGTTCCAGTTGTAAAACGAATCATATGATTAAGATTTGACCAAACCTGAGAAGCTATATTGCACTCGAAAAGAACATGTTGTATGGATTCAAAACTCATACCACAAACTCTGCAAGATGGATTAACCTGAATGCCATGAATTTGCAGACACTCACCCACCGCTAACGCTCTAGAGAAGGCTATCCACAAGAAGAATTTAATATTCGAAAGGGTACGAAGTGTCCAAATGCGAGCTTTAAGATTATAAATCCTTTGATCCTGAACTGAAACATGATTGTTACAACATCTCATTTTTATACATAAATGACAACCACTCAGAACAAAGTATTTCCCATTTTTCGTAAAAAGCCAAATCCATATATCGTCTAACGAAATACATGGAGGTTCTTTTGTAATCATCAGCACATCTTCCGCAAGAAATAGCTGATCGAGAACTACATAGTTCCAAGCTTCATCTGTATTTATAATTGAAGAAACCTTCAATTGCAGGTCAGCTATTGGCCCTTTGTTAAGTGGTATTCTTGATGATCCATCAAATACCCATTTATCCAACCACACCTTAGTATCATTTCCATTACTGATGACCTTTAAAAGATCTTTAACTAACAGCTCTTTGCCAAAGATCATACTGCGTCATGTGTAGGACGGCTTGGTACTTGCACCTGCCTCAATAATCGCATTGTTGGGGAAATAGCGTGCCTTATAAAGACGACTCACAAGAGGGTCAGGCTCAGATATAATCCTCCAAGATTGTTTGGCTAGTAAAGCTTGATTGAACTCGGTAATGTCTTTAAAACCAAGGCCCCCTTCCTTTTTGGATTTGCACATCTTCTCCCAAGAAACCCAATGCATCTTGTTCTTATTAACCTTGCTATTCCACCAGAATTTAGAAATTACATAATTAAGCTTCTTACATTGATGTTTAGTTAACTTGAATCAAGATGTAGCATAGACAAGAAGGACTAGAACTACATGTTTTATCAATATTTCCTTTCCTCCCAACGAAAACATCTTCTCATACCAACCACCAAGGCGAGACTGTAGTATGTCCGTAATGAAACTTAATACCTCTCTTTTAGAACCACTCATACACTCCACGGTAAACCAAGATATTTTCCACAACCTCCTTCTTGAGTAATTCCCATAAACAACCTAAATATATTCTTCATTATTGGATCGACCTTCACCAAACGTAATGGCAGACTTTTGAAAAAAAAATTCTTAACTAGAAGCATCATCATATAATTGGAGAAAAGTCAGAATTTCGGCACATTCCTTAAACGTGGCTTTACACATAAAGATGCAATCATCAACAAACAACAATTGCTGAATCGATATACAATATTTCGTAAGACGAATGCTTGTAATATGTTCTCTATCTCGACCTTTTTCATCACGTGAATAAGTGCTTAACACAGAGGATAAAAATAAACGGAGACAACATGTCACCTTGTCTCAGACCCCTCTCAAGTTTAATAAAACCATGAGACTGTCCATTGAGAATACCCGAGTATGTCACCGAAGTTATACACTCCATGACCCATTTAATCCATACCTCGTTAAAGCCAAGCTTCTCAAATAACACGCCTAAAAACAGCCACTCAACACGATCATACGTCTTAGACATATCCGTCTTGATCACCATAAAATCTTTGTTGCACATGTTATTGGTCTTTAGCGCATGAACCATCTCATGAGCAATGAGAATGTTATCAAATATCAGCTTCCCAGCAACGAAGGCCCCTTGTGTCTATGAGACAATCTGAGACAAAATTCACTTCAACCTGGTGCTTAACACTCTTGCCACAATCTTGTAAACCACAAAGCACAAGCTAATAGGGCGCATGTCTATCATTTTCTTAGGGTTTTGTACTTTTGGGATAAGACATATTTGAGTAAAATTCCATCCCTTAGACATCAAACTCGACCTGAAAAACTCACGCACCTCTTTGATAATCTGGTCACCTACGATATTCCAATGAGATTGGAAGAAGAGCACGGTCATACCGTCGGCTCCAGGTGCCTTGTTACCCTTGATGCTAAAGGCAGCACTACGTATCTCATTATTCGTCACTTCCTTAGTGAGCTCGCTGTTCATCAGCAGTCACACGAGGACTCATACCGCCAAGCACAATTGAAGCTACATCTAGATTAGTCGATGAGAATAAAGTTCTAAAATATGTTACAACCACCTCTCTTTTCGATCCTTCAATGATATACTCTCTACCATCATCACCAAGAAGGATCATAATAGAATTTTGGAGTCATCTCCTTTTAACACACCATGAAAGAACTTCGTACTAAGGTCACTTTCTCTCAATAAGTTCTCGCTACTTTTCTGTTTCTAAAAGATTTTTTCATTTCTGTAAACCTTCACCATTGTCGTTAAGTTAGCGAGTTGTTGTAATTTTGTCTTGAAAGAAATAAACTAACGTGCTACTCTAGATTCTACCAAATTTCTCAACATTATTATTAAGAATTATTAGGTCATAATTGGCCAAAAAAATTTATAAGTTAAGAAAATGGTAAATTTGAAAAATATAAAATTTAGCTGAGTATAAATGGTCTAGTGTAGTGGTTATTTTACAAATTTTAGGCATAAGAAGTTTTTGTGTGGAAAATTTGGTTATGGATTGAGTTTTATCGATTTAATTATTGTTTAAAGAAAAAGAGTTAGAAGGAACAAAAAAAATTTACATATATTTGCAAGGTAAATAGTATACCAAAAAGTCAACATTGATACAAGGAAAGGAAAAAAGATATTCGAGATCTGTTCTCTGGACTTATATATCAACTTCATCTGCCATCTCCATCAATCTTCCTCTTTCTCTCTCTCAACATTAAATTCCACAGTTTCCATTTCCTTTCACATCTTCTTTTCCTCCAAATTCTCACAATTACATTTCTCATTTTCTTAACACAATACCCATTTTCTCTCAAAATCTCTCAGCCATTTCCATGAAATGAGAAAAACCCATCTTTTAACATTGTTACTCGGGTTATCTTTATCAGCATTCTTCATTGTAATAATCTTCTTCATCTTCTGCAGAAGAAAAGATTTATCTTTAACTGAATCAGATCAACACGACGTCGAATCACTTGACCATAACAAACATGGATTCTCTTCTGAATCAGAGGAACTTCTGACATTTCATGGCGGTGAAGATCTCACGATCTGTGATATTCTCGATGCTCCTGGTGAAGTCATTGGAAAATCAAGTTACGGCACTTTATACAAAGCGTCTTTGCAACGAAGTGGCAAAACTAGGGTTCTTAGATTTCTTCGACCTGCTTGTATAGTGAGATTGGATTCTAAAGAGTTGAATGGACTCATTGAGACGCTTGGAATCATTCGACATGAAAATTTGGTTCCTTTGTTAGGTTTCTATGGTGGAAATAGAGGAGAGAAGCTTATGGTTCATCCTTTCTTCGCTTCTGGGAATCTTTCCGAATTCATCAGAAGTAAGTCTCTGTTTTTCTTTTTTACTACTTTCTCGAGAAAAGTAGAAAAAAGGAGCAAGCTTTTTTCTTTTCCTCGACAGAAAGAAAAGAATTTTAGTTTTTTCTTTCTTTTTCTTTTAACCCCATGGATTCTCGTTGTCACTTGTTCTTTCGATTTTCCTGAGAAACAAACAGAATCTCTGAGATTCTAGTTTCCCGGGAAAGTGTTGAAAAACCTGTAGGAAAATATAGTGTTCTCATGGTGATGATGATATCAGTGATATAGAATTATATACATACCTATTTTCATAAATAAATATTGACAATATCAAAGAAAATATATGTGTTAATAAATTTCAAGTAGTATTCAAAAGAAAATTATACACACCTGGAATTAAACACATTAGCTGTATCAATTAATTCAGCGTATTAAATATGAAATTTATCTACTTCCAAGAAATATATAATACAGTTTCATATATTATTGTTTTCTGTCGGTACTATTTTTTAGTTCAATTTCTGTCACTTTCCACTTCATTAGTTCACTAAGAACATTCAATACAATAAAACAAAAAGTCTTTAAGAAAACATTAATCTCAGCATGTAAAATCCTTTTAACCTGTGCAGGTGGAGAAGATGAATCAAAAAGATGGATGAATATTTTACGCATTACAATTGGAATATCCAAAGCTCTTGATCATCTTAACACAGGATTGCAGAAACCAATAGTCCATGGCAATCTGAAATCGAAGAATGTTCTTTTGAATCCGAGTTTTGAACCTCAAGTGTCAGATTTCGGTTTGCATTTGCTCTTGAACCTAACAACAGGACAAGAGATACTTGATGTTTCTGCAGCTGAAGGATATAAAGCACCTGAGTTAATAAAGATGAAGGAAGTGAGCAAAGAGAGTGATGTGTATAGTCTTGGTGTTATTATGCTTGAGTTAGTCTCTGGTAAAGAACCGATAAATGAGAATCCTACAGGCGATGATGAGTTCTATCTTCCTGATTTCATGAGAAATGCTGTCCTTGATCATAGGTTGTCTGATTTATATCGTCCTGATATTCTTAGGAGTGATGAAAATCTGAGTGAAGAATGTGTCCTTAAGTATTTTCAGCTTGCTATGTCTTGTTGTTCTCCTTCGCCTTCTCTTAGGCCAAACATTAAGCAAGTCTTGAGGAAACTCGAGGAGATTGGGAAATGTTAGTAGAATTTGAGAATGATTGGCTACATTTGGGTTTCTGATAAAAGGAAATATCTCATCTTTAGAATAAAAGCTTTTACATAGGGATGCGTTTTACAGAGAAATGTTGGATTGTTAGATGTTAGCAAGAGACTTGATATATTGGAAAGTTTTTTGGAATCTGTAAAACTCATTCACAGAGCATCACTGATCTGTTATGGTTCTGATCAATATTAGAGAAAGCGGCTGCAATATCAGGGAGTGGAAGAATCTTGATTAGCTTCTGATTGAGTTTAAAAGAGAGGCAATCTCTTGAGCTGAGAGAGTTTCAGTGAATTGTGTGTTTCAGAAGACTGAGTGGCTAAACTCTAGAAAGGTTGAAGGAGAAGAAGGAACAGAAACAACTCTAGTGTTGAATCGGTTAGAAACAGAAGCGTATTTGCAGAGGAGAAGTCTATTGTTGATTGCATATGATCATCATACCTGTTGGATGATCTGTAAACCAAAGCGATAGATTGCGTCATCTTTCTCATCAAGAGAGTCTGAACCATATTCAATGCCTCTTGGTGCTTATAAGAAAAAGCTAGAAACGGAAAGGGGATGCTTGGACTTGATGAAATAGTTGGAAAGATTGAGATTTGTAAGTGAGCAAAAGCCAGAGTTGAGATCTTAAAAATTTTTTGATTGGAAGGAGAGGAGAGCTGAATCAAGACATCGTCGAGATCTGCCACAATTGTGGAGCTTTCTTCCTCGTTACTGAAGAAGAAAACATTGCAAAGAGTAATAATGAAATTGTTGCGTTTAGTGTTTTGTTGTTTTTTACACTATTAACTACATTTTGATTTTCGTTGACATTGAAAATTTCCTACTTTTATTATTTGACTATTCAAAGTTTTCTGGGTTGCAAAGCAAAATTACGAATTGTCCAAATGAGATATTCTATTGTTGTTTTCCCGGGAAAATCCGAGTTTTCTGTCCAAACAGATTAATACCGAACCTTAACAAAGGATATCGACTCATCATGTATGAAAAAACGGCAGAATGTTCTGTTCCAAATATGACGAACAGCATGGGGTTGTTTACATAAGGGTATTAATGTCTTTCATGAACAAACGAGTTGATGAAGAATGGGCTTAGGGCCCATTTATAATCTGAAACCCATACCCGCAATCCATCCGACCCAATTTGAAACCCGACCCCAAATGCCTCGTAATCTTTCTCTTTCATTTCAATTTTGAAAATTTTCTGTTCATGGCTTCTCGCAGACTCGCAAGTCGTAACACTGTGAATCGAGGAGCTTAGTTTATCGAAGATCATAGCCGTTGAATCTTCTCTTCCGAGATTCGAGTCGCCAAAATCTTAGACATTCTACTCAAATATGGAATTCACTGAGGCTTACAAGCAGACAGGTCCTTGCTGTTTCTCCCCAAACTCTCGTTACGTCGCCGTCGCCAACGATTATCGTCTCGTGATCCGCGATACATTTTCTTTTCAGGTAAAAATTAGTTGGATTTGGTGAATTTTCTCCTAAACCCTTGATTTAGCTGTGAAATCGGAAGGTAGAGTTGCAATTTCTGCCAGGAAATTTTGGATCTTACGACTTCTTTTTATTATGTAATGCAAGTAGATCTTGTGTTTGTATTGGGTACTACTTATATGATTTTCTATAAATTTTGGAAATCGGAACTCGAGAGATGATGATCATGTCGTTGAAAGTTTTTTTTTTTCATCTACCAACTGATCTCTAATGAATATGTGATGAATGTCAATGCAGGTTGTGCAATTGTTTTCTTGCTTAGATAAAATAAGCTACATAGAATGGGCCCCTGATTCCGAGTACATTCTTTGTGGTCTCTATAAGAAACCGATGATTCAAGCTTGGTCATTGACACAACCAGAATGGACTTGCAAGATTGATGAAGGTCCTGCTGGTATTTCATATGCTAGGTGGAGCCCAGATAGCCGGCACATACTCACAACGTCGGAGTTTCAGCTGCGGTTAACAGTTTGGTCTCTTTTGAACACAGCCTGTGTTCATGTTCAATGGCCAAAACATGGTTCGAAGGGAGTTGCATACAATCAAGATGGAAAGTTTGCAGCAATCTGTACACGGCGTGACTGCAAGGACTATGTTAACCTTTTGTCTTGTCAATCATGGGAGATAATGGGTAGCTTCGCTGTTGACACCTTGGACCTGGCTGATCTTGAGTGGTCACCAGATGATAGTTCTATTGTAGTGTGGGATTCTCCTCTTGATTATAAGGTATGTATCATTTTGGTCTTGTTGCTATTTTAAAATCATGAGAATTGAATGATTTCTTACCTTGTTATGTGTGGTTTCTCGGTGATATCTCTGAAGTTTGTAACCCTTGGGCAGGTTCTAATCTATTCTCCAGATGGTAGGTGTCTATTTAAGTATCAGGCGTATGAATGTGGACTCGGTGTGAAGACTGTTTCCTGGTCTCCATGTGGTCAGTTTCTTGCCATTGGTAGCTATGATCAGATGTTGCGGGTCCTGAATCACCTTACTTGGAAAACATTTGCTGAGTTCTTACACCTATCAACGGTTCGTTCGCCCTGTTGTGCTGCTATCTTCAAGGTGAATCTCTTCCAATTTTTTATGATAAGATTCTAACAGCCGGAAAAAAATGCTGATCGTCAACTCAAGCGAGTATGTAACTAACACATTGGTAATTTTTCTAGGAAATTGATGAACCTTTGCAGCTTGATATGTCCGAGTTATCCTTGGATGAAAACTTTATGCCAAGCAACTATGGTAACTACGATTCCAAACTTATTTTGGTGTCCACAATTGTTACAAAATACACTCTTCAATGTTATCTTGTTTTCTTCTGTGGTTCTATGTCCAGATGCTTCAGAAGGCTATATAAGTGTGAGGTATGACGTCATGGAATTACCGGTAACTTTTCCTTTCCAGAAACCTCCAGCCGACAAGCCTAACCCAAAACAAGGAGTCGGTAAGCTCTTTCTTCTACGGCCAAATGAACCTTAGAAATTGCAATTGAATGTGGAAGATTTCCTTACTGGTTTTGACTTCATAAACTCTTTCAAAATGTTCTTAGGCCTTCTGGCTTGGAGCAAAGATAGCCAGTACATATGCACACGGAATGACAGTATGCCCACTGCTCTTTGGATATGGGACATGCACTGCCTTGAGGTTGCAGCTATCCTGGTCCAAAAGGAACCTATACGAGCCGCTGTATGGGACCCAACCTGTACACGTCTCCTCGTATGCACCGGAAGCTCTCACCTCTACATGTGGACTCCCTCAGGTGCATTCTGTGTATGCAATCCCCTCCCAGGCTTCTCCATATCTGACCTCAAATGGAACATTGATGGAAGCTGTCTCCTTCTTAAAGACAAAGACGCCTTCTGTTGTGCTACAGTCCCGCCTCTGCCTGAGGAGTCCAGTGACTACAGCTCTGATGACTGAAGATTCCTTATGTGTTTTTCTCTGTAGAGTACACTTATAAATTTCTCACTTGATATTAAATTCTCTATTGTCTTCGTCCTTCAAGTTTCAATGTATAAAAAAGCTTTCTCCATTAACTTGTAACTGTATGACAAGTTTACTTTCGCAGTGATGTGCAATATGGTGGGCCTTTGCGTTGACAGCTTAGTCAACTCTACAAGAAAATCTCTTCAATCTGAAAACAGGTGAGCTCACTGTTGATGTAATGTGACATATGTATGTAAGATATCTAGTTTTGTTGAAAAATATACAGATCTCATTTTAGCCTTAACATATTTAGAGACAAAAATATCTGTGCTCTGTTTATTTTCCATATTTGCAAGCTGTGCATCTCTTTATCAAGTCTCTGTAGCTTGTAATCCATGAGTGTTGAAGTTTACCTAACCTATGAGACAAACATGTGCTACATTCAACGAAGCAACTTGCTCATTTTGATTCATTCCCTCTTGTGAACATTTGGTACACTCACTAGTCACTAGTTAAGCTGTGTTGTTTCAGTGACGTTTCTATGTAGATGACTGAGACTTTGATTGTTCCATAAAGCCATTAAACTCATGGATTACAAACTAGTTCAGTTGTTTAGACATCTGAAACTCAATAACAATCATACATAGGGTCTTTTAGACCTGAAGATACAAGAACATTCATACACAGTTGTTGCAAGGCCACACTAACACCTACACAGTTCTTTTCCTTTGTACAATTGATTTTATACTATTTAAGGAAACTGTTCACAATCTTAAACACTAATATTCATCACAGCTCATTTGGAGATGAAGATGAATTGCTCTGACTTCTTTGAAGCTCCTCTTGCAGGCCACTTCTCTTCCTTTTTCGTCCTGATTTCACTGGAGCTTCATATTTCCCTGCGTCAAGAGGAAAGTTAAGCACAGCTTTTCTTCCACGGAGCTTAAAAGCTGCACAGTCATAGGATCTTGCAGCATCAACATCACTCTCAAATGTTCCAAGCCAAATCCTTGATCCTTTCTTTGCTGGATCCCTAATCTCTGCTGCAAATTTTCCCCAAGGCCTTCTTCTAACTCCTCTGTAATGTCTTACTTCTTCTTCTACTTCTTCTTTTAACCTCTCTGTTTGCTTCAAACTCTGATCAGTCTCACATGATGGTGAATTCAGCTCTGAAGATGAAGATGATGATGATTCAACTTCCACTTGCAGAAACTCTTTGACAAAAGAATTTGGATCAACAACAGGAGAATCAGGCTCTTGTTTAGGAAACTGTGGTTCTAAACACAAAAGTCCTGACTCAAAAGAAGCATCAAAGTCAAAATCACCCATGAAACTATCAGAAACCATCAAGTCATGTAAAAGATGTTTCTGAATCGTCTCCAGATCAGAGCCTTCCTCAAAAGTCGTCATCTTTTTCAGAGAGAGAAGGTACAAGTGATGTCTGAAGAAAAGCTAAGATCTTTTGGTTGATATATAAAAGAAGAAAGAGAAAAGAGGAAAGAGACGAGAAGGTAATTACAGGAATTTAGTAGCCATAAATGATGAGTGAAGAGTAGGGACACAAAAAACTCTGGTTTTAGCTTTTGGTAGGGACCAGAGTTGTGGTACATTTTTTTCTTTTTTCGACTTAACTCATACATTAATACAAGTTTAACATAAATACACCATGTGCACTAAAGCATGAGACCGTACTGTCCTCCTGACTGAACGGACTAAGTGATCGGCTTTATGGTTTAGTTGTGGTACATTTATTCGAAGATTCGTTATCACTTTGAGTTTTGTTATGCTAGATAGTGTCTTCCGTATTTGGTTTTTTCGGCATAGCAATTTCTTGAACGTTTATTTTAGAGTCTTAGCAATATTTTTTTCAGAACTAGTTTTAAAAATTTTCCTTCGTATGAGTTTCAGTTTCTCTTTTTCAGCTTTTGTAATATGGAGAGACTCTATGTTTGGTCGCAATTTTGGAATAATATCATCTTTCTGTATAATTTCAGTGAAAAAAGAAAAGAAACGTTTTGGTAAGGACCTTAACACAAGTTGTTGCTCTGACGTGACACTTCACTAAGCCATCCAAAAAAAACAAAAAACTGTAATCATAAAGTTGTGACTATTCGTTTTGATTTTTACGATGAATCTAATCTTATTCATTGTGCTCAACTTGTCGTTACCATTGATGCTGACTACTAAAAGCCATTTGATTCTCAACGGCACTGTGTTTGATTAAATCATTTATTTGTTTTTTTTTTCTATAAACATCAATTCGAATCTAGAATTATTAGTAACATGTATCAAATTAATAACCAAATACTTTTAAGAATTCATATGTTTTACTTTTCTTCCCAGCTTAAATGATTATATTTTTATTTTTATTTTTGTCAAACATTGGGTTACAAAAACCCAACTGACCGGTTCATTAGTCAACTTCCTATATAATATAGGTAATGAGATTCAATCCATGGATGTGCAAATGCGCATACTTTTAATAAACTTACTACATACCACTAAATTAAAGACCACTTGCAATTATATTTTCATTCCTTTTGATATTGAATTGATTATTCATTTTTGTCATCGAAATGATTTTTTGAATATACTACATAAATTTATATTGATCTCTCTTTAAATTGAATACATAAATTATTTTGAGGATTTTAGGAGATTTCAAAGATGTGTTTGAATTTAGATTATGGATTGAATTTTGTCGATCGAACTCTTGACAAAAAAAAAATGTTCACTACAGTTTTCGTTTTCTACTACGGTTTTTATCTAATCTGATGATGTTTCGTCTTTACGATTGAGGATAATATTTTTCAGAGTCTTTGTTTTTAATAGTTTTAGCTAAGTTCTTGTTTGGTTATCATAGCATCTAGCTTCTTTTATTAGGGTTTATTTTTGAGGGATTATCTGTTTTCTGCGAATTTTTGTATTATCGATATAATTCTACCATGGTTTATTAATATCACTAGTGAAAAAATTGGATAATAGTAAATTTGAATTCAAAACAAATCATTCATAAATTTTCCCACGTCTTAGAGATCATTCTGCTATTAGATTACTTTTAAGATTATAGTTTCGGACAATATACTTACGATTGCATTGTTTTTTTTTTTCTTATTTAATAATTCAGGAGTTCTCAAATTTTATGGGAGTAATCTAAACTATACTTTTAAGGGAGGTGCATCCCACAGATATACTCTTTTTCCAAAAATTCAAATAGACCAAAAGCATGAGCTCATATCTATGTAGGTATAGTTAGAAAATTATATTTTAGTTTCGCATAGCAGAGAAATCGAACTTATGAATTTTTTAAAATCCTAATAATGCTCTTTGTCGTACGTATGCATTGTTACATGAATGTAATTTTTATTCTAACAACAAAAGACAATAATGTATCACATTTTGAAAAGATAAGACACAAAGTGAAGTTTATTATATGAAACTCTTTCCATAAAATCAGACATTGGATTTGGTGTATGAAATTGGTCTGGAAAAACCGAATAATTTGTTGATCTTCTCGTTATAGCATTCACAAACACGTGTATTGTTTGATGTGGCTTCTCAAAAGAAACCAATAAGATCGTTAAATAAAAGAGGAAAGATTCCAATAAAATGCTTAGTACTGGATAAATATTAATAATAAGAAGAAAGACAGCTCGATGAAGTTGTTTTTTTGGTAGGCCTCTTTGGGTGGGAAGTGATTTGGAACTACTTTATTTTTATTTTTTATAAATAATTAATTGATAGGGCTCCACAACATTAAACCTAATCCATCGTCTTTCTCATAAATAATAATACAATTAATACTATAATATTATTAATTTCGGATGCGCCATCATCCATTATTGGTTGTCAATGATATGTTTTTTTTTGTCTGATATTGAGCAACAAATAACCAGTCCATTAGTCAAATTTCTACATAATATAGATGGTGAGATTCGATCTTTGGTTGTGCAAGTACGCATGTTTTAGTAGATTTATCGCATGTCACTAGATTAAAGACCACTTGTGTTGTTAATGATATGTTAATTAATCACTTTTATATTCATAATTGAATTTGGTTATCGAGTCTCTTTATTATTTTTGAGTAGTTTCAAGTAAAACAAACTCAAAGGCATTTCTTTTGTAAATATAAAACGAGAATATCATTGAACAGTCTTTAAAGGCAAAAACATATAATATAACAAACATACAAAATGAAAAAGAAAAAAATCATATGGAAAACAAGAAACGTTTACAAAAACGTAATCCAGGACTTAAATTGAAAATGCAATTAAATGATGTTTCCTTGATGTAATTGATACCCACTGGTTGGTTTCACGTATTTTGGGCTTTCTTGCAATGGAAAACAATATTAATAGTAATATGACGACGATCCATTGGCCCAAAGAAGATGGCTGTTGCAACTTCATGAAAGCCAAATTTATAAATTATAAAAGCAAATACTGTTATAAAAAAAGGACCTACGAATTTGACTAGTCGGGATCCCGATTGAGATTTTCGATACTGAAAATCCATATATCATCTTCTGTTATTATATATTTTTTTAGAAGTCGGAGAAACCCATGTAAATTCTCCTCCCAAACTTAAACCGCACTCCTATAGTCACTTGGTGCCCTAACACATTTGATTTTACCGATTCGACCTTTCAATCATATCTAAATCAATAATTAACTAAATTTTCAGTCTCATCATAGCCGTGAACATAAAATAGATTGTCATAGTTTTGTTTTACAAAAAATATAGTATAGTAAAAAATGTTTCTTGTTACCAATGTTGTGTTGGGCTAGTGGTAAACTCCTGGTGGTAATACCAAGAGGTCACGAGTTCAAGCAGCGTTGGGAGGGGTCTTTAAAATTTAACATTGGTTTGGGCTTCGCCCTGGGGAGACGTACGGGCCCACGAGTTTAAAACTCCTCGGTATAAAAAAATAAAAATAAAATAAAATGTTTCTTCTTAGAACTAAAAATGCATGGACGTCTTAATTCTTACAAATACAAGTTTAAGTCTGTATTTTTTATTTTTTTAACAATTAACTATTGAATCGACAAGATCCGATCAATAACTTAAGTTCTCCAAATGGAATTAGATTGAATTCAAATTTAAGTCCGTATTTTATAGTTTTGATTTAATTATGGATCCGAAAATATAAAATAAAAACAAGAAAATTGAGAAAAAAACGTGACACAAAAAAGAAGAAATTGACGTGACGTGAGGTAACAAAGATGTCGATATATGAACTCAGATCGCTTTGCATGGAGCATGAATCTCTAACGTAGCGTTCACGTAGACTTCTTAATAAAACCCCTTCTTCCTTACCACCAAAACCACAATCTCTCAATCTCAAAATTAAGCAAATCTCATCTGTTTTTAACATTCAATAATCCCAAAAAGATGATTCTTGAGATGATTCATGGGATTTTGGCAGGTGGATCTGCAATAGCTTTATTGATATTCTCCGGCATAACACTAACCTGCTCAGCCATTGTGTTTCTCATAAGCACACCACTTTTTGTCATATTCAGTCCGGTTCTCGTGCCTGCTACTATAGCCACTACTTTGCTAGCTACTGGTTTCACTGCCTCTGGTTCATTCCTTAGCACAGCTATCAGCATTATCTCATGGATTATCAAGTAAAATCTCTTATTAGAAAGCATTTTTAATTTCTCACTTTTATTTTGTTGATATTCCGGATGATAAATTCGAGTAGAGTATTACGTCTGTCCCAAACGGACTATATTTAGAAGTTAGGGAGAGCCAAGTAAAAGTCCTTGAAAAATAAAATATATGGTTGTATAAAGAGAAGTTCAAACTTGGACAATGTACTACTATTGTCCTGAGTTTATTTATTTTTTCATTTTTTTGATGACTAAGAGGTTATGGGTCGAGACCCGTACATCCCCTCAAGGCGATACCCAAACCATTTAATATAATTTTCTTTTGGGGAGCAGAACCCTCCCAAGTGGACTTGAACTCATGACTTTTTTGTTAGAGAAAACCACTAAACCAACAACCACTTGGTATCTTGAGTTTATTTTACTCGCTAAAACGATCGCTTTCTGGACCCAACTTCTCTCTTTGACAATGTAGGTTATACAAAAGAGTCAAAGTGATGAGGTATATGAAATTGTGTGCAGGAAACTAACAGGGGCAGGGGGAGGGGCAGGTTCAAAGATTCCAGGAATGAGTCCTGGCGGCATATATGCAAAAAAGGAAGAGGAAAAGAAAGACAAGAAAAGGAAGAAAAGCAAAGGGAAGAAAGACCAAAAGAATATGAAAAATGCAAAGGAAAATGTGAAAGAATCACATAAGATGGACAATAAGAAAGAAAAAAAGAAAGAGAAAAAGAAAGGCAAATAGATTGGCCTTAATTTTACGGTCTGATGATCGATGATGATCTCTATATGCAACAACTTGATCATATTGGGATTTTATATAAATAAAAAGCCATCAATTTATCCATCCTCTCAGCTTTGATAAACACACACAAAGTAATTATGCTTTGATGTTTCAAATATTACTTCCGTTTATGTGTATCATGTTACAAAAGAAATATACTTATTTTTATTGTATTTTTTAATTGAAGTGAGATAATTGAAATTACCATGCAAAAAATTAATGACTATTTTTGAATATTGAGATGTATAAATGAATAATATGATAAATATAACAAATGTTTTAAAGGAAAAAAAAACAAATGAAAACGTCTATATGCATTAATATTGAGAAAATAATAGAACCATATAATTATGAAGTCATTCTAGAAAATATGATCAAAAACGTTGATCATATTAGCCTTTTAGCTATGGTTGCATCTTAGCCTTGTTCTAACAAAATAACTGTTCATTCTAGGGTAGATGATCCGTTGCTGCGAGATTAGATAGTTAGGTGAGCTCCTGGATTAGGTTTAGCGTGGGGGTACTTCCAGCTTTGTGTGTGCTGGTTTGTGTAGGCTCGACTTTTCTCGTTGTTGTCATGTCCCGTCTATGGGTATAGCGTTCAAGCAGCAAAATATTTGGCTCGAAAGTTATGACTATTCTCGGCAAGTTTAGCATTAGAGGCACTCTCATGGATTCACTGTTGATTACTCCTTGAGAGAGCTGTAGTCATTGCTAGATCTAAAGTATGAGACTATTGTTTGGATCGGGTCGCTCGTGGCAATCTCTTGGCAAGTATCATTGGGATTTAGTGTGGGTGTTTGTTTTGCTATTTTTGTCCTGTTGTTCCCATTTTCTTTTCCGTCATTCCAGAGTTAGTCTAGCTTGTCAGTTCTCAAGTTATTTGAGTTTTTCATCATTTCTCTAGTTTTTTGTTTTTCTTCTTTCATTTCTTATTCTATCAAAAATTGAAAACGGTATATTAATTTTAATATTTTATCAGCTGTTTGATCGATAATATTTCATCCATAACTCAATTACTCTCTAAATCTTTAGTAATATTACGTAGGTTACATGCTTATCTAATTCTGGAAAAAAAATTTTAGCTAATTTCTACTTCTTTTTTTTTTTAAATGCTTAATTTCTACTTTTTTATAAAAGCAACACGTAGAAAAAAAAAAAATCTTAAAGCGTATCTTAGTTATACATTTAGCTAATATATAACTTTAGTATAGACTATAACCACATATTGGAGTGAACCAACCAAAACTAATTTACTTATGTAGGTTATCTTTGTTTACCCTTGAACCTTTTAAAACGAGTCAATGAATAGGTTAGATATTTGTATGTGACATTTAATCTAGTGATTAGTGGTAAGTCCACTAAAGATAAATACACTTATATATTTAGGGATCAAATTCTATTGCCTATATTATATATGAATTTGACTAATGGACCGATCAATTGTGTTTCAGAAAAAAAAGAATAGGTTAGATATTTATGTAGTTCACTATTTTGTAAAAACGCTTAATGTTGCTTTCTTTATATTTATCCCCACACACACAGAAGAGAATCAATTTAATTAACCCTTTATTTGACGTGACGTAACATAGATTTCAATTTTAGTTCACATCGATCGTTTTGCATGTCTACCGGACCGTGCACGTACACTTCCACAACCTCCTTAAATAACACAATCACTCAATCTCAAATTAAGCAAATCTCATCTTTTTTCAACATTTCATAATCCCAAATTAAAGATGATTCAAGGGATCTTCGCAGCCGTTGTGTTTCTCATAAGCACACCACTTCTTGTCATATTCAGTCCGGTTCTTGTGCCTGCAGCTATAACCACTACTTTGCTAGCTACTGGTTTCACCGCCTCCGGTTCCTTGCTTAGCATGGCTATGAGCATTGTCTCATGGATAATCAAGTAAAATCTCTTAATTATAACCATTTTCAAGTTCTCTATTTCACAATGTAGTTTATACAAAAGAAGAGTTGATAATAAAAATTGTGGTGCAGGAAGAGAACAGGTTTAGATAAGCTAAAGATTCCAGGAGTGGGCTCGAGTGTAGGCTAAAGACGAAGATCAAAAGGCAAGGTTGAAAGGCCAGAAAGGGAAGAAAGACGAAAAGAAAAAGAAACAAGTAAAGAATGATCTGAAGGATAAACAGAAGATAGATAAAAAGAAGGAGAAAAAGAAAGTTAGATAAGTTGGCTTTAATACCCCAATAGGGCATGATGATGATCTCTATGCAAGAATTTGATCTTTCTTAATTATTAATTGGGATTTCATAAATAAGAAGTCATCAATTTATCCTCTCAGCTTTGATAAAAAAAAATTACATCTAAATCTAAACAAGAAACGCCGAGAACAGATTGCCTAGTGGTATTGTCACTTTATAAATTCTCAATGCACCAAAAAGACTTTTACCTGCATTATAAAGAAGAGATTAAAATGTCATTGGGCCAGTCGACAAATGAAAAAAATCTAAACAAGAAACGAAAAAAAAATCAAGAGAAAGAGAGAGAAAATTAGCGATTTCGAAACCCATTCCTCCGCCCAGCTGTCACTTTCTCCGGTGACGGCGAGCCAAACACCCTCAGATGACGAGGGCAAAGAAAAAACCTCCGCCTGAGCCGTCCGCTTCTGCAGATGCCAAACCTGGTAACTCCGATTCAGTCTCTTGTTCCGTCAAATCTGCTCCTTTGCTGAAAGTCGATGAAGTGAACTCTGTGCTCTTCGCCAGTCGCCGCCGCTCCGGCCAAGCACAACCCTAAAGGACCGCCTGCTGCTGGTTCTTCTCTCCCCTTGAGCTCATCCGAAGTTCCTCAACCCTTGATTTCAGATTTACCTAAACAGACAAACGGTATTTCTCCCACTCTAGCCGTTTCTGCTGCAGCTCAACAAGCTGTCTCTAAACCCTCATGGAAAGACCTCTTGGTAGGTTCCTCTGGTAAGATGACAAAGAAAGGCAAGCCGTTTACCCTTGAATCTGGTGAGCTTTGTGTAAAGATCCCGAATTCAGTTCTAAAGCAAGACCAACATAGATGGAAAGAGTTCATCATAGGCCAATTTCAAGGAAATTTGCCTCCCAAAGGTGCTCTCTATGCCATCTTAAATGGAATTTGGAGCAAACAGAAGCATGACATCACAATTTCTAAATTTGGTCCAAAATCTGTGTTGATTCGCATTCCCTGTGACACTACAAGAAAGAGAGTCTTGACTCAAAGTGTTTGGCATATTGAAGGACAGATGATGTTTGTGGCAGATTGGGAACCTGGTGTGTCTCATACAATGCCTGAACTCACATAAGCTCCAGTTTGGTTGGAGTTTAGAGGAATGCCTCCAGCTCTCTTCATTGAAGGTGCGTTGGAACACGTTGCAAGCCTGGTTGGCCACCCGATTTACTTGCACCCAAGCACAGCTCAACTCAGAGATGTTGAAGTTGCACGAGTTTTCACTATCGTGGACATTACTAAACCTCGGTCAGAAGCAGTTAATGTCGAATTGGATTCAGGTGAGGTTCGCAGGATTGAAGTCTCAAGTCCTTGGTTACCTCCGACTTGTGAGCACTGTCAAGAGAAAGGTCATACGCTCAGGCGTTGTCCATCTGCTCCAATTCTCTGCAATGAATGTCACTCTACTATTCACCTAGGAGAGAAAATCACCTGACTGGCAAGGTCGGTGCTGAAACAGCGAGAAACGGTATGAAACCTCCAAACCGCAAAAACCGCACTCGAAGACAGAAAGAGCGTGCAAAGGAGTACGTTACTAAGGTAGCTCCAACCTCCTCCCTTGCCTCACCACACCCTCCTCAACTTCCAGAATTGGTTGTTGATCTGAGAGGTGAATCCCGGAAATTAAAGACTTCATCAAAGGCCTCTCGAAAAGGCAAGGAAAGGAAGCAGACTTCGGAATCATCATCTGTTCCATCTTCAGAATCTGATTCTGTTCGGGATTATTCATCCTCTGATCCCAGATCGGATGAGGATGACAACCCAGCTGATCCTCCACACTTCACGCAGTATCTCACCAAAAAATCAGAGACGACAAGAACGGGCTTCCTTGGGAAAGGCTCCCAAGTATAAACCCAAACACTAACCTCATGATGGATTGTTTTTGCTGGAATGTTAGGGGATTTAACAGTAGTTTTAAGCGTAATGTGAAGACATGGCTACGGTAGTTTCAGCCGTCTTTCGGTCGCTTACTAGAAACTAGAGTAAAAGAGCATAAGGCCCATCGGGTTTTTGATAAAACATTCCATGGGTGAAATTTTACATCTAACTACGAATTTGCAGACTTGGGGAGAATCTGGGTAATGTGGAAGCCCTCGGTGACAATCACTATTCACTCTAAATCGAGCCAAGTGATTACCTGCTATGTAAAGATTCCAAATATTGCAAAAGAGCTAGTTGTTTCATTTATATATGCGCGTAATGGAAGATATGAGAGACAACAACTTTGGGTTGAGATTTGCCAACTTGCTAGTGACAGCTCAATATCTTCAAAGGCATGGATCCTTCTCGGGGATTTTAACCAAATCCTCAACCTAAACGAGCAATCTGCAGGGAGTACAAGTGTCTCTAGAGGTATGGAGAGGCTAAGAAATTGTTTTCTTTTTGCTTCTTTGGAGGATCTGTCTTACAGGGGGAATTTTTATACATGGTGGAATAAGCAAGAGACTAATCCAATTGTCAAGAAACTTGATAGAGTTGCGGTCAATGACGAATGGAAGTTCTCTATCCACTTTCAGTCGCTCACTTTGCGGATCCTGCATACTCGGACCACTGCGCAATGCTCTTATCAATCGCTCCTCAACCAAAGCACAAGGGTCGGTTTTTAATGTCAAACTTCCTGATCCAGCACAGAGATTTTCTACCTACAGTTTTGGATCATTGGCACAACACGTGGGTATCGGGATCAGCCCAATATTTTCTTTCTCAAAAGCTTAAACTTCTAAAAGGAGACCTAAAGTCTCTCAACATAGATCATTACTCTGATCTTGAAGGAAAAGTTAAATTGGCTCAGGAAAAATTAATCTCATGCCAAAGACAGTTCTTAGCCTCTCCTTCAGAATCTGCAGCCGCTCTTGGGAAAAAAGCATATAAGAAATGGTTCGAACTCACAGAGGCCGAGGAGAGATTCCTATACCAGAGATCGAGATGTGCGTGGATTATTTTCAGGAGCTTCGTGGAGGCAGTATAACTCCGCTTTCAACAGCGGATAGAGAGACAATTGCTCTTCAGACCTCTTTTCACTGCACTGTGGACCAAGTTGCTATGCTTGAAAGTGGGATTAGTGACGCGGATATCAAAAGTGATTTCTTTGCAATTCTTGCCAACAAAACTCTGGGTCCGGATGGCTATACAAGAGAATTCTTTAGAGCCTCTTGGGATATCTTGGCTAAGACCTGATTGATGTTGTAAAAGAGTTTTTCTTCTCAGAGCGTCTTCTCAAACAATGGAACACTACATCTATTTCTCTCATTCCGAAAAGAGTTGGAGCTGATAAGGTCAGTGAATTACGGTCAATCTTTTGCTGTAATGTGGTCTATAAGGTGGTCTCAAAGATAATAGTTAGGCGGATACAAAATATGTCGGCCATTGTCGCTATCAAATCCGAAAATCTCAATTGAACAATCACCTTCAAGGTGTATATTAATGTCCCACAAGACATTATTAACCGAAGAAATCAATGCAGAGTTAGCCAAAGCCCTTGAAATCTGCCCTACAATTTTCATTGGAGTGGTCTCCCATCTCTTCTCCTTCTTTCACCTCCTTATCTCCCAGTATAATTGTAATACTAAGTTCACAAACACCAAAATTTTACACATAGAAGAGCCAATTACATATGAAAACACAATCGATCTGAATTATGTTACGTGATCAGATCGTGTGGGAGAGACTAAATTTTGTCAAGCTGCTTGGCTTAGATCTTCTCGAAGAGCCTGATACGAAGAGGGATGACGGCGGAGAGATTTGCCTCAAATATGGGATGGTTATACGACATTGACGGAGCAACAGAGAACGACGATGATGACAACACTTTGTAGAAACGAAGAAGACGATGAAAGGTGTAAGACGGAGTGTGAGAGGTTTAGGTGATCAAAGACAAATTTCGATTTTGGTAAGAATTAAATGAGTAAGAGAAGCGATTAGTAAGTTACCTGCGAAGGAGGCGCAGTGACGGCGGAACCGCGATCGGAGGCGATGGAAAAAGCATCAAACAATCCCGATGCGACTGATTGTTTTTTTTCCCCAACCCAAGTCTTCCCATCAACATCTCTTCACAAAGCTTTGCGGAGGTTAATTCAGTGGTAACACATGAACGCAGAAAAAATGAAGACCGTGAGAGTGGATAGAAGTGATGTGGGAACGTGGGTTTTACTTGGGTTAATGGGAAGTTAAAAAGAGATCGTGTGATTGTGTTTTTCGGAGAAGATTTTGAGTGATTGAAAAATTAAGGGGCTAAAACAAATTTTTTAAAGTATATTTGGTAATTATTTACAAATAGAGGTGGTTTAAAGAAATAGACACCAGTTTTAATAATAATAGATTGATTATTTACAAATAGAGATTGTTTAAAAAATATACTTCTGTTTTAATAATAATAGATGATCTAAAATATAGATTTAATATAACGAAGAAAACATACGTTCTTTTTTTTTAAGAGTGTTGAAGAGGGAGCAGCTGGAGGAGATCAACCGGGAGGAAAGCTAGGAGAACAACCGAGAGGAACACCAGGAGATCAACTAGGAGGAATGTCAGAAGATAAATCGCCAGAAGAACAATAAAGAGGTAAATCAAAAGGAAAGGAAAAAAAGAAGGTAAACCGGATGTAATGGGAGGAGATAAACCGAAGGGAAAAGAGGGAGGTAAACCAGAGAAAATGGAAGAAGATAAACTGAAAGGGAAAAAAGAAGATAAACCTGAGAAAATTAGAGGAGATAAACCCAAAGGAAAAAAAGGAGGTAAACTAGAGGAAATCGGAGGAGATAAAACCGAAGAGAAAAAAAGGAGGTAGACCCGAGGAAATGCCAGGACAAAAACCAGGAAAAGGGGGAGGGGATAAACCGAAGAAAAAATGAGGTAAACCAAAGAGAAAACTAGGAGATAAACCGCCACCTCCAACCTTATGGTAAATATGATATGAAGCAACTTTAAACTTAATTATAGGGTTTCATAAATTAAACCTAATGTATAAAATCTTTTATTTAGTAAATATTAATAAACCGCATAAGGACATGTTCAAACATCATTCCATTAATGTACACCATGTTAATTATAAAGAAACTATAAGACAATCCATTGTTTAAAAAAAATGTTTCTGTGAAGTACTTGCATATATGAATGAGATTTAATCGAAATTAACCAAAAAATCTTCTATATCTATGTGTATATATATGTGAGTTTTATTGAATCTTGAGATATTAACATTGTTGTCTCTAATTCTAATTGCCCTTAGAGATAAATCTAAAATCTAGCTAAGAATATTTTGCTTTTTTGAAACGAACCGGATACTATTTTATGTTTTCTTTAAAATGCAAATTAAACTTGTTATACGATTCATATAAAAATAAACCAATCAAGTGGCAGAGATTTTGTTTAAAAACTGAAGCTTGAAGGAGAAGAGAAAATGGAACCGGTTTGCGTTAATCAAATTCATTGATTCAAAACCAAAACCAGCACTTTATAGTACAATTGATTCGACAATTAATTGCCTAATCATATCCAAAACATATCAGATTTCCGTCGAACAGAGATTTTGCAGGCCACCGACAGGTTATATGATATCCATAACATATCAGATTTCATACAACTGAGTTTCTTTTGTTGTGATACGTTATTTGCTTTATATACCGATGAATAAAAACTAAGTAAAAAAAGGTCTCTTTCTAAAACCAAAATCAAAAATGAGAAGTCTCTTTCAACTTCTTCTTTTTTGTGTGTTTCAGAGATTTTATCAATGATAGCTTACACGAGGACTGAGTCATTCTATTAATCGAGATGGTCTTCCTTAAGTTGAAGATCAAGCAAGTAAAGAAAGGCGTAAGCAACAAAGTCTCAGAGACGGCTATAAAGCTGGTTTTTGAGAAATACCACTGCACGGAAGAAGATGAAAAGCAGAACCAAACCACGAGCCTATACAAACTCGTAAAGTAATAACAGAAATAAATGGACTACAAAAAGAAGTTTAAATACATTAAAAATAAGGGAATGAAAGAAAATATTAGTGTTTTACAAGAAAAGAAGAAGGCCCAAAAAACATGACGAAAATGAAAATACGACGTGACGTAATGTAGATCTTCATTGAATCCTATCGTTTTGCATGAAGTATCCATGTGAAGTACACGTAGACGACACAACTCCTTCATAGAAGCCCTCTCTCTTTCAAGTTCTAACCATCAAACCAAAACGATCCGATCACAAAATGGGTGATAAATCTCAGACTTCGAGATTTAACATTATCCCCACAATGCTTTCATTTCTCATTCCATTAATGGAGATTATTAAGATCATTATTGCTTCTATAGCTTCCGTAATCTTCATGGGTTTTGCAGGTGTAACCCTCGGTGGTTAAGCAGTGGCATTAGTCGTAAGCACACCACTATTTATCGTATTTAGTCCCATTCTCGTACCAGCCACTTTAGCCACTGCAGTCTTAGCCACAGGCTTAACGGCTGGTGGCAGCTTCGGAGCCACAACCATTGGCCTCATTGTATGGCTCATTAAGTAAGTTTTTTTTTTTTTTTTTTTTTTTTGTCAACATTGGCCACAACAGGCCGGCCCATTAGCCAAGTTCCTACATAATGTAGGCGGTGAGACTTGATCCCTGGTTGTGCAAGTGCTTATGTGTACTTACCGCCTACAAGTTTTAAACATTGAAATCACTCCATATATTTATGCTAATTTATTATTCATATTCCCATTAATTAGCCTTTGGCCAAGCGATACTTTATGATTCATATGGGGGATTTTGATTTTATAAATGTGGGTTTGATTAGGCTCTACATGTATCCTCATTCTTTGGTTTAAAAATTTGGCAAGACTATAGCTTTATTTCTTTATTGTTTTTAGGGCCCTTATTTTTATCTAACTTAAGCTCACTTTTCTTTCTCTTACTTATCTAATATTTGGTTTTCTATGCTACGCCTTATATTTTGTATCATTAAATCTTATTGTTGTTGCTATTTTTTAATAAGTTAACTTTTTCTTTTCTTTTTTGAAAAACTATTAAATAAATGTATTGTACATCATTTTTTTCTCCTTTTTAAGTTAATCACTAACACGTATGTGTTTTGTGTGGGTGTGATATAGGCGTAGGATGGGAGTAAAACCAAAGGAAAATCCACTTCCAGCAGGTGTTCTGGGAAATTCCCCGAGTGCGGGAGGAAGAAGTCCACCATCTTCTAGAGCTTCACCAGCTGCTGGAGGAGCATCACCAACTGCTGGAGGATCATCACCAGCTACTGCAGCTCCTCCAGCTAACTTTCTAAACATAATGCTATATGCATTTAAGTTGTCTAAATTTGGACGTAAAGATGATGATGATGACGACTTGGAGTTACTTAGCGAAGGAGCAGGTATGCCCAGAGATGAAAGTCCTATCACAAAGATAAAAAATAAAATAAAAAAGATAATACCTGGAGGTGAAGGAAGTAAGCATGAAAGTGGAGGAGGTAAGCACGGAGGTGGAGGAGGTAATCATGAAGGTGGAAGAGGTAAGCCCTGGGGTGGAGGAGTTATTATCACAAAAATTAAAAGTAAAATTGAAAAGATAAAAGGTAAGTCTTCCAAAGATGAAGATAGGGCCAGAGGTCAAGGAGGTAAACCCATAGGAGAATGTTCATCTGAAGGTTGAGGTTCATCCGGAGGTGAAAGAGGTTCGTCTGGAAGTATGTCTGGAGGTAGAGGAGGTATGTCTGGAAGTGAAGGAAGTGGGTCTGAAAATAGAAGAGGTAAAAACATACCTAAACATGGAGGTAAAGGTAAGTTCGGAGGTAGAGGAAGTAAGCTGGGAGGCGGAGGAGGTAAGCCCGGGAATAAAGGAAGTATTATCACGAAAATTAAAAGTAAAATCAAAAAAATAAAAGGTAAGTTTGATTGCAGCTAGCGCCGCGCTTTACTAAGAAGTGCGAAAGGGCTTTTCTCGCTTGTTTAGTAAAGTCGAAGGTAAGGCAATAGGTAAAGGAAGTAAGCTCGGAGGAGGTAGTACATTTGGAGGTGAAGGAGGTTCGTCTGGAGGTGAAGGAGGTTCATCCAGAAGTGAAGGAAGCGGGTCCAAAGGTGGAGGAGGTAAAAACAAACCTAAACATGAAGGTAAAGGTAAAACCAAAAGTGGAGGAGGTATTATTACGAAGATAAAAAGTAAAATCGAAAAGATAAAAGGTAAATCATCTGGCGATGAAGGTATGTCCAAAGGTAAAGGAGGTAACAAACGTAAATATGGAGTTAAAGGAGATAAATCTAGAGGTCAAGGAGGTAAATCAAAAGGAGGACATACGTCTGGAAGTGAAGGAGGTATGTCTGGAGGTGAAGGAAGTATGTGGGGAAGTGGAGGAGCTATGTCTGGAAGTGAAGGAAGGAGGTATGTCTGGAAGTGAAGGAAGTATGTCAGGAAGTGAAGGAAGTATGTCATGAAGTGGAGGAGATATGTCTGGAAGTGAAGGAAGTATGTCGGGAGGTGGACAAAGTATGTCTGGAAGTGAAGGAAGTATGTTCGGACGTGGAGGCAGTATGTTCGGAAGTGAAGGAAGCTCGGGAGGTATGTCCGGAAGTGAAGGAAGTTCGGGAGATATGTCCGAAAGTGAAAGAAGTATAGCTAAAAAAAGGCGTCCACAACGTGGACTAGCTAAAATCGTCATCACTAGACGAGTTAAACCTTATGGTTCAGGAAAGAATGGTGGAAGATATAAACGGGGAGGTAGAGGTGGAAGTGGAGGTGGCTCTATGGAGAGGAAGTAAAGAAACTAATCGAGGTGTTCCAACATTAAGCAGATCACTGTGTATTGGTTGAAAGATTTTATGACTGGGAAACTTAAAGATTGAAAAAGAAAGCCTCTCTAAACCGATTTATGTAATATAAAAAAAGACAATACTACGATACACTGTTTAATTGTAAAATAATAATTATTAGTGAATATTACACTTAATTCTCTTCGCTTTGAAAGGATTCAGTTCTATGCCATTATAATTATAGTTCAAACAATAATTTCTTAACACACTTAAATATTATCAGCTTTCTCTCCTCTTCAGAAATTTGTATTATCTCATATTCCCACTTGGTCAACATCACAAAAAATCGTTGAGCTCGTTTTACAAATACTCTTCAATATACAAGATTTAAAAACAGCTAATTATTGATTTTTTTTTTGATAAAGGGCATTCTCTAATTATTGATATTTCATTTACCCGAAATCAATATTTAATGCAAGCACCCTATGTAAAATCAAGCAAACTTGTCTCCATCGATCGAACTTAAGGTGTTCCAACAATAAATATGAATTATCAAAAATTTATTTCGTAAATTAACATCAATTGCAACATGACAATTACTGTTATTTATCAAAAGAGAATAAAAATGATAATCTATATTTGAGATTTAACAAGCAAAAAGAAAATGCCCAAAAAAGATGACACCCAAAAGAAAAAAGCCACATGTGACGTGACGTATATATCTTCAATTTATTTCCTTTCAATTTGCATGTAATCGACTCCTAACACACCATCTTATAACAAATTAAGTATGAGACTTAAGGACTCCTTCAAAACAAACTCTTTCATTTTAGTTATTCCAATAAAGAAACACATTTCAAATCAAATTTTCTAGTCATTGAAATTCTAACATTTATTCCAATATGTTTTCTTTGCTTAGACTATCGTTAGAGATTATTCAGGGGGTTATAGCTGCCGAAGCCTCTATAGTATGTTTTATATTGGCGGCTCTAACACTTGGTGGTTCCGCCGTGGGGTTAACCGTAACCGCACCGCTTTTCGTCATTTTCAGTCCTATTCTCGTACCAGCCACTATAGCCACTGCTGTTTTAACCACAGGGTTCACGACTGGTGGCACTCTTGGAGCATTGGCTGTTGCTCTTGTCAGGTGACTCATTAAGTTAATAATTCAAATCGTATCATGATCACTCGAGAATCATGTGAGAATGGTCAATGGATTTAGTAGGAATAACAAAATTTCTTAACATGTTTGTATACACACTTGTGAGTATGTGATGTAGGAATAAGATGAGAGGAAAAGAAAAGAATAAGGAAAAAAGTTCGTCGTCTCTATCATCCCAAAATTTGTTAGAAATGCCAATTACAGGTGGGTATGGTGGATCTTTTGGAGGAAAAACATTTTCTGGAACATTTGGAAATAATCTAGCAGATGCAACTGCACCCCCTGCTGGAGGTAGCCCAGGACATGGATTCGGCGGATTTTTGGCTAATGTACCACTTGAAAAATTATTTCCTGGATTTTTTGGACCAAAATCTGAAGGTGAAACTGCATTTGCACCCGCAGATGGAACTACACCTCCAACCGCAGATGAAACTGCATCTGCTCCTGCATCTACGACAACTCCACTAGCGGGTAAAAAGCCACCTCCACCGACGGGTAAAAAATCAGCTCCGGCTAAGAAACCAACTCCGGCTAAAAAACCAGCTCCTCCTGCAAAAAAAGTATTATATTAACAAATCTGTTCTAAATTGTAGTAGATATGTACTGTGGATTAAATATTTTATGATTAAGAAAAGGCTTTTAGAAATAATTTGTGTTTATATGGAATGTTGAATCCGCTTATAGGATTAATTGGGCTTTAATACAATGTAATGTATAAATACAGTAACACTTAAGCGCATTCGTTTTTTTCTTCTTATCGTTCTATGCAGCTAAGAGTAAACTATAAATGTAACATTTACTGCATTTGTTTTTATATGTTAATATTGTCAACCAAATTGCTTTTTGGGTCAATGAGATTGTCAACCCCTAACTTTTTATAATATACTTCAATTATATTTATGTAACGCACCTCTGCTTTATTAAAGCAAAACTCAATTTTTTAATATATTGTTTATTTCGATCCATTGCAAGACTTAGAACATTAAAAATCAGTTACATGCAAAAAGAAATAACTCATTTTTGAAATCATTACAATCAAATTGACCATATACATATGCAAGATCTCTTATCTTTTTCTTTATTTATCTTAAATTTCTCAAATTTAATCGACCAATTCAGAGATCCAATCAATATGTGACAAATCCATATCGAAATCGGACGGTTCATAATGATCATTCATTCCACTCCAACACTTCATCAACACTCTCTCAACTTCCTCGTTACTATCTACATCACCTTTCTCATTCTTCATCGGAGATCGTGACGTGTCATAATCCTCACCGTTCATTCTCATCGCTCCTCCTCCACCACCGTTCCCGCCTCGTGCCCTCACCGGTCGATAAGCATAACGACACCTATGCTTTCCTTCAGATTGCCGAAGCTGCTCCGGCGCGTGAGCAAAGAAACACACTTTCCTTTGACATAAGTTTCCAGCATTACAAGCGCGTGTTCTGTAACGCGCCGGGTGTAGCCAGTACTCGAATACTCCATGTGCGAATTCGCACGAGTCTCCACGGTGACATGCACCGTTACGGAAAGCAGGGCATGCGACGGCGCAGTAACTGTAACGACGAGGATCACGGCGCGTGGCTTTCTCTCCACGGTGAGCGTAAGGACACTCCGTCCAGTCATGGCTACGAGTCCGAGGACACCTTTTGATCTTGTAAGCATACATGCGGAACTCATCTGAGCCGTAGATTGCATCGTCGACAGTTGGAATCGGAGGGTCAATATCGTAAGCTCCTGCATTCCCAGGTTTGCTTACGATGTACCCTAAAGTAGAGTATTGTTGCTCCCCGATTTCGTAGAATGGTATTGGACTTGCACTTTTCAACATTTTTTCCGACAATGATCGAAGATTTTATTTTGGTTTATACATTTTTTTTACACTTTAGAGATTTCATTTTAGAAAACTATTAATAATTTGGGAAACCGAAAGGGAAATTTATAGGAGAAAAAATGAAATGAAAAATCGATTATTTAATATAGTCTTACCCTCTCCAAACTTTAAATATGAAAAATGCCAAAAAAACAATGTTCCAAACGTTACAGTAAAATATTTGTAGCATGAAGAATATATATACAGTAAATAAAATAAACTAATACGATTTCAGATCATATAATAAGGATAAATATCAATAAAATATACAATTATGGTTACCAAAATTAAGGATGATAATTAAATATTTGTTAAATAAGAAGACGTTACATAAACGCAGCGTTTTAAGAGTGAACAGTGAAAAACATTTGAGAAATGAGGAGTGGTAAAAATTGCATGTGAAAGGACACGTGTCGGTAAAAATCAGAATAACTTGAAGAAGAGAGAATCACCATCTGGCACACGTGTCCACTCTCATCTTTTATATCCTCGCCAGCCGTTTCTCTTGGTAGGTTTGGTGAGCTCTTTACCTGACACTATATTGGATCTCTTTTGTAATTTTTATTTTTATTTTAGCTGTTTCTAAAATTGAATCACCTTCTAGAGCTCGGAAGCTGTTCCAAAGTTCAGCTTCTAGATACGTTTCAATGCATTGAGACAGATGGCTTTAGAATCTTAGCTATGTGTAAACAATATAGTCACTCATTCCTATGTCTTGTTTACTTAGTAGGGGTTTTTTTTGTACTGAGCAATATTTCTTTACTAAAGTATACAGATGGATTTAACTTACAAGACTTGTGATGATGAATATAGTAAATGCTACATATTTAATAGAAAATCTCCAGCTTTTTGACAATGGAGACCTTCACTGTTCTTGGGGCAAGAGATATATATGAAGGCAATGAATAGGGAAGATTGGACCAAAAAGTGAATTTATATGGATTCATCAGTAGTTAGAGCCAGAGACATTGTACCATGTCTGGAATATGCCGAGGCATTGGAGCTATGGTAACATATCTTTGTGGATTTAACCTAATTGAACTCCCGGTTCGGTCCATAGATGAGGATTGTGGGTGAAACCTCGCAAAACGATTGAGCACACCAATCTTCTCTTGATCCTCGACTTCCACTCTCAAGTTTGTTATTGTAGTTCCATTTTCTAGTCTGCAAGATGAATCAGATGTTCATGAGATTTAGCCAGCAAAGATGAGTACTCAATCTGAACTGTAATCAATTACAAAAGGAACTATGGTTTTTACCCTGCAAAGTTTGTCTCTAGTTTTCGTGTTCTACAAATGAAGTCTTCAGCTGCTTTGGAGAAGTACTGATCACTGATTTTTTCTGTTTTCGTTCTCTCAGACAACCTACACAATAGTTGATTTGGTTCGTGTCAATACATAACCGCGAACTCAAGAAAATCTCCAACGAAACAGTGATAAAGAGAAAAAATCCTTACGGGTTTGAATCATCCGAGGGTGAAATGTGCTCACTCCTGTTTGTACAAATGAAGCTACATGCATCTCCTAGTGCAGCTCTTGCAGCAGAATATGCAACAAACTCATAATTTGTGCTAGCAACCAAAGATATCACCCTAGCTGGAGGCGGGCCAAATAGTTGTTGCGTGAGTTGTGTTGCATATATAAGCCTTCTCTTTGATCTCATTGGTGGGCGATCCTCAAATAAAGTCTCAAATTCCACCTGTGAGACGATAATCCATCAACGTCTTCATAACAATGTACAAAGAGACCGACGACAAAACATGTAATGAGGAAACTCACTTTTTCAGCAAATCGATTAGTCGATCTGGCCCAGTTAAACTCGGCCTCACTGTAAAAGATTTAGAGAACGTGAGCTCACTGTAAAAGATATAGATGTATGTAATAAATTACGAATATTAGTGCTCATCAGCAACACACCTGAGCGTCTTAAGCATCTGGGCCCCCCGCATGACTTCTTTATTCCAAGATGGAAGTTGTGATGGGGATGTTTTGCGCTTCTTTGGTTTATCAACCTTTAGAAGCTCGTCAGTAGCATCATGAGGCAATGATTCAGATGAGACACTTCTCGTTCCAGGTGCGGAGCCTGACATATTCTGCATATCAAACTGCCTCGGCGATTGAACAGAATGTATACCACCAACAAAACTCCCGACATTTTGTTCTCCTATATTCAAGGGGGCAACTCTCCCTGTATCATTCATGGGTTGAACCAGTCCATTCTTGAAAGTTCCATATTGACTATACCAGGATGGAGCCATCTGAGGACTGATTTGCTGATGATCTGTTCCAGCCGAGGCTAAATGATTCTTTGTGGAGAAACTCTGAGAAACAGTTTGGCCAAAATGCACCATGTGGTTCACTAATTCCTTGTGAGCCAATCCATTCCTAACTAAACCATCAGAAGTCAAAGGTGATTGATGCTCCCCCTTGGGAGCTACCTTTTGAGGATCACTAGCATTATTCTCAACTATCTTCGCAGCCATCTTGTGTGCTTCATCCTCCCCACTTCCTCTAAGAGCCTCATTTGTGCAATTCAAGTCGTTTTGTGAAGCAGATCCCTGACATAAAAAGCCCAAAGAACGTTCAGAGGAATTCAAATCTCTAAAAGAAAGCATAATCAAATAGCAAAGGATAAAAACTTTACCACATCAACTCGCATGTTCATAGCGGGCTGATCAAGAGATTTTGGCTGCCCAAAATACCCTTGGTTTCCTGGATGAACCTGGTCCAGTGTCGGTGACACATTTGAAACTTTTTCTTGACAAGTCTCACTAGTGACATCCATATTACCCATGGGATGATACTGAAATTTGCGACTAATTGATGGCCTACTATCGACATGACCAGATTGTGTGTTTTTTCCACCAGACAACATCGACAAATCATGGGCATTCGCCATATCATTTGATCCAGCATGATTACTCGCATATGAGTCATGAATCTGACTGCCGTCTCTAGATTTCAGTTGAGGGATAGCCTTCTCCACATGCTGTTGGATATTTTCCTGAACATCCCTAGAAGCACTAGCATTATTTCCTGCACCGGCAATTCCGGATCCGTAGCTTGCCCTTTGCATTTGTATATTTAGTGTAAAATGATTCTTTTGTTCGATTGGGGCAGTAAAAGTTAGATTAGAAGCAGCTTTCCAGATACCAAATCTATCTTCAATGCCCTCATTCTTTTGAAAAGAACATGAAATATTTTGTTCATCAATACCAGAACCTGAAGAATGAAAAATATTTCCAGCCAGTTGACTAAGTTGAGCCACTGGCTTCTCCAATTCGCCATGATCTGAAACTTGATTTCCCTTGCCAGGCAAATGTTGACCAGCTGCCCTAGTGGAATCACTGTGAAGTCTCTCACTAGGTGCATTTGAAGCCTCGACACTCATATCATGGGCCCTATTACCACTATGAGGGTTCACATACGAACCAGTATTGTTGTTAGCCCATCCCTGTGCGCCTGCCTCATCACTGGATGTTTCAGCTACAGCAGACTGCATAAGAGCACTCCATCTCCCACTTTGCAAAGAGGGGCATGCATCAAAAAGGTCAGAACTACTGGACATGAGATTTCCTGCCAAACTCATATCAGTGCTGCTTCCAAATGCTTCCCACAAATTGTCGTCTGAACCAAACAAAATCTTTTCTTCTTCTGGATCTAATGTTGTCGTCTTCTGCGATGCATTTATATTTTCAGGCACTTTCATAACTATTTTTTCTGATAGACCAGAACCCTCCAGCTGACAGAAATTTTCCTGCATTAAATTGTTCCTCTCACGGGAATCATCTTGCTGTAAACTTCCAAGATTGGGCCTGATATTTGAACCTGGAGCTGTTGTATGGGAGAATAACAGTTTCTCTGGGTATGTGGATCTAGGGAGCATATGACTATTCTGTACATCAACTTGATTCAGAATTGAAGTTGGCTGATTGGTAATAGAGGGACTCCTGTTTGTGGAACCATGCTGTGCAGCTAATCTGTTCATCTGAATGGAAGAAAAGGCATTTTCAGATACATTTGTCCCACTAAAAGGCATACCATACAAGGAAGGTTGAAATTGTTGCGCCAATAAGTTCGCGTGCCCATTCTCAGGGTTAATTATATGCCCAGTGGATGAACCTTGAACAACTGGTGACATGCCGGTATGCATCCAGTTTGTATTTCTTGTTGTAAGATCAGGCTGCCAACCATTACTAAACGCATCCTGAAGAGGGATGCCATTAATCAATGTATGCGACTGATTATCACTTGAGCGGCTTCCATTGACTGCATCTGAATTCAACGAGTTGAGCTGCCTGACCTCTAGCTGTTGCTTTTGAAGGTGTTGTTGCATTTCATATTCATGCATTTGCTTAACCATAACTTGCTGCTTCAGTAGTTGCATATCATTAAATGTCATCTGCTGCCTTGGAAAAGGCTGGAGCATGCCAGGGAGGTGTGTGTTTAATTGTTGTTGGCCACCAAAGAAATCATAATTAACCGGAGAGTCTCCCATCTCAAACCTCGAAGGAATCTTATGAAGGTCTGGAGTGAATCCTCTTGCTGATAACCTATCCCTACTAGATTCTACATCCATTCCCAAAAATTTTGCCTCATTCGGCATTGTCTGCAACCCTAAGTTCCCACAAATGTATCTATCTGTGAGTTGCTGGTGTTCTTGCAATAAACTTCTCGAATACTCGGACCTTACAGGCTGCTGAGTAAAATTCAAACCATGCAGTGAGTTTGAAGATTGACTTCTCTCAGGATCAACTGCAATAAGCAAGAAAGCTACGTTCAAAAGCTAACAATATATGTAGCTATGTATAAAACATATATGTAAAGAATAAGTTGGGAAATTCCCCGTCATTAAGAGGCAATATCTATACCAGATTGCTGTGTGTTATAATTCTTCAGATTGGCAACAAGGGAAGGGTCTATCTGCTTCTGGTTGCCGACAAGACCATTACTAAAATTGGACCAGCTTTCGTCAACAACCTGAGACTGATGCTGATTTTGGGGTAGGCCTTCCTGTCCAAAGAAATTGTGGATCTTCTCCCCAAATTCGTTTCCAGGCATAGATTCGGCTCCTATAATTATTTCTAAATATCTGGACTTCGTAAAGAAACAGAACCGAGTTCAAAATTGGGCCTCCTTTGATCTATAGTCGAATGCGTAAGATAATAGAACATTTAAACACCTTTCATGAGGTACTTCCAACTGACATGCTCTGAATACTCATAGATATTCCTGTCGAACAAACACAACAGACAATAATTAATGTTGAAGCGAAAAAGTGAAACAATAACAGTAGATACAATTGGTTTCGGTAAGCTAAAATAATTGTTTCTGCATACTGGGAAACCTATGAAAACCATCGGGCAGGGTCATTTTGGGTTTCAGGAAGCTAAAGGAACCTATAGAAAAGCAAAGCAAGGCTCTAAACTCGAGAATCCATGCAACATCTTCAGGTTACAATAAAACCTGAATCAGCATTGTTCACTTCAATGGAAAACCGTAAGTTGGGGTCTAAGGTCCACTAAGCCAAGGCCTAAGCTCCAGCCAACTTCTGAAGCTATAACACACTCAATACGCACCGAATCCAGTGAACTCGAGCTCATCTGCCGTAAATGTCATCAACCTCCTTAAACAAAAACCAGCTGAAATCCTCTTTCACCGTTATAAACCTTCTTTGGCAGCCGAAAATTAAGCTAATTTTTAAATTTTCCAGAATTTCACGGAAATCTCGCGAACCCACTGGAGATCAAAAGTTGCCAACACAATTTGTATCCCAAATCGAAGCTCTGGCTAACATGAATATGACCATAACCAAGAATCCAACCCCAAACAAGAGACTTTAGCTTCAAGTCTAACAACACGCTCTCATAATTGGGTATAAATCATTTCCTTGGCAACAGATTAAAACAAAATTAGGGTTTTCCGCTAACAAATAAGAGATGTGAACTTACACTTCTGTCAAGTTTGGCCGTCCAACAAATTGAAGCCTGGAAAGCTTTCTTCTTCGACCTCAATTCCTAAGAATACGTTAGGGTTTTCGAATTCATGAATGATTAACAAGAGAAGAGTGAGAAAGAGAGAGAAGAGAGAGGTTCGGTCCCGGAAGCAAATCCGAGGCTCGGGTCCAAAGCAGATGGTTCGCAAATCAAAATACTCTTTCAAAGACAGAGGTTTCGGAGAGTTGTTGAAGTGTGGGCCACTATAATAACCAAACCTACCTAAACGTCAATACGACACCGTACCTGTGCGTTTCGACATAAGTGTATTCCATGGATATAGCTCATAGGTGGTCTTTTTTCCTAATTCAGTCTGAATGTTATTTCAAATATAGAAAAAGACAAAAGTGATTGGAAGGATCTTGAGTTTCGATTCGAAGGTGTTTATTTTATGAGCAAACATAGTAACAATGATTTTCATTCCCTAAACCAGCATTGCAAATTATTATAATTTCTTTTATTCATGAAATTTTTTTTTATTTATCTGTGAAATATTTTGTTTGATATGTTACTATCTTTGCTCATAAAACACAGAATTGAATTACCAAAATATAATCAGGCGTTCGATCTTTCTTTGCTACATTTAGTTGATTAAAAAAGAATTTTAGAGATGTGTTTTAGGCTATGCATCGAAACTTGTCAATCTAATTGTTGAAAAAAAAAATAATAATAATAAAAAACAGTTTCGAATGTTTACTATATCAATCTGTTCTTTAAAACAAAATTAAGAGGCTAATAAAACTCTTTCACCATTTTCCTTGAGGCTTGTATCCTCCGATGTCGCTTATTAACGTCGTGTTTTAGTTTCGTCTTGCCTGAATCTCCAACCTCCGTTGCGGCGCCTAAAAAGCCGATCTGAGTTCCGTCACTGTCATTGTCAATGTCTCCTTCGATCGTTAATCCTTCGATCCTAGCCGCAATTGATTCCCCTTTCACCCCAACATCTACATCTTTACACACAACAACCACATTATTCTTTTATAGAAAATCACATACAACAAACAGATTTTCATACATTTACGTAAGGTTAATCACTAAATTAGCGATAAATTATGGGTTTTCAATTGAAAACCAATTGGTAATAAATGGATTGATCCTTAGATTATATATATATATATATATATATATATTATATTAGAATAGTACAAATTTCTCATGTATGATATCATTTACATTTTAATATGCTCTCTCAAGATGTAAGTGGTAATTGTTCCAAACATATCATCTCGAAATACCATAACATACGCATTATCATGTAATCTCGGGCTCTAATCTCATGATAAAGTATAAACTTCTAGTAATTAATAGATTTTCCCTTAGATCATATTATTAAGACTAGAATCATCTCGAAGATGAGATATCAATCACCTGTATATAGAAAACGTAATGCCTAAAGTCAAACATATAGATAGTAAATCGACCAAACCAATAGGTGAAATTCGAAGATCATGAATGTAGAAGATGTATACAGAACATACCTGTACTAGAGAAGAACCAAAGAACGAGAGCAGAAGCAAGAAGCACAAAAGGGATGATGTGAACGGCGTTTTCAGCGAACTTAGCACGTGACTTCGCTTTCTTGGTCACCTCTTGGCTATTAGGATCGTATGGACCCGACTCGTCTTCGTCTAAGCCCTTCCATAAGCCCTTTGGCGCGGACCAGGGCACAGAGTAATCCTCGGTCACATGGTTCCAGCTCGAAGATCTGTACATTGCATCTATCTCTTCCGATCTTGTTGAGTGAATCAGTTTTCTTACAACGTAACTTATTAAGGCTGAAAATTAATACGTTCGTATGAAATGAGAAATAATATCGTAATTCGTTAAAACTTTTTTTTTCTAATAATCTGGTGGCGAATTTTGGGCCTATGCCTTTGGTAAATTCAGATCAAGGTTAAGAATCTGTCAATTGTTGAATGAATCTCACACAAAAAAATTTCTTTTAACTCTAGAGAGCATATATTTTAATGCATTTTTATAATATTATTTAAAGCAATTATATAATTTGTTTTTTTATTGCCAAAATCAGATAACAACATTCAATCTATAGCATAAAATTCACTCTAAAACCCCTTTTTAATCTATCTAATATAGTGGGAAAAGATCTAACTTCTAATCCCTAAATCATTTTTTAGTTGAATCATCTACTACAGCGAGAAGAATTAGGTATTATGATTACATTTTCATTTTGATTGATTTCCTTCAATTTGTATATCAGGAACTATTTGCTTCCATTGTAAGCAAAATATTTCACATTAAAACACGTATTTAAGTCTTTGATATCTATACGTGTCCACGTAATCACACATGTTAATTAAAACGTAAAAGGAAAAGGTCTTTGGCATTAGTATCTCTAGACCTAATAGTTTCTCATACCGTATACCAAACCAAACCGGCCTATCTTAATCTTACTACACCTTTAATGTTTTAGAACTCAATCAATCTTTGATTCTAAGAGTGTCAATGAACCTATTCCCCTCAGAGATCTCATTCTTCACTAGAAAATCAAGAAAATCGTTAAAGCTGCTCTCCTTATACCGAACCGGATTTTCATTGTTAACCAATTGGTCCGGTACAGTCATCTTATCGTCCATACTCAAGCTATGCAAGCTCGCGAGGGAGATTCTCATCTTCTCTTTATTTAGAGTGACTTTATGAACCACACTCTTGTATAATCCATTGCTTAGCACTTCCACATGATCGCCAACATGAACCTAATCAATTAAAACAGAGCATTTGCATCAATACTTAAAACTGTAAATATTTTAAAAGACCTAGTCAATGAAATCACTAACCTCAAGTACACCTTTGATTTGTGGAACAACAACCCAACAGCCAGAGCCACCGTGAGCCGTCGGATCGAAGATACTGAGACCGGACAAGTTCTGTAGAAGAATGGTGATGCAGCTGTAGTCTGAATGCGGTGGTAGGCCTAGCGCTGTATCAGGACCCGGACACGGTGTATAGCAATTAACAGCCATGACTTGCATGCCGTTTCTGTCCATCCGAGACGACAAGTAGTCTCTCCCCAGCCCTAGACTCTCCGTTATTGCTCCCATTATCTCTATCGATAGCTTCCTCACTGCTTCACAGAATTTACCCATTTTTTCCCTGAAATGTATAAATAAAAACACACATATGTATACAGTTAAATATGTACATTTTATAGTTATCGATTTAAATATACTACGTGATGCATAAAAAATGAAAAGATGTGATGAACATGGTCGGATAAGTTTGAACAAAAAAAAAACATGGTAGGATACCTTTGTAAAAAAAAAAATTGTCGGATAAGAAACAACATAAACCCGACAAGCATATTGTAATATATAATTAATTATGGTTTTTTTATTACATTAAAACGAGAAACAAAAAAAAATAAAGATAGCTGAAAAAAAACCATGTGTTATATATTAATTATTAAATATATATAAAACATTAGAAAATGTGTATACTACGTACGGAAAACAGTGTGCTACCAAAAATGTGTACACTAGCAAATATAAATAAATTTATATTAAATTATACTTAGTAAGGATATTGACCACAAAAGGAAAATCTGACACACAACTGATTAAAAATAAAATAATGTGAAAATTTAATTGAGATTTAGATTTTGAATGGAGATATGCACATAGCAAGTGAAAACAGAAATTAGGTCAAGGGCGATCCAGGTGATACAGTCCACTAGATCAACAAGAAAAAAGACAAAACAAGCCGCAATAAGCAAAACCATGTTGTGTATTTTGTAAATGCAATGTATGTATATATTACGTAATCAGTGACATATTATATATACCTGTATTCGGGTGGATTCTCAGGCCAAAGATGAATCCAACGATGAAGAGGATGTGCGTAATGCTTTAGAAATATTCTCCAGAATTGGATCTTGTCCATACCGTCTTTCACACTTGTACTGTACCGAACCGGTGTGTATACATCGTTTGACATAAACTTTCTTTTCTCCTTCTCCGGCAGCTCGAAGAAGCCATTAGCCACAGTTAAAGCGTCTTCTAGTAGGTTCTGGTCGATTCCATGGTTCACTATCTGATTTATTATAGAAAAAAATAAAAAATCGGTTTAAATAAGAGTAGAACCTGAAAATATTGGTCAATCTATAGACAAAAATTTCTGAATTCTTAATAATATCACGTGAAACAAGTATAATTATTTGGAATCAAACTTAGATAACGAAAGCAATAGATATGATATGTGGCAGTATAAATCAGAAAATGTTGATCCCTTGAAATCCGGATATGCTCCGAGCCACGTATATACACAAAATCCGATTTATACACAAAATTTTCAAACTTCTAATAATATCACGTGAAATAAGAGCACATTTTTGAAATCGAAATCAGATAATGAATATAACATATATGACATTTAGCTACTTAACCAAACTATTGGTCTCAAAACTCATGAAATTCTACGAAAAATAGAAATAAATAACTTACTTGGAAAAAGCCAAGATGCTGACAAGCCAAAGTAAGCTCTTGAAGAACCTCTCGACGTTCATCATCTCCACCTTTCAAGCCAGATATATCAATCGTAGGTACAGCTTCAACATCTGAATCTACTGTATCGCATGGTCTGGAAGATGACGGGACGACGTAACAATCAGGAACATACGGTAAACTTCTCTCTTGTGCAGAGTTTCCCGTTTTGAAATTGCTCGGATCCTCATTTTTCTCATTCTCCATTGTAAGATTTGTAATTGAGTAATGCGAGTGGCTCATCTATAAATAGTGTTTGTTTGTAGCCGACATTTCGGATATTATAATTGAATATTGTTGGTCGAATACTAAATTAATATTGTCTGTTTTTGGAAGATGTGGAGCATGTGTAACTGTCATGAAGTGCATATGTCTACCAATAAGGAGTCATAATGTAATTTGATATGTATGTTGTAAGGACCAGATGACCAAATTCATATAATGACGAGGGATATAAATAAAGGGATATATAGTATTAAACATTAATAAGAGGGGACTTATTGGATATCATTCATAGTACCATCTACAAAAAAACAAAGAAAATCTTTCCGCAAAAAAGCTTCCTCTTGTCCGGATTTTAGGCCTAAATAAATACTTTACACACACGTGGCTATATTGACAAGATCGGTATATATGACGGTTATATTGAATTATATGGATTGTGCAAAGAATTATGAAATAGTAGTTAATATGGTCTTGCTTGAGGTCTAGGTAATATACGTATATATTGTGCCACTTCTTTATTCATGCAGTAGGTGATTTTTTTATAACATTTGGACAGCATGCGGGCGAATAATTTGTCATTTTATGATTTTTATCATTAATTAATTGTATGATTTTTAACTCAAAATTTTTTTTATGATCGTAGAAGCTTTTAAGACCAAAAGAAAATAAAATGTTTTGATGAAGGACCATGATTAGCACCAAGTAGAAGAAAAAAACAACGAGCGCCCTTTTTTTAGGTCGAACTACAACTCGAATATAATTGATAACTAATATTTCAGGATTTTTATATAATCAAAGTACCACTAGTTAGTGTCAAATAAAATTTAATAGTAATTGTAATGATATTTTAGTAGTTGGTATGCATATTAGTATACCAACATCATTCCTTTAATAAAGAATGTCGTTTTAATTTAGCACAATTCACAGAGTTTTTTTTTTGTTTTGTTTAAGTTTTACTTTAAAAACATGCTCTTAGTTCAAATTCAAAATAGCAAAAAAAATTGATCGAAAGGGTAAATTATGAATTTTTAAATTTTTATATCAAACATGTAAAAATTGATTTTTAACAAAATAAAACTATAGAAATATAGACATTACATCCGTAGTCTAGTGGCTAGATGAAAAGATTCAGGACAGTAATAGTAATATACTACATGAGTTTGAACATCTTCTAAATCACATATGTGTAAATGCAGGTTAGAAGATATGTACATGGTTTCCTTTGACCTTGTAAGCTTGAACTTAGGATATCAATCATGCATTATTTGACATTGAACCAATAGTTTATATACAAAAGATAGAAAATTCTATTGGTACATAGAACCTTGAAAATGATGGTTTTTACAAAAATTATATTTTAGGACAAACCAATCGTTTTCTTACGTGTTTAGATCTTCAACCGTATTGTAAGTATTTCTACTAATTACCAATATTTTATGCAATGGCCACAAAAACAGAAAAGAGTTACACTCACAAAAACAAAAACAGGGTAATTCTCTGGAAACATATTTAGGTGGGTTTGGTGAAGAGAAACACTCACGATTAGTCGAGAAGTTCAACACCCCTTTAATCGCAATTTTTTTTTTATCAACATTGGATCGACAAGATCCGATCCATAGCCTAAAACCCATTTCCAATAATCCCTTTTTAAGCTACCATAATACAGCGGGTAGAAATTGAACCATGATGTCAAATCATTAGCTAGATCATCCTAACCAGCAGACTGAGAGCAACTTAGCAATCACAATTATTAAAATCCTTAGCGGATATTTGAAAAGATAAACTGTACATTTTAACTAATAGACATATATATATTTAAATCAACCAATTAATGAATCATGTTAGTTAAGACCAATATCATTTTTTCCAGAAATTTTATCGACAAAATCGGATTGATATCCTAAACTCCTTAAAAGACTACTATACCAAACTATGACATACATTCCAATCAACTCTTAGTATAAAGGTCTTTACAATATGCATTAATTCTAGCAAAATAAACATGATCGTACTTATTTAAAGTCTTCATGAAGATTTTACCAAATTAGGGTTGTGGACTGCACCTAACAGCACAACAATCGTATGAACTTGTATAACACCAAAATATCACAAACAACAAAGGGCAGAGAACAAAGCAGATCATATATGTTATAGTGGTTGTGAAGTTAGGTTATCCACTAATGAGCAAACTCAACCTATGCCTTATATTTACACCCTTATATCACAACCAAATGTCGATACATGAAACTTATACTCAATTTATTGAAAAAATACAAACGTGATGAAGAAGACGTCGACGAATCTGTTTCTTTTCAATTTTTGCATCCTATTTGGGATTGCAATAATAGGATGCAACGCAACTACATACTTTGTTGGAGACAGTTCCAGTTGGGACATAAGCTCCGATCTAGATTCTTGGACCTTAGGCAAACGTTTCTCTGTTGGTGATGTTCTAAGTAAGTTTCTTATACACCTACACACTTTAATATTGCAAATATTTCGTGATTTCAGACAGCAATATCCGTCAGAATTCAGTATGAAACAAGCATCTCCGACAGATTTCATACGGAAAAATTAATCCAATATCTAACTAAGTGGTGGTGGTCTAGTGGTTTCCACTTGAATAGTACAAAATTGCTAATCATTTCTATTTGGCCACCGTATATCTAAACCCGAACAGAGTCCGGTTTTGAGAAGTTAATTTGGGCTTCTGCCGAGACTCCTCCTCCTTAACAAAAATAAATAAATTCAACATCTACTTTAAAGTTCATGAAGTCTAATTATAAGTATTTGTGTAATGTTTTTGCAAGTGTTCCAATACTCATCAACGCATAGTGTGTACGAAGTGGCTAAACCCAAATTCCAGAACTGCAACACTACAGATCCTACCCGTACGTTCACAAACGGGAACACGACCGTACCGCTTACAAAACCAGGAGAGAGGTTCTTTGTCTGTGCTAATAAGCTTCATTGCTTCGCTGGTATGAAACTACAAGTCAATGTCGAAGGTAATAATGGTCCATCTTCTGCACCTGTTGGAGCTCCTCAAGCCGCCACTTCAGGGATTCTTCAACCTTCTTTTAAGAAGAATAACCCTGCGACTGGGGTCGCTAGCTCGGCTGTTACTATTGGAGGCAACGGCTCGAGGGGTATTATGGGAATTTTTGTATATTTGATGGTTTTTGTTTTTTCATTATTCATTTGGTCTCATTGAATATACAATTAAAGTAAGAGTTTACATGTATGTATAAATATTTTCCATAATTGTAATGCGTACGAGCGGCACTATTCGGTTTATATATATTTTGGTTTAATTTTCGGTTTATTTGTTTGAAGATTTATGACCGGATTAATGGTAATGTTCCTTTTCGTGGTGTGTCCGCGACCGAAACTGAAACATGTTATTTTTGTGGTTTTAGGTTCAGTGACTAAATTGCAGCAACCAACAATTTCTGATCATTATTAATTTTCTGACCTTACAAAATAACCTCAAATACATATTCAATAGTATGTGAAGTGTTCTGTCAAGGTAATTGGAGGCATATGGCAAAATTTGGAACATAATTTTTTTTTATAGAAATATAATTGTGTATGAAAGTTTTGGGTCACGCCATAGTTTCAGGTTTAAATTTTTTTTCTCTATTTCTTCTTGTTTACTTTCGAGTTTTATCATAGCCTACCACTGTCTTTGAGAAAAATGTGGCCTTAATATTTTTAAATCGGCAAAAATGTGGTTTTAATTTTTTTTTATAAAATGGAGACCTATTACCGTATTTACCATAAGGTAAGCACGGTTCTGAGTAAGTACAATTTTGATCAGCCGCAACGACTACCAAAACAAAATTATATAGTTCATTAACGACTGAGAAAAAAACAAAGCCAATGAATCCAATGCCCCGAAAACCCAAGGGTTCCTCACGTCCACGGAGGGTCAGTGTTTTGGTTCGAATTATATTCAACGTTATCTGGTTCGGTTTAGCGAATTAGCTTACACTTTATTATAGCGGTTAAACTTGCCGTTTCTTATCGCGATACTTACTAAAACGCGTAAAACGAGTTAGTGGAAGACCTATTTTCTCTGTCTCTCTCTTTCGCAGCATATCTCTTTCTCTTGCTCTCGAATTTGTTTTTATGAACATACTCAACAGGTTGGGTTTAGGATCAAGAAGTATGGATCCGTCTCCGATCGCTCAGGGGAACGACGATGACGTTCCGGCGCCGGGAAATCAGTTTGCACAATTCGGCGCTGGTTGCTTTTGGGGGGTCGAACTTGCGTTTCAGAGGGTTCCAGGAGTGACTAAGACCGAGGTTGGATATACTCAAGGGGTCATAGATAAACCTACATACGAAGATGTTTGTTCTGGCACCACGGGCCATTCGGAGGTTGTTAGGGTTCAGTATGATTGCAGCTATGTGTCTCTGCTTGATTTGTTCTGGTCTAGGCATGATCCCACCACTCTGAATCGCCAGGTATGAATATGAATTTGATAGATCCAAGAGTTGACCTTTTTAAGTTTGGAGATTGATTCGTGTTTCTATTTGGGATGATTTTGTTGGTCGAATCATGTGCCATAGACTTGTTGTCATTTAGAAAGTTTTGATTTTTTTTAATTAGAATCTGATTGCTTTCTAAAATCTTGGACTTTTTGGATCACTGGTCTGATAGAAATGATACTCAATTATGAGGCTTGAGTAGGTAGGTAACTTCTGACCAAAAGAAGAAAAGAAAAGTAGATAGCTTTTGTTGATGAATTTTTGTATAATCCAGCTTCTGTAATAGCTTTGTCTTCTCTTCTCTGTTTCTCTCTTTTAATGGGGTTATAGCTAAATATTTCGGAGAGTTTCTTCATCTTCTGGTAGAGGCATTTCACTAGCTTATAGAGTTATAGTCAAGTTATCTCTTTAGGTTCTAGGCTAAGTAGCGAATTCAAAACCTAAACCAGTGGGAAATGTTTGATACACAACTTGATTGGCTCCTTTGACTCTAGTGTTTCATCATTGGAACAATGAAAACAAAATCGGATAGTTTTCTTCTGCCTCAAGCGGCCACTTCAGGTTCTATGGTTTTAGGCTTTTAGCAGCTTCTATTGTTGTCTTGTGTTAGTTGAACTGTTTTTCTGATGGAAAAGAGAGCCTATCTATTGTCTCGCGTGCATCTTCTTTGATACATATATACTGAACCAGTAAATATATGTTCTGAGTATTTGATCTCCTTATATCTCTGTGTAAAAGTGTTATGAGTATAACGCTCTTCAATCTGAGCACTCTGTTTTCAGCGTAGCCTACTTGTAATTTTGATTTATGGCTTTACTGTGATCAGGGGAATGATGTGGGAACCCAATACCGATCTGGGATATATTTCTACACACCCGAGCAGGAGAAACTAGCCCGGGAGTCATTGGAACGTCACCAACAACAAATGGAGAGGAAGATCATGACTGAAATCTTACCGGCTAAGAAATTCTACAAAGCTGAAGAGCATCATCAGCAGTATCTGGCAAAGGGTGGGAGATTCGGAACTGGTCAATCTACTGCCAAAGGCTGCAATGACCCAATCCGCTGCTATGGCTAAAATAAAACAGGAAGCTGTTTTCCTCTGCTCGAGTCCCAAAACAGAGGATTTAACATTATGAGATCTGCTTGTGTGTCAAGATTGCGTAAAACTGATGAAGTTGATCGTACACTACTATGTAATTTAAGTTGCAGTGTGCAGTATGTTATTGATGTTACATAAACTAAACAATCACCTGTCAGAACTTAGTTTGCGCAATGATCTTGCAAGTTCGAATAACAGAAGACAACAACTTTTTCTACATATTGCTCTGAATTGGTGACGTTTGATGTATTTGGCGAATGTTCTAGTGCACGTGCTCTACCCACTAGGCATGTATTCAATGATGCAGAAACAGAGTATAGAGAGACATAATAGTAAAGAGAGAATAACAGACGAGAGACTAGCAGAACCATTCCCTTTTTTTTTTTCTAATGGCAATCCATTTAAAGGGGATTCAGCATCACAAAAACAGATATCGAAATCTTTAGCAATGGATTCTTCTCCAACAGATCAGTCGGTAGATAAACCTGAGATTGTTGATTCTCCAATAGCTCAGGAGCCTGACAACGATGTTCCGGCTCCGGGAAAACAGTTTGCTGCTGGCTGTTTCTGGGGAGTGGAGCTTGCATTCCAAAGAATCGTTGGCGTTACCAAGACTGAAGTTGGCTACACTCAGGGGATCTCTCACAATCCGTCTTACAAAGATGTATGTACCAACACCATGAATCATACCAAAGTTGTTAGGATCCAGTGTGATCCTAATGAGTGCACTTATGAGGGCTTCTTGATTTGTTCTGGTCTAGACATGATCCCACCACCTTGAATCGTCAGGTATCAATGCTTTTCTGGTTTTGATTGTGTGTTTACTTCTTCTTTGTTCGCTTTGATGTCTGATTTTGTGAATTCCTTGTCAAATTCTTGTTTCCTGAGACTTGTTTTGCTTTGATTTCAATGGCTGATTGCATCAAAATTCTGTACTCTACTTGGCTTTCAGTAGATAGTCTACTTGGAAATCTTAAAGAATGTACTTTTTGTGTTGACTCTTTTGCTGGAATCTTCTTGTTAGGAAAATAGTTCTGATTGTAGTGGTTGGTGTAGAGACAATAAGTATGGTAATGCTTAAAGACAGTTTCTATGTTCTGGTCCTGATCAAAATATAGACTTCAGTTTAATAGTTCCTTTGTTGCAGGAAGAACTTGTAGGAGCACAATACCGATCAGGAATATACTTCTACACACCAGAGCAAGAGAAACTAGCACGAGAATCTCTAGAGAAACAACAGGAAAAACTTGAGAAGAAGATAGTGACTGAGATCTTACCAGCAAAGAAATTTTATAAGTCTGAAGAATACCATCAGCAATACCTTGCCAAAGGTGGAACACACGGTAACGCTCAATCCCCTGCAAATAGCTGCAAGGACCCTATTCGTTGCTATGGCTAATCTTTAAAGCCTTTGTGTTCCTCTTCTTCCAAACCCAATTGGGTTTAAGACATCACTCTCTTTTACCTCTTACTTTGTGTGTTGGGCATGTGTCTCTGTGTATTGACTTGTAATTCTCAGCTTATAATTTAATAAAAAAACCATTTCTGATCTGTTGGGCCGGAACTCAAGTTTTGGACCCAATTGGCCCATTGGACGTATATTTATTTGACCCATTTTGCACATTGTGTGCAAGATTATCATCATTTCGTCTAAACTAGCTCTGCCATTCAGATATTCAGTTCTTCGATTAGAGTGGTTTTCTGGAAAATGTGATAACCAATAAATATCAGTTAAATACTGGTTTATTTTAGTTCGATTTCTATTCTAAATAAGTAGAATTGAATTGAATCGCAAATAATATTAGTTCAATTTAGTATAAATTAATTTTCATTCTTATTTGATTTTGTTTGATTCTCGATTAATAACTGAAGTTACCTTAATATTTAAGCTGAATAATTTTTTATAATAGGAACCAAAACCAAAACAAATATTTGTTTTTGGATCAGTATTAATTCCGTATATTATGCGCAGAGCCTATTAAAACTGCAATCAAATTTTGGTATAGCCTCTGCATTCTTGTCTTTACACATTTGTCTTTATTTATATGGAATTTAAGTAGCTAAGAAAAACTTATAACTTTGACAATTTCGATTTCTTTCACATTCAGAATATGAGAGACGTTACACACAATCACATACATATCAATGTAGAAAAACAAGGCACCGTTCTTGTGTCAGCATCAATATATATATCAAATTCAAATCATATTATCACAAAATACAAATAAAATATAATAATGAGACAGAAGTGCAAACACACAAAAAAATTTCAGTGAACTTAAAGATACACAAATCTGCCGACACAAATAAATATAAATACTTAATCTTTTTGAATATTCACAAACATGTTGCTCATTATCTCTTTAACGTGTTTGGCACCTTTGTCCAAACTCGTCACTTCCTCACACAACGTCGTTTTTATGGCCCTAATTTAGTATTTATTTTTCTAAGTATTGGGTCCCTAAATAATTGGATTAAATTTCTTCAATTTATAAAATTAGATTTCACAAAATAGAAAAATTTCCGAGTATAAACTCAAATTATACCAATAAGTCAACTAACTAGCCTCATTAATATTATTATTATTATTATTATTATTATTATTATTATTATTATTATTATTATTATTATTATTATTATTATTATTATTATTATTATTATTATTATTATTTTTGGTGTAAATTCATTGACCTTATGAATTTTGATGTAATTAGCATTTTATTTGTCTACTAGTTTAAGTTTATTTTGTAGCATTCACATTGGTAAAGTGACGTCAGCAAGAAATTAAGGGAGTAATTAGTTTGGTGGTTAACCAATTTTATCTTAGCTAACATTATCTTATATTACTAATTTAGTATTATGTCTTCAACAAAGATGTAACTAATGCTTATAACTTAAACTCGAATACATCAATTATTTGTCATGATAATATTACTTATTCACTTCTTTCTTTGAATGTAATGAATTTTCTCACCAATTCACCGACGTGCTTTATAAGCAACAAAATCCATAATTTGTCCTTTATTAGCTAATAAAGTTAATTAAAGAATACTTACCTAATGACTTTATTAATCTAAAAACAAATTAGTGTCTAAATCAAACATGTGTCTCCAATCTGCCAGCCAGATGGTCCAAAATGTAGTGGTTGGAACTAAGAAGCATCGCAATTAAACCATTAATTAAAAAAAATTAAAATTTAGATAACCAATTAGGCTTAGACATATTATTTGAAACCCAAATCCAAAACTGATTCGAATTAAAAAGAACCAAATCGAACCGAACTTTACCAAATATTTAAGTAAGTCCTAGAACTATGTACCTAAAAAACTAAACCTAAATTTGATCTATCATGAACCTGATTCAAAAAGAAATACTACCTGAATGAAACCAAAAGTTCGCAAACCCGAAATCTGAGACCCGAACCTGAAAAGACCTTTGAGTGGCCATGCCTAAATCCAATAATGATTAAGATAAATAAAAAAATATTTATATATAGATACACATATCTTAGTGTTAACATATACATGTAATACTTTTTTCTGTATATAAATACCCAAACCGACAAACAAAAGAGAAGACACCCAACACAAAACCAATCCATGTAATAAACTAAATTCATCTCCCTCCAATATGTCTGCTCAGATTGATAAGATGATGATTCAAGAACAAGAATCGACGGCCGAGATCATGCCATATGTCATAACGACGATGTCATCTCTACTCCAAATGGTGTCGGAAGCTAATGATGATCTGAGTCTTAAGCTTAGTGAGCACCAGAAAGTCTCAGCTTTCAATGCAATGACCAAACCTTCTATATCAATCAAAAGCTATATGGAGAGGATCTTCAAGTATGCAAATTGTAGCGACTCATGTTACATAGTCGCCTATATATATTTGGACCGGTTCATAAAAAAGCAGCCATTTTTGCCCATTGATTCCTTTAATGTCCATAGGCTCATTATCACCAGCGTCTTGGTCTCTGTCAAGTTCATGGATGACTTGTAAGTCGTAATTCTCAATTTTTAAAACATTTATTTTAGAATGAACTCTGTTTTGTTGATTTGGCTAAAGTCAATTTATTTAGATTGAAGTTTTTTTACAAAATTATTTTTACACATGACGAAAACAGAATTTTTCGAATGTTGGGTTTCATACTAAAAGGAAAAAAAATTAAAATTTCTTTGTTGGAAGAATATAATAATTCTAGAATAAAATAATCTGGTGAATTCTTATCACTCTGATGGTTAAATACCTTTGCTAATAGTTCATGCATATGGAATAGAGGTTTTAGGGGTGAATACAAGTGATGAATCGGATCTCGTCAATTCAAAAAAATAAAAAAATAAACCTAGTTGTTTCTTGATTTATCGTCGTCTACCGACAAACAATTTTCAGACCCTTGAGTTGTGTTTTTCTTTTAACATTTTATCTCTAACAAATGTATTTGAATATAAATACAATGTAGGTGTTACAATAATGCATATTATGCAAAGATTGGAGGAATAACCACAGAGGAGATGAACTTGTTAGAGTTGGACTTCTTATTTGGAATTGGATTCCAATTGAATGTGACATTATCTACTTACAACGACTATTGTTCTTCACTACAAAGAGAGATGGTAATGAGGACAATGTACTCTCCTCTTTTGGAACCTTCTTTTTCAGTTGGAAGTTTTCATGAGAATCTTCTTATAGATTTGTATGATGAAGATTCGATACCTATTCATCGTAATAGTCAAGTTACTCCTGCTGTTTGATACATTAGATTACTAGATCATATTTTGATATGTAACATTTTTAAGGGAAATGTATTAACTTTTTTGGAATTTCTTTGATTTATGGTATATATGGTTGTTAAAATGAAATTTCAAGGAAAAACAATAATTTGTAAACAATTTAAACAAATATGCATTGTTTATAACGTTCTTGAGATATATATCAAATTAACGAAACAATTAAAAAGTGAATAACAACTCTTCGTCTGCCACTTTTCTCCTACAGGCCCTCCTCTTTCTTAGTTTGAGTTTGTAGAGCACTAGGTCCTTGGGGTTGTTGGGTGTAGCTCCTCTCTATCCGTAGGCTTCCCGTTTGGACTAGCTTAAGTGTATCTCAGTTTTAAGTTCTCGGAGTATGCCTTTTCCTTGACCTCGTCTCCTTTGCGTTGAGGTATGAGAAGCTGTTTTGATTCACTTCTGGGAGTTTGCTGTCTTGGTGCTTCTCTGTGCACCTCTCATTGTCTCCGGGTTGCAATGTGGTCTCATGCTCTCTCTGTATGTTGTATCTTTGAAGGCTTTCTTTTCTTCTCCCTAGTCTTCTCAGTTTGGTTTATTGTTAAGCATGAGCTCGGCTTTGGGGCTTCTGTTTTGCTTCTTCTCGAGGATTAATTGTCTGTCAAAGTTGCCTCCAATCATCCAGCTGGTTCTACAGTTGTTTTAGGTTTGGTTCACTGTGGCACTCCTCTTGGTTAGCTTCTCCTTCCTCCTCTAGCTTTCGAGTGCAGTTGTGTCTCAATCATTTCTGTTGTGCCTTCTTGGATCTGTTTTGCTCTCGTTCTCTTCTTCTCTGGGCTGCTTGGTTCTTTGTCAAGGGCATGGATTGGAGATTAGTGGTTTCGCTTTGGTGGTCGGTCAAAGCGGCTGTGTTGTTCATGTTTTTGGCTGCTTGTTTGGTTCCAATTGTTTGGCTTTGGTTGGTTATTTAGATTCTGTTTGAGGATGATTTAGCACAGAGATTAAGACATAATGAGGTCGAAGATTTTGTTTCTTAAGTGAGCAAAATGAGATTACAAGGATGCCGAGGAGGGTCCTCAGAAAGTGTTCTAGCTTTAGGTTCTTCAACCTCATTATCTCTTAATCTTTGTGCTAAATCACCCTCAAACAGATTCGTTTGGTTTAGAGTATGGTGAATCAATTTTTTTTTGTCTGTCTTGGACAAATTAGTTTTTAAGCCATAATTGGAACACATTTGGTTTACTTTTCTTAAAAAAGATAAATCTTAACAGAAAATACATAATTCCAACTGAAATTAGGAGACCATACGAAACAAAGTACATTAGATTGATATGCATTTGATGAAATATTCTTTAAACTGAAACACATGAAATTGCAATTAGAAACTTAGAATTATCCGATATTCGATGTCAAAACAATCCGAAAATTTTTTTTCTCTCTAGGCGATTTGGCAAATTTTTAACTTTCCTTTTCTTGCATCAGAAGTTTCCATTTTTGAGCTAGGTATTTCTAGCTCCATGGCCGCCGCCGGTGCAGGCACAGCCGGCCATGATCCTCCTCCGCTGCATGTCCCCACCTCTTCACCCCCTGCTCCATTATCTCAAGTTTCAATTTCTCCGAACCACAAAATCAACGCTCAACAAAGTGCGAACCTCCAACAATCATCGTCTCCAAATCATCCTTCGTCAAATCAAATTAGATCTGCGGCTGATGCAGCCACTGATGCTATTCAAATCTCCAGTCCAAACCCTTCACCAAATATGATTCAATCTTCTGCTCTGTTTCCTGATTCACAAAACAGAGCAATTCCAGCAACAAATCAAAACGCAAATCACTTGATTTCTATTTTGCCGGACACAGTCAATAATCGTGTTAACCTAGATAGTGACTTTCCACCACTTTCAGCTACATCAACTTCTCTTGGGAAGGCTTCATATGCGGCCATTATCAAAGAGGCAAAAGATTCGGTAAAATCATTGACCAAAGTTCCAATTGAATACTCAGACATTGATGGCTCGAAAGTTGCAGCAATACCTCCATCAATCTTCCGCTCAGCACCTCTATGGGATGACCTTTTGATTGGTACTTTCCCTCTTAGACAAGCTCCTCATGTAGCAAAGGTCCATGTTATTGTCAACAAGATTTGGACGCAGGGAAATAAGAATATTAAGATTGATGCATATCCTTTCAACGACTCATCAATCAAATTCAGGATCAGAGATTGGTCAACAAGAACTCGGGTTCTTCGCAGAGGTATGTGGACAATAGCAGACATTCCAATGTTTTTATACAAGTGGTCACCACACTCAACAGACTTGCAGCCAACGATGAAGGCAATTCCGTTATGGATCACTATGCAAAACATACCGAAAAGTTTATTTTCATGGGAAGGAATCAGCCTCATCGCTAGCTCCGTAGGTGTGCCGAAAAAGCTTCACCCTGAGACTGAGATGTGCACTAGATTTGAGGAAGCAAAGGTCCTCATTGAAACAGATTTAACAAAAGAGTTACCTCAGGAGTTTCTTGCAAAAGATAATGATGGCTCAATTAAAAGGATTACATTTACATATCCTAAGCTACCTCCGTACTGTTTTAGATGTCAGCTGTGGGGTCACATTCTTCAAGATTGTTCAGCAAACACTTCTCAGTAGCAACATCATAATACAAAGGCCACGCCAGAGTATCCACACAACTTGGTTCCTCATTTGCCATCGGAAAGAGTTTTCGAAACATCGATGGAAGAAAAAGTTGCTGCAGTGACTGACACCCAAATTCTGCACTCACCTAAGGCTGATAACATGCTCCCTTCCTTGGTCTCAATTACTTTTCCAACGCATTCGGTTACTCAAGTTCCTGTAGCCACTCCAGTTACGACAAAACAGCCTCATCAAGTTTTGTGTGTGAATGATCATGAACAACATCAAAGTGAGATCCAGCAATCGGTTGAAACAGATACTAGGCCCACAGTGGATAAAGAATGGACAAATGTTTCTCCGGGAAAAGGTATTCGCAGTCCCACAGCTGTGTCTACTAGACCTCAAATCGCAGTCTCTTCAAGTTTCAATGCTTTAATGGAAATGGACCAAGAAGATAAGGATGAACCAGCTGTGGAAAGCAAATGCGATCCTCAAGAAGCAGCCTCAGGTTTGGGAAAAACATCAACGGTTCAAAATCAGGAGGTGGGTTTACTTCATGATGAATTAGTTACATCTAGACCAGTTTCGACAAGAAACCGAAAACCTCCTCTCAAATATCAACCTCAAGACCAAGCTTCGAGTAATCCGAAAGGGACTCAAAGTAAACGTAATGCCCCGACTAAACGTTGATGTCTGGATTTTGTTGGAATATTAGAGGTTTCAACAAAACCTCAAAACAAAAAGTTGTTAGGAACTGGATTCGTCAAAATAATCTTCGATTTGGTGGTCTTTTAGAAACAAGAGTTAAGGAGAGCAAGCAATGCATTGCTCAATCTTTAGGCGATGAGTGGTCTTGCATTTCAAACTACGAATCGCATCATCTCGGTAGAATATGGGTTCTATGGGATAGTTCTACTCGGATAACTCCGGTCTTCAAAAGTTCACAAATGATTACGGTTTGGATCCTCCTTGATGGTATCAACGAGGAGTTTCTTGTTTCATTTATTTATGCTTCAAATTTTAGCTCGGATAGGAAATTATTATGGCAGGATCTTAAAGATCACAATGATTTGCAAATGTTTAGAAATAATCCTTGGCTTATTTGTGGTGATTTTAATGAAATATTAAGAGTTTCCGATCATTCAAACATTTCTAATTCTTTTGATTTTTCAGGAATGAATGATTTTCAGCAAATGGTTAGTTACTGCTCCTTGACGGATCTTGCTTCTCAAGGTCCCCATTTCACTTGGTGCAACAAAAGGGAAGATGGTCTTATATGCAAGAAACTAGATAGGATAATGTGCAATCAAAAATGGATGGGAGTTTTTGCGGATTCATATGGAGTATACAAAGCTGGTGGATGCTCGGACCATTTAAGATCTCGGTTTCGGTTGACTATGCCTGCAGTTGCTCGCCGAATACCTTTCAAATTTGTCAATGTTCTTGCAGCTCACCCTCACTTTCACGATACAATTAAGGACTACTGGGATTGCACAACTCCTCTCCACACTTCTACAGCCGCAACATATATTTTTTCCAAAAAATTAAAGGCCTTAAAGCCGATAATTAGGCAGCTTGGTACACAATATTTGGGGCACATTCAAGCAAGAGCGAAAAACGCTTACGAAGACATGTGTCGGACACAAGAAGTAAATCTCTCTAATCCTACAAGACAGTCAATTGATGCGGAGCTGGAAGCTCAGCGAGCTTGGGAAGCGGTCTCGATAATTGAAGAGCAATATCTTCGTCAAAAATCAAAAATCCATTGGCTGCAAGTTGGGGACAAAAACAATGCTTATTTTCAGAAGGTTGCAAAGTCAAGACAGATGAGGAACTCTATAAAGGAGATCAAGGATGTTCAGGGTAGTGTATTGACGGAAGCAAGTGATATTAAAAAGGAGGCTGTTCGGTTTTTTCAGGACTTCTTGACAACAACACCTTCAAATTTGACAATGCCATCAGTCTCGGAGATAACTTCATTAGTACGGTTTCAATGCTCGGATGAGGATACATCGGCTCTGTTGCTGGAGGTCACGGCTGAAGAGATTAAACAAACATTGTTTAGGATGCCTAAGAACAAGTCACCTGGACCAGATGGATTTACACTAGAATTTTACACAGCAGCATGGTCGATCTTGGGAGATGATTTTACTATAGCTGTTCAATCTTTTTTTAAGTTTGGCTTTCTTCCAAAAGGAACGAACTCCACGATCTTGGCTCTCATTCTGAAGAAGGATAATGTTTTGGAAATGAGAGACTTTAGACCAATCTCTTGCTGCAACGTTACTTACAAGGTTATATCTAAGATTTTAGCTAAACGCTTGAAACTAATATTACCTCGTATGATTCTCAGGAACCAATCAGCTTTTGTCCAAGGTCGTTTGCTCTTGGAGAATGTTCTCTTGGCCACAGAACTTGTTAAGGATTATCATAAGGAATCAATCTCTAAACGATGCACAACAAAGATTGATATATCTAAAGCGTTTGACACGGTTCAATGGACATTTCTCCGTGACACACTCACAGCCATGGCTGTCCCGGAAGTTTTCATTAATCTCATCATGCTTTGTGTCTCTACTGCCTCATTCTCGGTTCAAGTTAATGGGGAATTGGCAGGATATTTTTCCAGCACAAGAGGATTACGACAGGGCTGCTCTCTCTCACCTTATCTCTTTGTCATTTGCATGAATGTTTTATCAAACATGCTTGATGTGGCTTCTGTAAGTGGTCGGATTGGTTATCATCCTAAGTGTAGAAATCTTATGATTACTCACCTTTGTTTTGCAGATGATATACTCGTATTCTCTGATGGAACTCATCACTCAATGACGGGTATAGTTGAAGTATTTGAGAAGTTCGCTGTGACATCTGGCCTTCGGATTAGCCTAGCGAAATCGACAATTTATCCCGCAGGTTTTTCAGCCGATGAGAAGGACCTAATGCTTCGGTCGTTTAACTTTGCAGAAGGCGTCTTCCCGGTTAAATACTTAGGCCTTCCTCTTGTGACAAGAAAACTCACTCTCTCAGATTGTCTTCCATTGATCACCAAACTAAAGGAGAAAGTTAGCTCTTGGACAGTTCGTTTTCTCTCATATGCAGGACGCTTACAATTGATTAATTCGGTTCTTGTGGGTATCACCAATTTTTGGCTTTCCGCTTATTGTCTTCCAAAAAAATGTCTACATGAGATAGATCGCATATGTGCTGCGTTCTTATGGTCAGGCCCAGAATTAAGTTCTAGGAAAGCTAAAGTAGCATGGTCGGATGTTTGTATTCCAAAGCATGAAGGAGGATTAGGAATTAGGAATTTACTGGAAAGTATGAAAGTTTGCTATTTGAAGTTGATCTGGAGGATAATATCTCGTCAACCGTCTCTGTGGGTTTCATGGATTTGGGAGTCCCTTATTCGTGCTGGCACTCTATGGTCGATTCATGACAATACAACGTCAGGATCTTGGGTCTGGAAGAAAATTCTAAAGCATCGAAATGATGCTCAGAATCTCTATCGTTTCAAGATTGGCAACGGTAAGCGTATCTCTTTCTGGTTTGATAATTGGTCTGACTTTGGATCTCTTTATGAAATTTTTGGCAGCCGAGGTATGATTGATTTTGGGATCCCAAAGTATTCTACGCTCCATCACGTTATGAATAATAGACGAACAAGGAGAAGTCGACACCACCTAATGAATCAAATCAATGATGCAGTTAATGAGTTAGCTTCAAGAAACTTAAATTCGAATGACATGGATTTAATCTTGTAGAAATCCAGAGGTACAAAGTATCTAACCCAATTTTCCTCGAAAACTACTTGGTTGAATACAAGGGAAGAAAGATTGAAGTTGGTGTGGCCAAATCTAATATGGTTTAATCATGCCACACCAAAGTTTGCTTTTTGTACTTGGCTTGCATTTCAGGATAGACTTTCTACAGGAGATCGCATGAAGCAATGGAATGGTAGTGCTCATTCAAGATGTGTCTTGTGTTGTCAAGAGGAAGAAACAAGGAACCATATATTTTTTGAATGCACATACTCCAAGTATGTTTGGCGGAAAACCATTGGCACGTTGCTAGGGGAGGACCAGACGTCTTCATGGTCTTTATTGGTGTCGGCTTTGCTGAGACTAAAATCAAGCAAGATCAGGTATTTCCTAGCATGCTATGCCCTTCAAGCTTCCATTTACCACTTATGGAGAGAGCGTAATGGAAGGCATCATGGAAGGCAAAATATTCGAGCAAGACTTCAAGCTAGGCTTATTGGCAAGACAATTCGGAACAATATCAGCGCCATTCAAGCTAGCAATGATAAGAACTATTCTGCAGCAATGCAATGTTGGTTCTCAACAAGATTATCTCTTCATTAGTATGTTTCTATGCCCTCTCAAAGTGAATGAGATTTTGTCTGGGTGTACGGGAGGATTGGTCTTGGACATGGATCCTCTTCTATAGGCAACAAGCAGTCTCTTTTTCACTTTGATTCTTTCTATATGCACATAGTCTAAGCATTAGTTTTAAGCGCTTCTACTTTCTATGTAAACTTCACTTCAGTTTTTTTGTTGAATAAAATTTAACATTCATACAAAAAAAAAAAAACTTAGAATTATCCAAATCGAAGAAATGGGATGAATTCTTCTTCAGCTTCTCTATCTCAACTCTTGTCCCCTTAAACTCACCTGTTAATTAACATGAAAATCATTGTTTTTGTCAAAATTATATATATAAATATATAATTAACTAATATGTAAATATTATACGTTGGTTGGAGATAGAACATTGATGCATAGCAGCAAGACACTCCTTTAGCTCTATATGCTCATCTTCCACACATTGATTCTTTACACTCGCCATCGCTACTTGAGAACGCAACAGATTCTCCACAATCTGTATATCAATTTTGTATATATAAATTTATAAGATGAAGTAACATATATATATATATATATATGAATTTAAGTAGAAGTGTGTGTATATATAATGTAGATTTACTTTGAGCTCCGTGAATTTCTTCTCCAGATCATCAATGTATTGAAACTTCATCCAACTCAACTTCTGAGCTACAACACTATTCGAAATCAACCTAAACCGATATATTATTGAATTTAGTTAGAGTCTCATATATGTATCATGATATAAGAAGATAAATAAGTAAAAAATAAATAATGAAACCGTTTCAATTTCTTGTCAAAATCAATATTCTGATCCATGATGAGTCTTGGCTCTTCTCCATTGTTGACGTTACCATTTTCCTTCTCTCCATCTTGGCTGCTTCCACTTTCAGACACTTGAAACGATGTCGTCGCTGAAACAGGGAAACTCATCTTAAGGACAAGTTTAAAAGTCTTGGTCAAGTTATGAGAATGCTAATGTGTTGATGAGTGTTGTTTTTATAGTGAAGGAACATACTTGTTAACTACTCTATAGTTGTGAAATTCTTTTCATTTTAAGGTATCTAGATTATACACTAAATTTGACCAATATGTATTATCGCCAGCTACTAATGTATACTGTATATATCTTTAAATAGTTGTCAATTTCCTCATATTCAAACATATGTCCATTGTAATTACTACTTATTTATTATATTTGATATTCAGACAGTTGATCAACTGCATGAAATAATTAAAATCATACTTGCATAGGTAATAGCACGCGCGCGTGGGATAATAATTTAAAATAGTTACTATATATGTTATATAAACAGAATATGCTAAATGCAAAAAAATCCTACTAATTTGAAAGTTAAAACTAAGGCTTTAAAATTAGGGTGAATTACTGAAATATGGTAGATTTATTGCAAAATTATTTAAGTAGGGCAAATGTTTCAAAAATTACTAGAATACGTTTTTAAATTCATAATATACCATTTTGCCATTTTTCTATGAGTAAACAAAAAAATAATTACGAAACTGTCATTAATGAAATTTGCCACGTCAGCATGGTTGTATGGTGAACTCTACCAAAAGCTTACAGTAACTCTGCTAAACTATGATGTCAACTATACCAAAGGCTTACAGTAACTCTGCTAAACTATGATGTCAACTCTACTAAAGGCTTACACTAACTCTGCTAAACTATGATGTCAACTACTTACTTTGACAACATAAAAACCTACATAACGTCATATGCTGACTTTCGGGGGTTATAACTCTTCGGTCACTGATCCGTTCGCCGTGTTTTTGGTATGGTTAGAAAGATATCGATCTCAAAAATACCTGGCTTCAAACCGTTTGTAAATCGGAGTTGTATTGCGAAAGTTATGATCAGTTTAATGTAAGAGGCCGAAACATTACCTAAAAACCTACATAACGTCATATACTTACTTTCGGGGGCTATAACTCTTCGGTCACTGATCCGTTCGTCGTGTTTTTGGTATGGTTAGAAAGATCTCGATCTCAAGAATCCGTAACTTCAAACCGTTTGTAAATCGGAGTTGTATTGCGAAAGTTATGATCAGTTTAATGTAAGATGCCGAAACATTACCTAAAAACTTACCTAACGTAATTACGAAATTGCCATTAATGAAATTTGCCACATCAGCATTTTGTCTTTTTTTTTTTTTGCTTCTAAAGGGTGCAAATGGTAATTGCACCCTTTCCTTCTAAAAAACACATATTTGAGTCATTTTGGTCAAATTTTACCCTATTTGAGTAATTATTTCTTAAAATTATGAAACCGTTTGAGCTTCTTGCCAGAATCAATATTCTGGTTATGTTAACTACTCTAGTTGTGAAATTCATTTTGTACAATGTTTTTTTTTATAAACCCTAGAAGTTTCGGATATTTGACATGTAGTCTCTTTTGATATTCGGGGCTAGCTGTTGATAATACTACGTTTAAGGCGTAAATCACCCTTCTTAAATAGACTGATTTGAACCCGCGACTTTTTTGTTAGAGAAACCCACTACGCTAAGACCCATTTGGTTACAATATTTATTATTGCCAGTTAATAGAGAAACTATAATGAATAACATATAAGTTTGTCAAAATTAGTTCATAAACTTAGCTACATGATCGTAGTGTACTGTGACATTTTTAATGACTTTTATACCCCTATAAAATTATCTGACTAGATATTATATTATATTAGATTGCATAATCTAAGTTTTTTGAGTTTTCTAGTACGACAAATTTATAGAAGAGAAGAATGTCAACCACTTTGAAAGTACAAGGCTTTTTACCACGTTAAACGTCTTTTCACAAAAGAAAAAAATATGTATATCCTAACTCTCTCTCCTTTCTTCTGAAACCTCGCCATTATTATATCTCTAGAAAACCTTGATTTCGTTTGTCTCCTCTATGACTCTTCCGCGGTTAGTAAATCTTCGTTCCCATAAATCTACTTCGTCAAACTGTGTATCATCATCTACTTTTCTAATCATCCTTCGCCGCCGTAACAAGCCCACCGTGTCCAAACCCAGTCCAAAACCTAGTTCGACGAATGTATGAGATTTTCGTCTCTTTCTTTATTGTTGACTCCTCTTCCGGTTTGCGAAATTATTTGCCTACCCTCAGCTATCTCGATTACTTTGGAATTTTGCGGTAACTGTGTGAGAATTCAACACAGGTCTGGCATGGATTTTGCGGTTTTGTGTTTTGAATTTTGGTATGTGTCCGCGATTTTTAGGTGTTTGGGCATGATTATTGTGTGATTAGGCCTAGTGACTATGGACTATGTATGGTGCAAAAACCCTAAATCACATTTAAGTGTCTGGGTTATGATTCGAATTGTGATTGTGTTTACGATAAAATTTGGTGTAAGATTGACTATTCTTGTGTGTTTTGTGTTCATCTTTTGCTGATCATAGAATTTTGGGCTTTGTGTGAAAGAGATTTATCCTTTATTAGGCCTACTCTTATTGATGTCTGTTGTGATTGCTCCCCCAATCTATGTTGCAAAACTTGGGTAAAGTATCTAACATTGCAGCCGGTTGGCTCGTTAGATGACTATCACTATGTAGATTTCTATTTTAGGTGTTCTTAAGCATAAAGGTTGTAAGCACATTATGTGTACTCTTATGTTCCCAAATGGCGCTATCGTCTGTGATTGTTTCTTTTGTTGTTGTGTCCCCTTAGTTTGGTATTAGGTGTTCGTCAGCATTAAGGTTGGTGAAAATTGTGTAATGCAAGTAACTCTGCAGTTTGCAGCAAAAACAGTTGCATGATTTTACTGATAACAATCATGGTTGCACATACATTTTTTGTTAGATGCTACGAAATTGTGTTCTTAAGCATAAAGGTTGTAAGCACATTGTGTGTACTCTTATATACTTGGGTTCCCAAATGACGCTGTCATTTGTGATTGTGTCTTCTGTTGTTCCCAAATGGCCCTGTCAACTGTGATTGTACTCTTATCTGCTTGGGTTCCCAAATGACGCTTCATAATTCAGTCTTTGATGTAGTTTGATTTCTAATTTATGTCACTAACTCGTCATCTTTCTTCTTTGTTGAAGTTAATTAGGAAATCCGGAGTAGATCCGAACAATATCCGACTCACTGAGTCAAAAACGACTCACTAGTTTCACAAAGGTTGTCGAGTTAGCACATACAATATTTGTTAACAGATCATATGTTTGTTAGCAGTTAATATATTAGTTAGCAGATAAAATAAGTGATACCAGACAATGTGTGTTAATCAAGACTCAACTAAACCTATAAAACTCCCATTCACAATAATGACCGCATTATTGTCAGCCTCGAGTGGAATTTGTGAAGGTTTGCCCACCTTTTAATGCGCCCTCTTGACGACTTTTATTATGTAGATTCATTATAATTTTATAAATTATCAACAACAGCCATAGCTAGGGTTGAAAATTAGCTTTAAACACCCACGATGAAGATGAAGATGATTTGACTGATAACTATTTAATCATCTCTTTCAACGACATGATCCATCTGCTCCATTTATTATCGACCGGGTCCACGACATCTCTCAAGTAACCAACATGTTAGACTCTGGGATCATGGTTCCCCTTCTCATCAACAGCCATGTTGAGGCAGACGTTGAAGGATGCTCGTGCATTGAGATGGACAAGCTTGAGTACCATTGCAAAAGATTGTTCTCTGTGTTTGTGCAAAACATGTAATTATCCACTGTTATGCTTTTTTATATGTCATGTACTGTGTAAGCGTGTTTTATTTTGTAAACTCTTGTCTTATTTTATCTAGACATATTTTTCACATAATTTTGCAGTTAAAATATACGTTTCCAGCTAACATATATGTTTGCATCAAACAAATAATTTACCACGAACTTTGTATATTTTTCTGATTATTACACTTACTGATAACTTATGGGAATTCTTAACTCGAGATGCGATCTTCAATACATACAAGGAGGACAAACATGGTTATGTTACATTCCTAGGTTGGACAATTAAACTACCTATGTTGTTGCCGCCAGCTTTACCCTCACGTTTCTCATGGGGATGCATAGTTTAGCAATATTATCAGACATTTAACAGGGAACGATTTTAAGTGCTATAGACCTATAAATTTATGATATCGTTCAAACCTATAAACAAATCTCATTTTTTTCCAAAATCATGGTAGCTAATTCACATCAAACCTAGGGTTTTTGATCATTTTTTGTGTACTTTAAATCAAAAACTCTAGAAGCTAAACCAAGTGGTTCCAAACCCTAGGCATTTAAGACAAGTATCGGTGGTCCCATTTTTACTCATTTCTTGTACATATTCAAAGAAATGTCCATTTGAAATCAAAAATATAAAATCACTCTCTTTAAATAAGACAAAACGTAAATCCCGTCATTTTGCACTTATTGTAAAGAATGAAGGAAATCTCACCTACCTTAAAAATTAGATCTTGCACATTGAAGTATGTTGTTATTTGCAATTAAAGCAGAAATGATACTTTCTCTTTATAGTTGGAAATTTTACCGAGAGTTAATGGCATTAAAAAGAGTTGGCATCAATAAAGAGACGGTAAGATTAAAATATTATTTTCTGGCTTTCTGGATAAGATATTTTCATCTTATCATTTTTCAATTTAGAAAACAAACTTATCATGTGAGCGATAATTTTTGTGGTGGACTATTATTTATAAACGAGCATATTTATTTTGTTAAGAACAGTTTTGTATAATCCACACACTGACCCACTGCTATTTTCTTAATTTTGATAAATGTATGTTAGTTATTAAATTAGTTTTCATATATATGATTTTCACCTAATTTTCCCTAATATATACCTTATACATCCAGTGGTCAATTTCCTCATATTTACTATTATAATTTCTAATTAATTATGGTATTCTTAATAGCACGCGCGCGTGAGATAAGAATTCCTAAAACAATTAAATGATAAACTGTTTGTAAAAAGAAAATTAACTCTTCCTATAAAGGCTTAATGCAAAAGGATCCTATTATTTTGAAATATTAAAAAGTGAGGCCTTAAATTTTGAAGGATCTTGTGTTTTTTTTTCAATACTAGGGTACAACTGGCCGGTCAATTAACTAAGTTCCTACATAATGTAGTAGACAATGGGTATCGATCCTTGGATGTGCATGTGCACCTACCTTTAGTGGACTTACCACATGTCACTAGATTAAAGACCACTTGCATGATTATGTTTAATAAAAGTTTAATTATATAACTCTTATGTACATTGGTATATATATATATTAAAATTTTGATATAAAAAAAGTTAAGTGAAAATTAGCATATTGTGTAGATTTTTAATTTTTAATATATATATATATATATATTGTATGACCTCAAATATTTCTTGTTAAAAAATTGTATTCTTTTAGAAGAAAATTTGTTAGTTAAGGTTTCCATAAGGCCAAAAATGGGTCATTAAAGGGTATGTTGTTCATAGATGCAAATGATGCTGGAGATTGTGGCGGCATCTCTTTGTTTAATTTTTGGACTGTCTCTGCATTTTGTACTTATCCACAATAACAAAAGTTCAAATGATCATTTGATTATTTGGTTCTCCTTTTTTTGTTGTCCCTGAACTTTGGTGCATGCAATGTTGATATCCTAACAGAGAAAATGGCGAGGAGCTTGTAAAGATATTCTCTCCTCTCAACTCCTGCATATATCTTAGGCTGTAGATTATCTTCTGAAAATTTCTGCAAATGAACAGAGATTGCTCATAGTGGATTTGGTCTCTTTAAGCTCTGAAGTTCATCAACCTGTCAACAACAGTTGGTCAGTTGAGCTTTTACCATGGGGAATTTGATGATCTCACCAAATGTTCTTTGATTTCCATGGAACTCTCTGAGCCAGTTCTTCCCAGAGTCAAAAATACAGATGATCTCAGCATTTCTTCTACATCACATACCAACCAGCCAACCGCAGAAATTTTGCAGTTCTTTCGCCACAAGAAAGAACCATCTGTTAACATTACATTCTAAAACTTACAATAGCTTTTTTCGCTCTACAGATTTACTTAATGGGGGCTTTTTTGTACTGAGCAATATTTCTTTACTAAAGTATACAGATGGATTTAACTTACAAGACTTGTGATGATGAATATAGTAATCTTCACTGTTCTCGGGATCCGGACCAACTAACTTCTTACCCACCCAAAAATAGAAAGATTCCGGGCAAGAGATATATGAAGGCAATGATTGGGAAAGATTGGCCAAAAAATGAATATATATGTATTCATTTAGTAGTTAGAGCGACAGACACTGTACCATATCTGGAATATTCCGAGGCATTGGAGCTATGGTAACATATCTTTGTGGGTTTAACCTAATTGAACTCCCGGTCCGGTCCATAGATGAGGATGGTGGGTGAAACCTCGCAAAACGATTGATCACACCAAACTTCTCAAGATCCTCGACTTCCACTCTCAAGTTTGTTATTGTAGTTCCATTTTCTAGTCTGCAAGACGAACCAGATGTTCATGAGCTCAAGCCAGCAAAAATGAGTACCCAATCTGAACTAAAATCAATTACAAAAGGAACTATCTTTTTTACCCTGCAAAGTCTGTCTCTAGCTTTCGTGTTCTACAAATGAAGTCTTCAGCTGCTTTGGAGATGTACTGGTCACTGATTTTTTCTGTTTTCGTTCTCTCAGACAACCTACACAATAGTTGATTTGGTTCGTGTCAATACACAACCACGAACTCAAGAAAATTTCCCACAAATCAGTGATAAAGAGAATATATCCTTACGGGTTCAAATCATCCGAGGGTGAAATGTGCTCACTCCTGTTTGTACAAATGGAGCTACATGCATCTCCTAGTGCAGCTCTTGCAGCAGAATATGCAACAAACTCATAATTTGTGCTAGCAACCAAAGATATCACCCTAGCTGGAGGCGCGCCAAATAGCTGTTGCATGAGTTGTGTTGCATATATAAGCCTTCTCTTTGATCTGATTGGTGGGCGATCCTCCAATAAAGTCTCAAATTCCACCTGTGAGACGATAAGCCATCAACGTCTTCATAACAATGTACAAAGAGACCGACGAGAAAACATGTAATGAGGAAACTCACTTTTTCAGCAAATCGATTAGTCGATCTGGCCCATTTAACCTCTGCCTCACTGTAAAAGATATAGATATTATAAAACGACAATGGGTACAGAAAAAATTACGAATATTAGTGCTCATCAGCCACACACCTGAGCGTCTTACGCCTCTGGGCCCCCTGCACGACTTCTTTATTCCAAGATGGAAATTCTGATGAGGCCGTTTTGCGCTTCTTTGGTTTATCAACCTTCAGAAGCTTGTCAGTAGGATCATGAGGCAATGACTCAGATGAGACAGTTTCCGTTCCTGGTGTGGAACCTGAAATTTGCTGCATATCAAACTGCCTCGATGATTGAACAGAATGTATACCATCAACCAAACTCCCAACATTTTGTTCTCCTATTTTCAAGGGGGTAAATCTCCCTGTATCATTCATGGGTTGAACAAGTCCATTCTTGAAAGTCGCATATTGACTATACCAGGATGGAGCCATCTGAGGACTGATTTGCTGATGATCTGATCCAGCCAACGCTAAATGATTCTTTGTGGAGAAAGTCTGAGAAACATTTTGGCCAAAATCCAGCATGTCGTTCACTAATTCCTTGCGAGTCAATCCATTCTTAACTAAGCCATCAGATCTCGAAGGTGATTGTTGCTCCCCTTTGGGAGCTACCATTTGAGGATCAATAGCACTATTCTCAACTCTCTTCGCGGCCATCTTGTGTGCTTCACCCTCCCCACTTCCAGCCAATTGCTCATCATGACGTATGCTAAGAGGGCGATCATAGGACTGAAGATTGCTCTGCACCATTTTGGAGAATATCGAAGCAACATCAGTAGTTTGTTTTGCACCCATATCTTTATTCTGTAACTCTTGCATAATTACCATGTCCCTCCCACTTAATGACACACCTCCTCCATTTTGGGAAGATAATTGATTTGTCTTCTCCTGCCTTGAAGGTTGGTTCCAAAACTGATGTTGTGGTGCTGAAATACCGGCTTGCAAGTCAGAAATCATACCAGAAGAGGAACTCTGCTGAGGCAAGCTGGATGCAACCAGAGGTTGAGGAGCAGACAGCATAGGAAATCCTTCAGTGGAATCTCCTTTTTTGTTTTGGGTTAATGGATTTAGCAGGGAAGGTGTTTGAGCTGAATGACCATGTTGATCAAAGTCGCTAAGTTCATCTCTTTCTTTAACTAGAGGGGTAGGCAACTCGGAAGATGAACTAACTGAATACTTAGCAGCTGATTGTCGGGTAGCAACAGGCATTTGTTGATTTTGGTGATCTCCTATGGAATAAGGGAAACCAGAGCTCCTGTTGGATTCTCCTAGAATTCCTGGAAATGGTCCTTGATGAGTGGACCGCTGAGGAAAAGACTGATTAGATGCCCATGGTGCAAACCTCGATTGACTTGTTCCTCCTTTTTCAGGGGTATTATGATATGAATTTAATGGCTGCAAAGAATTCCGAGAAACGTGGACGTTATAAGGTATGGGAGCTAGTTGAGATGGAGGTGCTAGCTGTAGTCTAAACCCCTGAGAAGCAGATGATTGACTATGCTGAAATTGACCACCATACTCTGCAGTGGTGATACTTGTTTCTGAGGAATTCTCCGGGGACTGGTCCACCTTGTGCAGAATCTCAAGTATAGTCTGCCTGCAAAGAAAAAAGTGTTAGAAAGGCAATTGCAAAGCACAAATTGCAAGCAGTTAGGGGATACGAGCTACTTGATGACCAGTCTGAAATTACTTATTGATAAAAAATTATGCGGGAATAGTTCAGTAACTGTCATAAATTACGTGTTAATAGGTCACAGTAACTAAATAAATTAACAAACGCGATCAAATGGTGAATAATGACGTAAACATAATTAAGAAAACCTTTCAACCCAAAGGACGAATACCTTGACGAGATACTATTCACTTGATTGGACCTATCAACACTTCTGTCGGCTGAAGCAGATGTACTAGGTGAATTTTCTGAACCCATGCCTCTGAAAGCCTCATTTGTGCAATTCACGTCGTTTTGTGAAGCAGGTCCCTACCATAAAAAGCCCAAAAAATGTTCAGAGGGATTCAAATCTCTAAAAGATCGCATAATCAAATAGCAAAGGATAAAACCTTTACCACGTCCATTCGCATGTTCGTTGCGGGCAGAACAAGAGATTTTGGCTGCCCAAAATACCTTTGTCCTGCAGAAACCTGGTCCAGTGTGGGTGACACATTTGAAACATTCTCTTGACAAGTCTCGCTAGTGACATCAATATTCCCCATGGGATGATACTGAAATTTTCGACTTATTGATTGCCTATTACCGACATGACCAGATTGTGTGTTTTTTCCACCAGACAACATCGACAAATCAGGGGCACTTACCATATCATTTGGTCCAGCATTATTACTCGCATATGAGTCATGAATCTGACTGCCGTCTCTAGATTTCAGTTGAGGGATAGCCTTCTCCACATGCTGTTGGATATTTTCCTGAACATCCCTCGAAGCACTAGTATTATTTCCTGCACTGGCAATTCCCGATCCGTAGCTTGCCCTTTGCATTTGTATATTTTGTGTAAAATGATTCTTTTGTTCGATTGGGGCAACAAAATTTTGATTAGAAGCAGCTTTCCAGATACCAAACCTATCTTCAATGCCCTCATTCTTTTGAAAAGAACATGAAATATTCTGTTCATCAATACCAGAACCTGAAGAATGAAAAATATTTCCAGCCAGTTGATTAAGTTGAGCCCCTGGCTTCTCCAATTCGCCATAATCTGAAACTTGATTTCCCTTGCCAGACAAATGTTGACCAGCTGCCCTAGTGGAATCACTGTGGAGTCTCTCACTTGATGCATGTGAAGCCTCGACATTCATATCATGGGCCCTATTACCACTATGAGGGTTCACATATGAACCTGTACTGTTGTTAGCCCATCCATGTACGCCTGCCTCATCACTGGATGTCTCAGCTACAGCAGACTGCATAAGAGCACTCCAACTCCCACTTTGCAAAGAGGGGCATGCATCAAAAAGGTCAGAACTACTGGACATGAGATTTCCTGCCAAACTCATATCAGTGCTGCTTCCAAATGCTTCCCACAAATTGTCACCCGAACCAAACAAAATCTTTTCTTCTGTTGGATCTAATGTTGTCGTCTTCTGCGATGCATTTATATTTTCAGGCACTTTCATAACTAATTTTTCTAATAGACCAGAACCCTCCATCTGACTGAACTTTTCCTGCGTTATATTGTTCCTCTCACGGGAATCATCTTGCTGTAAACTTCCAAGATTAGGCCTGTTATTTGAACCTGGAGCTGTTGTATGGGAGAACAACAGTTTCTCCTGGTAAGTGGATCTAGGGAGCATATGACTATTTTGTACATCAACTTGATTCAAAATTGAAGTTGGCTGATTGGTAATAGAGGGACTCCTGTTTGTGGAACCATGATGTGCAGCTAATCTGTTCATCTGAATGGAAGGAAAGGCATTTTCAGATACATTTTTCCCACAAACAGGCATACCGAACAAGGAAGGTTGAAATTGTTGTGCCGGTAAGTTTGCCTGCCTGTTCTCAGGGTTAATTACATGCCCAGTGGATGAACCTTGAACAACTGGTGACATGCCGCTATGCATCCAGTTTGTATTTCTTGTCATAAGATCAGGCTGCCAACCATTACTAGACGCATCCTGAAGAGGGACACCATTGATCAATGTATGCGACTGATTATCACTTCTGCGGTTTCCATTAACTGCATCTGAATTCAACGAGTTGAGTTGCCTGGCCTCTAGCTGTTGCTTTTGTAGGTGTTGTTGCATTTGATATTCATGCATTTGCTTAACCATAACTTGCTGCTTCAGTAGTTGTATATCATTAAATGTCATCTGCTGCCTTGGAAAAGGCTGGAGCATGCCAGGGAGCTGTGTGTTTAATTGTTGTTGGCCACCAAAGAAATCAAAATTAACCGGAGAGTCTCCCATCACAAACCTCGAAGGAATTTTATGAAAGTCTGGTGTGAATCCTCTCGTTGATAACCTATCCCTAGTAGATTCTACATCCACTCCCAAAAAATTTGCCTCATTCGGCATTTTCTGCAACCCTAGGTTCCCATGCATGTACCCATTTGTGAGTTGCTGGTGTTCTTGCAATAAACTTCTCGAATACTCGGACCTTATAGGCTGCTGAGTAAAATTCAAACCATGCTGTGAGTTTGAAGATTGACTTCTCTCAGGATCAACTGGAATAAGTAAGAAAGCTACGATCATAAGCTAACAATATATGTAGCTATGAATGAAACATATATGTAGAGTATAGGTTGGGAAATTCCCCATCGTTAAGAGACAATATCCATACCAGATTGCTGTGTGTTATAACCCTTCCGATTGGCGACAAGGGAAGTGTCTATCTGCTTCTGGTTGCCGACAAGACCATTACTAAAATTGGACCAGCTTTCATTAGCAACCTGAGACTGATGCTGGTTTTGTGGTAGGCCTTCCTGTCCAAAGAAATTGTGGATCTTCTCCCCAAATTCGTTTCCAGGCATAGATTCGGCTGCTATAATTATTTTTAAATATCTGGACTTCGAAAAGAAACAGAACCGAGTTCAAAATTGTGCCTCCTTTGATCTATAGTCGAATGTGTAAGATAATAGAACATTTAAACACCTTTCATGAGGTACTTCCAACTGACATGCTCTGAATACTCATAGATATTCCTGTGGAACAAACACAACAGACACTGTGAATAAATGTTGAACCGAAAAAGTGAAAGAAAAGCAGTAAATATAATTGGTTTTGGTGAGCTAAAATCATTGTTTCTGCATACTGGGAAACAAAACCACATTCAATGAAAACCACCGGGCAGGATCATTTTGGGTTTCAGGAAGCTAGAGGAACCTATAGACCAGCAAAGCAAGGCTCAGGTTACAATAAAACTTGAATCAGCATTGTTCACTCAAATGGAAAACCGTAAACTGGTCTCTAAGGTACACTAAGCTAAGGCCTAAGCTCCAGTCAACTTCTGAAGCTATAACAAACTCAATATGCACCGAATCCAGTGAACTCGAGTTCATCTGCAGTGAATTTTATCAAGCTCCTTTTAAAAAAAAAACAGCTGAAATCCTCTTTCACCGTTATAAACCTTCTATGGCAGCTGTTCCAGAATTTCTCGGAAATCTCGCGAACCCAATCGAGATCAAAAGTTGCCACAACACAATTTGTATCCAAAGCGAAGCTCTGGCTAATGAACATGACCATAACCGAGAATTCAAACCCAAAAAAGAGACTTTAAACTTCAAATTCAACGACACGCTCTCAGAATTCCTTGGCGACAGATTAAAACAAAATTAGGGTTTTCTGCTAACGAATAAGAATAACAGATGTGAACTTACACTTCTGTCAAGTTTAGCTGTCCAACAAAATTGAAGCCTGAAAAGCTTTCGTCATCGACCTCAATTCCTAAGAATATGTTAGGGTTTTTGAATTCAGGAATAATTAACGAGAGAGATAGAGAGAGAGGGCAGAGAGAAGAGAGAGATAAAGTGATCGAAAGCAGTGCGAAAATTTTCAACGGCGGGCGCAGGAGCAAAACCGAGGTTCGGGTCCGGAAGTAAATTCAAGGCTCGGGTCCGAGGCAGATGGCTTCGGAAATCAAAAACCTCTTTCCGAGACAGAGGTTTATGCGATAGTTGTTGAAGCGTGGGCCAGCGAGAACACTGAACACTATAATAACCAAACCGACCTAAACATTAATACGAGACCGTACTGATGCGTTTTAGCATAAGTACTCCATATTGCATGGACAGCTGGTTTTATTTCCTAAGTATTAAAATATAACATTCAGTTTTTTGTTTTTTTCTTGGACAATTGTATCGACATATTTAGTCTATAACCTAAATATTCCAACTACAATTAGAGAAAATTTAAACTTATTACCTAATATAAAACTAAATTAAGAACAAGTTAATTGGCAAACGTTTCAAATTATAAAACGGAAGTTTAAAAAATCTTCTTGAGCTTCTCTATCTCACCTCTTGTCGCCTCAAACTCACATGTTAATTAACATGAAAATCATTGTTTTATCAGAATTATATATATATATATATATATAATTAATTAACATTATTATCAAAACTTTAACTAGTGACCATTCAAATTAATTATGATGTATGTATATTATACATTGGCTGGCAATACAATGTTGATGCAGAGGAGCGATACCCTCTTTTAGCTCTTTATTCTCATCTTTCACGCGTCCCTTCTCTACACTCGTCATTGCTACTTGAGAACACAACACACTCACCTACATCTGTATATTCTGATGAAACCATTTGAGCTTTTGTCAGAATCAATATTCTGATGCATGGTGAGTTCGGACTCTTCTCCATTGTTAATGTTGACACTTTTCTTCTCTACATCTTGGCTGCTACCAATTTTAGACATTTGAAACGACTTCGTCGCTATGGTAGAGAGGCTCATCCTAAGTTTAAAGAAGGATAAGTATAAAAGTTTTGGCCTAGTTATGTGTTAAGTATTGTTTTATACTGAAAGAAAATAAATATTAACTACTCTACTTATAAAATTCTTCTTCATTTTAAAGTATCTAGATATTATTTAAAGATTATAGTTTGTTTATCCAATATATATGAGAAAATTGTATAGAATGGCTTTTTTAAACGAAATATTCCTTTTTGAAAAACTGTGGTATTTTCGTGTAAGGATATAATATAGCGAGCTGTTCACGGTGGACAATAATATTGTTTACCATGGACATATATAGTAATTTTACGGTACATACATTTGTTGTTTATGATGGACATCTATATAGTCTACCATAGACATAACACACAATAATGTATACAATGAACATTTACACGGTCTACTGTGGACAATGATATTGCAATTCAATACCTAAAAAAAGAGTCTTCCAAAAATTAAACATAAAATGTAACATTTTGTGTAAATTTTGAAAAGAATGATATTTCGAGTAATTAAAAAATGACATTTCATACAAATTTCCCGTTGTATAATTGCCAGCCAATAATGTATACCTTATATATCCTTAAAAAATTATCAATTTCCTTATATTCAAAAATGTATTCATTGTAATTACTAATTAATAATTACATTTTATACTCAAACGGTTGACCAACCGCATGAAATAATTGAATTCGTACTTACACATGAATAACAAACGCGCATTGAATAATAATTTTTAACAGTTATAAACTATTTGTAAAATAAAAATTAACTTATCTAACAAGGGTTAATCTTATGGGAAAAATTTGTGGAGTCTCATCTATAACTTAAAAATTGTATGTGGTGCCATTTGAAAATTTATGTTTTGTATTTGCTATAAAATGATGATTTATGTCATGGTATAATGACGAGCATGCCCTTAGAGTAATTGGTGGAAAAATATGGTAGACAAATTAAAACATGTCCATTGTAGACAAATAAATTTGACCATTTTCTCATTATCTAAATAATTTTTTCTCAAGAAAAAGCACACGCACATGAGAAAAATGAACACTGAGAAAATAACACCTAATGCATCTCGAAAAAAAAGAGAAATAAAATAGAACTTATCAAGCAATTTGAAAATGACTTGTACCGCATATCCATCATAGAAAAAATAGAAACTTGTTAATCGTAGACAAATTTATGTCACATCACGAACATTTGTCAAATAGAAACTGCATTTCGGCTGTATTATGAGGATATGTATTTGGAGACATAAGGATATATCACAAGAGGTAATATATCTCATGTTTATAACCCTAAATGTAAATTTTCCTTATGTTTTATGTCTATGATATTTATCCATGTCTATTTACACATGTCCAGTGTAGACATGTGAATAAAAAGACGATTATATCTTCCCCTACAAATCATGGTTTCAATTCTTTCTCTCTCAAAACTTCGATATTATCATTTTATTCCAACTCACACTCATGTCTAACTCTTTTTCTTCGTTCAGATTTCGAACTCTCAAACTCAGAATCTTCTTCGCAATACCTTCACTTGAATAATATGTAAGTGACTTATGAAGAACCAATTATCTGTTTCCTTTGCAAATATTGTCCGAGATTTCTATAATTTTCGCATCAATCTTCTTGATTTTCTGGAGTTCTTTCTCGCATTCTTCTTAGCTTTGCAGAATTATTTTCCGTGGCCCTATTCTTGCATGTTTTTGGATCGTATTTGATTTTCCTTGTCATTTTCGCTGCCTAATTTGTTTTGATTTTTAATTTTGCTATCCGAAATTCGTGGTCCTAATTCGCCATCCCTCATGTACATTTCTCTTCTTTTCTCTGAAATTGGATGTCTAAATACATTGAGTTAGATCAAAAAAAATTTGGTTGCTCTTCGCATTTCCATCACTTCTACTGGGCGTCAATCTGTGTTCCGACTGTCGTCTTTCATTATTGCTCATTTTAGACGTCTTCTACGGACAATACCTCTTTTTTTAACTTGTTGTCTTTCACCTCTTGTCATTCACTTGTTGTCTTTCAAATCTGTTAGTTTTAACTCAAAAGAAATGAGGGAAAAGAAAAAAAAGGGTATTTTAGTTGGGAATTGGAGTTGAATAAAGTATGACAAATAGATAATTGACACATGACAAAAAGTATGTACGAGGCTCGACATTGACAATTGTACATACTAGACATTAATATTTGTCCAAGCTAGACATAAATGTCCATTGGCGAATAGATGATTGACACATGCGTAAAATTTTGTACAACACTTGAGCTAATAAAGAAAAGGATAAATCGGTGGCAGTAGAGAGATTTTTGACGAAAAAAGTGGCATTCCACGTAAATAATTCTAATATCATTGATCCTATTAATTTGAACCATTAATATGATTAAACAATGCGGCACCAAAATTTTTAAGGATCTTCCGTTTAATAAAATTTTAATTTTGACATAAAAACTTTAAAAGTTAAGTAAAAGTTTTGATATAAAAAAGTTAAGTAAACAATAATACCTTGTGTTGGATTTCAAATTATTAACATATAAAAGTTCATATTTTTTGTATGACCTCAAATTTGTTCTGGTTCCAAAATGTACTCTTTTAGAAGAAAAATTGTTTGTTAAGATATTTATAAGGCAGAAAATGGGCCATAAAAGGGTATGTTGTTCATAAGTACTATTGTAAATGAGGCAGAAACTAAATTCATGTGATGAAGCCTTTTGTTATCGAAATTGTTCTTCTTAAAGACCCAACACTCGTTTTGCTCCAAGAGATAAATTGCATTAGAATATGAAATCCAATAAGACATTTTTCATTTCATTCTGTTAGTTTATTCAATTCATTTGTTTTCTTTTCCATTCCGGAAGCTCAATGATGTTTAGTAACAATGAAACAACAGCAGGTAAAATAGAGAAATAAACAGAGTATAAGAGTGATTCAAATGAATCAAGCTTCCCAACCCCGCAACGTGGTAGCTCGAGCGACTCTGTTAACTCCAAGAGTGAAAGCTCCCATACGGAGGTTGCAGGAATGAGTATGGCACATTGTCTTGATGTTGTGAAAGGCTCGAGTCATGTACTTTTGCAGCTCCAAGTTCACTTTTTCCTCTTCCCACATGAAACCTTGAATGTTCTGCACCCACTCAAAGTAACTCACTGTCACTCCTCCTGCATTTGCATATATATCTGGAAGTATGATTACTCCTTTCTTCGACAGAATCTGCCAAAACCAAACATATCAGGATTAGATTTCAAGTGGATAGGTTTTTGTGTTATCGATGCTGCCGTTGCATTACCTCATCAGCATCAGGATCAGTTGGATGATTTGCTGCCTCTACTACAAACTTTGCCTTCACATCTCCAGCATTTTCCCTGGCCAAATATTGGAAAATATATAAGACTCAGAATTGAAACTCTGTTGTGGGAATGAGTAAAGCTTTTGTACTGACTTGTTCAGGACTCCACCAAGAGCACAGGGGATGAGGACATCGCACTCATGGATTAGCAGTTCATTTGAATCCATAGCGTCTCCACCACTGAAATCTTTAAGACTTCCAGTTGCGTCTTTGTGTTTCAGCAGAGCGTTGATGTCGATACCTTCAGGGTTCCTGACTGCACCAGTAATGTCGCTTACTGCAACCACTTTTCCACCTTTCTCGTGGATCAGCTTGGCTGCCCATGTTCCAACATTCCCAAAACCCTGTCATACCATGGAAATACCCACATTCTTAAATTTTCTTTCTCATTGCAAATAGAATTAAAGCCTGAGAAATGAGATTAGCTGATGTTGGTTTTACCTGAACAACAAACGTCAAGCCCTGAATTGATTTCCCGTACTCAGCAAGAAGAGCTTCGGTGGCAAAGACCACACCTCGTCCTGTGGCAGCTTCCCTACCTAGTGAACCACCAAGATCCTACACCAAATTGATCTAACAGTTAGATTCAACCAAAAAGTTCAAAACTTTGGTAACTACAGAGAAACATAATCAACACAAAATCCAGTCAAGATTCGAAATGCAGAATGATATAATCAGAATCACAGAATTCTTACAATGGGTTTTCCAGTGACAACAGCAGGGGAATGTCCATGAAACTTGGAGTACTCATCAAGAATCCAAGCCATGGTTTGAGCGTTTGTGCCCATGTCAGGAGCAGGCACATCGGTGTGAATACCAATGAGATCATGAATCTTCTGAGTGAATACTCGAGTGAGTCGCTCCAACTCGCTCAAACTCAAGTCCCTAGGATTGCATCCGATTCCTCCTTTTGCTCCGCCGTATGGAATATCTGCTACGGCCGTTTTCCACGTCATCAACTGAGCCAGTGCGTTCACTTCATCGGGATCAACCTTTAGACCAAAAATCAAAAACCCTTAGTACTCAATCTCATACACTTCTTCAATAAAAGATCCCAAAATTATCAATTTCAAACCCTAGATCGAGAAATGATGAAATGACGACAACAAAATAGCCTACCTCAGGATGATATCTGATTCCTCCTTTCATGGGTCCACGAGCATTGTCGTGTTGAACCCTAAATCCAATGTATGAAGCCAAAGTTCCATCATCTTTAGGTATGGTGCACTCAACCTGAAAATCACAGCCAAAATCCACCAAGATTGAGAATAAATCCTTTATAAAACAAAAGAAAAACTGTAAAACCCCGAAATAAGAAAAAGTCAAACCTTGATCTCTCTAAATGGGATCATAAGACTCCTCTCAATCTTCGAATCCAAACCCAAGATTCGCGATGCATGACGGAAGTTTCTGTTCGTTGCAGCTAAAGCATTCATGGTTTCAACTCGAATACGTCAAATTCAGAAAAAACAAAAAAATCAACAAGTGATCGAAAGATCCTAGATTTGAAGAACTGAAAAAAAAACTACTTGGTGATCAGAGGAATAAATCCACCAATTAAAATGGAAAAGAGTTAGAAGACAACAAAAAATATCGAAGCAGGAGAACAGAAAGAAGGTAAAAGCGAATTTAGAGTTTGTGATGAATTGGAGGAAGAAGAAAGAAGAAATTGAAGTATTTGTAGGGGAAGAAGAGAAAACGTAATTTGAATGAGATTGGATATTTTTGACCTTTATTACGTCAGACTAAGACTAAACAGAAACATCCCTTATCTAGTAAAATGACTATTGTACCCTTTATATCTAACTGGCTTTCCTTTCTTTCTTTTTGCAAACGATTTTTTTCCTTTTTTATTACTGGTTTCGTGACTTATTTGGTGACGTGGACACCCAATAAAGATGGAGCTGGGACAGTCCTTTTTTAGGGAAGGTGTTATATGACTTTATATATATATATATATTTTTTTTTACTCATATTGTATTAGTTTTACTTTTCTAATAACCTATGGTAAATATACGTTACCTTTGTATACACTTATATATTTAAAATTTAAATTTTATTGTTTATATTAGGTAAAAATTTGACTAATGGACTAGTCAGTTATGGTCCAGTGTTAAAAAGAAAAATGAAATTATATTGTTACGACTTATGAGAACATTTATAGTAGAAATTTAATATTTGAACTGCATTGTTCTAATATTATATTACCATATAATATAACAAAGTTTTGGATAAACATTCAGACTTTGCTTACATAAGGTCCACGTTATTACAAGAAGATATATTCATGTATCTGCTGCAGTTAACAGACTCGGATTTTCCAATTATTATAAAAGAATTACTCCAAATTTAAGGGTAGTTTAGTAACATCTCGCCAAAATTGATAACTTTAATAATTATTAATCCGAATATACCATAGAATATGTATGAACGACCATAAAAATAAATATATATATATATATATATAGTTTTATATATCAGCGACAGGTATGGAATTATTTATTTATTTTATATGAACAAAACGTGAAAGAAAAAAAATGACCGTCAATGTTAAATAGTTGCGGGAAATAAGGAATGTGTATTATTCGGGTGATTCTCTACGGACATGAATATTATTTTCATGTGTTACAAGCAATCTGAGCCGTTGAAAATGGGATGGTTTAAAATCGTAAGAACCAGAATCGGAATCTGAGTCAGAGTCTAAAAGTCATCACCACGTTGCAGAAGTTGTTGTCCTCGATTTTTAATTGGATAGCGACTCTTTGCTGACCTGGCTGTGACGCGGCTACTTGGCTGCTTCGTCGGTGGCTTATTTCCATATTTTTATTGTCGCTTTATTTTTATATATCTTTTGACCAATTGAGTCTTTAATTTAATTTAATACATTTAATGTGTGCTTACTTTTTTTTATTGTTAATTAAGCTAATTGCCTTCTACATTATTTGAACAATATCAAAATTTTATTAAATAAAATTGCTTCTACATGAAAACCATATCGCCGACAAAAACCATATCGTTGACAAAAAACAAACATATCATGGGCAGATCAGCAGATGGACTCTAGATCTTCTCTTTTTGTTTTTACTTCAAACATGGCATGATAGAATGGTGTTCAATTACGAAGTATATGTAAAAGATTTATATTATTTCCGTAAATGAAGGGAAAAAAATTCAAAAATTCTATATATATTGTTAATGTAAAAATTAACAACAACACACGAATTAACGAAAAGACAAGATCTAATCGAGCCTAAAAAGTCTGGATTTTAACTAGCTTTTATTATTATGGTTGTATTTTTTGCTTGATTGCTTGATGACCTTCTCGTATCGTCTTTCTTTTTTTATATAGTTGAAATGTCTTGAATCTCCAAAATCTCCTCTTTCTAATTCTTGCATTTGGGTTTCGCTAGGTTCTATTTGAGAATTATATCTTGCCAAACTTAAGAGATCTCCCGATTGTCTTTCCTTTTCTTTTGATATATATGAGCTCGAGCTGATTTACAACAGCTCGAGTTTGCCTTTTTGTACGTGGGCATGTATGCTGGATTTAGTTAATTTGGGTTTGATCCGATTCAAAGCTCCTTCTTGGTTTTGGGTTTTGCCTGGCTTTGAGCCTTAGGTTCAAGTAGGCACACAACTAATATATATGATCAGGCATGTTTGAACATGTATAGTATACGGGTAAATGTGCAACCATTCCATATATAAAATATGGAATAAAATGAACTGAATTGAGATGCATTATAAGTTAATGTATATTCCAAAAACATCTCTTGACAACGTTAATCTCAAGGATACAAAAACATTAAAAATTGGGAAACATTACTTAGATAAAGGACAGTTACAACCACTATTGTCCTTCAGAAAACAACTTAAAATTTAGGAGGAGGAAGTAGCCAACTAGATCCCTTAATATAACCAAGAGTGAGGAATGGTCTAACTTCATTTTCATCAATATCTTGTGTGTAATCCACTCTCTTAGCCACATGTGACCCTGGTCCAAAACACTTGTATTCTCCATAAAACACCGTCCTGCAACAATTTATACATATTTCTCAATATCTATCCAATTCGATTCATAATCATATAATGTTGTGAATGAGATGATATGAAAAATGTTGTTATACTTGTCATATGCACGGACAAAGTTCTCCCTCCATCCAACTGGGTTAACCACACTGGTCATCTCTGTGAAAGCATAGATGACTTTTGGGTGGCTAGACCAAGACCGTCCCAAATAGATTCCGGTTCCGGTTCCAGTGATTTTACAGTGCACGAATGTGAATCCGTTTTGTTCTTTTTCACTCATTCTTCTGTGTGCTGTGATCACTCTTAACCCATCTCCAACAGCGTGCAATTGTGTGTTCTATCAATTTATACACAAATATCGATTATCGAAACATGTTAGAAGATTAATATATACTTATTGATTTTAATGTAACTTACCAAGTACAAGGAAGCTCCAGTTCCGAAGACAAAGTCATAGGTTCCTTCAATGTAACAATCCTTGAAAAAATGATTGCCTTTGTCGTCGCAAAGAGTATCTTGAAAACCGTAAAATTTACAGTTGTAGAAAGCTGCTTTATCACCATTGATTCTCATAGCTAAAGCTTGTCCTTGTGTACCTGGTTTAGGCATTGGAGAAGTATTCTATAGAATACCAAAATCATATAATTAGTAGCAATTTAAAATCAGTAATAACGTAGAAAGAATGTGTTTATTATTACATACTTTAACGATGATGTTAGCTGCCATGAAATAATCAGACCAGACAATAAGAGTGGCACTCTCTACGGTTCCGTATTTAGCGGCATTCGCGTTGTAGGACAAGACCGTTTCTGAACCAGGTTCACCAAGCAATGTAATGAATGGTCGACCTATGTCGATTGTGACCTTCTCATTGTATATACCAGGAGCCAACTTGATGATCACACGCTTCGTGTTTCCTTTTTGAACGCTCTGGATCGCTTCCTTTAATGTCTTGAAATCGCCACCTCCTTTTTGATTCACCTGCATTGTGATTTTCATTCGAATTAACACGATTGATAAAAACCAACCCGAAGATCGAATTACATTGTAATTTGTTATTATTATAGACTTTTAACACAAAACCAATTATCAATAATTAGAAATGACGCGATCTATTATAATTATGTCAGATAATAGAATTTTCTTTGTTTTTGATATGAGATATTATATAGGTAAACTTACTGTGATAATAAGCGGTGATGCTTCGGCAGCTTCGAGGGCCGGGTCTAATGTGCCTTTTCTTTGGGCAAAAGGTTGAACGTTGGCTTGGAACCATTGTGCGATTTGGGCTTTATTTTCTGGAATTGGTGCAGTATCCGTGGCTAGAACAACCGGAGAAACAAAAACAACTAAAAATGCAACTACGGACAGAGATTTGTAACCCATCTTTATTATTATTTTACTTGTTTTTCAACTGTAAAAATATAATGAAGATGGGTTAAAAAAACAACAACGTTACTAGTTTGTGACTTTGGACATGGAAGAAATGAAGAACCAATAGGGTTTATATATTGTCTTGATCCTCCATATTTAACCGTTACATATTCTATTTTTGCTTTTCTCATTTGTGGTTTATATTTTTTGAAGCAGTTTTGAATATTTGTCTATTTTATAAATAGATTTAGTAATTTGTATTGTAGTTAAATTCCTCTACCACCACCTTATTTTCCAATCTAGGAAAATTTAGAGTTGGCAACGTCAACATGCTCAACGAAATGTTTGAAATCCTGCACTTGCTGAGCCTAAATCTTATTATTATTATTTTTTTTTTGTCAACATTGGACCACAACAGATCGGTCCATTAGCCAAGTTCCTACATAATGTAGACGGTGGGACTTGATCCCTGATTGTGCAAGTGCACATGTCTTATGTAAACTTACCGCCTGCCACTAGACTAAAGGTCACTTGCACCTAAATCTTATTATTACATTCCAATTATACTTTTTTTTTATTTTGGTTTTACTCCAATTTATACATTGACCTAAACGAATGTTTAAATATAAACTATTACTTATGTTTCAATATATAATAATATTTTTTAATCTACATGCCGAGAACAAGTGGCCCAACGGTGTTGTCATTTTATAAATTTTCAAGGCACCAAGGTTCGAACCCCAAAAAAATCTAAATACACGTATATATAGAAACTTAAATTTTTATCAAAAAATTTATTTAATATTTTATTTTAATATATTTTTATCAATCAAATATTTTTATCAATCATATAAAAGAAAAATACGGTAGATCGTTACAAAATATCAAATACAAAATAGTCGCATCATTCCTAAATTATATATGCAAACAGATTCTACTTTATTTTTGTTACAAAAGTCAAACAAAGAACTAGGAAGTGCGTTTTCATTCAAATTTTATATAATTTACGTGGAGTGCTGTAGCGTACAATACAAGTAACTTTTTACTATCGATTCGTTTATGTAATTATAACAAAAAGTATAATAATAACAATACAAATATAATCCTCCTCAAATTACTATTCATTCTAGAATTCCGAAGAGTTTCGCCAATCAAATCAAGTTTTTATACCATTTAAAGTTATTATTTATTCACTATCATAACATGTTATCAGCATAATCATTTTCCAATCGGTATAAAATTTAAATTTATACATTGTTATAATGAATGACTTGGTCCTATATATATATGCTATATATTTAAATTTAATTTATATATTGATAGTGGTCAGACTACTGCCATTATATTTGTTTTATATATTAGTAATATTATAGTGATTGTCTCATGCACCATAATTATTTACCTATTAATATTATAGTGATAGGCCGAGCCGTCACCAAATGTACTATGTGGCTGCCTCATGCACCATAATTATTTACTATTATAAAGTGGATGACTCTGTCACCATAATGATTATTTACTATTATAAATTGAATGACTTTGTCACCATAATATTTATTTACTCTTATGAAGTGGATGACTCTGTTACCATTATGTTACCATTTAAAAGTCTTAATATATTTGGTATATCGGCTCGAAAACCAACACGGGTTTGGACACCATACCTAAGATACTACTCTTAAATGAGAAAGACCTTCGTGTCTGTATTATCACACTCTTAGATCACAACGCTTCGTACCTTATAAATATTAAAGTTCTATATATCTTGGTTGTTATAAAATTATTTGCTTATAAATATTTTGACAAATAAATTTAAGCATTTCAATATTCAAAAGTTTTTAGATTGATTTTACAATAGTTGTGAACAGTGTTTTCAACGGCTATGAACAATAATTTTAACAGTCATAAATAATATTTTTTGATCTATAAATACACTAATTTTTCACTCATTATTCACTCATTATTCACTCCAACATTTCCTATCATCAAAATTCTTTCCAAGAAAACATTTCAGTTTTTTTTATTTGTAGAAAATGTTCTGATTACTTTTAGTTTTCTCATTCGTTTTAATCCTTATTCCGATCTACGGTTTATGGATGGAAATTTTTTCTCCTCATGAATTTCGCATGTATTTGTTTTTGCTTTTAATTACATTGATTCTTTATGTAATAGCTCGTATGATTAGTATTTATGGATTTTAAATAATATTATCTTGCAGAGCACTTTGATAAAACATCTTGCCTCGAATCTTCTGATTTCGTAGGAGAATTCGATGAAACCACTCATGCTGATGATTAAAGAGCTTTGTAATAAAACAACTAGTCTCTAATAATAAGCTTTATGCATTTAAGTTATTTCCATGATACTTACAGTATTTGAGCAAACAGAGTCTGTAAGATACAAGTCTTATAAGAATGGATTCCAGGCACTGAAGCCACAAGGTGACCTGCTGAGTGTTCAAAGTTGTACTTCATGAACTCGAGAATCCAATGGGCCTCACTTGGAACATCCGTCAAAAGTGATGCAGCAAATCCAGCCAGCTGAGCACAAAAATCTGACCTTAAACCAAGATTGGTTTCTCTTCGGCAATGACCGAAAAGGGATAAAACATCAGTGTCTACTCTTCGTGGGAAATCTTGCCACCAAACTGTGTTAGTCACGTCATTCCACTGGAATTATAAATCTCCATTAGAAAATAAAATATGCAAAAACTAATATAACTCTCCGTATATAGCTGAAACCTCAGCCAATGTGATGACTGAGCCTCATCAGTGATTCATTTACATTACTATATACTTTGGCCTACACTCTTACCTGTCTTGCCACTAAGTTTGCAGACGTGATAATTATACGAATGCTATCTTCTCTTTGCAGGATAAACAGCTTGGGGTGATGACAAGCAACGCCGCGGTTCTTGCGGTCTTTGCCAAATGCAATATCCTCAGGAAACGATGGAAACCTAAGACGAGATGAAAAATCTTTAGATACGAAGTAGTGAAGTATTAATAACAAACAAGAATGCAATTATGCATCATTCTTTGTAACGGAAATTTAGTCACGTCTTACGTACACCACAGTTACATTTGGGTAAGTTGGCAAAGGAGCAGCAGTTCTTGCATCAGGGCTTGACCTCCAACATCTCTCAGCGTGGTGACATGCAATAGTTACAGGCAAGTGACTAGGTATCTCACAACAGGAAAGAAACCTGCGCATACAACTTTGTCACACTCTTAAACCAACAAGGGGAACAAATGAAAATATAGTATCCACTTTTTCTGTTTAGCCTACTAGGGAAAAAATAAAAGTATGATCTTTTTAACATACCATAAGATATCACTTGTAAATGTTGCAATGAAGATTTTGGAAATGCTTTTTACAGGGTGAAGAAGTTCTGGCAAGGAAACCACCCGTTGATAACCAGTTGATTTATGTTCAATGTATTGAAGACGATTTAGATAAAAGTTCTTCCCGGGTGTTTGGAGAGGACTTCGATAACTTTTTTCCATATTGATGAAACTAACATCTGGATCATTTTCTTTTTCCCCATCAAAAGTATAGTCCTAGTCTTGTCACTAACAGAAATACAAGCAGCACCTTCATTGTCTGTTTCGCTAATCAAGTCAGAGACACCTAGTCTTGTAATCGTGGCTTTGGCTGTTCATCCCTCACCCTTAAACCGGACAAACAATGATTCATCTCATGATTTGTCTCAGCGCTTTTGACTTCTCTGTTATCTGCCACTGTAGTTATTTTTGACCTTAGCAGTTTGGATGTACAACAGGATACGCATTCTTTTCCAGAATCTGATATACCAGATAGCCTAAGACAAGATACAGGATCATTGCTACTCAGTATATGTCTACAATAGCTTACAAGATAATTCAGTCTCTCAATAACGCCGACAGCTTTAGGTGGATAAAACCCAGAAACTGGAGAAGGTTCCTCGCGAATGTCCTGACGAAACTGATGCTCCAATCATTCGACATCTATCATCAGATATTGAGATACCTCTTCCTTCAACATCAATCTCTTGAAGCAAAAACCCAACTCGACCATGTTTACGGCACAACCCTTCATTCCCACAAACAAACAATACCTCATCACCAATAGAAATCTCCTGAATTTTGGCTTTCCTAACCCTAACACGATTAACAAACACTCCATTCGAAGAAGACCTAAATTTCAAATTTCCCAAATCCTCGTTTTCCTTCTCAAACTCATCAACGCTAAGCACTCTACTCCTAAGATCACCCAAAACTTGACTAAAACCACCAGAAGGCAAGATTATAACGCCATCAAAAATGTAAAGTCTGTTACTTTGGCTATCAAACAGAATTTGACAGTGCTTTCTACTGACACCTCCATGATCAAGGACGAAATCGCACAACCCATTACTACTTCGACCAATCGTATACAGCCGATCTAATTCAATGTGCAATGAATCTACGGGAAGCCCAGAAGACCCAGAAATCAATTGAGTACCAATAGTGTGAATACGAATCAAAATTTTCTCGCAATGCCGCCTTTTCATATCTCAGCAAAAATGGGAATCTTAAAAATCACATATAACTAACGAATAAACCCTAGTAAAAAACACACAAAGTAAAAAAGCAAGAACAAAATCTGAAAAGGCTTGAGGATGCAAAACCAATTTCCCCTCCCAAATCAATGTGCTTGGGACTGTCTCACTGTTTGGATGGCAGGATAAAACCGCCCTTCGCCTGAATAACTCAACTCTCCAGCTATAACAAATGCCATTTAATTATGTAATATTTTTAAAAACTTTCATTAAAAAAAGTCAAATTATTCTTTAAAATATAATATACCATATACTTTTACCAATAATTTTAGGGCTAATTTTAGGCCATAATTTTATAAGTAGTTTCTTTTGGTAGGAATAATTTTACAAGTAGTTGGTGGATAGAAATTGCTAATGGCTAGAGTAATTTAAATGATCGATTGATTAGTCATAATTTACATGAATCAATTATTCAGATTTTGACGTTGACAATATTGTTAATCTTTTTTTTGGCAGAAAAGTCATCTGTAGATGGTTTACTACATGCATATACATATGAGTAATCAGATGTAACGTGAGCTTATAATAAATTTTATAAGGGAATTTCGGTTACATAAAAAAATAATAATGATGATAAACAAAATAAATTCGAAGGTCGTGACCATAACTTATAATATTGGGATTTGGACCCGGTCCTGTAATGCGCGGGAGATTTGACCACGAAGATCGTCCTAACAACTCAAAAACTAACCCCAACAGAAATACAATTTAAAAATAAAATTAAAAAAAAGTCTCCTTTCATGCTACCTTGAAGATTTCTTATTAAGTAAAGATTCAAACTTTAGTGAATTGAATAATCTTTGCTGGTAATAGTTTGTGTATCTTTTTGGTATATCTGACTTAATTCTATAAATCAATTTACAAATTGGCCTCTCTTTCTCTCTATTTCTCTCTAATTTTCAACATTTCAGAATCATTCCTGGCTCTTCAGATTTGAGAAATCGAAGTGAAATGCAAAAGTTAGGCTTTGAAGATGTGAGAGACTACTACTATCCAAGAGGCACAGAGTCGTCGGCGAACGCGACGGCGAGCAGTGTTTATGTGGGAGATGAACAATACGTGGAGCTCACGCTTGATTTCCACGAAGATTCAGTCTCTGTGTATGATTTGAGGTCGCCAGATCAATCGCTTCTGAGACAAGGACGTTCGGGAAGGAGTAACTCGGTGTTGAAACGTATAGCTTCTTCGGTTTCTAGCGAAGTAAAACGAGTTGTTTCGTTTTCATCCGCGAGAAAACCGCCTCGGCCGCAACTAGCTAAGATCCCCCGTTCGAAATCTAGAGCAGAGCTAGCTCTAAAGGGTCTCAAATTCATCACCAAGACTGATGGTGCCACTGGTTGGCTTGTGGTTGAGAAAAAGTTCAATGAGATTACCAAGACTAGCAATGGGTTATTACACCGTTCCAAATTCGGTGAATGTATAGGTTAGCAGAAGAAAGTTTCAATATACACATCGATTTTCTAGTTTTGAAATTTGATTGATTATATGAATTATCTGCAGGGATGAAATCTACGGAATTTGCATTAGCATTGTTTGATGCTTTAAGAAGGAGAGAAAACATTAGGGATGATTCAATAACCAGAGATCAGCTTAAAGAGTTCTGGAAGCAGATCACTGATCAGGATTTTGATTCGAGGCTTCGAACTTTCTTTGCCATGTAATGTTTCTTTAAAACGATTTGTTTCGTTTCTTTACATATTTGACATGAACTTTCAGTTTCATATTGAAGTGTGGTATGAGCTTCAGGGTAGATAGGGATTTGGATGGGAAGCTGAATGAAAGAGAAGTTAGTGAGGTAGAATTTTTGTGTTTCTGTAGTGAATGAGTATTAGAGATCTCGAAGTTCTTTGTAAAATTTCCTCTTCTTGTACAGATAATAGCTTTGAGCGCTTCTGCAAACGAGCTGGAGAAAATTCGGATACAAGCTGATGAATATGCAGCTTTGATTATGGAAAATCTAGATCCCTATCATTATGGTTACATCAGGGTATGTGCATGAGGTTCGTCTAGTTGATCTTATTTAGTTAGAAAGTTTTGGTTTGTGAGTGTTTTTGATGTGATTTGGAGGCACTTGCTACAATCCCAAACAGATAGAGGATCTCGAGGTACTTCTGTTGCAAACACCGATGCAGCCTATGAGAGATGGGGGAAATAAGGAACTGAGCAAGATATTAAGTCAGAATCTCATGGGTTCACAGAGTAGTAATCTCTGCATACGTTTTTGCAGAAGGATGAAGTATTTAGTGTTGGATAATTGGAAGAGAGTGTGGGTGATGGCTCTATGGATAGGTATAATGGCTGGGCTGTTCACGTGGAAGTTTATACAGTATCGAAAAAGATCGGCTCATGAAGTTATGGGAGTTTGTGTTTGTATAGCTAAAGGAGCTGCAGAGACCCTTAAACTAAACATGGCTATAATTTTGTTACCAGTTTGTAAGAACACCATCACTTGGCTCCGGACCAAAACCAATTTAAGTGTTATTGTTCCTTTCAATGACAACCTCAACTTTCATAAGGTAAATTTCCTGTAGAATAAAAAAAAAAGAAGTTTCTTAGATATCTGTATAGGAATTTTGATACTTGAATGAATATAACACAGGTCATAGCTATAGCAATTTCAATTGGAGTTGGAATCCATGCTACTTCTCACTTAGCCTGTGATTTCCCCCGGCTGATGGCTGCGGATGAAGACATGTATAAGCCAATGGAGCAGTACTTTGGGGTACAGACAAAGAGATATATGGACTTTGTGAAATCGGTAGAAGGTGTTACCGGGATTGCAATGGTTATACTTATGACCATAGCCTTCACATTGGCTACAACATGGTTCAGACGTAATAAGCTCAAGCTTCCTGGACCACTGAAGAAAATAACAGGCTTCAACGCCTTCTGGTACTCTCACCACTTGTTTGTTATTGTCTACGCACTGCTTATCATTCATGGATACTATGTCTACCTCATCAAGCCATGGTACAAGAAAACGGTAAGTAACATAATTTCTAAGTACTAGACTTAGTACAAAGTTGTAGCAGATGGAATCTGGACTCTGATTTTGGCTTTCATGTGTTTAATAGACATGGATGTACGTGACGGTACCGGTGGTTCTTTACTTGATTGAAAGGCTAATCCGTGCATTCAGGTCAGGCGTGGAGGCTGTTTCAATAAAAAAGGTGGAATCTATAAACATTTCTCTACTGAAATATCAATTGGAAAAGAAAAGGACATTGTATATTCATCTGCTTATTACCTTAATGCTTCAACAGGTCTCTGTGTTACCAGGGAATGTCTTGTCGCTTCACATGTCAAGACCAAACAACTTCAAATACAAAAGCGGACAATACATGTATCTCAACTGTTCTGCAATTTCTTCATTAGAATGGTAATAAGAAAAGCTCTCATATATATAATCTGAAGCATTTATGTATGGAATCAAATCTGAACATTAGTTTGAATACAAACAGGCATCCATTCTCAATAACCTCGGCTCCAGGAGATGAATACCTCAGTGTCCACATTAGAGTCCTAGGAGACTGGACTCGGCAGTTAAGATCATTATTCTCTGAGGTAATTTACTCCATTTTTTGCCCTAAACATAAAACACAAGAATTATTTTGGTTCAAGTTTATAATTACCTTTGTTTCTATCTGAACCTCAGCTGTGTAAGTCACGCCCTCTTGATGAAGTCAGACTAAACATACTCTCCCCAAGCCACTCGGAGGACATATCTGAGTAAGTCTTATCAATAACTAACTATTCATCAGTTCTTCTGTAGCTAGGTCAATTCCAAATCACTGAAGCATGTATACATATGCAGCTTCTAACTTGGCTATTCTTTTCCTTTGAATTGTGATCCCTAAGCCTTCCAAGAATCCTAATCGACGGTCCATATGGAGCACCAGCACAAGACTTCAAGAAGTTTGAAGTTGTGCTACTTGTAGGTCTAGGGATCGGTGCTACTCCAATGATCAGCATTGTGAAGGACATAATCAATAACATAAAAGGAAACGGAGAAGAAGGCAGTAACCGAAGACAGTCAGCAGTCCACAATATGGTCACACCTCCTTTCTCTCCAGGAAGAAAAAGTGAGTCATTCAAAACCAAGAGAGCTTACTTCTACTGGGTGACAAGAGAGCAAGGATCTTTTGACTGGTTTAAGAATGTGATGGACGAAGTAATCGAAACAGATCGTAACAACGTAATAGAGCTGCATAATCACTGTACCAGCGTCTACGAGGAAGGAGATGCAAGGTCTGCACTGATCACGATGCTCCAGTCGCTGAACCACGCCAAGAACGGATTAGATGTTGTGTCAGGAACACGAGTCATGTCCCATTTCGCTCGGCCAAACTGGAGAAGTGTATTCAAAAGGATCGCTGTGAATCATCCAAAGACTAGAGTCGGTGAGTTTCTTACTAACAAAACCACCTCACTAAATTCTATATTTCGCATATGCAAATAATGTGAATGGTTGATAAAATTGGCAGGAGTGTTTTATTGCGGACAAGGTGGAAGATTAGTGAAAGACCTACGAGAATTATCACGAGATTTCTCTCATAACACATCCACTAAGTTCTATTTTCATAAAGAGAATTTCTAAAAAAATACAAGTATATATATTGAACGATTTTGTACATACTTAATGCTCTAAGAGTATGAATAGTAGTTGAAATTGTGCATACATAATGTGATTTGATATTAGTTTTGGTAACAAACAAAAAGACCAGATAATCTTCATTCCTCACAAAGCAAACTACAGAACATTACTTTTCCTCTAAACTGCAAGTCTCCTCTATACGTAGCTGTCTCAGCTAAAAAACAAATTTTCCTAATACTCTGTTTAGCTTTCTCAGTATCATTTAGTAACTATAACAATAAATGCAGAGAAAGAGCTGAATTTTACCCTGAGAGCTACGTAAAGCTCACTTTAGCTTCCTTTTTAGTCTCTGAAAGCTGGGTTTCATGAGCTGGCTTGATGAAACAGTTTGGTGGTTAGAAGAAACCTGGCTTGCCTGAAATGGAATCAGAGGCTTCTTCTGAGACAAGACACAGACATCTGGTGAGATAGGACTACGATTGACTACGCTTGGTGATCCAGGTTTTCCTCTCATCTTCCTCGGAGCTTCAAGTCTTTCCAAAATCATTGATGTTTTCATATCGGCCTGTTTGTTGTTACTCTGTATAGGAGACAGAACTTGCCGGATAGTAGTTATAACCGGAGAAGGAGACTTCATGAGAACCTCCTCAGTGACTACTAGTTGTTCCCATTCTTTAGTAATGGAAGCTGTTGCTTTATCTTCTTCATCAATTATACAAACTTCCTGAACGGTTTCTGGACTTATTATAGTTGGAAATGTCTGTGCTGTTGGAATAACAGAATCTGAAACTAGTGGTCTCACTTCATCATATGTTGCATCTTTCTTGTTTGAATGTAAGGACCTTCCAGGGACAAGTAAAAAGAGAAGTTAAGAATCGGTAACAGATAACAGATTTGCAGGGATGTTGCTAATAAAGAAGAGGCTAAAGGAGGAGATTAATCACCCAAATTGAAGACTTTCTTTCACAATGAGGTTCAGTTTTTGGTGGAAGCCTCTGTTGTGGGTCAAAGGATTGTAGTCTGTTGATTCAATCTGCTTAGATTGCAGAAAGTAAATTCAAGTAGAAAATTATATACAATAAATAAGAATTTCAAAAACATTGAACTGATATCGACCTCTAACAGAGCCCCTTTGATAGAAATCTCAATTTCTCTAGGAATAGTAGAGGACTCGGAAAACTGACTAGAACTTGAAATAGGTAGGATTTCCTCTGACCCTGCCAATCTCTGCAAACACTTTTGTCTGTTAATTTGATGAACTACACAAATGTAAGACATACCACAAACTTATCAACTGTTCATGAAGGCTGATGTTATTCGATTAAGGAAGAGGGGTCAGAGTGATGAATCTGTACCCTCAGAAGCATCGGACCATTTTCTGACGGTTGAAGAATGTAATAACAATGAAATTCCACAACTCTCATGGTGTCTAGATTGCATTTTGAAGAACAAACCAAGCCTTGGTCCATTGAGTGTAGTGCACCACAGAGTCCCTGAAAAACTGCATTTCAAGCTGCTTAGGGAAACTATGGGACATTGGATGATTATATTGGGTGCACCTGATCTACGGTAATGTGAACCTCTCTAGGGAAACGCTGTGCTTACTCTGTGCGTTCAGATCTGGTTGATCCATTTCGTCTGTCAAAACTTCCGTATCATGACAAGTTGAAGGGCTTACAATATAAGGTGTCCCAAGTATTAGGCCTACGTCAACATATACATGTATCAGGTTCTCTATTTTGGAGGAAAGAAACAAAATAAAAGGAGAGCGCACAAGAAATAATATTACTTTGAGTAGCTGAAAGCGTTACCTTCACTAAGAGAAGTTAGATTAGTCCTCTCTATGACATTGAAATCAACTTGGGAATAAATTGGATGAAGTTTTTGGAGGCTATGGCTTGAAGGCAAAAATAGGACAGTTCTATCGCCAACTTTTACAGAATTCTCAGTCACTTCCGATTTTCCAAGTTCATCATTAGTTACGGAACACTGCAGCTTCTCTGTTGTGTTTTTCACTGAATCTCGTAATGGGATGCCGTGGCACCTGCATGTCTGTAAACAGCAACAAAGCAGATGAAAACTGTTATGTAAAAAGTATTAGCTGAACTTATGAAACCTACACTTTGACAGAATTTAGTATTAGCCTAAGTGCCTAGCAATGTAAAGAGTAAACTTAATGGGAGATAAAAGAATCAAGTTTAGGGGTATAGATCAGAACTCGACAAGGGAAAAATCCGTCCACAATCTGATTTGTGGCTGCAGTGATGTTGCAGATGATCTTGTTCACTGAACCAACAAGGTTAGTTTTGAAGATAAACTGGGACTGCAGTGATTCTTCAGTGTCATCCTTGAGCTCCTGAAGCCATCTCTTTTCAAGGCCATGAAGTGATTTTCCATCTAAATGCACAGAACGGTTCAGTATCCTATAAGCAAAAACATTTTGAAACTATTCTCGGTTTGCCTCGTGCTGGATTCAAAACCTCTTTACAGATAAATAGATTGAAACGATTAAACTAGCTTGGAAATCTAGTGCTGGCTAAGAAAGACCACATTAAAGAACTAGCAACCAAAATATGAGAAATTTAGTTACTGTGTAGAAAAAATATTTGAAAAGCAGCAAGCTATTTAGAACCTACCAGGGATGCAGGTTTGAAATGAACAATTGTCAAGATCGGATAAGCATCTGAGGAATCTATTAATCTTCTCCTGCGAGTAGCTCAGATAGCTCACTTGCTTCTCAAGCAAAAGAAATTCAACTGACACACATTTATCTGCAGCAGCCTGAAGCAAAATATTCATAACTAAGAAAACAAGTTAAAGCACTAACACATATAGTGTTTAACACATTTGACTAACCATAAGAGTGTTTCTTGTATCAGCATTCATATTTTCCGGGAAGCAGGAACTGAGCACGATTATTTTCCTCATAATGTCTCTAGCTCCCCATGAGTACAAAGCTCGATCACACAATACACTTGATAGCTTTAGATCTAAGAAAATTTCAGTGTGATAAACGAGTAGGAAATTAATCAGAAAACTGTGAAGAATTAGATAAAGATGAAAAGAGGACGAGAGAGAAACCTCTGCAGCATATGGATCCGGAATCATCGATTTCAGGTACAAATGCATCCAAAGGCAAATTGTTAACAGCGTGATGAAAGTCGCGAAGACAGAACTTTCCAGTAGGAGTGTACGCAAATTTTAGCTGCTAGATACGTAAACAATCGTGAAAACACACACATATACAAAAACAACCACCGAAAGTAGAAGAAAATGATGATCGATGATAAGTATAACCTGATCGTTTCCAGAAATCCGATCCTTAAGGATATAACATAAACCGATCCGATCAGTGAGACAATCTACCGGAGAAGAAATGGCGTGTAGGTTCGCGAGCTTCAGAAACGACTACAAAATTCGCACCAACAATCAAATCCGAGCTTCAGAATCAAGTTTAAGATTCAGAACACGAAGGAGAAACTCGCAGCAACAGTATAATTCGAGATCTAGAAACGATGACGACAATCAAATTGGATAAACAAATAAGAGATATACCTGTTTTAGATCTTCGATAAGAGAAGGAGAGATATTCCGAAGATCCAAGATGAAACATAGTAGCACCATTCTCAATCACTCGTCGTGTTCTTCTTTCTCCCTCCCCGATGCGCGCGAGACGGGAATTTGAAAAGAGAAACAGAGCAGAGTAATTTTACTAATTTAAGTAGACGACGATTTTCATTTCAGTCCCTACACTTTTGGTAATATTTAGGAGTTTGCCGCAAAAAGACTCTTCTGCTGTATTTTTCACAAATCACAATCAAGTAAAGTCGTAAAATGGAATCTCTTTGTATACGTAGAATTAGAAAACTCCGTGAGATAATAAGAGTGCGAATATATTCTCTTTAGCCTTTAGGTAATCAAGTACATATTTGAATGAGACATAATGTATATCCAAAATATGGAATCAAAGGCAAAAATAAAATAAAAAGAAAAGAAAACCTTAATCTAAGATTCTGCAGACTCATCTGGGGTCTGAAGAATATCACGAATGAAGTTTATGAAAGAACACAGACCACCCAAGAAGTTATGGTCAATGACGCCATTACCATCTAGAACATGAGCAAAATCCACCAGCTTGACTTCTGGTCGAGCATATTCATCTCCCTTTAAAATGGATTCATTCTCATAGACCATAAGTATCGAACAAGAATTGAAATGGTAGAGTGTTTGGTTCTCAAACCACGTCTTGAGCTCCAACAACTGTGTTAAGATACCACTGGAACCACCGTAAACACGAGATACAAAAGCAGAGTCGGGTTCTATATCTTTCTCTGAAGGTGAGTTTGATGATACAAACTTCCTCAGAGCCAATCTAGCTCCATCGACTTGGAGTCCTCGAAGAGACTTCCTCTCGGGCTTCCAGAAACTCAATTCTTTGTGATCATACACTTCAAACCCAGAGATCCTGAAACCAGATGACACGGTTGTGGAGGCCATGTCTTTCTTTAAACATTTTTGGACGTATTCTTCAGATGCATCAGGATACCAAGTTCTTGAACCCATCTTTACATCCATTACTGATGGTTTTGAGTACTCGGAAAGAATGTTATCCAGCACAATCATGGCTGCTCCATCAGAACCTTCAACTGCTTGAGTGCCATGATACACCGGGAAAAATCTGCGGATGTGATCTGGAACCTCTGTGTTTGTTGAGAAAGATTCGTAGAACTTTACCTCATTTTCACCACGAGAATCACCCTGAAGTGGCTTGAAGAACCGACCCTTGTCATCTACGAGGGGACCAGGCTTCCCATCTTTAGCAATGTGTCCTGCAACTTGATGTTCAGGAACCTTGAGCTGCATCTTGGTAACAGTATGATGAACCTGAAGAATAAGAAACCAGATACATAAATATCACTCATTAAACCCAACAACACAGCCGAAAACCAAAATTACGACGCAACTGTAGTTCAGTTTTGAATGAGACACATCAATATGAGCCATTACAGCAATTATCCAAACTTCACAATTTCCCCTATCTAACAAGATTTAACTATCTGAAGGTTACAGATTTGAACCCTGATGGTGAAGAAGATCCTGAGACAAGCCACATTACTGAAACTAACAAGTGATCCTAAGCAAATCACCTGAACAACTTTACATCAATGAACCCGTTATAACTTAGCAACTTAGGAAGAAATACTGATCTACAAATATATCACCATTTCATAAATTATTTACAAATTGACGAAAATCAGAGCTATTAATGGTCATTGGTTGAGTAAAGCTGGATAAGAAAGAATAATCCCACACATCAAAAAAATTCCACCATATCACTACATACAGAATTTCCCAGGAATGTTCTAATCTAGTCAGAAGAATATTTTGAATTAACCATCCGCAGATCGATACAAGGTTCCTACCGAGAATATCGGATTAGGGTTCTTCGGTTCTTAGCACCTTTATTCTTAGAAAAAAAAAACAAAAATTCCCAGGTTCATAGCTTGAAGAACAAGAGAAAATAAAGTAATCGAAAACGCGAAAAAAGAGAGGGAAACAACATTGAATAGGAAAATTCTCGAGTGAAGCTAATATTTAAAGATTCTGCGAAAAGTTGTTTTTTTAGTAGAATTTTATTGCTATGAACGCAGAAAAGGTTAAAAACTTTACAAAAGCACGATCCATTAATTGAACGCAACACGAAGAAAAATTAGGTTTATGTATGGAAGAAATCATATTGTTAAATGAAGTATAAAATTACCGAACAAAATTAGCAGAAGAAATCTTAAGGGAGGAATGATGGAGAAGACGATAAGAAGGTTTTTCGATTCTCACAATCGAAGCTTTATTTCTTTTGAGGCAGAGAAGCAATCTAGCTGGACGTATATATATAACTCCAACATAATAATAATTGACATTTAATTTGTAATATTATACAGTATTATTATTTTTATTGTTTTCAATTTTCTGAACACGACCAAAACAATAATAAATAATTTCTAGATAACAGTCTAACATTATAGATTACATAATCAATCTTGTGATTTAGTACAATTAGGAAACAAGCTCTAAAGGAAGTTCAGAGTTTTAAAATATCATCAAGATATGGTAGAAAGACTAGCCGGGATGCGAAGATCCTCTATCACTTTATTTTATTGTGTTTGGAGCACTCCACTATAAACTTTACCTCCAAAATTCGGAAGACTAAAAGACATGTTATAATCCAAAACAGTATATTGAATTCTAATTCCATTGAAGAGAAGAAAGACTAGGCCTTATGTATGTCCCCATATTAACTCCTTCTAAACCATAGGAAACCATCGACCATATAATAACTTTCCTACCTAATTAAATATTTATTTATTTATGTGATTTTATTTTAAAATTAATGTTTCTATATCTGTCTCTTTTATGTTAAAAAAATATGTCTATATTTGTCCAATTTATTTTATGTTTGAAAAGCCAATACAGAGGACGAGAACTCAATATTTTGGAGTTTTATTTACGACATGTCACATGTGTCATATTTCATAATTGAAAAAACAATCAATCGAAACATAAAAAATTAGAAAAGAGATAATCAGATGTAGTTTAATCAGATATCAAATCTACGTTCACACTGGTTTTTTGTGTTTTATTTGTTTTGTTTTGGATCTAAATCGACACATCTCCCTAAACCTGATTTACATTTCACTGGTTTTGACGTGTATTCATAATTACATTTATTATTCTGTTTAATGTCACTGAATTTATCTTGACGTTTGTCAACACGTTTATATGATGCACCTCTACATATCTCTTTTTTTGTAACATCTTTCGGT